>CM022549.1:3651833-4851833 GCA_012273795.1 Dendrolimus punctatus | reverse complement strand
GGGTTCTTCTTATAGTGCTTCCTATGTGTATGCTCTTCGTTCTGGTTGATGGATGGTATTAAGAGGATGTTCTCTGGTTTATCTATATATGTCATGTTGTGTCCTGCCTGTAATATAAGATTTGCATCAGATAATAAGCATTTAATAAAATCCTTACTAATATTATAAATACGAATGTGAGTTTGGTACCTTCAAGAAACTAGCAACTAGTGACCATAAGGTCAAAAGAGCCATGAATTTATTGGCGCTTACATTTTTTGTTCGTGCCGTTATTATTACTATATTATTATATCTTACGCTCGGCGACTTTCCACACGTATTAGATGAAATAACAACTCATAACCCGATCGGGCACCGGATTTTGTTTCAAAACATGCGATAAGATTGCAAAATTAAAAATTGTAATAAGAAAAACATCGCAAGTAAGACGTCTTTTCAACAGCGGTGTAGTCGGCGCTTCCATCATACGCTATGTTTTTCAACCGACTTACCCTAGCCGAATTTCCACCCCGCGCCACTGATCTGTATGTTTGTTTGTGACATTTTCACGCTTTAACTATTCAACAGATCATCATGAAATTGTTTCATACACGTTCTCAGGCGTATAGAAAAGGACAAAGGATATCTTTCATTTAAAAATTACTGTTCTCAAGTGTAGACGAATATAGGCGAAATGTAGATGCTCCGACCGCGTTTAATTGGCTGTAAGCATTAAGGTGTATTTTCTTTGCCTTACTACAAGAAAGCACCAGCACTCCACCAACTACAAGCAAGAGCAAGTATACAAACTGTACAAAGGTGTATAATTATATACATGTCTTTTTTTTGTCACTTCTTATTTGGGGGCACGCGAATTCTCAAAAGTTATAAGTCTATAATTTTTGTACGCGACGCGGTACCAGGTTCAGGACGAAAGATAGATTAGATATTGTCTTTGTATAGTTTTGACCAATTAAAAGTTTTTTTAGCTTTTATGGCAATTTCTTGATATTTTCGAAATTGCCTTAAGGGCACTCCGTGGCCTTACGAAGAAAGCCCTGCTTATATACAAAATATTGTTTCTAAGCCTATTGTCATTTATTGGGATTTTTTTTATCCCATTTCTATTAAAATTTAAAAACAGTCTTGAAACCGTGTAATTTCGACGTTAGCATTATACATATATAATTATACTTCATACTAAATAACATATATAATATCTTATAAATATTTAATTTATAAACTAATTTTAAAGTGTTTGTTTTTGAATTGCCTAATAATCTGCACCACCTACATCACCAGATTAGGTTAAACTATTTCTTAAGTTAGGTTGCCTGGAAGAGATTGCTTTAAGCGATAAGGCCGCCTATTGTTTGTACCATGACAATATGGTAATTCTGCATTTGTGACATATATTGTCTGTGACATATATTTGGTGAACAATAATGTATTATCTATCTATCATACTTTCCATTGACACTTATTTGTCTTTTAAATCCTAGTATCTTTCTGATATTTAAGACACAGGTCTGCGCATTCTCTGCAAAAAGACCCCATTTGTCCCTGCGCCACAGTTCCAAGGAACACCCCTTACCATCTCCAACAGTATTGGGATTCTAGGCGTTGATATAACGAACGACGTGCAGTTTCGGGGTCATCTGGAAGGCAAGGTTAAACTTGCCTCAAAAAAGCTTGATGTGCTAAACCGGTCTAAGCAGTATTTCACCCCGTGGCAAAGACTTGTGCTTTACAAAGCACAAGTTAGGCCGCATATGGAATACTGCTCACACCTATGGGCTGGAGCACCCGCTTACCAGACCGACCCCCTTGACTCCATCCAACGTCACGCTGTTCGTATAGTCGACGATCCCATACTAACAGGCGGCTTAGAATCGCTTAGCCTTCGGAGAGACTTTGCGTCCCTCTGCGTATTCTACCGCCTGTACAACGGGGAGTGTTCCTGTTTGATCTGGTGCCAACACCTAATTTCTACAACCGCACCGCTCGCCATCGACGGGATGTTCATCCCCATTTCCTGGAGCTCCCACGCTCAACTACGCAACGGTTCTCAAGAACGTTTATACCGCGTACAACAATGATCTGGAGAGAACTTCCCGCCGAGGTTTTCCCTCTGCGCTACGATATGGGGTCGTTCAAGAAAGGCATTATAAAATTTCTTAGAGGCCGGCAACGCGTTGGCAACGCCCCTGGTGTTGCAAACGTCCATAGGCGACGGTAACCACCTTTGATCAGGTGGGCCGTCCGCCTGTTTGCCTGCTTCAGGCAATAAAAAAAATCTAAACATAGCAGCTGCGTATCTAAAGTTTTAATTAAATGAATATCGCCCACTGAAAAGCTTTACGCAAGAACCCACCATGGACCAAGTATTAAGTAAATAGAGAGCTCATCGAAATTTTAATACATTACATCAAAACTCAGTCTCATCAAATATTTGATTTGAAGTTGAAATAAATCTGGAAGTTTTTAAAGAATCCGAAATACTCGTGAAGACAAGACTGGCATCTCGTTCTAATTGGCAATTAATTAGAATAATGTCCCGAGCACTAAGCTTATAGCAAAATTGAAATTAAAACAAATATGAAAATATTTTTAAAATATGTACACGAACAACAATAACCGTTAGGCGAGAGCTAAGACTCAAGCTCTAGGGCTGGAAGTGATAAATAGCATAACGTTTACACCCCTTAGCCACTCACACCCATGTCGCCCACGTCTTCTATGACATTTCTGGGGCCCTTGCAAGGAGTGACAAGTCACCGTCTGCCCATTTATCCATATTCCCCGAACATTGTGACGGGCAGACGCCATAGTCCCCATATTTCCAGACCCTACTACCACTAGCAGTTTACCCCAATAACCCGGTATTTTGTTCTCATTTGCCGCAATAGTCCTAGACGCGCATTTATTAAAAGTTTAGCAGTATTGTTTTTTGTACTCATGCAAGCAAAAGTAGACTTTAAGGTGCCGAACATTTTTATTCCGCTACTGTACATATAAAGCGCAATATACTCTCTTTATCTCTATAATCTCTTAAATATTATAAACGCAAAAGTTTGTAATAATGGATGTCTGGATGTATAGATGACTGGATTTGTGGATGTATGTTTCTTTCACGCAAAAACTACCGAATGGGTTTTGATGAAACTTGTTCTAATAATATGGCTTACACATCAGAATAACACATAGGGCTATACTTTATAAAGATACATACATACATACATAACTTCACGCCAGGTCCCTTGCGGGGTAGGCACGAACAACAGAGTGCCATACAGGCTTATTCTTACATACCTCACTTGCTTCTTTGACATTCATAGCTCTTGTCATGCACGCACTATATCTTTATAAAGATATAGTGTGAATTATACAAAATATAACGATTTTCCATCGCCATGCGGGTGACACCGCGGGCACAGCTAGTAAGTAGTATATAAGACCACTTTGAATGTATACTGAACCCATTGCAAAAAGAATGATTAAAATCAAATCAGAAATAAAACATTATAGCTAAATTACTCAATTATTACACATTTTCTATTTGATTTTAAGGCACTTTCTGTTATATCTTCGTAGCCCAAGGTCCAACACCAATTAAATTTATATAATGGGACCACTTTGAAGTTATGCTGTGTTCAGTTACTTCCGTGGACTTAAACAGTAACGATGCTGTAGGGAGCGCCACTTTCAATCGGAGAGACATCCGGGGAACTTCAATAAGGCAGGATACGGACGTGCTACCATGAAATTGGATTCCGGATATCTCAGGAGAATTAAAAGGTAAGTATAGTGTACAGACAAGTATTGTTAAGAGTTACAGGACTCGAATGAAAATGCCGTTGGAATTACTATAGAATTTATTAGAACTACACACACACACACAGCTACAAATAAAACTGGACACAACCAGTACAAACTGCACGATACAATAACACGCGCAAAGTCCGTCACTATATCGCTTGTCGAATGCTGCAGCCATAAGCAAGTTTGTACTTGAAAAACATTATATTGTTAACAATAGAATGTTTTTCTTAATTACAAATTTTAAACACAAAGGGAAAGGTAATAAACCAGGTGTGCATTTACTTTGTTGAATTGAGACGTTACGTGTTCGTGTGGAGAGCCCTTAAATTTCTTCGTTCAATTCACACGACACGACTCATCGATCTCCCGACGTACCAGCAGGGTCTTTTGGGGCTCAATCGCGGAGAAGCCCAGACGTGTTAAATATAAAGTAATTAATTAACTAATTGTAATTTATTAATAGGCGAATTAAAATATAGGGTACTAGCTGCACCGGCAGACGTTGTCCTGCTCTAAAAAAATAAAAATCTACGACCGATCCCAGCGCCACCTAACGGTTCCAATTGTGGATTTAAACCATCCGGGGTCCCCGGATGGTTTAAATACTCAAACACACAAAAACAAAATCACTAATATCGCAACAGGTGATTATGAGGATTCTAGAACCCGATCTCAGCGCCACCTACCGGTTCCAACAGCATAAAAAGTATCCTATGTCCATCTAATGGTTCTAAGATACCTTCCCACCAATTTTCAGCCAAATCGGTACAGCCGTTCTTGAGTTATAAATAGTGTAACTAACGCGACTTTTTATGTATTATTAATATTATAGATTTTTAAAATGCTCCGATGGCCAAATAACGTAACTACCGCCTCTTTTGTTGGTAGTCGGTTAAAAGGGAACCATTAAATCAAATTAAAATTGCGTTTAAAACCCTTAAATGTACCGATTAATAAATTAATTAATCATCATTCTAGCGTTAAATCCCGGTTGCGGTTCGAGCGCCCATTTCACACGCTTCCACATCGCAATAAATTGGACCCTATTAAGCAGATTAGATACAATTAACTTTTTTGGAGTTACCAAGCCATTTTGGCGAAACGAATACCTTATGAAATCGCCATATTTATGCGACTGTCTGTCTTTGTGTGTGACAGGTCTTTTCTCCTGGAAGAATTGGTTCTATATGGGTGAAATTCAGTAGAATTATATAATACTAGCTGTGCCCGCGTGTACTTATTTCCACACTAGCTGTGCCCTGGTTAATTTTGGATAATTCACACTATATCTTTATAAATTATAGCCTCTGTGTCATCCCGGTGTTTGGTTCCCCCTGGCGGTGGTTAGGGACCCCTAATGCCGGAACACAACTCAATGTTGTTATGGCGACCTAATTTAGACCAGGGTTGTTTTGGCACCTCTTACGACAATTGTATTGTTTCTCCGTTCCTAAATGGATAGAAATTACAAGAATTTACGGCCAATAGGGACTAAGACTTCTATGAGAGAATCATGAAAATAACTTTAATAAAATAATAACAACAGCTCATAACTTTCCCACTGCTGGGCTCGGGCCTCCCACTGTAGGGGAATGGACAGTATACCCGCCACGCTTGTCCTAGGCGGCTTGGCAGCTTTGACACATCGGTTATCTCGATGTGCAGGTTGCATCACGATGTTTTGCTTCACCGATGTTAGCACATGGCAATTGTAAGATCCAGCCAGGATTGAACCCGCGACCTTTGAGTCTAGGACGCGTGCGCTAGCCATTACGCAACCATGACTTGATACCTTTAAAATGACAACCAAATATAAAATATAAAATAAAACAGTTCAGATTTGACCCAAATCGGACAATCCGGAACATATTAAATAAGCTCTTGAAGTTCTGAGCGGCGCGCGTGGGTCCTTGGTGAAGCTTTCTCACCCGAATTAGGGAATCGTTGGACACGCGCTTGCCTACAAACCTGCTGACCACGCAGCGCCAAGTCATCGCTTTATAATAATAAGTACTAATTTAAGTTTTTAGAGTTAATATAATTTAATTGTAATTTCATTTAGTCTTGTAAGAACTATCGTTGAATAAATTTGTCTTAGAAAATTGTTTTTTTTAAGACTTCTATGCGCCACTCTACTTATCTCCCGCTAAGATGGGGGCGCGCTCACTTCTCCCGAGAATACCGCCCGGCGCCAAAGAGAGATATGAGGGTCGCCGCCTGCCAGGGCCTGCGAAATGTCTAGGCCAAATATCGCCCTGGCATAAAGGCGAAGAACGGAATACCGAGGGGTTCAAGTATGTATGCCCGACCGTGGTGAGGCAATAGCAGTTCTTGCTTGCAGCGCTAGTGCCACTACAACGTGGCGAATCCCACACCGCCCACCGCGTTTATGGTAGTTCACAGACGGATATGCCCTCCTCAAAAAAAATTTGGGATCCTTACTAAAACTCCAATAATGTTACCGAAGGTGTAAAAAATACTTTAAATCGCGTGCGCTGCGAAAAGTATTGATGATAGAATAAAATAATGTACTACGACTTTGTAGAACACATTATTATTTACAAAAAGTGTCGCGACAGCATATGCCTAACTATTATAGTTATGCCACAATAAGAGTTTTTTTTTTTTTAATTAATTAAAATGCCGCCGCTAGAAAAGGTTCTTTATTTGTATCTTTGTATTAATCCTTATCAAAATAAATTACTTCATATTCAAGACTGCTTCGATACATTTATATAACTTTTTGAATTATTCAATTCGGACATTCCATTCGAAAGATATCACGAGTTTAAAAATGTAAGAATTAGTGACGGTGACCACGTGACTGTGACACCTTTTCGTGAGCGAAAAATCGTAAGACCCCTCTATATAGAAGTTTCACTTCAAAAGTCTTAAATTCCACGAAAAAAATAATGTTACATACCGACAAATAAAGGCGCACTCGACTTATTACCCTTCCCGCATGTGGAATTCTTTTGTTGACTTTGTGTTTAAAATTTTGCAATTAGACAATTGTTATTGTTACCTATTGTTGTTGTTTTCGACTATGTTGGCTATTCGCAGGAATAATTAACCAGGTGTGCGGATTAACTCAGTGAACGCGGTCCTTTGTTGTATTATACAGTTTAGTATGAAACAATGCCCGAACAGAGGGGTGGGGCAGTCAAGCGAGGATTACGATACGAGGAAGACGTAGATTCAATGAGCGATATAGAGACGGACTTTTCGCGTGTTATTGAATTGTGCTGTACTATTAGTGTCTAGTTATATTTGTGCTTATGTTATACGTGTTTGTATAGTTTTAATAAATTTTATAGTGATTCCAACGGCATTTTAATTCGAGTCCTGCGTAACTCGAATAATAATCTTTTTCCCCAACATATTATTAAATTTAAACAAAAGTTTTCAACATTACATGTTATGTGTATTACGAAACAGCCTCATTCTTAATCTCTGTGTCTCGATTCTGATTGATATCAAGACAAAAGGCTAGACAGACTTACTTCAGCGCTTTGAGAGGCTGATATTTCGGTGTAACCGGATTTTGTAGCCTCAAAGCTTTGAGTCTTGGTTGCAATTATCTGATACCTTTTGAGAATAGTCTATTCTGTTGTATCCATACAAAGAGCGTGTTATAAAAGGTAGGTATAAACAGACAAAAACAGAGAGAATTTAGTACATGTCTTTATATTTATAACTATAATAATATTTTGCTATCCTTTTATTGTGTCTCTGTCTTATTGAATACTAGCTTCTGCCTGCAACTTCTTTCGCGTATAATAGATTAAAAAAAAGTAAGTTGAAAAAACTCCGCGATTTTGAAACATTCTTCATTGGTGCTCCGCTCCTAACAAACCAGACCAGTAGTTACTGAGGTTAGCGCTTTCAAGCAAACAAAGAAAGAAACAAACTTTTCAGCTTTATATATTATATATATATATGTGTGTCGGAGGGAAGTTATAATTGGATGTATTATTGACTGGATGTATAACGCACAATATCATTTGTTAACATTTTAATTACTTCTAAAATTCTTAATTTAATTTAATTAGATTTGTTAAATGTTTCTATAACTTAAAGATCGTTCTAACCTGATAAAAGTTATGAATATTGTAATTTAATAAACGACCAATGAGAGCAGAGCATGTCTAGAGCGGGGTCAGCGCCCTCTATACTTTGAGTAATATCTACTTGAGTAGACTGAGGAGTTTTTGCGACACATTTGGTTGGTGACAATAGGTCGAGTTGGACCATGGATTATTTTAAAGAAAGTGTTAAGTTAGAAGTATGAGCGGGTGCCCTGAACCCGCTGCTCGGTCTAAACTATGACTATCATGACTATCATGTTTTATGCTCGCATTTTATCCTGATGACGCTCACTAAACCTGCAATAACTAAAGATGTCGTGGGAACGAGGCCGTTCTGCGACATATATATATATATATAAGATAAAACTCTCTCACCAACATCACACTCTGTGAAAATCTCCGCTTCTATTATGTTACGTTGCAAAGAAATTACTTTCCGTCTGTTATAAGCTGTTTAAGTAATTAAAGCTTTTTTAACTATCCCACGGGAACTCTTTAATTTTTCGGGATCAAAAGTATCCTGTATCTTGACCAGGAATATAAGCTACCACCATACAAAATTTCATTTAAATCGGTCCAGTCGTTTCGGATATTAGCCGGTAGAAACAGACAGAGAAACAAAAAAAAAAAAAAATTAGTTCTATTTTACTTCTTACATCCCCCTGACTCTGTTTTTGGCATTTTTTTTTTCATTGTACAGAAATTCGACCTCTACAATTTTGTTATATGTATAGATATAGATAGATGCACTGTTTGCTAGAAGTCCATTAATTCTTCAAAAGTCATTCTGTCATACTTCTATATAAAACTTTTAAAAAAGAACTTGAAATATATATAGATGAAGAAATATAAAGAATATCATCTAATATATAAAATTCTCGTGTCACAGTTTTCGTTGCCATACTCCTCCGAAACGACTGGACCGATTCTCATGAAATTTTGTGTGCACATTGGGTAGGTCTGAGAATCGGCCAACATCTATTTTTCATCCCCCTAAATGTTAGGGGTAGTCCACCCCTAAATTTTTTTATTTATTTTTGAGACAAAATTTTTAATTTCTATTTTTTTAAGATACAGAACTAAAAAATACATACAACCCTACATTTTCAACCCTCTACGATCAACCCTTATTTTTAACCGGGCAAGACGACGTCTGCTGGGACAGCTAGTATAAAATATAAAATAAAAGAAAAACAATTTTCAGCTACACTTGTTGCTGGGAGTTTCTTGCCGCTTCTTCTCCTTAACAGCAATAACACGTTGCGAAGCGGTATACATAGAGTAAGAAGTAAAAATTAATTTTTAACCTACATGTATGACTTAAAAAAAGCGTTCTCCAGTGAAACTTCTTTTGAATAAAAACTTTTGAATTTGAATTTGAAAACACTTTATTCTACACTCCAAGTCATAGACCAAAAAAATTATAAAAGCAATAGTTTTCATCAATTGTTTAACAAAGCCACTGCATTGCTGGAATTATATTCCCGTAATTGATTTTCCGACTGTGCGGCAATTAATTATCGTGGCCTAGTTTATGGCTTTGAAGCTAATTTAGATAGATATATCACTTTATTGTCCATCAAAACAGAAGTTACAAAAATGCACAACAAAACTTGGTTCAGCACTTTTCACGTGAGCCTTTAGTAGACAAAAGGGACCAAAGGTAGGTTAGTTTTAGACTAAGATTTTCTAAATCTGCTGATTCGAATAAGCAAGCCCCTTGATTTTTTCTCATTTTTAACTTCATTCTATAAACTCTACACTCAAAACAGATTTATTATAGCATACATTTTATAGCAGTGTTTTTCAACCTTTTTCATGGCATGATCCCTTTAGTATCAAGAAATATTTCGCGACCCCCTCCTACCTGTTGCTTTTTTTCATGTATTTTATTTTGTGACAAATATTCAATCCAACATATTTATTTATTTTCATAATTAGGGTTCGGCTAAATATAATTAAGTACGTAAAACACTTTTTTTTATATCGAATGTGTTGCCAACATATAACGCAATTTACGCGCATACTTTTAGGATCGGTGTGGGCGTAACTACGTTCTAAGACTCATGCCTTTCCTGCCATAAGCGCGGGGCATCGGAGGAGGACAGTTTTAGTGGGGTTAGCCATTGTACGTCCAATGGTTCTAGTCTCCACATAAGCCGGTCAATTACTGTTTCGATTGCCCTCAGTGGAATGCCTCCATGATTAACAACGGTCTAATCCCTTGCAAAGGACCCGGTATGTGCGAAATGCATTTCCTCCGCCCCGCATAAATGAGATAGCATTGCTATCGAATAGCTCTTCGTGTATCTAAAGCAGAAAAACGTAAAACTGTTGCCGAAAGTTTGATTTTACCAGCGGCTTTAGATATGGCGGAGATTGTGTTTGGCAAAGAAGAGGTTGAAAACCTTAAAAGTATACCTCTGTCTAGCAGTACCATTCAACACAGGATAAGCGATATAGCGACTGATGTTCGTGATCAAGACATAGAAAAAATAAAAGAAAGTATTTTTGTGTCCTTACAATTTGATGAATCTACGGATATTGCAGACTTTACTGCAGTAGCTTTCCCAAACTTTTGCAATTCCGCTATAGAAGCTTCGCAACCTATATTGAAAAACACTGTTTTAGAGCATAACTAGAAAGACGGAGTCTCGCACTCTCAGTGCCGCTGGCTTAGGGATGCCGATCTTAGAAAAAGATGCCGATCGCGTCACAGTGAATTACGAGAATTCAGTATTTAATTGAATTTTGAATTGAGTTGATACGTTACTATTAACCACATAAACGCAAACCACGTGTATATTACATAAGTTTTAAACCAAGCTTCACTTCATTTGAAGCTTTTGCTCACATAGGTTCCATCTGTACTTTTATTTCGTCTAAGATAGATAGATAGATATATAATTTTCTACAATTATTAGATATAGAAGATGTCCTACCGGATAATTATTGGTTGGTAAATTCAAAATGCCATTTCTGCTCTCCACTCCTGTCGAAGTTCTCCCGTATATAGTCTGCCCCTGGAAATAATAATCATACGGTATAACCGATTTCGCTTACAGCGACCGCTTTGTATTGATAAGGTGTTGCTCACGTATATTAATAGGTTGTCAGTTAATAAGATTTTAACATTACAATAAATAATATAATATAATTGTGTTTGCTCAGTGGTCGAAATTCGACCATAACTAATTTAAATTATAAGTTGGAACATTATTAAGGTTCTGTTGTCAATGACTATTCTTCTATAATCGCAGATTCTCCAATGCTACACTATTAATTTGACTTTAACAATATACACACATGACGCCCTCTGTGGTTGAGTGGGCTAAGCCTTTGCCAGCCTACCTCACTGCAACGTAGAGGCGACGGGTTCGATTCCTGGTATAGTAAATTTCGGAAATGTATTTCTCTGTTATTTACTATGGTCTGGGTGTTGTCAGAGTGGTCCTTTGTATATTACTCATAACACAAGCGTGACTTGCTTAATTTGGAGATATACAATGTCTTATCAACTTATTTTTTTAATAATGTGCATCAAAAACAATGATGATTTTTAATCCAATATGTTTATGTAAGAATTACCAAAATGTTAATTTTATAATAGTTTAAGATATTTTGAGTGCAAAAGTATAACAGTAGAATGGTAGTTAATTAAGAGAGAAAGAACTATATTTTTGTTACATTTTAAAAGTTAAAAACACTAGTATTAAATAAAAACATTAATTTGAAATTTGAAATACAGTGTGTGTTTGTATGCCGATTACTGTTATATATTTATTTATTATAAAATTAATTAAATAATGTAGTCAGATTCCAATTGTATAGGGTAGTCTGGAGGATATAGCCTTTGGCGACAAGACCGCCCATTGTACTGTAATTTTATGTGCAATAAAGTTATTCATTCATTATGCATATGACAATATGTACGCTAATGTAATTATATAGCAGTAATGGGAATTACTATAAACAATAAAAAAGTGATATACTTACTGATTGCTCAAGCTTTTAATTTATCTACTAACATTTTTTGTTGAAAAAATATGAAACTGACAATTATTTAGACTGATAGTAAAACGGTCTAATCTAGGGCCATTCTTTTACCGGCCGACGCTTTGTTTTTTCTCTCGGCACCGTAATGAAGTTTCATCTCGCTACTCTTTCGCTGTTATTTTTTCTTTCCTTTGAAACAGCTGGTTAATTACTACCATATACAAATAGAAAGTAATAATATATACGAATAGGGAGTGAAATTAAATTTTAACTTATGACCTTCAAAAAGCAAAAAGTGTTCTGTAGCGGAATTTGTTTGGAATAAAAACTTTTGAATTTTAATTTTAAATACACGTTGTCCAAATCAAGTCCTTGTCCAAGGCGGCTTGGCAGGATTGACACATCGGTTATCTCGATCACGACGTTTTCCTTCACCGTTATTAGCACGTGGTAATTGTAACAATATGCACATTGGGTCAGAAAACTGCCTAAATAGTGCACACGTTCCGGCCAGGATTGAACCCGGGCCCTTTGAACATGAGCCGCGTGCGCTAGCCATTACGTTATGAGGATTCAGGGCGACCACGTCCAAGGATACCATATATAAAACTTGAAAGTGTAAAACAAAAACATTCTAACAAAAAAGAAACCATCTTTAAGAGGAGCTAAAAACCTTATTATAAAATTTTCTACATCTTGACGTCAGTGCTAAGCAAAATATAAAAATTACAATATACTCGTACATCGTTACAACAATATTGTAATACTTGCAATAACTCAGAAGGGTTTATAGTAATAAAAGAACAGCAACTGGTCACATAGTTATAATCAGAGACCCTTACGGCTTTTACAAAATAACACTAACCCTTTATACTCGACAAGCCTTTATTGGACACCTCGCATCCCTCCAACAATTTAACATTACATAAAACTTAGCAGTTAATCCATTGAAATCTTACAATTTAAGGACCGAATAATGCATTTTTTAGAGGACGCAATTTTATTTTTGGGACATGTGTGGAGGTTCAATAGAAGATTAACCTCAAGTTTGTGGGGTCGACACCCTTGTCCCCCGGCCACCATCTTGGAAAAAGGGGCGAAAACACTTTTTCGGAAACTATGCGTCTTACAAAAAATAGTAAAGTTATAATCTGTAGCTAATTGTTTTGCCTACAAATGTCTCCAACGCGCCTACGGACTCTACCTCATAGGTAGCGGGGAAAACGGGAAACCTTTTCTACTTGCCAAACATTCGTTAAGTAAAATTTGGTAAGTTCTATGGTAAAGAGTTAGTAATGAATAAAAAAAATCTCACTTTTTTTTCTTATAACTTCTTTAATTTTTAATTTAGGGCAAAAAGTTATATAAATATATTTGTAGGCAAATAATTTGCTACAAATTATAACATTACAATTTTTTTGTAAGACGCATAGTTTCCGAGATATCGCGAAAAAAGTGTTTTCACGCCTTTTTCCGAGATGGCGGCAGGGGGACAAGGGTGGCGACCCCACAAACTTGAGGTTAAGCTTCTATTGACCCCCCACACATGTCCCGAAAATAAAATTGCGTCCTCTAAGAAATGCAAAGCTCATGTAAAATGTCAATGGACTAAGTTGGTACAAGCGATAGCGGATTGAGGTCATTGATAAACTATTTTAATTAAAGTGTTATGAATGAAAAGAATTGAATACATTAGTTTTTGGAAATTCCAGATAATATTTTAAATAAGATATTATAATAAACATTATACTCAAAGTTTTACATGTAATAAAACAAACCGAACACAGTACAAATCTATCCAGTCTGCAAACATAAGAATGAAATGTAATGACTACCCTCTATATACAATTAAGAGACCTTGAATTATAACCTACACAATTGCCACAGTATATTATTGTTACATATTTATTATTCAACTAGAGTTTACCCCGCGGCTGCGCCGCGGGTTAACCTCTAGTGCGTGTCTCTTGTTTAAAGAGCAAGTGCTACAGGTTATATTATATTACATTTTTATGTATTTGCCCACGGAAGATTCACTTCATTTTATATCGCTTATTATATATACCATCCCCCGTCTATGTGTCAACAAAATAAATTACAAAACTTGACCAAAAGACGACAGTGACCGACATGGCTAAAATGACGGAATAGGCAAAAACGATCGAAAACGCCAAAATAATCAAAATGGTCAAAATGACCAAATAGGCCAAAATGACCAAAAAGGTCAAAATGATCAAAAAGGCCAAAATGACCAAATAGGCCAAAATGACCTAAAAGGAAAATTACCAAATAGGCCAAAATGACTAAATAGGCCAAAATGACCAAAAAGGCCAAAATGACTAAATAGGCCAAAATGACCAAATAGGCCAAAATGACCTAAAAGGAAAAAATACCAAATAGGCCAAAATGACCAAAAAGGCCAAAATGACCAAATAGGCCAAAATGACCAAAAAGGCCAAAATGACCAAATAGGCCAAAATGATCAAAAAGGCCAAATTGATCAAATAGGCCAAAATGACCAAATAGGCCAAAATGACCAAATAGGCCAAAATGACCAAAAAGGCCAAAATGACCAAAAAGGCCAAAATGACCAAATAGGTCAAAATGATCAAAAAGGCCAAAATTACCAAAAAGGCCAAAATGAAAATTATCCCTTGTCCATCCTCAGTATTTAATTTACATACGTGCCGAATTTCAGCCAAATCGGTCCAGTGGTTTTTACGTGAAAACGGAACAGACAGACAGAGTTACTTTCGCATTTATAATATTAATAGGGATTAAGGAAATGGCTGATTGTACCGTTTAGAAATAAGAGGGTACATAACAAAATTAATTATCAACTTTAAACGGAACCACGACAATATCTATGCTACTAAATAACTGTAACAATATACAGTATTTTTTTAGTTTTACTTGGCACCGACTAGAAGATGTTGTAGAAAATGTTATCATTTATTTTTTAGTTCATCTTCTTTAAAATATAGCATAAATTGACAGGTAAAAAATCATTCGTTTTGATACAATTATTTTTTGAAGGTTACTAAATATCTTTACTATAATTTCGATTTTCAAGATAACACATTATTGAAGCAAAGAGGCGTGTATGTATATGTATGCTGTGGTATCCTACTATCTCTCTCCCTTTGTATTTCATAATTACTTTTCACGTATACGATTATTTCTGTTTCTAGAAAATTTTAATCTATATTCAGCTACATAAGGTTATAGTGAAATCACGAAAACTGTAAGGCTATACGGTGATAATATTTTTAAGATATTGTACAGCCTTTATCGCGGGCTTTGCCCGAATGAAGAAATTCCGTAACGAAAATAAACCTAACACCTCCCACTCTGCCTACCATGCGCGGTGACGGGGGCCTGAGGCGGGTGCGGCGAGCGGAGGCGTGCGGTGGCCACAATGACCCGCGAGCTCTCGTAGCAATTCGAGGTATATCAGGTATTGCAAATTATAGACGATGAGCTGCTCCGAAATCGGATGAATACGTAAGCAGCTATTTGTGAGAAAGTATATAGGTGTATAGTTATTTATCATATCTTTATAAAGCCACACTCACTGCATGTGCGCCTCGTAAGTATACATGTAGGTATGTATATATGTATACATAGGTTATTTGTTATCTTATCGGTCACTACGCTCAAAAAGTGTAACTTGAATTAATATCATAGAAAAAAAAATACTGCATAAATAAAAAAAATAATAATAATTATAATTGCATAAGTTAATAAAAAATGCTATGCAATAACTTTACCGCGGCAGTCCCCGAGTGTCACAAGGAGTTTTCTTAGTGTACATTTTCGTGTGGGGAGTCTGTGTAGTGTATTGTTATTCCTTGGGCCTAAAGCGACGGCTTTCGTACATTTTCCTGTTATTTCGTGGGTTGTTGTTAATTAATTTCTATTGTGTTTAATTTCGAGTTAATAATAGAGAGTACAAACGGCACTGTTTAGTTTTGCGTCACTGGCTGCTAGTCGATAATACGAGTTATATCATACCTGGTATATCATTCTCTTAACAAGACACTACAATTTAACTATGCGATTCTCTAAAAGGAGCCGCTTTAGGCCTTTTGTTTTTGCAAAATCATATATATTTGTAATTATTATATTATTATAATGAAACTTCTTTCGAATTCATTTGATACATACAGAACATATATAAATCTATAGGACTCAGTCTGCGAGAGAATGTGAATTGTTTTCTAAATAAAGATTATTAAATACAATGTATTCTACTTTGTATTTAAGAATTTAATCACTATTCTTATACAGATAGAATTGGAAATGTTTTGAAGTTTTGAGTTTTTTTTATTGCACTACCTCAGCAGACAGGCACACGAACCACCAGATTGAAAGCGGTTACAATCGCCTATGGACATTTGTAACACCAAAATTGCTACAAATGCGCTGTTGCTCTCTACGATTTGTGGAGTTCTGACACTGGAACCTGGCTACTAATGCTGGAACACAACTGGAGGCTGTTATGTCGACATACTTTGGATCAGAGGTGGTAGCCATCCAGACGGGAAAATGCCCCATCACCTAGCTGTGTGTTGTTGAGTCGCCTCTTACGACACCTGGCCGCTGGAAAGTGTATTCTTTCTCCGTTCCTGCACGGATGAAAATTTATAGAAAGAATAATATATATGAACTTTGGTAACATGGAAACAGTTTTATAATATAAAATTGTATAATATGCAAATACTGAATTTAGTGAAAAAATATTATTATTATATTTAATTTAATAAATGTATAGTTTTACCTGACAATTTATAGAAATTAAATTCACAATTCCAATAAAAACCAAAAAACTACACATTATCGTTCACATCAGTTTACGCTGAAATGAAACCGCAAGAAAAGTTTTGGTTGCTTTTATAAACTACGGAACTGCTTTATCGATTTTGAAAAACATAACACCATTGTTCCGCGTGTATAGCCCAAGTAAAAAAAAAATAGAAAAACGTGACGAATGTTAACGTTTCTCATGTTAATTTTCATTTTGAATTTCGAGAAACGAAATGACATGTGTTTTGGGAAATGAATCGATTTTGAAGATATATTTCGACAAGTCGGTAAGAGTGCCATTTTTACGAAAGAAAAATATTTACTGTCGTATAATACACACAGCATACGGGTAGACGGCCCACTTCATGGAAAGCGATTACCATCGCCTATGGACATTTGCAACACCAAAGGTGCTACAAATGCGCTACAGCTCTCTTAAGGAAGACTGGAACTTAGTCACTAATGCCTGAACACAACTTAAAGTTGTTATGACGGCATACTCTAGACCAGGGGTGGTCGCCATCCAGTCAAGCAAATGCTCCACCACTTGCGATGAAGCCATAAAGCTTTTGTTTTTATTGCAGGAGTTCAGCAGACAAGCACACGGCCCACTTGATGGAAAGCGGTGGCCATAGCCTATGGATATTTGCAACACCAAAGGTGTTACAAATGCGCTGCTGCTCTGTTAAGGGAGACTGGAACCTAGCCACTAATGCCGGAACACAACACAAGGTTGTTATGGCGGCATAATCTAGATCAGGGGATCAGTAGCCATCCAATAGGACAAAAAGCCTACCAGCTGGCGACTAATGTGTCGACTGACTTGTGATTGCTGTATTGTACCTTAAAAATATAATTTTGAACGAGAAGCGTTTTTTATATAGTATGGCCAAGACTCTACATCTGTTTTCTCCTATTTTCACAGAGATGTCGCTACCAAACCAGTTAAAAACAGCAACAAATCAGACGAGACAAGACAGTTATTAACGAGATGATCCTAAATTGTACAGTTAAAATATGATTGTAGCGGTAACTATGTATTTACACTATATTCTACTAAATCTGTCTTATGGAATCGCTCCGCTAAGCTTTGTACCAACTTTTACTGAAACATCGTCTAAACAACAATAAGAAAATATCGTCTGTTAATGGAGATAGCTGATGTTTGAAACCCGCCTATCCCTCTTGGTACGCGTAGCACGAAGCCATCCGTCCCTCTAAAACATTTAACCACTGCTCATACCTTGCAATGGAAAGCTCTTATTTTGTACTGAATATAATATCGTGGAATTAAAAACATAATTGGAATTAAAAAATACTGACTGCGTTGACAACTAGGCAACGCTAATACATTCCCCAAAATACAGGCCTGCTTTTATTTGGCGATGAGTAACCATCAGAAATTACAAAAACTGTGCCCAATCGGCTTATGGAAGTTCATTCACTAACTAAAAACCAGATGACAGCTGATTCGCTACTGCGTTAATGACTCGCCAACCGATAGCCAACAACAGCTGACAGCTACCCTGGTCACCTCTACTTTTATTGACGCTGAGCTGCTGCAAGCTGACCAGAGAGAAAAAGATAAACAATATAGATTCAAACGGTATTTATAGTCTGGACTACAAAACTAATAAATCAGACTGTATGCTATTAAAACAGTTCTTTAATTAGTGAAGAACAAACATCTGGAAGAAACAACCCTTTCATGCTCATTAATAGCTAAGTTTAATTGTCATTTCCATTTTGTTCTGATGTTTCGAATGTGCAGTAATTTTCATATAATTTATTGTTTAGTTATTTAAAATTAAAACTTACATCGACATGGAAAGAAAGAAAGAATAATCTTTTTAAAAAGGTTTTTAAATACAAGCTTTGGAGGTCCTAGAGATCATGTAGCCAAGACATGTAAAATGAGCCCAAACACGACGGGTCTATCTTTTTTAGTACAGAAGTTCCTATGGCCACCTCCCGACTCCATCATCAGATCAGCTCCATGATACCATATTATTCCATTGTCACGCGATATACATATGCGTGCAAAATTTCAGCTTAATCGGAAACCGGGAAGTTGGTCAAATTTAACTTGAAAGATTCCACTTCATCCATTGCAAGTTATTTAAAGCTTGTAAAAATAATTTATGCAGGCCACAAAAGACAAAATAAAATAAATAAATAGTAAGACAATAGAAACAAAAAGTCCAATTAGACCCTGTCTCAGCGTAAAGCTAGTCTCCAAAGAACCAACCGCTGTTATCCCGCCTGAAAAATATTATAAAATTCTAAGCATGCTGTGTCTGTACATTGAAACTATTTAAAAAAACAACCGAAATCTTAAAATATATAAATTACGCGTCACGTTGTTTGTCCGCGATGGAATCACTGATTTTAATCAAATTTGGACACCATGTGCAGTTTAATCCAGCTTGAAAGATAAGACACTTTTTATAACGTTGGTAGGTGGCGCTGAGATCGGGTTCTAGAATCCTCCTAGCCACCGGACGCGATTTTGGTGTTTTGTTTGTCTGTGTTTGAGTAGGTCCCCGGTTGGTTAAAATCCACAATTGGAACCGGTAGGTGGCGCTAGGATCGGGTCCTATATTTATTTTTTTCAGAGCAGGACAACGTCTGCTGGGGCCGCTAGTAGACTATATGAACGACGAAGAACACGCATTTTTTCTGTTTGCTCGGGATTCACGTAAAAACTACTGGGCCGATTTCGACGCTGTTTTCGCAAGTCGACATAGGCTTAAAATTTCCCCTACTTTATATCCCGGAATCCTGCGGGAGTTTTTCTGGAAATGACTTGAAATGACCAGATTAAAAAAAAACAAATTCTAATGCGATTTTCTTACAGATCGACAGCAAAATTTTATATAGTAAAATTATATTTTATCCTAAGAATCCCGCGAGAATTTTTCCCGGGAGTGGTTTTTAGTTGTTCGAGAGCATAAAAATTAGCTTATTCCAACACAGTTTTCACTGAAACGATAGCTTACATTCTCTTTAAATGCTGCGCTACTTATTCTCCCGGGAATCTTGCGGGATTTTTTCCGGAAATGACTTAAAATGACCAGATTAAAAAAATCAAATTCCAATGAGGTTCTCACACTGATCGCAAACAAATTTTACGTAGTAAAATGTATGATATTTTTATCCCGGGAATCCCGCGGGAATTTAAGTCAAGCGTGGACAAAGTCGCGAGCAAATCGCGAACATGCCGTACAAAACAAACAGCAATACTTTTTCAGTTACCTGCAATTATACTTGTTTTGATAAAAATAACAAGATGCTCACTGGTGGTAGACAGTTCCAGCCAAAATGGTGTCTACGTTACAGACTACTGCCCCAAGATGCCGCATTGTGCAGAAGGAGCTCATGTGATGTGTATGTATTACAATCCTGTAAGTATTGTTATAAGCACCTATAATACACGTGTAATATGAAGAAATTAATTAAAGTAGATGAAACATCATCATCATCTACTCAAGGTACTAGCAATTAGAAACCTATCGTCTCTGCCTACCCCTATAGGAAACAAGCCTGATAATATCGAGGGCTTCATAACAAAGGGGCATAAGTGCAGTTTTACACAAGGGAAAAAATTGTGAATGAAACAAAACTAGTTGATAGTATAAGTCTCAAATTTGGAATACCCTTCTTTTTAGGTATAATTTGCATACTGATAAGACTTTCTAAATTGTAACATGCATACTTTTTAGTAAACTACAAAAAAATGGCATTTGTGCGTATACGCCTATATGTTATGAAGCCCTCGATATGTATGTATTGTAAAACTCATTATAATTTTAAACATATAGGATACCACTAGTGAGACTTATTTACATACTTTTAGTTTTTAAATAACCAGTAGAGCCCCCCAATATTTGTCTGGGTCTCCCCATACTCTTTTAGGATTCTCTCATATGTAAATATATAAAAAAACCCCAAAAGTAAAAACCGGCAAACAAGTGATCCCTTCGATCCTTGCCTAGAATAATGTAGGTAAAAGAGTGCACGAATAATTTTGATATGTACCCTCAACCCTCATTTTTGAGCAACATGACGCCCGATGCAAACGTGCATCTTGAATAAACGATCAGTCAACGTTTAGCCGCCGCCGTGTAGCGACGTGCCATAGATAATACACTAAACGTACCTACCTCTTCCTCTCTAAAATCCGAATTTAAACGTTAATACGTCATATCTCAAAAACTCCTCAAGAGACCTTGTGCAAACAAATTGACCTTGATTTATTGGCCGCGCAATATTGTATTTAAGCAAGGCGCTTTGGTTTTCAGCACAGTGTCATGGGTCCAAAATGCCATAATGCGCAAAACGTTTCCATCACTCCTGATATAGCTACTAAACTACTGGACATAACCAATGCGTAAGTATGACTGTCGATTATATTGTATGTAATTTAACTCTCACCGTTTTATGATTAATCCCCTTATGACATTTTTTTTATTGCTGGAGTTCTGCAGACAGGCGGACGGCTCACTTGATGAAAGGCGGTTACCATCGCCTATGAACATTTGCAACACCAAAAGTGCTACAAACTCACTGCTGCTCTTTTAAGGAAGACTGGAACCTGGTCACTAATACCGGAACACAACTCAAGGTTTTTATAGCGACATGCTCTAAACCAGGCGTGTTAATAATCCAAGAGATAGCCGGAACATCCAGACAAACAAAAACTCAAAAAATTGCATTTTCGGAATTTCCTGATCTTTATTACCCCCTGATTTTTTCACGTTTTTATTTTGACTATTACTTTTCTAGCGGCCCGGCGTAGTTTCACCTGCACTCTGTCCTGCTACCGTGGTATATAGCGTCATGTTAAATAGCCTATGACACTCCCTGTTAACGTAGCTTTCGAACAATAAAATAATTTTTTTTATCGGTTTAGTAGATCCAGAGATTACCCCTACAACTCCACAAAATTTACCTCTTTATAATATTAGTAAAGATTACAAACAGACACTTCATTTTTATTTATCTGTACAGATGTGTGGCTAAACATAGCCCGGAAATCTAAAATACGTGTTTTTACCGTACAAAAAGTATAAATCTAATTTTGGTAAGACAATACAATAGATATGATAAGGTGTTATTATTTGTTTACCAGGGTCCGGAGTAAAATAGCTTTGGGCAAGGAAAAGGGGAAAGGTGGAGAATATTTACCAAGGGGCTATGGAATATTTAGACTGGTATGTTATTATAGATAAGTATACAGTGCATAACAAAAAACCCGAGGATAATTGTAGGAAAAAATAATTTATAAAAATGATAACAGTGACTATTAAAATTTAGAAACGACCAGCTGCTTACTGCTTGTACATTATTCTTCACGACAGACATTATGTAGAGATGTTAGAAATGATAAGTAAAAGCATACTTCTATGTAAACAACCAGCAATCTGTACGTTTCCCAAAATAATACCGGATAATAATCGTCCAATTTTAGAGTAAGAAAATAAAGCAAATAAAGTTCCGGATTTAAAAATATATGTCCGTCTATCTTGCAACTACATTATTATAGTGGACTTGATGTGCTCGTGACTTCGTCCCCGTGAATTTTTTTCCTGGGCCTCTTAAAAATGTAAAGTAAAAAAGCCTAAGTTGCTCCTTATGATATCAGCTATCTGCCAATGACAGTTCTGTTAAAATTTGTCCAACCGTTTTAGAAATTAGGTGGAACATCCAAACAAACAGACATAAAGAGATTTTTTTTAATTGATCTTATTTACATAACTATCGACCTGATCTATGATATACGACCTAACTTACGGGGCCGAGGCACTCAACGGGCTAGGTGGAGCGAGCTATGTTGAGTATTTCTCTTTTGGATAAAATTAGAAATGAGGATATCCGTAAGAGAAACAAATTAACTGACATATCTCGCAAAATTAACAAGTTGTAGTGGCAGTGGGCCAAGTCTGCCGCAGGGCCGATGGCCGATGGGGCAGACGAGTCCTGGATTGGAGACCGCGTCTCGGTAAACGTAGCGTGGGACGGCCTCCAGCCTGATGGACCGACGAATTGGGCAAGGTCGCCGGTAGGCGCTTTATGAGAAAATTGGAGGACAGGGATAAGTGACGCCGTCTTGGTGAAGCCCACGTCCAGCAGTGGACTTCGAAAGGCTGACGCCGTCTTTACTTTCATATGCTTTTAATAAAAAATGTTATTTTGACATTAGAATAGAATAGAATATATTTATTGCGTAATGCATGTACAAATATGTTACAGTTTTTACAGTATCAATGTATTCAGCCCATAATTGGGCGTGCAAAATTAAAATTACAATATTGAATTATGAACATTTTTTACAGTCAATGAATCAATACAATTAAAAGTTAACAATAATAATCAGATTATACAATATAATAATAATCTATAATTAATCTAAATAATGTCTACTGTTAAAACATGTCAAATATATTTATGTCAGTTCATAATGTTTTATCCTCCATAAACATGTTTATATTATAATATCATTTAGTGGTCATTTAGTGGGTAATAACATTTTTTTCTGTATATGTAGCAGTTCTCTTAAGAGACTTCGGAAGTTTATTGTATACGAAGGGCCCCATGCAATAGACACTTTTGCGCATTAACGTCGTAATTGAGTTGATGGTGCAGACTCTAAATTAGATAGATATGTATAACGTTTTATTAATTTGTCCCCAATGGAAGCTAAGGCAAAGAACAATATGATATCTACATAGTTCAATTAATAGTGTTAGCTATATAAACTTTTACGAGTGACAAGTTATTTAAAATTAATTCTTTTTTTCTAAGGGATCAAAGACAAACGGGGTTTCAGTTACTCACTGTATCATACCCACGACTTGTATAGTATATATAGCCTAAACCAATGTTTACTTTTGATAAATCCTTTGCCAAATATAATACCGTAACAAAAGTAAACAAGCAATGAGAAAACAAAATAGGTACACTATAAAATAATAATAATCGGCAGATAAACCTACATATTTTATATCCCCAAATTAAGTAAGTTACACTTGAGTTATGGGTAACATACAACGTACGAATGTACTCTGGGGCCGATCCCAGGCACCCAGACCATAGTAAATAACGGGGAAAACACGTTTCCGAAATTTGCTATATCTCTACGTTGCAGTGAGGTAGGCCGGCAAAGGCTTAGCCCGCTCAAACACAGAGGCCGGGTAGTGAAAAAAAAGTACTTTTTTTTACACGACAGCGAGAATGACAGTGGTCAAGGAATCGAGCAGAGCGAGTATGCTATGTTCCACTTTAACAGGCTAGCCAGTATACATAGATATTAAAAAACAAAATCGACTTTACATAAAAACCAAAACATTTGGAAGTCGGTGCCAAGTAAAAAATAAAAGAATAACCAATTTACAAAATACAGTAGAACCACTATAACTCAAACCTCGGTAAATTTAAAACCTATATAACTTATAAAAATAATATGTTCCCTTCCCATCAGAGCCCAAAACCTCTATAACTTAAATAAGTAACCTCTGTATTGGCCCTCAGTAACTTAAAGAAATGTTTCCACAACCTCTATAACATAAAACTGTTTGTCAATGAGTCATTTTGAAAGAGTGTGCAAAACAAAAGTGCGAGTACGATCATTTATAGAGCAGAGTAGCAACATAAAACCCTTGATAACTTAAAACCTCTATAACTTAAAATATTTTGTGTTTCCCTTGGACTTTAACTTATCGAGGTTCTACTGTACATGTTTTTTTTTTTTGTTTTATTAAACACAGACTTCAAGATATTGTAAAAAGAAGTCGTTTAACTATTTATTTTTTGATTTTTAGTTGGCTTTGGTTTTGTCAAAAAAAAATCATATTTTTACTTTTTAGTTGCGCAAATACTTCAATGGCTTTACAAATTGTACAACTGGCATGCGTATACAAATTTGCCACCTCACTCGTCGGTGTATATGCACTTCAAAAAGGGTTGCACAAACTCTTCAGCTTTATATTAGTAAAGATTCTTTGTTTGTTTCTCATTTAAAATGTTGGCTGATTTGATGTAAAGTATTGAATCTGTATACATAGAATAGGAAATAGAATTAATTTTTAACTTTAAAAAAATCCTTTATAAAAATCTCTATTGAAATCTTAAATAAAAAAACTTGTGCGTCTCCGGACGCTCAACAGAGGTGACTTAGGGCAGTGTTTTTCAACCTTTTTCAAGACACGGCCCCCTTTAGTATGAAGAAATATCTCGCGACCCCCCTACCTGTTGCTTGTTTTCATGTATTTTATTTTAAGACAAATATTCAATCAAAAATATTTATTCATTATCATTAAGTACGTAATTTTTTACATCGAATGCATGGCCAATAGAGGCGCAATGTACGCGCATACGTTCGACCACGGCTAATGCCAGCTGCCGCGTCCCCGCTTAAATGAGAAGACGTTACTGGCTAGTTACCGAGTAGCTCTTCGTGTGGCTAAAGCAGCAAAACCTCATACTATTACCGAAAATTTGATTTTACCACCGGCTTTAGATAAGGCGGAGATTATGTTCGGCAAACAAGAGAACGAAAAACTCAAAAATATACCTCTCTCTGACAATACCACTCAACGCAGGATAAGCGATATGGCGACTGATGTTCGTGATTAAGTCATAGAAAAATAAAAATAAAGTACTTCTGTGTCCTTGCAATTTGATGAATCTACGGATATTGCAGATTTTACTGCAGTAGCTTTCCCAACCTTTTGCAACTCCGCTATAGAAGCTTCGCGACCCCCCTAGAGAGGCTTCGCGACCCCCAAGGGGGTCGCGACCCACACGTTGAGAAACACTGACTTAGAGTCATCCAAGTTGAACTATTTAATATTGAAATTGTTTAACTTGAGAAAATCTTAGGTTATTACTTAAATTTTATGTATATCAATATGATAATGTAAGTAAAGGTTATTCATTAATAAATCTGTTATTGATTATAAAACATATTATATTCTTAGTTACAATTCTTGAATATGTACATTAGAAAAAATACGGCTAGCGCTGTGGGTTAAAGTGAGAGAGGAGGAACCTGCCTACCGCTGCCGTATGCGTGACAGAAAGGAAAGCCAGACACACTGGCGCCGTAACGCGTTACGTAACGAAGCGGTTTACCCGCCCATAAGAAGTTATCACTTCAAAAACTACTGATTTTAAATATATATAGATTATTATGTCTTTTGAATAATTAAATATTTTTCATAATAATTTCAGTTATGGGACAACGAGCTGGCTACATTCGCCCAAGTTTTGGCAAACCAGTGTGTGTTACGACACGACTTATGCAGAGCTTCACGTAAGTGAAAACGTTAAAAAAAACTACGATGTATGGACAGTAACCCTTTCGCATTAGTGACTATGGAACGACAATACTATCTTTTTCTATTGTGGTGACGAACAGCATCTTACTTGTCAGAAGAACGTACTGCACGCTTAGATCGGCTAGATTCATATTTTCATTATGTAAAAATATTTTAAAGCAAATAATTTAAAAAAAATGTAGTCCTAACAATTCTTTACAGTCTTAGGGCCGTCTTTTCAGTCGTTAGATAAAAGTTATTCTATGGCTGATCTAACCATATTTGGTAAAGGGATCTGGTTAACATGTCTCCACATGTCATATCTTATATCAAAGTCTTGCCACTACTCCTGGAAATTCTAGTCATTCCATTAGGTTGCCTACCAAAATGTTTAAATAGAAAACGTCAAAATACGATTAATTATTATTTAATAAAATTGGGTCGTTTTGGTCTCTGTCTTTTCCTTCCCGAACTTCTATTATAGAACTTTCCATTATCATCTATCCCTTTCTAAAATGTATCTATCCTTGTCTTTTCCTTCCAGACTTTTCTACCTTTTTCTAAAAGTCTTAAAACAATTAGATTGTTCCACCATCACTCGCCACATTATGTTCTGTATATAATAATAATAATCTTTGATTATATAATAATAATGTATAAGGAATGTAATTATGTGGCTATTTCTTCAAATAAAGTGTTTCTTTCTTTTATTTGTTTATCGGTCGGTTTTCATTCTTGGTTTATACTCGTAGATGGCTATTTTAAAATATACCCATACAGATGCAAAGTCACTTCTAATCCAACGCGTTTCATCCATTTATAAGGATAAAATCAATATCATTAGCATCGCAGTCGTGTCGGCCCTTTATTGACTTGAACTAGTAAATAAATCTGCCAATAAATGAATAAATATTTGAATCCTCAGTAAAAGGATTACAAGGACTTGCGCGTCAGATATAAAGCAATTTGCCTTTATTAAAGGTAGAAAGCAATTTAAATGTGGGTGTGAAATAATGCCGATTAAACTAAAAGGACGGGTCAATAAATCTATCATTAGGCCTATCCTTTTGCATTTGTATGGCAGTGAAGCCTGGCCTGTAGTTAAGCGATACAAGCAAGAATTGCGGGTTACGGAGATGAATGTGGTGGATGTGTGGAGTCACGCGGAAGGACAGCGTTAGGAGCTCTCGCATCCACGGCAACCTCCATATCCGTGACATAGCGGATAAACTGCAACACTGTCACCTACGATGGTAAAGCCACGGCACAGAAGCCGGCTTGTAACATGGGACAAATGTCTAAGCATGCCGCCTCTGCCAGGTCCCGCTCGAAAGGGGTAGGCCTAAGAAATGCTAGCTTGACGCCATAGAGTACAATGAGTATAGCAACTCTTACAATTAGGGATGGCGAACATCGCGAAAAGTGCAAAAGAAACAGTAATAAATAGGACCCCAGGCTTTGAGACAGACGCTCCGAACGCAACCGGGACATAACGCTAGGAAAATGATGATGAGTTTTAGCTCAGAACAATTATCGACAAATAACAAGATATCCTAAAGATTGATCCTAAATATAAGCCAGGTCTGTGATGATTTTGATTAAAATTCGTTCAGTAGTTTTTCACGTGATGCTCTAACAGTTAGAGAGACAAAAAATCTAAAACTTATATTTGCTGAAATTAACCGGACTTATTTGTTTCTCTTTTCTAATCTCATTGTATACATTTGACACCTACTCGTATACAGATTTTTTATATAAGAAATAAAAAATAGATTTCAGATTACTATCGTTTCTAAAATTCTGACCGCATTTCCGCCATGTGAACACTATCAGCGTTGTCCCAAATACTGGCCAGCTTTTTGGTCACACGAGATTTTTGTCTTTGTTGTTAATAAAAAAAATCTATTATTCCAGAAAAGTTCCCAGACCCCGGCCAGACAGCGGGTCTGGTACGCTTCTCCTATCCAGACTGGTTTCCAGTCTCCAAATCTGGACACTTCACGGCACCAGGGCTGAGTGATCCAAAACTGACCTACGCCGCTACCCAAACATTAAAATCTTGGTACACCCAAAAGAACTCAGTCACCCCTGACATGATCGTCAGCTATCCGAATTGGAATTTGTAAGTTACATATTGTCATAAGAGATTCGAATTTTGCGATGAATATGTGGTGTTACAAGAATGGATAAATTAAGAAATAGGTACATAAGGGGATCTTTGAAAATGAAGCCCGTGACTGAAAAATTGGGTCGAAGTGGATTAAAGTGGTATGAGTGTGTAATAAACTAGAAGATCGATGGATGAGAGTCTAAAGTATACCAAAATGGATGGATTACGTGTTTTAAATCTCAAATCTTCATGCCCACCACATGAAGATTTGAGATGTAACAATGGACGTATGCCATAATAGAAGAATATGATAGGAACAGACATGATCTAAGCCCCAAATAATTGTGTGAAGGTAAAACAAAAGAAGACTAACTGGTGTATAGGTCCATTTTTATATATTCAATTTCAATCCTGTATTAATGATGTCATAAGCATTTGCGCGTCCAATAGTACGAATATAACCTATTTAAATCGGAACATCACTTAAGTCAGACGTGGATACCGATATTCCTTACTCGAGTGTTACACAATGTGCATAAAAATTAGTAAAGAATGAGATTTTGTCTATAGTAATATTATAAAAGTGTAAGTAATTCACGGTGAAACCGCATAAATGTTCTAGGAATCCAAATGACCTAGGAGGACGGCTTTATCTCGAGATGATTCATGGATCAGCCACTCACATGGGATGCGGGATATCCGCTTACACGGAATTCGCATATTATGATAATCACGCTCCGCTTAATTATAACGTGAGTGTAAATTAATTAAACTCGCAAATTTATTATATTAAACGTCATAAGCAATCTTAATAATAAACGACAGAAGAGCCTCGACATCCCGGACTCGAGGCTGCGAAACGGAGAAGTATTAACCAATAGCATTAGCTGCCTCTGCTGGGGGCTTGATTATAGAATACGAGAGGTGTTTATTGTTACGAAATATATTTTCGTGTGACTTCATCGGTGGCAGAAACAACTTAAAAGTCAACCACTCATTCCAATATTAAATGCAAATTTAATATATACAAAAAGTTTGTATATACATCAGCCTGTCCATTGGGGCAATTTTTATGCAATCCAATTGAATGATATATGTCCGTTTCTCCGCTCCGCTTCAATGGACAGGCAGTCTAATCGGGTGTTCGCGGTAATCCAGACGGGTGGCTACATGCTACATTACCCCGCTGAATAGTAACGCTAATGCGTTGTCCGAGGTATGGACCCGTCTTTTGGTCACGTGAGGCATCTATGAGGCGTTTCGCTATATCTTACCTAGTTATAACTATTACCTGTATTTTTTACAAATAAAGTTTCATTTCATTTCATTTCATCTTGATAAAATTTGTGCGTCTCAAGCCCCTACGGAATCAGGATTTTAACCTCAAAAGCCGCAAGTATGCAACCATTTCCGATGGCGGAAGCCACGAAATTATATTGGAGTCGACTAGAGATCGATCTTGTGTAATGAAGTGCGTAAACTACAAGCAAAAGAGTATGACACACTTTTTCAAAAAGGATAAAATCTCTTTTTTTTTAAATTTCATCTCAAGTGTACAGATTATATGTTTATAATTTCGAACCTGTACATTTGTAAGTACATACATATTAATTTCTGTCTTATCAACATTATTACATACATACATACATAACTTCACGCCAGGTCCCTTGCGGGGTAGGCACGAACAACAGAGCGCCATTCAGGCTTATTCTTACACACCGCACTTGCTTCTTTGACATTCATAGCTCTTGTCATGAACGCTCGTCTGTTCTTAAGGCTCCTGACATCACCTTCTGCTAGTACACGATCAATTTGATCATGGAAGGTGTGTCGTGGCCTTCCGCGACTTCTGCATCCATCCACTTTTGCATTGTCTGTTTAGTCATTCTTTCATCATACATTATTTCCACATGCCCGAAATTAATGAAAGAAACTTGGTTAACGTAGTGTTTTATTACGAGTACAACACAGGGCTTTGTTATTCCCTATTCGGATTATCGAAGCTCTTCTGCTATATAAATAAAATGAATATTAAAATAGATAAATTAGTCCAAGACCGCTGTCAAGGGCGAACGTTCCCAGAAGGCTGGCAACGTTGCCTCATTCGATGACAAAGCTAATTAAACCAGCCTTAAGGTAATCAGCAGTATCGTCTACATTCGTGTAGACTGGCTGAGAATTGTCCTATTAAACTTGCTTGATATAAATTGTATTTCTTTGTAGTCAGTGCAAATAATCTGCAACTTCTCTACTAGACCTCACACGGAGGGTCCAGTTTACAACACCACCGAACCCACAGCTCCGGATTACACTATCAGATGTGGTTGCCCTCCTGGTAGCAATGAAGATGAAGATTGCCTCTGCAGAGAGAATCCCAATATTACACGTATGTAATTTTATATCTTAACTTTTTTATAGCAAAGGAATAAAAGACTTTTACACTTTTTTATTGCCTGTAGTAGGCAAACAGGCACACGGCCCAACTGTGATGGAAAGTGGTTACCATCGCCTATGGACATTAGCAATACCAGAGGTCCTGCCAATGTGCTACCGGTCTTAAAGGAGAAACTGGAACCTGACCACTGATGCGACACAACTCAAAGTATTTATGGCGGCATACTCTAGATAAGGGGTGGTAGCCATTCAGTCGGGAAAATGTCCTACCACTTGGCTGTGGGTTGTTTTGTCGCCTATTACGACAAGCCACCCGGTCTTATTAATTACTATTTTTTTTCCGTTCCTAATGTTTCAAGTCCGAACACAATTATGTAACCCTTTTCCTAAGGTTCCATATTTTCGCCGTTTGAGAGCTTCAGCTTTTGAAGCAGCATTGCCAGTCTCTTACTCAGTTATTGGAAGATGTGACGGCGCTAGAGTGTGTACACATATCGCGTCCCAAAAAAGTGACCGTCCACTGTTCCAAGGAATAAATGACATAATATCCGGCCTCTTAGCATCGTCGCGTACCATGCCATTCGGTTCTAATACGGCCAGTACGCTGACTGACTAATTTGTTGTCGTCATAAATATTCAAACAAGGATATAATGAGAGGTATACGGAGTTCCCCACTGCTGGATTTCGCCACCTTGACTGTATAATGTATAAAACATGTTAATAACAAAACCTGTCTGTAAATAGTTCAGTAATACCAAAAACAACCAACATTCAGCAGGCAATACCCCAAGTCAATTTGACCTTATTACGAATCAACCCTTTGATCATGGAAGCCCTTCAATAACGATTGTACCAATTTACATAACGCGCGTACATATTGAAATTTGAAGATTACTTGGCTTTTACGTTATACGAAATTGCGGCACAATATTTACCTAGCCTTGGTAGCTTAGTGAGTAACGTTCTTGAGTTGTTGGGTCGTGTTGAGTTAGTGGGTAAGCTTCTCGTTCACTTGCTGATTTGTAAAACTAGTTATTGTATGCTCTCGCAAATCCCCCACGCTTTAACCTGTTTCATAATCCAACGCAATAAATTTACCGAGTTATACTTGTGATGTGAGCGGCATTACCCCTGCTTCCCCTATACGTACAGTTTAAGAGCTTTTCAGAGTTATGTTATTTACTGGACGATTTTAGTTCCCGGTATTCTTCTTCCATGATAATTGTAGATGGTTGTATGTATCTGTCGAAGTGTCGAACTTTAGCACTTACAGAGAAGACACCTGCAAAGGTTTGCTCCGAAAATGACTTAGACTGCAAAGATCCTACTGTTGTTGTGCTACCAATATTCACAATGGAAGACGCTCCTCAAAGCAAACTTATCAAACCACCTGAGTAAGTTCAAGCACTATAATTATAAAACTTATTTTTACTTCTACATTTGGGTACAAGGTATGGGATATGGAAGATAGGATTGAAGGGGAGGAAGTGACGTAGGTTGCCCCATCTATCCGTGTCCCAGAGACGCGGGCGGTGAGAGGACGGCCCTGACTCATTTCGGGTTAGCGGCGTTGAACCTTAGCCGCTTACCCGGCTGAGAGCGGGGTTATTAAGCCATAGTTGATGACTCTGGGGCCGCTGTCGCACAGTGTCTCCGGCGCGCGGGCTGTCCTGCATGACCTCGGGCGCTATGAACAAAGGATGCAGGCGAAACCTAGGTTAGCGACCGCCTGCCGCTGGATTCTTTGCGCCCTGTAGTATCAATGAATAAGGCCACTTAGGCAACGCCTGCCAGGGCAAGCGCGGTACAGGCGATAGCGACTATAGGCGACTGGAAGGAACACGGGGAGTTTTCGCGGGTATTCCAGCAACAGTCCGGTGAGGTCTCCAGACGCCCTCGCCTTGATTCCGATAAGTCCGTAAATAGACTTCTTCTCGTTTCGCGCCGATACTCTGTAAGAACGTGGTATCACACTGATTAAACTGGCCTTAATAGTTGTAATCGAAGCTCTACCTTGTATTATGGAAGGTACCCCTCAAGGGATTATACCAATGTAGAATACAATATTATCAATATTAATAAAATTGTTTTATTTAAAGTTAATGTTTCTTTATTATATTAGTAAAAAATAATAGAAATTGTAAAAAAAATATTTTCAGACACGAAATCACGACGCTAAAAATGGATGATGGTTCAATGGAAATATTCAAACAATTTGAAAATTCTCTTGAAAATCAACATCAGGTGATATATCATATCAGGGATATATATATATATATATATATATATTAGCGTTATATTATATATATAATATTAGCGGCAAATATCATAAATATTACCACCAAAATTAATTTAAAGAAAAGCCTTATTCTAAAAGCTGCATCCATAATTTCCCGAGAAAAGTGTCCTGAAACCATGGATTGTTTGGTATCTTATTTGCAAAGTTGAATGATAATTTACTTTTTGGCTTCTATTCTAGGTTGCTTTCAAACAACCAAAACAAATTACGAGTTCAATGCCCCGAATGGGACCGACATATGTAAAATCAGTGAATAAGAAACTAGCTTTACCAAGGTAAGATAGTAGTATAAAAAGGGAAAGGTGCGCTTCAAAGAAAGATAAACTAATAAAGAAATTACTGAAAATTCATGAATCAAAACGTGCTTCACAAAACTTGTCACACTAATCATACCTGAACTATTTTTAGAAAACCAAGAATTTTCCCCGAGAAGAAACCCGGTGCATTGATCCAAAAACGTATTTCCTCGAAAAATAATTTATTTCAAAATCATAACCTACATAAGTTAACCGAAGTACCTACTTTACATAGACATCATAACATAGTAAGTAAATTATATATTATCTTCATGTTGTTATACAATGTCTAAATGATTTTATCCGTGCAGGAACGGAGATAGAATATAATACCTGGGGCCAGGCGGCCTGCCGTAAGAGGTGACAGAACTACTCACAGGTAGGTGGCAGGGTGTTTGCCCATCTGGATGGCTACCACCCCTGGTCTAGAGTATGCCGCCATGACAATCGTAAGTTGTGTTCCAGCATTCCTGCACAGGTTCCAGTCTTTCTTAAGAGAGCTGCAGCGCATCTGAGGCACCTTTGGTGTTTCAAATGTTCAAAGGCGATGGTAACCGCTTTCCATCAGGTGGGCCGTCTGCCTGTCTGCTGAACTCATGCAATAAAAAATACGAAAATTTGAAAAAATATTTCTTTTATTTTAGAAAACAAGTATTTTTGCAAAAGCAAAACAGTTCCATTTACCGATGCCAAATAGCAAGCAACATTCAGTAGTAAGTAGCATAGAACATTCAAGCAAAGAGAATGATCTACTGGCTGTTCATGAATCACTAACAAAAGGGATATACCCCAAGAGTGATAATTATAACATGGTCTCTGGTTTACATGATATCAAGAAAACCAACACGTTATCCACTGTAAGTGAAAGCACTTTAAATATAGCGGAAGAAAAGATAATGACTGATGGACATTATTTGAATACAAATCCTTTTAAAAGTGATGCTAAATCTGCAAATGTTGATGATGTAGATAAAAAACCAAATAATTTATTACACCTTCTTGATAAATTAGAGAAAGAAATCAAAAATATAGACTTAAAAGAGAATGAGAAAATATTGATTGATACTAAGATTAGAAAAATTTATGGTAGTGTCATCGGACATGAAAATTTGCTATCAAATAATGTGCCAAAGATAAATCACCATTCCAAAGCTGAACCGCAAACTGATATAAGACATAATAACATAGATGAACGCGACATAGATTTTGATACTGATTATAATTTAGATGACAATTATAAGCGTGAATCTAACTATAATACGAATTTCAAACATTTGGACAGATCTCCTAGACACTATGTAGACGATATGAATGAAAAAGATGATTTTAAAAATTGTGCTAAAAGAAACCACCAACTGAACTGTAAAACAGACCACTACAAAGATTCAAAAAATAACTTTTTACAAAATAATATCGATTTTAATCAGTACAGTACAGGAAGTAATCGATACAAAGACAGAATTTATGACAATAACTATGATATGAATCATAATAAATTCAGGGATGGTTTTGATGAATTTGCTATAGATAATGATAGAATACTTAACAGAGATCACTATTATGTAGAAAGACCACGTAACCATATAAAAACAAACATATTTAATAGAAACCACTATCGTGATGAAAATATACGATACGACCATAGAGCATCTGATGAAGAAACTAATATGAAAAGATCTAGGCAACTTCATAATGCCGAGGATGATGTAAAACCAAGCATATACAAACCTGCTAATTTAAGAAGCAGTTCCAGAAATGACGAGCGCAAAAAACATATGAGACGTGATAGATATAGAAATACTCATTTAATTGATGATGATCCGTTGGGTGCAGAAAGAAGGAAATACTATCAAGATAAGCTCGATAGATTGCAGAGACGGATTCAAGGGCGACAGAATTACGCGCAAAGTAAAAAGGTACCTTAATATGTTTTTTTCATTTCTCATACTCTGAAAATACACTTGGTACAAATAAATTAAAACACAACACACATGCCACTAGATAAGATAATATAATTACAAGTATAGACATAAGGCCCACACTGCACATGCACTTCCTCACAACACCAGCATGTAATAGATACACTGGTATAAGTTCAGTATTAGAAGTAGGATAAATGATTATAATAAGTTACTCGTTAGATACACTTCAACACAATTTAATTAATGTCACACCCAAGAATTTAAACAATACACGTGTAAAATTTTAAAAATTAAATCTAGAAATAAAGCTTTAAAAAAGGGTACGGAACTAGAGTCCGTAGAGTAGTTAAAAAAAACACTTGGTAATGCTTAATTACAGAGCTGAAAACAGTAGTACTTTTCGTCCCTCGGAAACGACTTTCTTTGCTGTCAAAACGTTTATAACACCATAATATATGACACAAACTCACGTCACAACTTTTTTACAGCCACTGTTAAACCGCAGCATAAATTGTAATAAAAAAATATCAACAGTTTTGTAACATCATTTTATATTTATAAATAACATAATCTCAATTCTGCTATTACTACCTCGTTAAAATCATAATCATACGTCATACGTATTCTATAAAATCCAATGGTGTGTTTGTGGTACGCCACTCTATTCTTATAAATATTAAGAAAATTCTCGAAAGCGAAATAAATTTTCAAAATTATGGTAGCTTTTCAATATTAATGATGGCAAATGCCATCTCTGCTAATGGTGACACTATTTCTTTTCTACTATTATTCTGTCGCGACGATATCAAGAAGATATTGTGGATTTAGCAGAATACGAATTTTGATACTATCGCAATGAAATTGTACTTTTAATATATTCGAAAGACCATGCTTTTAAATTACTAGGTTCAAGTCCCCCCTTTGAGACCGACAACACATTGCTCCTCTGGTTTTACAAATTTTAATAACCACTTTCACACTAGATGAGCCCTCAGCCTGTGTGCCAGTAATAAAAAATATATCCCTTTCCGAAAACCTTAGAAAAACCACTAAAAGCATATCTATAAAAATGTCTTTCTTTTCTTTCACCATATCCCGGTTATTTGGGGTCGGCACAGTAAGTTTTTTCCTTCCACACTCCACTATTCTGACAAACATCTTCTGTCACACCACATATCATCATATCATCCTTCACACAATCCATTCATCTTTTATTTGGTCTACCTGTTGTATTTTTCTATAAAAATGTATGTTAATTACATTTTCCAGCGTGACGAAAGACCAATGAGACCCACGCGCCCAACGGATAGCATCAACTCACGATCAAAAAATCTAGATGCACCATACATGCCAGAAAGAGCGAGATTCTTGCACGGCTTTTAATCGACATTATTCCTTAAAAATCGTTTCCAAAATTACAAATTTCTAGGTTTAAAGTCTAACATAAAGTTAAATGGATAGATAACAAGAAGAGATAAAAAGAATAATCTTGTTTGTCTGGCGGAGGAGATTATTAGAAAAACCCCAAGATTATACCGGTGTCTTCGTTCTCATTCTTTTATTCACACCGCTTGCTATCATCGGAGCGTTAAGTTCGTTCTTAAGATATGAGGTAGATAGATAATTCTTTATTGTACACTAAAGCATAAACAAAAAGAAGTATAAAAAGATAAAATATGGCCTTATCTTTAAGAAGCGATCTCCTCCAGGCAACCCTTGGCAGGGTTGCAATAAAAAACAAAGTTAGTTAAGTAAGGCTGGTCACCATGGTCGGGAGCTCTGCCGGATGGGACGCCGTCTCCTCCTTCTGCGAGCAAGTCATGTTTGCGAAGGAGGAGGCGGAACGGGAGCGTGAGCGTAATTCCCTGCTCCGCTCCCGCCAAAGGAGGACGCGCCGACGCCGGAGGTCGGACAATGACCTTCGGCCGCCGTAAGTGGGTGGCGCGGGTGGGGCCCCTTGGGGTATAGGGGTTCTCACTCACCCGCACATGCCGTCGAGATGAGAGCGCGAGTGTTCCACGCGCGCTCATCTCTCTTCCCGTGGGGCGCATTACACACCGCCCCACGCTCGGAATAGACCTAGTTGTGGCCGGGGGACTTTTCGCCTGGCATTGGAAGAGGCCCAGTGAGGGGAGGCCCACGCCTGCCAGGGCACGCGGAGTTGGGAAGCCCGCATTCACGTAGCCCTGGCATAAGGCGCAGGACGGAACACCCAGGGGTTTTAGTGGGTATCCCTAACTGGGGAGTGGCAATAGCGTGGCACCAGTTTTGACTGGGCACGCTAGTGCCACCCCCGATCTGGCGAATCCCACACTCACACGGGTCGCGAACATCCCCCCAGGCTTCTGTGCCTGTCGCGGCTTAGTCCTCAAACGGATTTCCCCTGGTTAAAAAAAAATGCTGGTGTGCACCGACTTTTAACTGATGTTAACCATCTATAATAAAATAATCGCCAAAAATGTATGGAAAAACTGTGATTATTTTTGATTAACCGTCGGTTAAATGTTGGTGCACATCAGCCTAAGTATAATATAGGTCAGATTGAAACACTGTGTTGTCGTACAGTACTCGTGCATTTATTCGGTAATAAGGAGTTAGGTACTACATGTTCGAACCTTCATAGGAGTGATGACTCCAAAGATCATTGACTGCAATTATTAATTAGGAAATATATTATACCTGCTAGTTTTAAGAAATAGCAATGAATGTGATATTAATGATGTTTAATGATTTAAATATTTAAACATATGCAAATTGAATGGCTTAAATATAAATAAACTATTTTAATTAATTATTACGCCATTTTTAAAGCCTTAATAACCTTTTGAGTTCATTTACAAAAACATAACAGTTAATTTATTCAAATTAATTCGATTACAATATTTTACTAACAATCTAGCTTTTACAAATTTTTGAAAAATACCGAAAAAACCTAATGAATTTATATCCAAATTTATTTTTATCCTAATTATTATTATTAAGTACCAACCAGTTAAAATGATATTACCAAAACCTATAATTTTAAATAGCATTGGACTCATGGCCCGCCCTTCTTCAAAAGAAGATTGTAGAAAGGTATTATTCTCTATATGGAAAATCTATACCGCCATTTCCCCTACTAGAAATCTTACTAAGGACATTTTTCTTATGATCCGACCAACACAACACATTAACATTCACAGTCCGACCTACGAACTTGGAAACCGTATTTTTTGTACTTTATAAGCAAATTATGCAAATTCATCATTTATATAAAAAAGTAGCGTAAGCTTTTGTAAAATAAATAAAAACTGACATTTTAAACCTGACACATAAAAGGGTTAATTTTGTTTCCGTTACAATAATTTGCATAAATTATGAAATATTTTACTTCACTAACACAGCGGTGCGTTGTGATAAAGGTCGTAGGCTGCTTACAGTGTGACGTTGTACTAAGAACGAATGCTTATTATGATAGTGCATTATCATGGTCTCACTAGACGCCTGATACAGCACACAAGCTATGCCGGCCTTAACGCGTCGTACGCCGCGTTCGCTTTTCTTTTTCACCATCCCAGCGTAAAAATGCAGCGTTTTTACGTTACAGGGGATGCTGACACATCTTACAATAAATTCTAATATCTATAATATTTTTTAATTGAACAAGTGGATGCTTCTGTTTGTTAATATCTTTTTTAGATAGAGAATTTGCTATTGATCAGTGTAAATATTGGATCGTAATCAGATTTTTTTTCTCCACTTAGACACTTTGAACCACTCCCAGGAAAATTCTCGCGGGATTCCCAGGATAAAAATAAGCACAGATTTTAAGTTTAATAATTTGCTGTGCATCAGCGAAAATTGCATTGAAATTTGCCCAGTAGCTTTTACGTGAATCTCGAACAAACAAAGAAGAAAAATTGCATCATGTTCTCTATAGTTTATATAAAGTATTAGAGTATCCCAGGTATTGTTTTTTAATAACTTCAATTTATATATCTGTGTGTATAAAGATTAACGATCTTATACATATTAAGTTGCGATAAAGTAGGCTTCTTTAAGGTTCTTAAAGAACCCTAAAAACTTACTATAACTCTATAAATATGTATAAAAGTCTTTGAGAAAATAAATCAAATACTTTTACCAATATTTGTGGAGTTGCAAATGTATGCGCCGAGATGCAATAAGTGACTGCAGACGTCTGAAGGAGCTTTATTTATTGCGTGAAACGGGATGGAAAATATTTCAAATTGAATTCAATTGAAGTGGAAATATCAGAAGATATTTTGAATATCTATTTTGAATTGTGAAATCAGTAATTGTACAGTAGTAGTCTTAAAATGTTCGACAGTTTTCAAATTGATTCATTTAACGTTACTCGAGCATATGTTAATTCTATCATCAATATATAAATCCATCAAGTTATTATTATTCATATAATATTGTTAATTCATGTGTATTATTATTTTCTTGTGTGCAATAAAAAATATTCTATTCTTTTCAATTCTATTCTGTTTTTTTATTTTCAAATCAAATCATTAGAATTAACATTTTAAGCACCTGTAGAAATTGTACTATTGGTACATGCATACAAGTGTTGCCTTTCGTAGAGTAGGCGTTCGGTGCTTTTCAACAAGGTTTGCTGTCCGATTTCCCTGAAATGCACTCATCAGATGCTGACTTCTTGAAATTAAAACTAACCCCAGGAGTATTGTCTTACGATTATTTATTTTTAACAGACTTCAAAAAAAGGAGGAGATTCTCAATTCATCGGAATCTTTTTTTTATGTATGCTCACCGATTACTCCGAGATTTATGATTCAATTTACGTGATTCTTCTTTGTTCGACGCGGAATAGCTGCCATTTAGTCCCCTAAAATTTGACATATTTTGGCCGAGTAGTTTTCATTTAATGAACTTTTTTATGAAAAAAAATCCATTCCGCGCGGCACCTTTCGTAGGCGTACCCATAGCTAGACACTAAAAAGTAACAAATAAATAAAAAAAACTTAGTTAAAAAAAACCGACTTCAAAAACTAAAAAGTATTAAATAACTTATTTCTAAAGCTATTATTATTAATATGTATTATCTAAAAGGTGCAAAGTAAAACGAAGTTTTTTTTATGTTTATAAATGAAGTATTTAAGAAATACCTCATTGAAATTGCCATCTAATCTAAAAAGACTAATAAGTAATTTAAATATAACCTATATTAACTAAGAGTACTATACTAAGAAAGTGTCCATTGACACTTTTCTTATTGGCACTAGTAAGGCGAAGACACTTTGTTCGTGTGTTCTTTATTAATATCCAGCACACTACACTACACTTTTGTTTATAGCACTAGTTCAAACGGTTTTGTCCTTTTGAGTCTTCCTTCATGTCCGTCTTGGAGCTGGATCGTCTCGACATTCACATAATGATAAAGCCGATGTTCGTGGGTTTCCGCGTACATCCGAATAATCAATGCCGCCCTATGCGAGCTTCCATATCTGCGCCGTTTTTTTTAGATATTATTGGTACCCTACCTAAAGCAATTCTATGTCTAGGCCTGCTTTATTTCATTCAGGCTGTTAAAATAATGCACAAGGACCTTGGTGTTGGTGGGCTAATTATCTAATACTTTGGAATAATATTTTGCCAGGTGGTAGGGCATTTGCCCGACTGGATGGCTACCACGCCTGGTCTAAAGTATGTCGCCATAACAACTTTGAGTTGTGCTCCGGAATTAGTGACCAGGTTCCAGTCTCCCTTAAGAGAGCAGGAGCGCATTTGTAGCACTTTTGGCGTTGCAAATGTCCATAGGCGGTGGTAACCGCTTTCCATCAAGTGGGCCGTCCGCCTGTCTGCTGAACTCCTGGATTTTATTTTTATATTATTTTTAAGAACTAGGACACGAATACGCTCTTGCGCTGCTAAAAAAGGAACGCGTTGTTTTGTCTAATTTAACCAGCGTTTTTGATGGTACTGGCATTTAGATACGTATATTTTGGAATAGAGCACTAGGGGCGCAAAGGGGATTCATCAGGAGCAAACCGAAAAAATAATAGTCCTGCCTTGTCTGGCCATTCTTGCGCCCCTCAGAGTCTACGCCCTGTACCCGGGCACCTGTGGCACCGCCCTAATTACGGCACTGCTAATAATGCTGGTGATACACTTTCAGGTCTCGATGGTGGTCGCTCGTTCTAATGTACGATGACGCGTTTACAATGCCTTTCAGTACTTTATTTTGGAAACGTTGTATGATTTCTATATAACTTGGTGTGGTATAGCTACTCTTACGAATAATAATAATAATTATTATTATTTTAAAATAGAATATAGATAGATAAATAACTGTTTATTGTACACCAATACAAACATGAACTTAAGGCTAATATTATATCTAGTTGTGTATACAAAGGGCGGTCTTATCACTGAAAAGCTATCTCTTCCAGACAACCCCAGGAATTAATTTAGATGATAATGGCGACGGTGATATACACAACATACAGTACAAACTACTTACATTTTAGTACTAAATACATAAATTATATATATTAAATAAATATATGGAGACATTTTATATATTTCATAGATATATACTTAATATACATACTATACAAATACATACCCACAAAATATATAAATGTTTATAAATGAATTTAAATATCATATACCAACGACAGATAGTACTTTCTTATCATAGTTTTAAATATCGCTTGCGATTTTACTTGTCTGATTGTAACAGTAAGCGCGTTCCAGAGCTGTATAGCCTTAACAGTAAAAGAATAAAGAAAAGCAACTGAGAATCCACAATCCAAAAAGTTTTACATCTAGCGCCGAAATCATTAAATTATCAACAGTGGCTAGATCGAGTTCAGAAACTAGACTCAAAATAAACAACCTTTCAAACAGCTTGTTATTACGAGAACACGAAACAACATCTCTTGTTGAAATAACAAAAGTACGCGTAGCCTTATACCTGCCATTTTGAAAGCCTTTATTGGAAAAACCGATGCCAACATGAATAATTAAAGTTTGAATTATGAATTTAATTACGAGGAGTGTTTGTTTGTTTATTGGATTTTGTGTTATTAAAGGTTTATTTGCCAAAGATTTGCACATAAAACAGGTACTAGGTTTATTATTTTAATTATGTTTTATGTGGTTTTTTTAAAAGCTTTTTTGACAGCGGTTACTAATTATGGCCTGGGGATATTTACTCCCTAGCATAAAAGGGGTGATTAAAATTTTTAATTTAATATAAAACGCTCTAATAGCTATTACATGTTATTTTTGTTAAAAATTGATTTTAAATCATTATAATTTATTCAATTATTAAGAATAATTTGACAATTGTTTATACTATGTTTTATCATTTTTTCATAGATTATTCATATATTGAATGAATATGCTTTATTGTATTTTAAAGACACAGTTAACAGAAATACAATTTAAAATACAATAGGCGGTCTTATCGCTATTGGCGATATCTTCCAGACAACATTTGTCCAACAGAGGCATGTTGCATTATTCTCACTACCAAATTAGTATCTTATAATATACACTAAGACGTACATATACATAACACATACACACACACACACACACATATATATATATATATATATATATATATATATATATATATATATATATATATATATATATATATATGTCGCAGAACGGCCTCGTTTTCACGACATCTCCTTTAGTTATTGCAGGTTTAGTGGGCGTCATCAGGATAAAATGGGAGCATAAAACACGATAGTCACGGCTTATACACTTTTAATTTAGATTTAAAAGACATTTTAACATAGTTTAGACCGAGCAGCGGGTTCAGGGCACCCGCTCATACTTCTTAGCTTAACACTTTCTTTAAAATACTCCATGGTCCAACTCGACCTATTGCCATCAACCAAATGTGTCACAAAAACTCCTCAGTCTACCCAAGTAGATACCACTCAAAGTATAGAGGGCGTCCTTGACCCCGCTCCGCCATATGCTCTGCTCTGATTGGTCGTTTATTAAATTACAATATTCATAACTTTTATTAGGTTAGAACGATTTTTTAGGTATAGAAACATATAAGACATCAAACCAAATTAAATTAACAATTTTAAAAGCAATTAAAATATAAACAAATAATATTGTGCGTTATAAATCCAATCAACAATTATCCGATTTATATATTCCTTTCGACATATATATATATATATATATATATATATATATATATATATATATATATATATATATATATATATATACTAACACGATATTTGTTAATATGATATTTAAATATATTTTATATCAGAGGTGCTCAGGCCACGAGGCGGCAGAAAACAAAAATACTCATGCATTTAACTGGGTATGCAGTTGTACCCATTTACTTAGCAGTGGTGAGTCCAATCGATCTACAAAAAGACTGACTGCTGTTGGTGCTGCCGCGAACGCGGGCCAGGGTTATAAATGGTGTAACTAAGCCGACTTCGTTTTATATATATCTATAGTCTATAGCAGTGGTTCCCAAACTTATTTGGAATGCCGCCCACTTTGAGAATAAATTATTTTTCAGCGCCCCCATTTTTTCACCTACTTAAAAACATTATAAAGTCAAATTAAAGTAATTGATTATTGAGAGCTACATTAGCGGACAAGCATTCATTCTAAACGAGATTTTACTATTGCCCGCAAGAATTAACTTGAGACCTAAGCGCAGTAGTACACAACGGCGCTGAGGTCTCAAGTTAACTCTTATTGGCTACGCCTGCCAATGCCCTTTCTTTTTCTGGGTCTCTTACCGCCCCCTTTTAGGCCTGCAGCGCCCACAAGGGGGCGTTATCGCACACTTTGGGAACCACTGGTCTATAGGTTAGACTTTATAGGTCCCGCCACGTAAAAAGAACGCTGAGCAGTAGTGGAGGGGATAAGTCTGCGCAGGTGTACAGTCGTATCCTAAAGTATAAAGTCTCGCCCCTTTCATACCACCAATTTGATCGATAAAACGCTCACTGCGCAGGTTCAGAGCCAGCGTTCTTTTTACGTGGCGCGAACTATAACCGAGTTAACTATTTTTATATTGTTACCGGCGTTGACACAGCCTAAGTGCTTTCATGCTTCGAAGGACACGTAAAGCTGTTAGTGTTTTCATGAAGAAAATCTTTCAATAAACATGCCAAGGAAAATATAAAACATTTTCTGTTTCAAATTACAGACTGTTACAAAAGGAAATGAAGATGATTTCTTCGAGATATTCCAAGATGAACATTTCATGGAAAATAAAAGAGTGAGTTACTGTTTACTGTTTATTTACAACAGAAGGTCCAGTGGCCAAATTCTGCTGTTGCTATTTCATCGGTACCGCCTCAACCACAATGTGAGCGATGAAATTATGTTTTCCTAATTATCATGGTAAAATGAGGGGTGCGTGCGAAAGCACAATGTCAATACAATGTCTTAGGTATCGCTTAGAATAAACAAGAAATCCGAATTCCACTTTCCACCTTCATACACTTCACGCGATCTTCGGCCACATGCCATCCTAAAAGACGTACAGCCATTCTTTACGGCAATCCGTTCTACCTGGATCTGGATGCGATATGGCTAGATGTTTTGTCCCCCTCCCCAGGGGGTATGGCTAGATGTTTTGTCCTTCTCCCCCCATGATTAACTATGAAACAAGCTTAACTTACTTATTATTTGCAGTCAGCTCGACATGTGAAAGTGGTAACAGAAAGTATTTTAGATCACATGCTAAAAGAATTCAAGAGAACCCTTCATTACACACCACAACGCCGAAACAGAATTAAAATATTGCGGAAATTCAAGGAAAAACTAAAGAAACATGCAAAGAAAAGGAAAATAAAAAATGCTGCCATGAATGAGCGATTTTAAAAAATTAGACTATTTCATAATTGTAATGAAACTGAAACCTAGATTTTAATAATTATACCACTAAAGTATTTTAAGTAGTATGACCGCCTGTGTTGTGGAGCGGGCTAAGCAGAGGCTCCGGGTTCGATTCTTGGTATAGTAAATTTCGGAAACGTCTTTTCTCCGTTATTTACTATGGTCTGGGATCTGCCCCAGAGTGGTCCGTTGTATATTACCCGTAACACAAGCGTAACTTGCTTAATTTGGGGATATACAATGTATGTTTGTCTGCCGATATTTAGTACTATTATTATTTTAATACCCGGTTCCAATGTTTTTCTATTCATTCAGTTTCTTATATATTGTTACGAATTACAGGACTTGATTTAAAATGCCGTTGGAATTACTATTGAATTTATTAGAAGTATACCAACACGTGTAACACAGGTGCAAATATAACGGTACGCAACCAGTACAAACGTGATGCACGATTCAATAACACGCGCAAAATCCGTCACTATTTAGCTTATCGAATTTACACACGTCTTGTCCGCTTGGGACTATCGCTAGACAGCCTGTTTTATACTGCACCAATACAATATGTCTCGACACAGTAAACGACCGCATAACAATTATTTCCAAGAATAACCCCTGGCTAATGACTATCATAAACATTACAATACATAATGGCCCGTTTTGTTAATTACAAATTTTAAACACAAAGTAAACAAAAGAATTCCAAATGCGAACTATGTGAATTGATCTTTAGTCGGCATTCGGTCGTAACAATATTATGATTTTGTCGTCTGCCACTACAACACTATTGTTTGTATACAACATTATGTTTAGAAATACTGTCCGCAAGAGTTAACTTGAGACCTGAGCGGAATACACGCGCCTTCGACGCGTCAGTACCTCGCGCTTACGTCATCTGAGCGAAGTCACTAGTTAACTGTTGCGGGTTGTATGTAATATGCATTTCGTATAATATTATAGCATTTTTTTCTAATTTTCTCAGTACCAATTGAAGACATAAGTGGATGAAGGTGATAAGTCGCATAATTCCAATTCTGAGTAAATCGAGATAAAAGTTTAACTTTTATTTGAAACTGAACTGAACTTAACACCTTTAGCAACTTTTTATTTTTTAAATATGCCTTATATCTATGGTCTAAGGTCTGTAGTAATTTGGTATCGACTTATAACATTCATCTACGCCAAAAAAAGCAAAAAACCGAATATGCGACATATCACCTTCATCCACTCACGTCTTCAATTATTATTATGTTTACAGTAATTATATGTATATTTATGTAAGTAATTTATTATTATTCACACAACAACATCCAACAAGCAACATCCGTCCGTCCTAGGGTGCAGTTGAAAAGCACCGTCAGGCACCTGTTGCCTGGCACATGCTGAACTGCACCTATTTGGTACCAATGCGAGACTTTATTTTGGTATATACCTACATCGTACAATTTATCGCCGTGTGTCTCGCTATGCGCATACGCAAGTAAACCTTTTACAAGATACCTCATCCTCGTAACACGATATCTCTGTCAATTGTGAACCGATTTTCAAATTGTTTTCTCTATTCGTAAGTGTATACTCCCGAGGTCCCGGTCACCAAGTCGATCGAAGGAAAGCGCGAGCAATCTTTGTTGAAGAGCATATACATCGAAGAGTGTGATGTCGAATTTGTATACGAGAGCCAGTTGTACAACTTCTATACGTGCTTAACATATTATTTCTAAAGCTGTTGAAGTATTTGCTCAACTAATAAGGAAAGAATATCTTTTTTAACAAAAAAACCGACCTCATTCTAAAAACCAAAAAATAAATATTTGACCGACTTCTTTCTACAACATCTTGAAGTCGGTGCTAAGTTAAACATAAAAGGAAAAAAAACCCAAAGTAATTTTTACGTTTTACTTGACACCGACTTCTTACTGTATCATACACATACTTTACCAGTTTAACGTCATTAACAATAAATAACAAGCAGAGGCATGAGAAGAATTACCGTAAGATACCAAGACGGATGATCGGGAATAACAAAACCATAAGGGTTCTGAAACCTACGAATCATATGATCTTGCGAATCTCCGTACATTCGCAAATACTTTTTCATTTAGATGGATTATCGTTACAAGAGTGGAATGTGTCGGACTGACAGCCGGCAGTAAGGAAGGAGGATGCTCAGGAAATCAATCAATCAAGCCTCTTTCTGTTACAGCTAGCTGCTTTAATATAGTGACTAAACAATTGTTTATTATTAAGTAGAACATCTTTTGTTGTTATAGTATTGTATTTAGGGTCTTCTGATGTTAACTAGTTAACTAGCCACGACACACCTTCCATGATCAAATTGATCGTGTACTAGCAGAAGGTGATGTCAGGGCCTTAAGAACAGACGAGCGTGCATGACAAGAGCTATGAATGTCAAAGAAGCAAGTGAGGTGTGTAAGAATAAGCCTAAATAGCGCTCTGTTGTTCGTGCCTACCCCACAAGGGACCTGGCGTGAAGTTTTGTATGTATGTAAAAATCCCAAAGTGAAATACAATGTTAATTTGACTTTAGCAATTAACAAAAGAGTAGGTATATATGTGTGTATCAAATACATGGTAGTGTGTGTAATATTTTTCTTTATTGATTAAATGTATTTTTTATGCATAAGTTACAACAATATAACTATATATAATAGCCCGCGCAATGTTCTTAAAAACGGGTACAAACGGGGATTTTCTGTGTTTTTGTTTCACGTATTCAGATCTGTTTTTATCACTTCTTTTTTGGGGGCACGTTAATTCTCGAAAGTTGTAAGTCTATAAATTTTGTCTGTAGCTCCACTCCAAAAAACCTATTAAATAAGCCATTTTTTTGTAAAGATTACCAAAATTGATTGTTTTTTCATTTTTCAGTTTTTATAGCAATATTCCGATATTTTTGAAATTTCCTTTAAGGGCACTGCGTGTCCCCGCGTGCCCTTAAAAAAGCCCTGCACGTATTAATTTTAACATTGACACTTTATGAAAAGTTGAATAAATTTGAATTAAATTATCACACTACTTATCCTGCATTATTATTTACCACGCCTGACAAACAAGAAATACTTCAAACCCATCCTTGCTAGCTTTGGTATATATAATCAAGAACGAATCTCCTATTTTTTCTTTATGAAATGGTTTTATTATATTAATTATTTTAAATCTAACTGTATATCTATACTATAATGAATCTGTAAATGGTTCCAGTTTGTACAAAGCGAATAAAAATTTTAAAAAACAAGAACGGGGCTAATTCGGGCCGATTCCGTTAATACAATTTTTAGAATTTTTGTCTGTCTATTAGAGCATCACGTGAAAACTGCTGAACGGATTTAAATGAAATTCGACACAGAGGTAGCTTATATCCCTAGGCGTAACTTAGGACACTATTTATCCCAATAACTGACATCGTTTGCATAGATAGACAAAAATAGCGAAAAAGATCGCACTGCGATCACATCATTTTTGGAAACTACTGAATGTATAGGAACGAAATACTACATTGTGCTGACTTATAACCCGAATTAACACTTATTCCGATGAAAAATATCGTTTCTTTAAACTAAACGGTTCAGCAAAATAGATGGCGCTGCAATCACGTTTTTCAATTCACTAATAAATACCTACGTTGTCATAAACAACATGTCATTCATTATTACTTCAAATCAGGTTGGCTTTGAGTCGCCTCTATTACTCCTGGGCAGTTGTGTAGCATATATGGATTTAGTTTCTTTGTTGTTCGTGCCTACCCCGCAAGGGACCTGGCGTGAAGTTATGTATGTATGTATGTATGTAGTTTCTTTGTTATTATAGTGAATTTAACAAGAAACAGTAAATTTAGTTTTTATTTAAGTAACATAGAGCCACTAACTAGAGTTTTCAACTGGGTTTTAAACACTAGTATAAATTATAAAAATGTTGGATTTAGGATCTTGTAAGAATTACATTATTGCTGTGCTACACAACGCGTTCCATTAGTAAGTAGCTCACAACGCCCAAAATGCTCCGTTAGCCGTTCCACAAGGCGACAGCGGTCGTTGTGGTCGTGGCTTAAACGTCACTAATGACGTCATCATTTTCGTTCACACAACACTCACGACGACCCATGTCAAGAGGTGGGTCGAATAACCGTTCCACTTGGGTTTACGATTGTAACGGGAAAAATCGCGGTAGTGAACATGAACATTGTCATCTCCAGTACAGTACGTATGCTTCTTTCATAACATTTAAGAACGATACTAGAAGATTAGAAATCAAAGGCGCTTAAAAACTACTCATTAACTTTAATGTGAACAATTATATCAACTGGTTTTCTTCCTTTTTTCGACGGAGTTTTGAGATTTATATCTTTAGTCCAAAAGCTTCTAGCTTGGTTCTTCGACTTACTTTTCTCTTTACCTACTCTTACTCTCTTATTTTCTGTTTTATTCTTTTTCAATTTTCTCATCTTATAGGCCTTTCTCTTTTTCGCAGAATTGGGGAGAACAGTTTCTTCTTTAGAATCAGAACTGATTGCTGATGTCAAAGCTGGACGACTTTTCTGAAAAAATATTTCTTGCTACCATAAACATTGTTCAACATTCATACTTAATCGAAACTTTTACTAGTTATAACTTTCAATTTTGGCAAAAGAAGTTTAAAATATTTCAGCCTCTACAAAGAGCTATCAAAATCAATCAAACATATCAAATTGACTCATCATGTGATCAGTAATCTTATGCTGACATTGGTGAAGGGATCAATAGGGCAATCCAGCAACGGACTATAGCCAGCTTTCTGGGCACTTTACAAAACACTTAACAATAGCCTAGGCACTATAATATTCTACTCATGGTCACAAGGTTTTACTTATAGCAACAATTTTAACTCGTTTACAATGTAACTAATATATACTATGTAGTTACGTAGGTTTATTTACAAAAAAAACATTAAAATCTATAAAGTTGTTCTCAAGTTATGTGCGTACCTAGTATTTACATACATTTCTACAATTAAATTTTATTTATTTAGATATAATTCTTCTGTAGGTTTTCACGTCATAAAACTCTTTAGGAGATTGATAATATTTTTTGTTGTGTGTATTTTTTTATTGCAGTATATCAGCAGACAGGTAGACGGCACACTTGATGGAAAGCGGTTATCATCGCCTATGAAAATTTGCAACACCACAGGTGCTACAAATGCACTGCTGCTCTCTTAGACTGGAACCTGGTCACTAATGCCGGGACACAAATCAAGTATTTGAGTGGGTTTTAGAATGGTTTAAATTCACAATTGGACTTGAGAAGAGACGCTGCAGTCGAGATCTATTTTTTTATTTTTTCAGTACAGGACAGTATCGAGCCGGCTAGTAAATTATATATTCTGTCACAAAAACTATTTTAATCAAGAAACTCACCTTTTCAATATCACCAATACCAAAAAATCCCCCTAAAGGCATCAAGTGTCTGGCCTTGGCTTGAACCTATAAAAAACAAAATTCATTAAACAAGGTATAGCAGTATTTTGGTCTTTAAAGGGTTAAAGTCCGTAAGATAAAGTACATATTTTACGCGAGAAAATTTAAGAGCAAAATATTAATGGAACCACTTTAAAGATGAGTCTTAAAATTTGTCATTTCCTATTGAAGTGATAACTTATTGTGGAAGGGTTAACCGCTTCGTTACGTGACGCGTTACGGCGCCAGCCTGTCTAGCTTCCCTTTCTCTCACGTTAGATTAGTTTAAGTTACCACTTCAGTCAGGCGTCCCGAGACGCAAACTGTTTATTAATCATGTATCACTGATTTCATTAAACGTTGCACAGGACATAGATTTATTTAATGTTTATCCTCAAACGTTAATGCACGCGTCCCAAACTCAAAGGGCGCGGTTTCGAACCCTGGCTGAAAAGCAATAAACCACTGACCTAACGTGCACAATTGCCACGTGGTAACTGTGAAAGAAAACATCGAGATAACCAATGAATGTGCCAAATTCGCCAATCCGCTTTGGATAAGCCTAACGATTATATTTCCCGTTCGACCCGGTAACCTATAAAGTCGGAAAGCCCGAGCCCAGCAGTAGGTAATTTGTGAGCGATTATTATTTATTACTAAGATATCCTTAAACTACAAGATGGATGGGTATAGATGTAAAGGTAGACCAAAAAAAAGATGGATGGACTGTGTGAAGTATGATATGATGATTTATGGTGTGACAGAAGATATATGTCAGAATAGAAGAGTGTGGAAGGAAAAGACATATTGTGCCGACCCCAACTAATTGGGATATGGTGAAAGAAAAGAGAGATATACCCGTGACGCAGCAGACAAACTGCAAGAGTGTCGCTTACGTTGGTACGGCCACGTTTTACGGAGACCGACTAATTATGTGGGGAACAAAATATGTCTAGCCATGCCGCCTCCGCCAGGTCCCGGTTGAAGAGGAAGGCCCAAGAAATATTGGCTTGACGTTGTAAAGGATGACATGCGTACGGACGGTCTCAAAACGGGGGATGCTGAAGACCGCGCGAACTGGAGTAGAAAAAGTAAGAAGAGGACCCTGGGCATTGGAGTGAATGCTCTGTAAGTAACCGGGATTTATTGCTCGGATGATGATGATGACTAAGATATACCTGTAACTTCGTACGTAAAAAATATAAGTCACCTGATTTCCAATACAGCACTGTTCAAATACAATAACTAGTAAACATTTCAATAGAATTACAGTGAAACAGTTATATACTTGTAAGTGCATATTTTATCCACACTTCTCGACGCAAGTTTACATCTCTTTGCTCCGAATATCACGAAAGTAACTGCTTGGTATTTTCTAAACTTTATTATTGTTTATGCTGCAACTTCCTGTGTTATGTTCGATTATAACTTCGTGTAGACATTTTAGAAAGAACATGAAGTGTGATATTTTATTGGAACGAAATTCTTTAACGCGGCTTATGGTAAAGTGCTGGCACCAATCGTCACGTAAGGAAAGCACGTTATGAGGGGGCTTATATGCGATTTTTTTACACTAATTCGAACTTTAATGCAAACAGATAAGATCTGAAATAATATTAATAAGTATAACATACAAAGTTGTGAAATTAGAAGAAATTGGTGTATGGTTCATTGAAATGTTATATGAGCTTTGCATTTATTAGAGGATGCGATTGTATTTTTGGGACATGTGTGGGGGGATCAATAGAAGCTTAACCTCAAGTTTGTGGGGTCGCCACCTTTGTCCCCCGGCCGCCATCTTGGAAAAAGGGACGAAAACACTTTTTTCTTCGCGATATCTCGGAAACTATGCGTCTTACAAAAAATTTGTAAAGTCATAATTTGTAGAAAATTGTTTTGCCTACAAATATGTTTACATAACTTTTTGCCCTAAATTATTATTATTATTATTACACATGTCCCAAAAATAAAATTGCGTCCTATAAAAAATGCAATATTCGGTCCTTAAATTGTAAGATTTCAATTAACTAGCACCAGAGTTGTCAGTACAATGAAATTAATTAATTATATAACATTTTAACAAATAATACGTGCGCAGAAGGTTTGCCGATGGTCACCCCCAGTGCCATAAACAGCCTTTTATGCGCCCTATACGAGTTTCTATAACTGCGCCCTTGTTTTTTAGATATTATAGGTACCCTACCTAGAGCAATGCTATGTATAGGCTTATTTTATTTCATTCAGTGTGATTCATCGTTCGCTAGTTGAACTAAACAGTTCTTTTAAGTTTCACTCGTAAGTTTTTTGCCGTATAAATCCCCCATTAACAATATGTATTTGAACAGACTATCAGAAGTAAATCTGTAAGTTTCCCCAGATTTCTTCAAACTAAGTCAGATGTTAATAGGTACTTGCATTTAGGATGATACTAATGATATCTACCGCAAGAAGTGAAACCAACCATCAAGGCATCACAAGAAAGTACTGCTATTGTCATTCCAAGTGCATTGCAATAGTTGAGGCGAAACCGGTGTACTACATAGCCACCGTGCATGTGAATCTACAACCCTGTGTATGACAGTAAAATGTCAAACCTAAGCGATAGTCCACGCCACGCCGTAATAAGTCTCGAGGTATGAAACAAATTTTGGATATTTTCAAAAAATTATATTTTTTATGCAATACCTTTTTTTTATGACAGTTACATTTTTATTGCATGAGTTCAGTAGACACGCAGACGGCCCACCTGATGGAAAGTGTTTACCAGGCGTATCGTCAACGCGTCGCCGACTTTATGATTTTTTTTATAACGCCCTTCTTAAAAAACCCCATATCAGAGCGCAAAGGAAAAACCGCGGCGGGAAGTTCCCTCCAGGATCGTTGTTGTAGGCGGAATAAATGTTCTAGAGAACTGTTGCCTAGTTGAGCGTTGAAGCTCAAGGAAATGGGGGTGAACATCCTGTCGCTGGCGAGCGGTGTGGTTGTAAAAGTGAGGAGTTGACACCAGATCAAACAATTCCTCGGAATACTCCCCGTTATACAGGCAGTAAAATACGCAGAGGGACGCAACGTCTTTTCGAAAGCTAAGCGATTCTAAACACCCGGTTAGTATGGGATCGTCGACGATATGAACGGCGCGACATGGGATGGAGTCGAGGAGGTCAATCTGATAAGTGGGTGCTCCGGTCCATAGATGTGAGCAGTACTCCATACGCAGTCTGATTTGCTCTTTGTATTTATATTTGTTCTTCTCTTCTCCGTCGTCACACTCTTGGCAGAGTGTTCGTGGTCCTCATGACAGGGGTGGCAAGCTTCACAATTCGTCACCATTCCTCTCGGACTGTAGCTTGCCTCGTGCATTCATTGAATTTAGATTATACGTATACATATATTACTATCATATGTATATATGTATTAAATTTATATATTTGTGTATATGTGTGTATAAGTGTATAAATATATTAATTGATAACTATATATATATTAACTATATTTAAATTGTACAGTCCTATCTTTTGTCGTCCTATTTTTTTTTATTTCGGCTGTTATTAGGGTCTGCTTTCTTACGCAATCTACTCTTTTTTTAAAGGGCTAAAACATAATTATTCTTTAACCTCAACCACTCTGGTGCGGCATTTGATGTTTTGGAAAATGAGGTCACAGGACCCAATAACAGGATAACAGTACGTGTAACAGTTTTAACTCATTCGCATCCTACGGGGTCATTGACAGCTTTTTCACGTATAACCAATAATCACAGCCCTCTCTTTTTAACCTAAGACATTTCACTATAGAAAAAACGAGACAAAAATTAAACGGTACATTCTACGCGAGAGTTCAGAGTCAAGGACGAATGCACTCAGATTTCCAGTCGTTAGAGTACGACAACACTATACGAGAGAAAGAGATAAATATATTTGTGAAGTTTCGAAGAAAGATTACTTGACTATGCCCGCGCGCAAGCCGGTATAGCATTATTCGATTTTAAAATTACAATCGAAACGTTCCATTTCTAAAATCGTTTCAACTTTATTACTATTTTTGTAATAAAATTGTAGTATCATAAACAATAAAATTTTGCTTATATTTTTTTTATATTGCAACACTGTTCTACCTTAAATAGTTTTCATATATGAAATGATTACGTGTTCATTCGTGTTTGCCGGTGAATACACTTACGTTCACAATTAAGTCACTTATATACCTTAGACCGAAAAACACGATTAAAAAGTTAATTTTTTAAAAATCTGTGTATTTTATCTGTGCGTCGTGTTGGTTAAAAAGTCACTGGATTTAAAATAAAAAGCGGGTAAGTGTTTCACACATTAATCTGTTTTATGAATTTATATTTAAGAAAGTTTTAGATAAGTATGTAGTAAGTATATTTGATTAATTTAACAAAATAAAATATTCCTAAAGATTTTTGACACACCTTTTTATGAATTTAGGTCACTTTTTATTTAACAAATATTGCTCTCATTATATTGTTCTAATTATTTTTATATTTAAACATATATATATATGAATTATAAAGCATTTAGTTAATAGCCAATCAGATAGTTTGGTAATGTAATTTTCTGCCTATGTGTCATAAATTTCTAACGGGTATGAAACACCGCTTTCGTTTTTAAGTAACCGAATTTCTTTTGAGGCGTTTTGTTGTTCTTTTGGAGGGAAGTATTATTTCTGACATATTTTAAAACTTGGAACCATTTTAATATATTGTCTTTGGTTCGGTATTATCCAGTAGTAGTTCCGTAACTGTTTGTGTATATATTTTTCCGATGTTACTGGAATTTCTATCTATTACTGCTGTCGTTTATGTAATGTATATACAACACAAAATATGAGTCAGTAAAAACAATAAGAGTCACAACACTCTTTCGGGCCAATTCCTATATCTTACCGACAGTTCATTTGCCTAACTATCGTTTAAAAATTTACACAAGCTCCATACAAGTAATATCAAAATTCAATAAATATTTTTTCTATAGTTATTTTAAGTCAACAAATAAGGTCACCAAAATAATGACATGAAAGCATTTTACTCCCACAATTTTTATTATAACAGGATAAATAAAATATCTTACTATCTTCTGTATATATAAAAGAAAGTGGTGTTAGTTACACTATTTATAACTCAAGAACGGCTGTACCGATTTGGCTGAAAATTGGTGGGGAGGTAGGTTAGAACCAGGAGACGGACACAGGATACTTTTTATCCCGTCGGAACTGGTAGGTGGCACTGAGATCGGGTTCTAGAATCCTCCTAATCACCTGGACCGATTTTGGTGATTTCGTTTTTGTGTTTGAGTGGATGGTGGTTTAAATCCACAATTGGAACCGGTAGATAGCGCTGGGGTCGGGTACTAGATTTTTATTTTTTCAGAGCAGAATAACGTCTGCTGGGGGTGCTAGTATATATATATATATATATATATATATATATATATATATATATATATATATATATATATATATATATATATATATATATATATCAAAGAAAGACGAGAAGAGTGTTAGTTACACTATTTATAACTCTTGTAAATGAGAAATGAATAATTTGGCTTTATTATTTTTTTAATTATAATTAATAAAATAATAACGCATCTGAAAAACGACCGCATCTATGGAAACCTCTCTGTCGCCCGAAAAATATTTAGGGATGTTGGCGTTTCTACACGCCTTTAAAAAGGCCTTTCCCAAACTACTCAAAAATTTTATATTAAAAAACGACTTCCTCATCCAGCGCTTAGCGGCGACCTTGCACAGGTGGAGGACGCCCGACACTTCGTTAACGGAGACGGGGTCTCCACTCCAGGACTCGTCTACTCCATCGGCGATCGGTCCTGCGGCAGACGTGACCAGCCCACTGCTACTTTAACTTGCTAATTTTGCGAGCTATGTCGGTTACCTTGGTTCTCTTACGGATATCCTCTTTTCTATTTTTATCCATAAGAGAAACAACCAACATAGCTCGCTCCATAGCCCGTTGAGCGACTTGGAACTTGTAGACCAAACCTGCTGTCAGTGTCCATGTTTCCAAAAAACTTAAATTAAAAAATAAGGATTTTTGACTCCAAAGTATTCAAAAGATGTCTGAGATTATTCCTCCCCAAGAAAATCAAACCATTGTACAAAGCATTTACCAAATTACTCAATATAAAATATTAATAAATCAATAACGTTTTATGCTCCGTCATTACATATTATAGGTGTACAGTATTTCGAGAATTATTTGCGTCAGTCACTAAGAAAAATTATTGTATGCGCAATTTTACATATCTACGTACAAAGACCTACAAAACATACGTTAATTGAAAATATGGACAAAGCAAAAAATTCTAAAGAAGCCAACTTTGAAACAAGGTCGTAATTAATTTAATTTGTCATTAATCATTTTTATGATATGATTAAAAATATTTATAAGATATACATCTACCTAACAATAGTATTGTTGTAGTTATCAGAATATTATCTATCATTGTTGTTTTTGATTTAATTAAATTTTTTATATCTCTTTGCTATTTATCAATATTTATGCCGGGTAGTTTGGACAATCATAATTTATGTACTAATAACGACAACAATATTTTTTATAATCATAAACCTATATTTATTCCTAAGTACTTACAATGAAGAGATTTAAAAAGCGTTGCCACAGAACGTGATGATGCGGCCAGCGTTTTAGGAACGTTCCCAACTGACTGTGATTTGGGACCTATTTACTATTTCTAGTTTTTATCTTTTAAATTCATGTACAGTTAAATAAAAGATTTATACATAATCTAATATGATAAACCTTTACTTATTGGTACTGTATTCTACCCATAGTCCCTCAAGATTACTAGTAGAATACTGAGCCTAGCTCACCGTCTTCTGTGGGTGAGGTGGGTGAGGTGGCCAGAAGGCTGGGTACGTTTTCTCGCTGGATCGCCATACTGATCCGTTGCCCGAGGTAAGAATCAGCCTTCTGATCACCTGCAGAGTCAATGAGTCGTTTTTTCAATATATATAAACCAACCGAGTTTGTATCTAACCATGCACATTCAGGGGTATTTTAAAAACGACATAAGTCCTCTGTATTCGTCATATGGCTCTAAAATTATGAAAAATCTCATATACAAAACACAATTCAAACAATTTTTCTTGAAAGAAAGTTTGTCGATAATTATCCACGTATAATATAGTCAACATGTAGAGGGTGTGCGTTTGTACAATGAATTTCAAAAAGACAAAAAAATCATGCTCCTTGAACCAGCATATTCTAAAACTACAATTTACGTCTGTCTGTCGAGCGCCACGTAAAAAATAACTGAACGGATTTAAATCAAATTCGACAAAGAGCTAACTTATATCTCGGATTATCCCTTAGGATTCAGACAAATGACATTAGTTCTAAAGGATAGACGAATGTATCAAAAAAGTTGGAGCTATCATTGATAAATATGTCGTCGTAATTAAAACGCGAACGAAGTTTCGCTAGCAAATACTAATCTTAATATATATAAATCTCCTGTCACGATGTTTGTCCGCGATGGACTCCTAAACTACTCAACCGATTTTAATCAAATTTGCACACCGTGTGCAGTTTCATCCAACTTGAAAGATAGGATAGTTTTATACCGTTGGAACCGGTAGGTAGCGCAGAGATCGGGTTCTAGAATCCTCTTAACAACGGGGAGCGATTTTGTTTTTGTGTGTTTGAGTGGGTCCCCGGATGGTTTAAATCCACAATTGGAACCAGTAGGTGGCGCTGGGATCGGGTCATAGATTTTTATTTTTTCAGAGTCGGACAACGTCTGCTGGGGCCGCTAGTTTTATATGTAGTTGATATTTGTATGTTTACTGTCATCTCATGATATGAATCAATTTTGATCATTTAATGGGTCCCCGAGACGATCAAGGCGACTCGAACATAGATCGTTAACCGTGTTGACTTGATGCTACCGTCAAGCGATTTACGACTTGATTGCAATGACAGAAATTTTGACTGACGGCACTTGATGCGCTTGCGCTTGACCTGATTTGACGGCAGTTGACAGGCTTTTTTCATTTACGGCTGCAACATCTAAGATAGCGGATGACGAACATGACCTAGACGTGGTCTTGCCGAGAAGCGCTGACATAATTGCCGAACGTGATTTTGTCCTATTGCTTATATCCCTCTATGGGGATTTAAGTAAGAAGTATAATGACAAAAATAAAGTCGATTGCTTTAACAAGTATAGTGAAGTCAGTTATATCAGGAATATGAGTTATTTATGTGCATGAGTTATGGCAAGGAATGCCATATGTCTGCGATGAACAGAACCTCCTCATTCCATTAATTCATAATATTGTTAAAAATCACTCATGTCACTCGCTTACATACGTCTAAACATCATCACAAATATTAATTGTAAAAAATCTAAAACTACATTTAAAGCTATAAAAACATTAAATATATATCTAAAATCGCAACAAAGGTTTCAATTTAATATATCAACAAACACCATATCTGCGTTGGAATGCATTACTATTTTTGTAATGACTTTCTTGATTTGGACTTGACGGCACGTTCAATAGGAATCAAGTCCCCCATCAAGCGATACCATCAACACGTGAGACTTGATCAAGTGCACTTGATCGTCTCGACGACCTATAAAGCTGTAACTGGTTACCGACAAAAGTTTGCTCGCGTATTTTTGGCTAACGGAGAGTATCACATTCCAAACAGTCACTTTCAAATTTTCATATTATTATAAATATTTATTTTGATACTGAAACCGTATCTAGGCTAGTCAAAGTCCGTGTGTTGAAAACCAGCCTAGCTAATAAAAATAACAAACAACAACATACTCATAATAATTGCGTAGCGGTAAAATATTCGTGACGTTCGCGACTGTAGGTCGTCAACCCAAGCACCTGCGGTTTTTGGTCATGATTGTTGTATATATATCTAATCTCTCTCTCTCTTTCTCTTTTTCTATAAATTTTAAACTTACTCCCAAATGCAGGAAGTCCTCAATTTTCCTTACGCGAATTCTCCGTCAATTGTGGACCGATTTTCATTTTTTTTCTTTATTAGAAAGAGTATTGTGCTGAGGTCCCATTATCACCAGTTGAGTGGATCCCAGGGAAATCGAGAGCAAGCCTTGTTGAAGAGCGCCGAGTGCCTACACTTTCCCCTGGTTAAAAAAGGACATGATTCTCATGTATAATAAAAGTTATCGTCTCTTTGCTTTATTAATATTTTATATTGAAAGTTGAAATTTTAATGTTTTACCTTCCAAAAAGTAATTGTATCGAAATGTATAAGTTTGAAATACTTTATAAAATAAAATATCGGAATGGGCGACTTTAATTATCAAATGAATTTTTTTTTTGTCGAACTTATCAAGTTATTGAAGCCAACAATATGGGACAATATGTTAAAACATTTAAAATATAACTAGGCAGACGTCGTCCTGCCCGGAAAATCTACTATCGATATGCCGACACCATTAAAGTTTATAATTAACAAATAAAAAATATGGGTTGGTCGTAGACGGTTGAAAATTTAGGGTTGTATGTATTTTTTAATGCTGTATCTTAAATAAATGAAATAAAAATATCTAAAAATTAAAAAATATTTAGGGGTGAACTAACATTTAAGATGAAAAATAGATTTTGTCCGATTCTCAGACCTAAAAATATGCACACAAAATTTCATGAGAACCGGTCAAGCCGTTTCGGAGGTTATTTTATATATAAGGTAAAGTAAAACTACTTTTGCGATAAAAAGTTTGACTTTTGTATTGTATTGATATTCCATAAAGACAATAGAATGCCAAAGCGATGACTAACTAATGGTCACAGTGGCTCACTTTGGAAGACTTATGGAAACACGTCATATGCTACTATTATGGAGTGATTTGTTTTCTGTATTGAGATAGTTAAATATTTTGACGATGACTCGATAGCCCAACGGGATAAGCCACTGGCTTACCTACTTCATTAAAATGCATGATCTTCTCTCAAACTACACTACACTCCTCCTTCACTGAACTATCCACTAAACTCCTCACTGGCTTTGACTTAATTCTTTTTCCAACTCTTTCGTATCGCACTTGTCGCTTTGCTGTCTTCAACTCAACTACCCCGTAGGCGCGCCTTACGCTGCGTACATACCCGGAAGAATCCTGCTATACTAGAATTTTAATCTTCATTTCGTTATTCTTTTGTTCATCATCTATCCCTTTCTAAAATGTCCTCGTCTTTTTCTTCTAGAATCTTCTACATTTTTCTGAAACTCTTTAAACCAACAAAATCGTTCCACATCGCTCGCCACAACATTATGTACTTTTTTATTTACACTGTAACAAGTTTCAAAAACAAAATATTATTAATTCAAGTGGTATCTTTTACTTTCAAACAATTAAATTATCTGAACAAATGCAAAATTAAATATCAATTAATATTCAAGGTCAAAAAAGTAGAATCTAACAGCATTGCCTCTGAATTCTATGCCAGTTCCATATCCCTGGTGTTGACCCGGGGTATAAGTGACCTAAATATTGACGTGGGATACTTTTTATCCCGATTTATACCGTAAGCTATTAAAGAAAACTGGTATAGACTATATAAACGATGGAAAACACGATGCAATTCTTTTACATTTCTTGTCTATTTGTTCGGGTTTCACGTAAAAACTACAGGGCCAATTTTGACGCGGTTTACGCTGATTGACAGCTTATTTTTACACTTAAACTCTGCGCTACTAAAATTTATCCTGGTAATCCCGCGGGAATTTTTCTGAGAACGGCATAAAAATTATCTTTAACGGCAGCTTACATTCTTTATCAACTGCCGTGGTACTTTGTGTCCCAAGAATCCTGCAGGAATTTAAACTCAAGCATGGACAAAGTTGCGGGCATATTCTAGTTTAAATTTGTAAATAATTGAACCCTTTTTCTTTGCAGTTATACAATGGCGCAACTCAGTTTGCTGATCGTACTTCTATGTCAGACTATAACCCTACCAATTTTGGGAGGTCGCAGCGACGATGAAAACCCTTTCATGGACATGGCATCAGCATTGCTACAGAATATGGGAGGTGCTGGAAATAATAACATGGATGGCTTAGCAGCTATCGGAAATATTGTAGGAAGCTTAATGCAGGGGGACAACGCTAAGAATCTTGGTTCTATGTTAGGGCAAAATGGGGACTCTAATGCTGGCGATATTTTGTCAGGTAAGAAAAAAAAAAAATTTTTTTTCTTAGCTATTTTTTAACTATTTTATTACTTTATAAATAATATCAATTTTTGGGAGTTAGTAACCTTGTACCAGCGAGAGGTAGAGGTGAAATGATATGATATCTTCAGATGGCAGAGAGTAGTATTCTCTGTCGAATACTGATGTGAACTCATTTTGGAACGGGTAACCTTAAGTACAAATATTAACAAGTCCTGCAGCTAGTTCAATATATAGCACAATGTGTGAGCGGGCTGGATGATGTACGAGCGAGATAGAGCAACTATTAATATATGCGCTCCCGCGTTGCGCTAGCCGGTAGTTTGTTGTCCACTGCGATGACTTGACGTATGCAGCTCCATGTGTCAACTTATCGTGTACATATACATGAATAATAAATTATGAAACAAAATGGTGTTCAGTCAAGTATTCTAGAGACCACAAAATAACATGAAGTATATTAATTCTTTCCTTTTTACCTCACAAATTCCTTTGAAATAAAACTTACACGAGCGTAGCCGCCTTGTAATAGCAAGCGGCAAATGCTAGATATATAAACTATCGTCAAAAACTCTATCGACTTAAAATTACAATCGAATCAACTTTAAACTCGCTCCTCAAATTATTAATTCTGATGCATGCACTCCAATGATTCCAATTGAATCTGATAGCTGGCCGGCGTATGAGCCTGGAGGAGTTCAACGTTACGCGTATATGGTCGTAGCCACGACATTTCATAAGTGCGTCTAATAACGACGCCCGATTCCGAATCGAAACTATCAACGAATGAAAATTATCGAGATATTTTAATAATCGAAATAATCGAGTTGAACATCTCACCATCCGTCATATCATATTAATGGCCTTGTAATCATTTTCTCACAAACAAACGACAGACACGTGGAATTATTCAAAGAAAAACACCTAATTTTGAACTACACATTTATTTTCTCGTCTTATATTTATTCAGATGTTATGTACAGATAGCTTTTCTGTATATATTATACATATACGTGTATATTACAGAATATTAATGGACAAATATATTGAACAATAAATATAATATTTAATTTTCATTGAAATACAAGTTTTGGAACGAAGTTCCCTATTTTTTTAGTTTTATGGCTTCAACGCATTGATTTTACCAACGTCACAATTCAAACAATACAAGTTTTGATTATTTAACAAAAAGTCTTTCAATCTATACGTACACATACATATTAAATAAATTGCAGTATCTGTAATAATAAAATAACATATGATATGTATATATAATATGATATATATAATATGCATATGAAATTATATCAACAAAACAATTTTTAAAATTTTTGTCCGACTGTCTTTTGGAAGGTTGGTTGTTCCGGCTAATCTCTAAAACGGCTGGCCCGATTTTGACGGGACATCTACTTATATGATATTATATGGAGGAACATAGGCTACGTTTTTATGTTACCATCAAAAAGAAAAACCATGCCGGTGAAATGGCAATGACAACTACTGGGCCAAAGTATATTAAATTTTTAGGGGACCAAATGCCAAATATTCTGCATCGAACTAAAAAAGAATCACGTAAATTGGATCATAAATCTCAGAGTAATTGGTGTACATACCTAAATAAACATATAGGCCAAGTTGAGAACCTCCACCTTTTGGAAGTCGGTTAAAAATATAAATGAAATACGAAAATAGATTATTAGGTATCTCGGATAAAAGGCAAGACTTTAATACATTTTTTAACAATAAAACTTAAATACAAACAATACATTATTGTATTGTATTGATCATTACTTTATATAAATGATCTAATTTATAGCCATATTAGTACAAGTGTGTATTAGAAAGTCTATATACGGCTGAAATAAATTAAGTGATAACAATAAAAAGCAGTTAATTACAGAAATTACAGTACTTGAACAAAATACATGTCATTGTTTAAACAGAAGTGAATTAGAAGGCTATAGATATCTTTATCGGAAGTTGAACCGACTTCCAAAAGGAGGAGGTTCTCAACTTGATTGGTATTTTTTTATGTATTACAACATTATACATTACATAGATACAATTTTTTATATACACCGATTACTCTGAGATTTAGGATCCGATTAACGTGATTCGTTTTTAGTTCGACGCGGAATAGTCGCCATTTAGTCCCCTAAAAATTTAACATTCTTTGACCTAGTAGTTTTCATGTTATGAACATTTTTTATAATATAAATCTGTTCCGTTCCGTATGTACACCGACTACGCTGAGATTTATGATCCGATTTTCGTGATGTTTCTTTAGTTTGATGCGGAATAGTTACCATTTGATCCCCTAGAAATTTAGCATTGTTTGCCCCAGTAGTTTTCATTTAATGAACAATGTTTTATGAAAAAAAATCTGTTCCCGTTTCTTGGGACCTATATTTTTTATCTATAAAAATGTTGCCACATTTAAATCGCGTTGTAATAGTTTTAAGCGGCAGCTATTGAAAAGCGGCCGAATGGTCGAAATAAAAATCAAACAATATGCCACGTTTAGCATTTCGCTTTTAGATTAATTCAATATTTTATTGACACCTAGTAGTACCAATACAGCCTTCCAGCCAGCCTTCTGGGCACTTTACCCATAGAAGAAGGCTCAGTATTCTACTTCTAGTCTTGAGAGTCTATGGGTAGAATACAAAACAAATAAGTTAAGTTTCCTTTATTGTATTAGATTATTTATGGTATTGTTACAATTTGGACCACCTGCAAACAAAGCACATTTATTACCCGCCGGCATCGTTTGAGCTAATAACATTGAAGCGCTTTTAAGACCGTCTTCTTTTGTTTACTTTGTGTTTAAAAATTTGTAATTAGAAAAAGATCCCATTGTGTATTGTAATATTTTATGGTAGTTATTAGCCGGGTGTGATTCTTAGAAATTCAGTCTGCGCGGTCGAGAGACATATTGTAATTGTGCAGTATAAAGCACTGCCCCAATGCAGAGTGGGGCAGTCAATCGATAATCGCAAGCGAGGTTAGATATGTGTATTCGATAATTTATATAGTGACAGACTTTGCACGTGTTATTGAATCGTGCATTACGTTTGTACTGGTTGTGTCCAGTTATATTTGTACCTGTGTTATACGTGTTTGTATAGTTCTAATAAATTCTATAGAAATTCCAACGGCATTTTGATTTGAACCCCGTAACTCGTAATAGTATTGTTAACATTAATTAATATGTAATTTAATGTAAAATAAACAAAATATTTACACGAAACAAGATAATTAAATATATAATATTCTATTTCCCTTAATTTGTTGTTTGTTAAGCATGTTATTTTTATTCATTTTTCTGTTATTTAATATTATGTACATAATAACTAAGAATATCCTTGAAAATACATTACTTAGACGAGATCTCATTAAACGATAAGACCACCGATTATGTTCCTAATTAAATATCGTAGGTAAGAATGCATTTTCATATATGTTGAATGTGGTTGGTTACCAATAAATCTAATTAATCTATATTTGTACTTTTTAACTATTTTTTCTCAACACTTCTACATTTTACATGTACAAAAGCACACACGTTTACACAGCATTTATACACACATGCAGTCAGGGGCCCAATTCTGCGATTTTACAGTTTTAAAAGAACTTTTTGTATACAATAAAGAGTCAATCTCTAGTCCGAGCTTCTTGTTTAAAGAGCAGGCGTTAATACAGGTTACATTGTACAAAAAAAATATGTTAGCGCTAATTGCACCCGGAAAATTCACAAAATATCCGATCTCTTGGCATTTTTTTTATTATTATAAAGTATCTGATAGTATATCCATAATGCACGGCCTAACAATACACAACAATAAATATAAACCAAAACTGGATACTTATCGCTTCTTTGCTTCAATAACGTGACATATCCCAACCATCACTTATTTCACTCACTCACTATATTTTGCTAAATGTATCATATTATCACAACTTTCTCATATATTTCAAAAAGCTTAGTAAATTGATACTAAATTTACAAAAAAAAGTGTAAAATATGTCTGGGTAAAATCTTTTTTGTAATTTTAAAAGTGGCGTACTGTAAATTTGGGTTTTTCAAGATACCACATTATTGAAGCAAAGAAGCGTTATAATCTAGAAAAAGAAACAGAAAGAAATAGTATGTTACACTACACTAAAATAAGTTACTCAATGTGTCTACTGATGACTTGAATTTTTGTTTCAAAAAATTAAAAATGGCTATGTCACTAAAATATTTGTTGCATGAGTATATATAATGTGCATTTACGGTACTAAAAAAAGGCTTGTGTTTAAACGCCTACCAGAAATACACCTATTTTACTACCAATAAATTCGAAATACCTACCAGAATGGATAAATGCTCACCGAATTGTGTTTCCAGAAGTATTGTAGAAATGAAGCTATTTTCCTATTAATGCTATGCCATAAAAATATATAAACGCCTTTAAAGCTAATTTCAGATCAAATATTTTACATTATCGCTAAGTCGATATTACCAATATTTTGTTTCTCCACTTCCAATTTAGTAATTTTTGCTGAGGCAAAAAAGCAAATGGTCGAACGTACAATTATTTTTAATACCAAATGTAATATTGCGTTGTTTTTCACTAATATTTCACTTATATATAAGATAAATAGTGAATGGTCACCAGTCGCTTTGGTCTACACATAACCTAACCTAACCGACTGTTTAAAACGCCACATATTTAAATTTTCGGATACATACAATCTCCTATCTAAATAAATCCCGTCAAAAAACGTAAAAAAAGTCTCAGCGACAAAACTACCAGATCATTGTCGTGAATTTCAAACTTCGATAAATAATTGAATATGTATTTTTTCCACTCTTGGATTCAGGTTGGATAATTTGATTACACTTAAACTATTTAGAATTGTAATTTTCGGTTTGAATGTTAGTGTTTTAGTAAAACAATATTTGGTGGTCATTTATCCATTTTGATAATCAAAAAGAATTTAAATACAAAACGTACAATTATTCTGATGAGTGTATATTTATTTTGGAACGTAAAATATTGTTTTTTAGGCACCTCGGTATAGAGTGGATTAAATTTATATGAAGTAATATATTTTATTTGGTGCTTAGTCTAAGGGACAAAAAATATTTTTGGTGAGCATTTAAATTGTACCCCTAAAAAAACATTTAAACAAAATTACAATAAAACCGATTCAGTATTCCCAGTAGCTTCCGTGAAAACCTAACAGAAAGACATATCGAGTTACTATCACATTTTTAGAGTATAATGCTGCGTACAACACGCATTGTTATAAGAAGAAGTATTGTAATTAAGCATTTTGTCTTTGAGTTTATTTATTTTGGTGAGCAATAAAGTGATATCTATGTATCTATTTTGTATTTTGCTACAGTCGAAAGAAAGACATTTGGTTGAATCCTAGTTTCGAGACTTTGGTATATGACGAACTGCACAAAGTTATTGATTTAGTCAATTTTCATTAAAATTGGTTACCCGGCATTTTAAATGTTATATACATTACTAATAAAACTTAGAATAAATGCTATTAAGTATATACTAGCTTCTGCCCGAGAATTCGTCCGCGTAGAATAGTGTAAAAATAAGTAAGTTAAAAAATCCTCCGATTTTGAAACATTCGTCATTGATGCTCCGCTCCTATTGGTCCAAGCGTGATGATATATAGCCTATAGCCTTCCTCGATAAATGGGCGATCCAAAACTGAATTTTTCAAATCAAACCAGTAGTTACTGAGTTTAGCGCGTTCAAGCAAACAAAGAAACTCTTCAGCTTTATATATTGGTATAAGATACGATTTACAGGTAAAAGATGTATGATGTATGTGGTCGCCGTCGAAAATTCTCTTATATTTATTTTTCATTACAGGTTTGGGAAGCTTATTAGGCGGGCAAGATGGCAAAATGAATCCAGCGTTAATCGGAACTATGGTATCACTTTTCGCTTCACAAATGGGCTCTTCAAACACGCAAAAACGTCAAAAACGACAATCACAAGAGGAGCCTGGACTGAATCTTGACAGCATTATGGGCTTAGCTTCAGGACTACTTGGCAATCAGAACTCTGGTGGAAACGTCGGCAACTACTTACCTCTTATAATGAATGCTATAAGTTCACTATCAAATAACGAAGCAGAGAAGAAAGCTGATGAACACAAAGATCATGCTGCGTTCCTACCCCCCTTTTTGGAGAAAGCCCATTTATATTGGGACCTATTCATTAATTCAGAATTAGGAAAGTATGTATGGGAGAAATCTGGTATGAAACAGACTTTGAAAGCTTTCACCGGGCCCGATGGGAAAATTAGTTTTGATATGATGTTCAAGAATCTTGAGAACCATTCCTTCAGACGGCACTGGATAAAGGCAGCTGCGAAATATTTGACTGACTTCGTTGTGAAGCTTTCGAAGCCTGAGGTTTATCAGAGGTGAGTGAATTTTTACTTTAGTTTTAGGGGCCCGTAGCTATTAGATAAAATTATGTACATATATAAAAATCAATTGCCTATATCGTTAGTCTCGCTAAAACTCAAGAACGGCTGGATTGATTTGAATTTTGGTTTTGAATTATTCGTAGAAGTCCAGGGAAGGTTTAAAAGGTGAGTAAATATGAAAAAATGCTTGGAATATATTAAAAAACAATTCGCTTTCCCTTAGAAACTATTCCTACATGTAAAACATTTGATGTCCGTACTTTCGTTTAGAAATCAATTAAATTTAAAAGTCGTTCAGAAATCAAATTAAGTTACTTATTTGTATGTTAACTTATTACTTGTGCAAAAGTAAAAAGTAAACATACAAATAAGTAAAATATAAAAGAACAACAAAAAAGTTATAAAATATGTAATAGTAATTTTTATGCTTTACTTAATACACACTTCAATGTTGTAGAAAGAATTCGGTCAATATTTATTTTTTTGATTTTTAGTGTGAAGTTAGTTTTTTATTTAGTTCATAATTATGATGTTTATTTTCATGAAGATAGGTGACAAAGGTTTCTTATAAACGAATAAAATAATTCAACTATAAAGGTGTAATAGTTTTTTTTAAGTATGAAATCTTATTCCACATTCCAGCTATATAACGACAAGCCAGTACGTAGTGAACGGTTTCATAGACACCCAAGGCTTCCCCAAGAGCACACATTTCAACGTGAACAAACCAGAGAAATCCATTACAGCACTATTAAATTACGTGTTGAAGAAATACCTGGATATAGACACAGATGTATATGAATATGTCAAACCAGCTGTTGAATATATCAAGGTAAGGTTTTGTATTGTTACACGCCGACAAAAGGAAATGCACACTGCAGTTTATTACCTTTTCGGCTTTTGGACTCCTTGTGTTTACTTTGTGTTTAAAATTTGTAATTAGAAAAGCAGCCTATGGTGTATTGTAATCCTTTCTGATGGTCGTTAGCCAGGTGTGATTCTTGGAAAATTCAGTCCACGCGGTCGAGTATTGTATTGCATAGTTTAGAATAAAACAATGCCCGAACGGAGGGGTGAAGCAGTCAAGCGACGATTACGATACCAGCAAGACGTGTATACATTCTATAAGCTATATAGTGGCAGACTTTGCGCGTGTTATTGAATCGTGCAATTTGTACTGGTTGTGTCCAGTTATATTTGTACCTGTGTCATACGTGTTTGTATAGTTCTAATATACTCTATCGTAATTCCAACGGAATTTTAATTCGAGTCCTGTAACTCGTAACAGTATGGTAGAGATACTTAAAGATAAAGAAGAAACCCTTATTGATGATTAAAATTTCAACATTCGTAAAGCTCATACTATAGAGATCAGTCTGGTTGAAAGAAACAAAGTTGAAAGGACAGGACTGTGTAGCGACATTAATGCCCACATTGTAAGCAATCCCGCAAGCGCGAAGCTAAAGCCAAAAAATCAAAAAAGAGCGCGCCGCTTTTACCGCTGGAAATTGTTTTCCTTCTCCGTTGTTGCCTGTTTGTCCTGGTTAGTTTAGCTGGGATTCCTCACACATATAGGTCAAATTGAGATAGTTAAGTGTCAGTGACTATTGTCACTTAATGTCATTGCCTTCAGTGATCAAAGCTATTGAAAAGTGACCGATACGTCGAAATAATAATCAAATAAATTACCTCGCTTAAAACCGTTAAAACGTAGTTATATTATGTGTACTAGTCGCGAAAATATTAAGATAGTTAAGTTTAAATCATTTCCTGTAGACTAACGATCTTATTCATAGAGAGTTAGAGGAACGCTTCTTTATGGTTTTTAAAGATGCGTTCAAACTGTCTCTAACTCTCTATGGGCGCGTTCCTTCAATATCTCACAAAGACCAAAATGCAAAATCTGCCGTTCCACAAGGCCACCGCGTTCGTTACGGTTGTAGTGAAAACATGACGAATGACGTCATGATTTTCGCTCGCGCAGCGCTCACAACGACCCATATCAAGAGGTGAGGTAAAGTTGAGTTTACGATTGTGACGCCGGCAAACAATTGGAACGGGAAACATCGCGGTCGTGAACGTGGTATTCTGAGTCTCTTGTCGTCGTCAGCCATTCGCAGTCCACTGCTGGACTAGTCGTAGGTCTCCCTAAGACTGCGCCTCTCATCCCTGTCCTCCGATTTCCTCATCCAACGCCTACCGGCGACCTTGCATAGGTCGTCTATCCATCGGGCTGGAGGGCATCCGACACTACGTTTAACGAGACGCAGTCTCCACTCCAGGACTCATCTGCTCCATCGGCCATCGGTCCTGATAACGAGTCTGCGGTCTTATTTATATGCTGCCTTCCACAAGAGACTCTTCTTATAATGATAATGGATGAATTTTATTGTAATATGAATAAGGCACGTTTACGCATGTTAAAAAATAACAGGTTTTTTCGACGTTGAAAAAGAATTTTATACGAAAATTACCTTACGTAAAGAATATCTTTCTCCAAACTGTGTTCAACGAGATTGAATTTATAACATTTGTTCAAGATGGATTACCGAAGTCTGGAAAGTCTTTCTTGATAAAAATATTTGAAAAATTAAGTCGTTTTTATTGGATAAGTTTTTTTGTTGGTCTCTCTTATAACTTTAGGTTTTACTCGTTACCCTATTTGAAAATTACATTTTTGATATAACATCATCTCAGTGGCTTTAACCCTAATATTATATTTCTATGGAAACAAAAATGGTTGTTGTCATTGAAATGTACAAGATATGTCTAGCAAGTTAGTTAAAGAAAGACATTGAAACTAAAATACACTGTGTAGCAGATCACTAGCAATAAGGAGCGTGACCAGAAGGCTGGCTGCATTGTCACGCTGTATGGCAATGTTTATTTGTTGGCCGAAAGATGAGCCAGCCTTCTAATCACGGGTAGTGTCAAAGAGTTTCTTACATATGTCTTTAAAGAAACTCTTTGGCTTTAAATGAAGCTGAAAGTGACTTTTAACATCCATTGATTGATAGATACACATATAATAATAGACCAAACAAAAGAAATAGTTGGATCACATGGTAATGTGCGGTATGACAAAGGACTTATGCCAGAATAGTGTAGTAAGGCAGACAAAGACGTATTGTATCGACCCCAATTGATTGGGAGTTGGACGTAAAATAAAAGAAGCTTTCCACCTCCCAGTGGCGGATTTAGCGCACATTTGCCGCCCGGCAGTAGACTAATAAAGCTTTGCCCCTATCGGTCTTTACAATTTTAACCAATGCTCTAACAGACAGGCAGACAAAAAAAATGCATTTTCCAAATCTCGTGGTCCGAATTATCTCCCCTGAATTTTTTCACATTTTTAAATGCATTGAACAAACTCGAATCATTTACAGATTTATTTTGACACTAGCTTCAGCCCGCGACTTAGTCCACGTGGTCCGGTTTTTTAACTATCCCATGGCAAATCTTTCATTTTTCGGGATAAAAAGTATCCCTATATGTTGACCGGGGATATAAGCTACCACTAAACAAAATTTTATTTAAATCGGTCCAGTCGTTTCGGAGATTAACCGTATTTATTATAATTGTTTGTGAATAAAATTTAAATGTAATAAAGTTACATTTAAACTTGTCTACTATCTATTTATATAATCTTTACTTGCCTGTGGTCATATGGTCATAAATACACTCAAAGTCACCTAGAAGAGATTGCTTTATGTCAGGACTTAATAAAAAGTCACGCTTGCACATTAAATCTGTTTATTACAAAGAATACTAGTTTAGTAGAAAACAAAAGGTTACATCATTACAGTACAGACGCCATAACAGAGAACACAGAGCACATCATAGACTAAAAGCCATAGATAAAAGTAACCAGTGTAAAATAAATTATTGTCTGTAACTATTTATTTAAGCAATAAGGCCGCCTATTACTTGCTACCCTCTAATTTTAAGATATGAAAATGAATTATTATTTTTATGTTGGTGTACAATAAAGCATTGTTGTTTTTGTTATTTTACACTACAGTTTGAAAATATGGAACTAGTGGAGCATATTACATGTTGAATTCTTTATGTGGAATTAATAACATTTAGGTATAGATAGAATCTTTAAATTTTGTAATACATAAAAATGTTTGGCTCTAAATTTGAAGCCCTACGCTCTAACCTGAATAGGTTGGAGCCTGTTGGTCAATACACCGCCATTCAATGCCGTAAATAAGGCGGTGCCACCGGTGCCCAGGCACATGGCGTAGGGCCACAAGAATTTCCAGATCAGGCAGGACTATTATTTTTCGGGTTGCCCCTGATACGTTCCCGCTTCGCCCCTAGTGCTCGATTCCAACAGATACGACCTACATGTTAGTATCATCAAAAACGTCTGCTAAATTAGACAAAACATCGTGCATTTTAGAAGCGCACAAGAGTATTTGTGTTCTAGTTCAATAAAAAAATAGAGTTTTCTTCCAAAATATTAAATAATTGGTCCACCAGCACCAAGGTATTTGTGCGTTATTTTATCACCCTGAATGAAATAAAGGTCTTAGGGTACCTATAATATCCAAAAAAAACAAGGGCGCAGTTATAGAAGTTCGCATAGGGCGCATAAAAGGCTATTTACGGCTCTGACGCTATTTACCATTTTATACGTCAGGGCTTAAATGTTTAAATTCATTTACAGGACACCCTGAAAATGGCTCAGAAGACCACGAAATCTTTATCAAGCCGCAGCGACTACAATGCTTTGGCAGATCGTCTTACTGACACCCTTAATTTGGAGGTGATCGAGCCAGTTCGGCGCGTGCACAGAGCATACAAGCACTCGTTAGCTGCTCCTCATTGCCAGGAACACCTCATGTGCTTAGTCAACCAGCATCCTGATCAGGGAAAGCCTGGTAAGTTCATAGAAGAATGAAACTTTATTTATAGATGTGTTTATTTTCCATCCGTGCAGGAACGGAGAAAGAATACAATTTCCTGCGGCCGGGCGGCCTGTCGTAGAAGCGACAAAACAACCCACAGCCAGGTGGTAGGGCATGTGCCCGACTGGATGGCTACCACCCCTGGTCTAAAATATGTCGTCATAAAAACCTTGAGTTGTGTCCGGCATTAGTGACCAGGTTCCAGTCTCCCTTAAGAGAGCAGCAGCGCATTTGTAGCACCTTTAGTGTTGCAAATGTCCATAGGCGATGGTAACAGCTTTCCATCAAGTGGGCCGTCTGCCTGTCTGCTGAGCTCCTACATTTTTTTTTAATGCAGGTAACATTTGTACAATCGCGGTATGCAAAGGTTCGTCAGCTTGAAGTCGACTTTTGCTTGCACAAGTGCATGAAACAGTAGTGCTAACATTTTAATAAATGTTACGTTCTGTTTCGTTTATAAAATATAGAAACGTGAAAATTCATTGTTGACAATGGCGGACACTGAGATTATCAATGATTTAAATTATCAGAAATAAAGAGAATTTAATCACTACGCTAATAATAAATATTAAACAATTTTCTAAGACAACATACAAAATCAAATAACTTTGATCTAAGTATGAATGAATGAATGAATGAATGAATGAACATTCTTTATTGCATAAGTTACATATATGTATATACAATAGGAGGTCTTATCGCCGCCGGCAATATCTTCCAAACCACCTTTACATTGTTTGAAAATAATATACTTATCATAGAACAAAAAAAAATGAATTCAATTAAATGTCAAAAAAAACAGTTTGATAATAAAGTAATTTGATACTTTATTATCAAACAGTTAAACATAATTTTCTGCGAAATAGTATGTACTGTGATTTAGTTTGAAAAGGTATCATGTGCTCGCGGAACGTTAAATGAACCAATTTGAAAACTGACGTACCTTTTCATACCACGACTGTACATTAAGTGGTAATACAACCAAATGCAGTGAAACCTGTATAACAGTAATCTCAAGGAACCTAGCATCTTTTATAATTTCTAAAGACCTTTCATTTATCCAGTTTTCCAAATAGTCTACTTTGAAATCACGATTGCCTTATTTACGAGTATAGATGGTCCCGCTAAGAGTGGTCGAAAAGTACCGTTTTTCTTTTATAGAGGTTAAGATGTCAATGAAAAATGTATATTTTATGTTGTGTTACATATTTATTTTTCAAAACAAAACAAGACTTGTCGGTAAATTGGATAAATTGTCTTCCTTGTACAGTCTACTGAGCTACAAAGAATCAACTATAGTGGTAAACATCGAAAAGTCTATGAAAACAACACTCAATTAAAATTGTGTAAATTCTCAGTCATAGAAAATTATTATCAGTACACTCTTCTCTCTCTCTCATCTTGTATTTAGTCAAGGCCCAGATATCCAAGGCCCGCGTAACCAATTTTCACTGTAGTTTCACTATACTTGATACAAAAATGCGAAACAGAGAGATGCGCTTATAACAACACAGTGCAGAAAATAATCATTGTAAACCGAAATTTATGTCACATGACAAGAATTAAGGTGGAAACATGCTAACATGCCAACCGACGGGACTTTTCGACACACGACGCGTATCAAGCTTATTAAAGATACGTTCCATTAGAGACTCACAACGACCGCGATTTTTCCCGTTCCACTTACTTGCCGGCGTCACAATCGTAAACCCAGATGGAACGGTTATTCAACCCACCTCTTGACATAGCTCGTTGTGAGCGTTGTGTGATCGAAAACGATAACATCATTAATGACGTTTTCGCCACGACCACAAGGTCCGCGATCGCCTTGTGGAACGGCTATCGGAGCATTTTGGGCGTTTTGAGCTATTCTTGGAACGCGCTGTAATTTAGGTAGCGTGCTTGATATTGACAATTAATTAATGTACAATCTGTTATTTTTCTGAAAATCTCTCTTTTCTTTCAACATTCCCAATTACTTGGAGTCGGCACAATATGTCTTTTCCTCCCATACACCTCACTCTGACATACATCTTCTGTCACACCACATATCATGATATATCTACACACAATCCATCCATCTTTTTTTGGTCTACCTTTACATTTGTTTCACATTCATTTTGTCACGTGACTTTCATCCCTCCTCATGATATACCAACTTAATCTAAAATCTAAAAAATATAAGTTCCACAAAGGTTTTGACTCGTGGCATCGAGCATCCAGAAGCACTCCCACTATCATAAACACGCTGAATGGGAACAAGGGGATCGTGTAAGTCTGAAATCGAGGCGTCGAGGGTCGCATCGCTTTTTTACACTGTGTTTCTAGTCATAAAAAAGAGTACATATTTATTTGAATTCACACGCATCTCGTGATATCGTGTCGCCTTAATAATATGTATCCGGTTTTAAAACAGTATTTCATCTATGAAAACATGCCGTGTGTATCTGATAATAGCAACAACAGAACAATATCTAGATCACGCGTATTGTACTTTGAAGGCAAATACTAATAATTGGCACACAACAAAGAAATGCATAATTACATAGATTTTTGTTGTGTATAAATTGTTAAACAATTTTATCAAGATTTTATTAACACGCAAACGCATAGCGTCCTCGGTGCATATACTATCGCCAACTATTTTGCTAATCGATTTATTCTAAGAAAACGACTCCATTTATGGGGATAAAATGTATCCTAAGTACTAACTCGGGTTATAAGCAAGCACTATGTCGTGTTTCATTTAAATCTATGCGGTAGTTTTCACGTGATGCTCTAACAGACAGACAGACAAAATTTCCAAAAAATGCGTTTGCAAAACCTCCTAGTCCGAATTATCTCACTCACATTTTGAAACGCATTTTACAAACTCGAACCATTTACAGATTTATTTTGATAATAGCTTCTGCCCGCGACTTCGTCCGCGTGGTGCGGGTTTTTTAACTATCCCACGGGAACTCTTTGATTTTTCGGGATCGAAAGTATCCTATATTATGACCAGGAATATAAGCTACCACCAAATAAAATTTCATTTAAATCGGTCCAGTCGTTTCGGAAATTAGCCGATATAAACAGACAGAGAACAAAAAAAATGAAAAATTATAATTAGTTCTATTTCACTTCTTATATCCCCCTGACTCGGTTTTTATATTTTTTTTCATTGTACAGAAATTCGACCTCTACAATTTTATCATATGTATGTATAGATAGATTTTGGTATTTTTATAATACTTCATTTGAAATATTTCAGGACTATCAGGTTTTAAGACAGGCTTAACAAAACTAAGCAGTATAGCAGCTTCGGCTGCGCTCAGCTTCCAAAATGGCAAAGGATTCTGGGATCTGTACAACGCGATACAGAGCGATGTCAATTGTGAGGTAAATATTTTTATTACCAATACAAGTATGGAATATATTTGTATATGGCCTTACTTATATTCATCTCTTAAATTTTAAACAATTGCTCAGCAACTGAATAGTGAAAATCTTACCAATAAACTCCTCTTAAGGATAAGAGGTGGTAAAGTAACTCTAACATAACTGTCAAAAATAACCAACGGCGAAAGGTAGTTTAAGAGACTGCTAAGAGGCAAGATGGCTATTCGTAATGTCAGTATTACAAACTTCGTTCTTTTCTGGTCTAACCGATTATTTTGGTTGTAACCTATGTAAGACCATTTAAATTTGATTTATCTGTACTCCTCTTAGGTTAACAACAGCCAATACAGGTTTATAAGTGAAAAAAGAGATACTATACTCATTGATTATGTACTTAAGAGTCTCTTACTTAAGAGGTGGCTGGTCGTTTCTTAACGAGATTATTATAATTAAGGCAACTAATATATATATAATAGCCTATAAACCTTCCTCGATAAATGGGCTACCTAGCACTAAAATAAATTTTCAAATCAGACCAGTAGTTCCTGAGATTAGCGCGTTCAAGCAAACAAACAAACATTTATATATTACGATAAGATAGGATTGTCAATTAATAATCTTAATTAACCCTTTCCAGGCGGCATACCCGGCTGACTGCTCCGCATTCCACGAACACGAACAGAAAGTCACCACTGAGGTGTACCATAACGAATTATAAACTAAAAGCCAACTTAATTAACGTATTTATAATTGAAGAACCTTGTTTGTTGCTGTAAATACTTTAAACACACCACTACCACGCAAAAATCCAAAATTAATACAAAAAAATGTTAATTGTTTTTCAGCAACAATCATGCTTTATTAAAAATGTCATTAGTGAAATATGTCTTCTTGACCTGCGACACGAAATATCTCATTATTACTGGAGCTTCATCTGCGTTAGTGTTAAATTTAGGTTGTGGCCGAATACGTCTTATTTAAAGCGTTAAAACACGTCATTAACGCATAGCCACATTAGTCTATATACATACGTTATTTGATAATATTTTAACGGTATTAACGTAAATCTTTAACACTAACGCAGATGAAACCCCACCGTTAGGTTCAGGCAAGGCCTACAATTTGGATGACACTTTTCTGAGACATTTGGACCTTAGTATATTTTTTGTTGCAAACGGTTTTAAACTATTCTTTTGTTTCAAAGCTTTAAGTTTTAGTTGGATTAGATCCTACTGAATCAAAATCTGAAAGCCTTAAAACAAAATAATAGCTTAAAATACCTTTTGCAACAAAAAATATACTTAGATCCAAATATTGTTTAATATAAAATGGCGGTAAGTGCTCGATATGCATGAATACTTAACACTGGCTAGATACACATATCGTGCAAAGCTATAAAAAAAGAAGCAATGGATGTCATTCAATAAAAAATGAGTTACTATTATTACTCAACTGTTGACTTGACTATATGTGGCATGAAAAGTGTGTCAAAGTATTATATGGCAAATGAAATTTAAGGTGGGATTTGATCTTCGTAATTAGCAATCTATTCGCACTTATGACTCCTGTTAGGTTGTGGGCTTGCATAGTAAAACAACAGTTTATTTGTAAAGCAGAGTGGACATTTATTTGTAGTTTTGTTCATTTACTTTGGAAAACACTTTTGTAAGGACACAGCGGGACAGCGGTAACTTGACAACAATGAACATAGACAAAACATAGACCGACCATTGACAATGTCTTATTACTATTTCAATTTGTGGCATTGTTGCCAGATTAATATCTAACAGTTCCTATATCTTACTCAATAGTTAAATAAATAACTTTCAACGTTCATTTGCCTTACTTGTGTAGAAATTATACCAATAGTGAATTGTAAAACTATACTATAGATATTAATTACTAAAGAATAACAAAACCTGGTAAAAATGGTAAAGCAGGTAAATAAATATAGTAACCGGAAATTAGTCCAACCATAAATAACGGGTCGACTTTCAAACCCTTGTGGTTAGTTTACGACGTTACCCGACAGAAAAACTCGAAGAAAACGAACTACGAAAGGCTTTCGAGAGTAAGCCCGGATACTTTTGTAATAAATTGTTTTCAAAATGAAAAAATAATTTTACACTGTAAATTCAACAAAATAGCATATTATCGTCGTAAAATACATAAAATGACTGTCACACAAGGTTCTACATAATTTTAAAGTAACTTGAATTTTTTAATGTATAAATATTTTTAATGTATATGTATCATAATTTTTGTTAAATAAAAACTATTTTAAGAACGTGATACAATTACTATAACTATTGTAATTTTATATTTATTTAATTTCTTATATTGTTTTTTTTGTTTTGATATATGTGTATTTTCGTCTACATAATAATATACTTAAAGCATTATTCATAATCAAATTTATTCGAGTATTTCAAAAACCAGAAAGTATTTAAATAATCATATGACGATAATAAGATAAGTACAATAACCAACAAAAAACTATATAACGTTAAAATCATTAGTGTATCTTGTTCATAAAACCTGAAGCGCAGGGTTACCAACAATCAAAAATATTAACACCCTAAAGCTACAGTCAGAAACACCAAAATCGCGATTACTAGAAAAATCCATCAAAAAGTTTGAATAATTTACGTTGTATAAGAATCGCTATTTATATTATTTATATGTTAATTTTTATAATTTGGTAACCCTATGCATCAAATTGTCATGAATGCGGAATATAACAAAAATCTAAGGTTTTGAAGAGTTTTTGGCTGCCACTTGAAGAGTATTCTTTTGTGTTATGGCTTGGCAACTAGGCCTTTCAACCAGCTTGAAGAGAAATATTTGTTGTCAACTTTTTGTAGAGTATTTGAATTGTATTAAAAATTATTATAAGTTTATTTTTTATTTGAGTCTGAAGTAGCTTATTATTATTACAAACAAAATCGTCATATTTCTGTTCATAAGTATATATAATTATAATTTATATCAAACTTACGTCCATATGTAGGGTATACTTTATCATTGTTGGCACCCAGGCAGTTTATTCAATATATTAAAAATATTAATATCTTTTTTATTTTGAAGTTTTACAATCTTTAAGTATTCATTCATTTTCAAAAAAAACATGTATTAAGAAATTTTAGGGATATTTTATTGTAAAAAAATTATAATATAAAAATACATCGAAAATAAAATATTATTATTATTCAGATTATTCATATTATTTTATGGTCACAAAATTAAAAAAATAAGACTTAATGCTTTGAAGTGAATAACAGGGGTGCCAATCACTGTCCTGGAGTGTCAACAGTGCCAAAACAAGAAACAAAAGTTTCCCCTTTATTCACTTATCTTCTTTTCGTGATTTTAGTTTTCAAATTTATGTTAAGCCTGATTTACATTTGCATTATTTGTATTATGTTAGTTAAATTACGAGTTGTCACCATCATCGTTTGGACAGAAATATTCCAGTTAAGTAATAAGTTGTCGAATAGTAGATGTCTGTCCAGACGATGGCAAGTAAGCATATGTAAATCAGGGTTGAAATGTAGTAATAATTTATTCATTAAGTACATTAAATTATAATTATTTTGGCTGGACATTTGGTGCTAGAATTTTTAAAATTAATAATTTTCTTTACTTTCCTGTGACCGGATATTTTTCGTCATTTTTAAAATTTTGCACCACTTTTATGCTTAGACCATTAAACCACAGGTCTAAGCTTTTATGATAGGGTTCTGTTACTTTCAATTCTTTAGAACTGCTTGAATATTTTAAGTCTAAAGTTTTATTCCTATAGAAAAAACTTATTTAATTTCAACTTCATAGCTTTTTTAAGAGGCCACGAGACCTAGTGATCTAATATTAAAAAATAAAATAGTTCTTATCGAACGTGCATATTACCATACGTATTTTTAATATATTTCTTAAATAGTAAATACCACATTTGTAATGCCCCTACTACACCTGGAATAATGTTAGTGTAAGAGACTGTGGCACACAGATGTGGCCTAGGGTTTAATGCGTTATTCGAATTTCGACATGACGTTTAACATTGACAGATTTGACAGATAATTCATATATATACACTAATGTAACTATTCATTAACGGCGTTATTTTTAACGCTATTAGTCGCACTTCGCCACAGTCGCTAACACTAACGCAAGTGAAAAAAGGGCATAGACCATCGCTGCATTTTTTTATTATTTTAAATGTACTTAATATAATCGGAGGTAATTTAAAATCTCTATTTATTCTTATTTTAATTTCTAGTAGCAAAATATTTACGCACTTTACGCACTGTTAAAATTTCTTATATAGGGGCCACGTTCCACTTGTAGATCACATCGCCCAAAGCGCTCCTTCAGCCGTTCCACATAGCGACCGCGGCCGTTATGGTCGTGGGTAACACGTCACTAATGACGTCATCATTTTCGATCATGCAGCGCTCACAGCCAAATGTCAAAAGACGGGTCGAAGTGGGCGTTGTCTCTATCGATACGTTGACAAAAGCCTGATTTTCAAATCAACCAATGCCATTGGTGTATTTCGTCGTTAATGACAACAACGCTTTATAATCGCCAATCAAACACAATATAGCCGTACAATAATAATACCTACTATTGTGTGGCAATATTATTGTATAGCTACAAAAATAAATAATAAGTTTTCTTAATATCTTGAATAAATTGTTGGGTGCCAACATTAGTATATTTTACCCTACATATCGCTTCTTTGCTTCAATAACGTGACATATCCCAGTACTCACTCACTAAATTTTTTAAATTTATCATATTATCACAACTTTCTCATGTATTTCAAAAAACTTAGTAAATTGACACTAAATTTAATTGTAAAAAATATTAAAAAGTGTATAATATGTTTGGGTAAAATGTTTTTTTGAAACTTTAAAAGTGGCGTACTGTAAATTTGGGTTTTTCAAGATACTACGTTATTGAAGCAAAGAAACGATATATAGTACTTTTGATATTTCAAAAATGTATATTTTCTATGTGACTTTAGTAGCCTGTCTCTTACGCTTTTTAATCATACTTAGTTGTTCATATTTTGTACAAGTTTCATAGGTACCTTCAACTCCTAATTTCTTATGAATTGTACATATTTTTAAATCCGTCCTATAGTTTCTAATGCATTATGAATTGAAATAAAACACTATTGAAAATGTATATATTATTTTATTTTAAATGGAAATCTTTACCATCTAAATCCACGCGTTTTAGAAAAGCACTCATACGCAAAATTGACTATAGTATATATTTCGACAAAATATACCTACATACGCTACGTAGTATGCAAGTATACCTATACACGCCCTGGAAATTTTTAGCAAACGGCAAAATTGTTGTCGAATTTTCTTTTAAACTAATGACACAATTATTTTTCCCAATTAATTTAGGTCAAATTTAAATTATCCAATCATTTTATTTCTTAGAAATAGGTCATGTTTAAAAAATATTAATTTAGACTGTCTCGCGGTTTAAGTCCCGCAGATACGCCGCTATGGTCGCGCAACGGAGTGTTAGAAAGATAAAAAAATTTAGGAAGATTCCGATTTAACAGTATCCATGGTATTAGTAAATAGAATAATAATATAATGTAATTTTACATTAAAACACTTGATAAAAAAAACAACATGGCTGGGCCAATCTGTTCCATATGTTAATAAATAAATTACATTTATATGTAATTTTATCTTGAACTTTTTATAGCGATCTTGCTTTTGTACAAAAAACATTGTAATGCGTACAGTATCCCGTAATTAGCGGGAATCATATATTGTAAGCTGTTGGATATGTAACAAACAGATAAGTATTAGGGGACGTATCCATAGGTACTAAGTGAGCCATACTTTTTTTCACAAATGTCAGCTCAGTCAGCTGGCATTAAATATTTGAGATGATAATCCCTGCAAATTAAAAATGCATTTCGCAATGCACGAAACATATTAAAGTGATGCGACATTTAACGGATTCATCTCTAGAATCAAATTGCTTATGAGTGCTGTTCAAGAATACATGCTAGGCTGACAAGTTAACAAATTAACAACAATCAACAATAGAGTAGGAGTATCAGAATATTTTACAATTATTTCGAATGAGCTTATTCGAATCAACGGCTAGCCGGCGGACTGGACACTGCGGCAACGGCTCCTAGATATAATCGCACCATTGTAATATAATGACACCCTTATGGTATCATTGTAGTATGTTGGCCCCATAATTACCATACAATGGCACCGATATGGAGCCACCATAGTTTAATGGCACCATTATGGTGTAATTGTTGTATAATGGCAATCTTAAATTGTCATTATAGTATAATACCACCTGTGGACGTAGGGACGATGGTTATATCGAATTTCGATATATTTATGAAAAATACACCAAATAAATTAATTAAATGACCCGAATATATTTTCACCAGTTGGGATTACACTTCACAATCGTTTTTATATTTAGTCAAACGACCATAAAAACTTGCAAAGAGTTTGTACACCACCATTATGGAGCCATCATAATTTAATGGCACCATTCTATTGTAATTGTTGTATAATGGCGCCCTCATGGTGTCACTGTAGTATATTGGCCCCATAATTACACTACAATGGCACCATTATAGAGCCATCATAGTTTAATGGCACCATTATGGTGTCATTGTCGTATAATGGCTGCCTTATTGTATCATTATAGTATAATACCACCATAATAGTGTCCTTATACTGCCAGAAAACAACGATTGCGACACTATTGTGATACCATACAGAGTCTTAAACATCTAATCATCTCGCATTGCTAGTCACTGCCAAACTTGTCAGACTATAACAACTAATTATACATTGTGCAAGAAACATGGAAATATTAAATAAAGTTTCCTTAGCAAAGCATTAGTTTAATATGTATTACAGTAGTATATATATAATTAATAAATAAATAAATTATCGGCAGACAAACACACACGTTGTAAATCCCCAAATTAAGCAAGTTACGCCTGTGTTATGGGTACATAATATACAAGGGACCTATCTGGGGCCGATCCCAGTCACCCAGACCGTGGTAAATAACGGAGAAAATACGTTTCCGAAATTTACCATACCAGGAATCGAACCCGGAGCCTCCGCGTTGCAGTGAGGTTTTTTTTTTTTTTTTTTTTTTTTTTTTTTACATGGGGAAATGCGTTGCCGCACCGTCAGCCGCGCGGGGGATCATGCGCAGCCGGTGTGTGGGGCTCCCCGACGCCGGTTCAATACGACCGGCTGCCGGTATACCCACTAAAACCCCATGGGAGCCTTCCTTCCGCCTAGCGCCGGGGTCGCGGTACATGCGTGAGCTTAACCCGCAACCCCGGCAGCGGCCGGCCGCCTCGTAAACAGAGGCGGCCTCTCCTGTGTGCGGGCCGGGGGAGATGGTGGTCCCCGGCCCTGAGAGGGACGCGCGGCTGCCTCTCGCGCCCTCTCGCGGCATTAGTGCGGGCGGAGGTCTATGTTGATCCCCCAGACCTCGACGCCCGCTGCCGCCGGGAGGGGGAGGCTGCAAGGAATACTCCTGCGCCATCACCCCTCCCTCTCCTTCCTCCTCCCCCGCCGCCTCGCGCACTCAGCAGCGTCAGCGGCGGGGGGGAGTGTCTTCGCGATGGGGGGGGGGAGGGGGAGGCTGCGGAGGGTTTCTCCTGCGCCATCACCCCTCCCTCTCCTTTCTCCCCCTCCGCCGCCTCGCGCTCGTAGCAGCGTCAGCGGCGGGGGGGGCTTCACGATGGGGGGAGGGGGAGGCTGCGAAGGATTGCTCCTGTGCCAACACCCCTCCCCCTCTTCTTCCACCCCGCCCCCCCACCGCCTCGCGCAATCGGCAGCGTCAGCGGCGGGGGGGGCCTCGCGATAGGAGGGAGGGGGAGGCCGCGAAGGATTTCTCCTGCGCAATCACCCCTCCCTCTCCTTTCTCCCCCTCCGCCGCCTCGCGCTCTAAGCAGCGTCAGCGGCGGGGGGGGGCTTCGCGATGGGGGGAGGGGGAGGCTGCGAAGGATTGCTCCTGCGCCAACACCCCTCCCCCCTCTCCTTCCTCCCCTTTTCCCGTCGCCTCGCGCACACAGCAGCGTTGGCAGACGGGGTCGGGGAGGATAGGTCGCCTGTCAGGAGGGCGGTGGTGGGGTGGACATCACCACCGCCGTCCTTGACAGCCAGCGGAGAACACCTCGACGCTGGCGGTCGCATCGGAAAGGAGGGGCGTTTGGGGAGGAGGTTTGGTAAGGAAGGGCAGGCATTGGGATTTGGAGGCGGAAAGGTAGGACACCACTGTCACGGAGCGAAGGGGGGAATGTGACAGTGGCCGCTCGGGGCCCCGGGGACGCATCCCCTTGTACCGCTACCTGGTCGGAGAAGAGACCAGGGCGGCACCCCCTGGGGGTTGCAGTGAGGTAGGCCAAGAAAGGCTTAGCCCGGTCAACCACAGAGGCCGTCATATATACAATTAGCTTTAATTTTAATAATAAATAATAATTAATATTTTTTTGTATATAGACATGTATAATCATTTTTTTGTGATACATCCGTAATTTTATTTTTAAAATTTATGGAATACAGATTTGTAGCAAGTAAATTCTGACAATTTATATTATCGACAAAAATGTGGCCTCGCCCTGAGGTGCTGCGCAGCCTTACATAAGGTGATGGTGTCCCGGCTTCTCAGCAGGAAAACCAAAATCAGGATTTACAAAACCGTCATACGGCCCATCCTGATGTACGGTTGCGAAGCCTGGACGCTTACCCGAAAAGAAGAGAACCAGCTGTTAATGACTGAACGGAAGGTTCTCCGCAAGATTTTGGGGTCCAACGACGAGAGACGATGGCAGCTGGAGGGTCCGAACCAACGTCGAAATTGAAAACCTCGTGGCCGAGCCTAACATAGTAGGAGAAACAAAATCTCACCGCCTCCGTTGGCTCGGTCACGTGGAACGGATGGAAGAGGATCGAAGCGTGAAAAGGGCCTATTTGGGGCGATCGGAGGGGCAACGTCCGGTCGGTAGCCCCAAGTACCGCTGGAGGGACAGAGTGGAGGCTGACCCGTGTGAGCTTCAAGCCCTTAACTGGTCAGATATCGCACAGGACAGGAACAGGTGGCGTGTTCTCGTTTCGGAGGCCAAGACACATTTTGGGTCGCTGAGCCAACGGAATTAGTTAGTTAGTTACAAAAATGTAGTAATACGCGAGCGAGTAAATGAATTCTATTTACGTATCTCTTCAAAAACGAACATATGGATTTGTTCTTATTGAAGAAAAAAAATATTTTTGTCGCTTCCACTCGTAATGTAGTTGCCGGCACGGATCTTGAGCGGTTGGCGGAATAGCAGAGATCATTTTACATATTAACCGTACGAATAAATGCCGTGGCAGCTTAGTGGTTAGCGCACGCGCCCCAAATTCAAAGGGCGCAAGTTCGAATTCCGGGCGAAAAAGCATTCACCACTTAAACAGTATTATGATCTAATATGCATATTATTTTTTGCAATTAACACGTGATGACGGTGAAGGAAAACATCGCAATGAAACTTGCACGTCAAGATACAAGCGTTGTAAGTATTCCTCCATGGAAATTAGGCAAGTGAGGTAGTCTAGAGGATTCTAGAGGTAATAATATTTGATAGACAACAACAAACAGTACATCCCCAAGCCAAGCCAGTTACACTTATGTTATATATAATATACAACCAACTGAGCTAACCCCAGACACCCAGACCATAGTAACAGAAAGTTCTTTTACAAAATGTATGTGTGTTTATGTGCGTTCCTCCAATATTAAAATGAGAAGCCCGAACCCAACAGTGGGACTTTTAATGGTTGTTATTATTATTATTGAGCATAATAAATGTATTGCGATTTATCGTTCTATCGATGATATTATTTAATTTTGTTTATGTACCTTTACTCGAAAAGGACAATACCTCGTACTTCGAAAAAGATCCGAATTTTCATCTGTGCGCAGGCTAAGACCGCTCAAGAATCGTGCCGGTGCCGGGAATTATATGAATTTTTAACTAGATACTTTATTCTTAAAAGTTTGTGTACAACAAGCATAGCTTTCATAGTGATATTATGTATTATTTATAACCATAGTATTCTCTAAAGCTCTCGTGACTAGTAAACATAATTAAAACTACGTTTTAACGCCGCGCTTAAAACCGTTAAAACATAGGTTGAATTATATTATAAATATCTACAAACTATAGCATTACAACCATTCTTAATAAATATTTTTATAACATCTAATTTTAATGGTCCAATGTGATATAATCGTTGTTTTGCTCAAGGAATTATATAATTATTTATAAATAAAACGAAATTTATAATATCATAAAGAGCAGAAAGTGTCTAACAGAGTTAGCACAATCTTAGATATAATAAAATTTATTCATAAATAAAGTCAGCTAGTCAAATATGCCTAGTGCCTGCGCAATATCTGACTTTGTAAGACAAAGCGTCTACTGCGCAACCATTTTGTTAACTAAAAGTGACAATAAAGTAACACGCTAACGTACAAAATGATGTTTCGTGAAACATTTGTAATATTATTGTTGAGATTCGTATAATACAGATTTGTCGTAGAATGGAATAGAAGTTTTTATAGCATCAATGCGAGGGGTGAAAGGCTATTTGTTTTAAGCGACATTTTGTGTGACACTACTCAACACGATGGATTTTTCATCCTAATGTCTCAACTTAAAGAAATATAAAGAACCTGATCTCTAGTTTCAGTCTTCAGATGTTCTTTTTTTTAAATATGGGACATAGTTCGTTAGTGATGTGTTTTTCTGGGTCATTAGAAACATTAAACTTTTCTCCCGACAATTTATAAAAGTGTCGTTTAAAACAAATAGCCTTTCACCCATCGAATGCATTCTGCCCATAATTGGGCTTACAAAATTATTATTACAATATTGACTTATAAACCAACAATTTCAATCAATCGATCAATCAATACAATTAAACATACAAATAACATTTCATAATCATCAAAATAAAAATTATTATCTACAAGTAATACATTTAAATAATAAGGTGTCTACTATTACAGCATGTCATGTCATAAGTTAATTCTATCAATTTCTGTCAATTTAGATGTTCCAAAATTTAGTAATGTGCGAGCTAGATAGCAAACTCTATTTATGCTGTGAATTTTAATTACCTGAACTAAATTGACATTTGCGATCAATTTTTTTTTTAAATATTTTTGATGTTTATGGCTTGGTAACTGGACCTTTAAGCCAGATGCAATGATATTGTAGGCTACAATCGACGCCTTGTGAAAACTCGAAAGGCCACATTTTACAATACAGTAAATATCTCTCACAAAAACACATAATTACTACTCAAAACTATCAATATCCTACAAGTACTGTTCATTTTAAGAGGAATATTACACATTTTTAGAAAATAAAACTGCACAGCACAAAAACAGTCGTTCCCGCCAAAAATTCTTTTAAATGTTTCAAGCGTGTACATTGTAGTGAGGCTCATTCATGAGTGAGTTGTCACCTTACAACATTAAGAAAAGTCAATCGCAACTGTCATTTTAATGCAATTAATCAAAAATCAGAGTATGGATGACTCCTTCAAATATTACCATGCTTACTTTTCTTCTTCCATGCCATTTTTTCGATACAAATAATTCATCTAATAACAGACTAGAACAAACAGACTAGTGCAGATCATTAAAACTAAAAATAAATAAACAAATATAGGTTCGATTCTTTTGAAATTGTGAAGCTGACAAACAGACAGACGGCCCAAATATGGCGATCCAGAGGGAACAACCAAATTAGAGAATATCAGCATTAGGAAATTGAAACAAACAAAACTGTATCACAAACCTAGGCTGGTGTGCATAGACATTTAATCGACGGTTAAAATAAAAGAATCGCTGTTTAGTCATATATTTTTGGCGATTCTTTTATTATAACCGTCGGTTAAATGTCTATGCACACCAGCCCTAGTCTACTACAAAATACAGATCTTCAAGCAAATGTTAACCGGACGGACACATTCGTTAATATTTGAGCTAACTTTATATAATGTACTTTTTAATACAATTTCCTTTCATATAAACATTTTTGCTAATTAAATAAGCTTATAATAACAAATAATATTTTTAATTTATTATCTTCACAACGCCTATTTCTTCACAGGTATATTCTTGCATACCCACTCCATGCCTTCCTGGAAGAAAACACAAGACGATGATTTTATTAACATCCCATAAGCATCCCACTGCTGGGATCGGACCTTACTTTCCGTGCAGGAACGGATAAAAATACTAATTATGATTATATGTGAATTAATTATATAACCTTAACACCGGTACCGTCCGTGGCAACACACGCCTGTATCTGCCACGTCCTATCTCTGATCAAGTGCAGGCCCAGGTGTTGAGCTACTTCACTGGCTGGCAGAGCTGTAATCAAAGACAAATAGACCCTTCAGCTCTTCCAAAAGCCGCAAGACAAACAGAATCACTATCTCTTAATATACCAAGAAAATATACCCATTTTATACAAATCCTATATAAACAGAGTGAGACAACAACACAAAAACGATCACGTGCAGAAACGCGATCTGCACTGTCATCGCGGACACACATGTGCTAATAGTGAGCGGCCGTGTGAACCACCTTTTTTTTTTACCAGGGGAAATCCGATTGAGGACTAAGCCGCGACAAGGGCAGAACCTTGGGGGGATAATTCGCGACCTAGTGTGGGATTCGCCAGATCGGGGGTGGCACTAGCATGCCCAGTCAGAACTGGTGCCATGCTATTGCCACTCCCCGGTTAGGGATACCCACTAAAACCCCTGGGTGTTCCGTCCTTCGCCTTATGCCAGGGTTACGGGTATATGACCTAGCTTCTCCGCAGCCCTGGCAGGCGTGGGCCCCCCTCACGAGGCCTCTTCCATTGCCGGGGGACTCATCCCCCGGCATCGTCATCCTCTCTTTGGCGTGGGGCGGTCTGTAACGCGCCCCACGGAAGGAGAGATGAGCGCGCGCGGAACACTCGCGCTCTCATCTCGACGGCATATGCGGGTGAGTGAGAACCCCTATACCCCAAGGGGCCCCACCCGCGCCGCCCGCTTACGGTGGCCGAAGGTCGAAATCCGCCCTCCGGCGTCGGCGCGTCCTCCTTTGGCGGGAGCGGAGCAAGGACGTCCGCTCACGCTCCCGCTCCGCCTCCTCCTTCGCAAGCATAACGCGCTCGCAGAAGGAGGAGACGGCGTCCCATCCGGTTGAGCTCCCGACCATGGTGCGTACCATGGCCGGGAGCGAGAGGTCAGGTCCGGTGACGGCGACGAGGACTCGGCGCTGCTCTGTCCAGGCAGGACACTCGTGGAGTGTGTGCAGCGCCGTGTCCTCGTCGCCGGTGTCGCAATGATGGCACCCTGATGTCGGCTCACGGCCTATGCGACACAGGTACCTCCCGAAGCAGCCATGCCCCGAGAGGACCTGTGTCAGCCGAAACGTCAGGGTGCCGTGTCTACGTCTTGTCCAGTCTTGCAGAACAGGCCTCACCGCTTCGATGGTGGCGAGGCCCGCGCTGGGATGTCTGAGGCGTTCCTCCCAGACCACCATGGCGACGTCGCGGAGCTCCGACCGGCAGGCCTCAGTTTCCTGAGGAGCCGGTCTCGTGCCTCTCGCCAGGGCCTCCTTGCGCCATTGGTAAAGTGACGCGAGGACCCTGGCTTCGGGGTCCCATGGTGGAGATCCGGCGAGTAGCGAGGCCGCTTCGAAGGACACCGTACGGTATCCCCTTATCGCCCTGACGGCCAGTACTCGCTGCGCTTGCCGCAGCAAGACTATATTTCTGGCCGCCAGGCGATCTGCCCATACGGGGGCCCCGTATAGGGCCATAGACCGCACGATGCCTTCGAAGAGTTTTCGGCACGTGGCTTCGGGCCCCCCAATGTTGGGCAGCAGGCGTGAAAGCGCTCCCGCTGCCCTTTTGAGCTTGGGGGCCTATTGCTTAAAATGTACCGAAAAGTCCCATCGGCTATCGAGGACCAATCCCAAATACTTCATAGTTCCCCCGATGCCGATGCGGACGCCTCCTACAACGATATTAGAGTCTGGAGGTGGTCGATTTCGAGGGCCGTGAAATATCACGGCCTCGGTCTTCTGCAGAGCCACCTCCAGACCAAGTCGCCGGATCCTGCCTACAATTTGTGACACCCCAGCCGTGCCGCGTGTGAACCACCTAAACCAGGGGTCGGCAACCTGCGGCTCGCGAGCCACATGTGGCTCTTTGGATGTAGAGCTGCGGCTCTTTAGTTATACATCGAAGGCTTCATACCAAATGGGCGTAGAGACAAAAGTGCAGTTTTACACAATGCACAAAATTGTGAATAAAACAAAACTAGTTGATTATATAAGGCTAAAATCCGGAATACCCTTCTTCTTAGGTACACTTGCATACTGGTAAGACCTCTTAAATTGTAACATGGATATTTTTTGGAAACAAAAAAATGCATTTTTGTGTATACCCTATATGTTATGAAGCTCTCTATATGTAAAAAAAACATGGTTTCCATTGACTATGATTGCCCAATTGTTTGTTATTGAAGCACAAGTTAGTCTTGTAAATTAATAAGTTAATTGTTTTGTTTTTTTATTTAATAATAAGTAATAATCTAATAATGTCACATAAATATTATCTTTTTGTTGTGAAAACACTATTTATATATGAATAAATAGGTTTGTTTGTTATTATCAAACACTTAATTTATGCATGTAATATTTATTGTTGGCAAGAAAAAAATGTGGTTCTTTAAAAACTTTGAAATTTCGTAAATTGTATTTTTGACTCTTCCGACTCAAAAGGTTGCCGACCCCTGACCTAAACTGGTTATTTGACACATATTAAAATTAATCCTAAAATAGTATTCACATAAAAGAGCATTCATCTATATATCTTGTTATCATCCTACGTTCAAGAATTCATTATAATATAATTCTCATTATAGTTTGAGCAATAATTTGTAAGCTAATAGGATTTGCCTGTCTTCTTTGCCTTCGTCTATGCCTGAATTGAATTTCCTGGGACACAAAGAATCTCAGCATTTAAAAAATGAATGTAAGGTATCGTTTTAGTGGAAACTGTGTGGTAATAACCTAATTTTTATGCAAGCGACTCCCGGGAAAATTCTCACGGGATTCCCAAGACAAAATGTAGTGTAAAATTAAATGTAAGAATTAACTGTCGATCAGCCCCAAAACCGCATCGAAATTGGCCCAGTAGTTCTTAGGTGAATTCCGAACAAACAACAACAAGCAGGACTACTTACCGGTGGCCAGATCTTGTTTATTAGCATACACTAGTAACGCGACTCCTCTCAACTTCTCATCTTGAAGTAACTCAGCTAATTCTAGACTGGTTTCTTCCAATCTTTGATGGTCAGAACAATCCACTACATAGATCTGGAATGTGACGAGAAAGAAATAACACAAAGATTAAAAATAATCCATGGTTTTCATATATCCATATTACATATATAAAACATAAAAAAGAAAGTGACTTAGTTTGCATGTTTATTATATTAGACATTAATAAAAATTATAGTTATTAAAAAGGCACTTTATATAGATTGGATAAAAGTACATTGTATCCAAGACATTATCATTTAAAGTCCAGTGTCAAAACCAAAGATTGAAAATACTGTTACAGGACTCGAATTAAAATGCCCTTAGAATTACTATAGAATTTATTAGAACCATACAAACACATAACACAGGTACAAATATAACTGAACACAACCAATGCAAACGTAATTTATGATTCAATAACACATGGAAAGTCCATCACTAACGTTTTGCATCACTTGTGACTATCGCTAGACTGCCCCTCTCTGCATTGGGCATTGCTTTATACAGCACAATTACAATATGTCTCACGGCCGTGCAGAATTTCTCATAATCACACCTGACTAACGACTACCATAAAAGATTACAATACACAATGGGATGTTTTTCTAATTACAAATTTTAAACACAAAGTAAACAAAAGAAGACGGTCATAAAACCGCATTTATGTTATTAGCTCAAACGACGCCGGCGAGTAATAAATGTGCTTTTTTTGCAGGTGGCCCAAATTATAACAATACTATCAAGGAACCCCCTTAGTGTGAGTTTGTTAAAATAAATCCAATAAAAATTAGTGTTGTTCTTTCATAAGTATTGATGTTTATATTAAGGAAAGTCCAAGTTGTTAACAATTTGTATTTGTTCCATGAATTTGGGATGATATTATTTCTATTTATTCACTTTTGATAATGGATTTATTTCAGCAAATTTAATAGGTTTTTTTTTTTATAAATAGGTTTGTCTATGACCACCATCACATCTTATTTTGGATGATGGTGAACATGACACTTGATGATACCTGGATTGTACTTTTCAGGAACATAGATACTCTGATAGTGCATTCGACCAGTCTGCCATGCGCAGAACCATTACACACTGTCATTGTTTCTGCTAAAAAACTCTACACCAATAAAAATTAAAATAAACTTACTAATATGTCAGTATTTTCAAAATAATTTCTCCAGTAAGGCCTGATCTTCCTTTGTCCACCAATATCCCACACATTCAACTTAAAACCACTGGATAGAACAGACTTAATATTGAATCCTGCAGTCGGAGTCACATGATTCACATCCTCAGATGCTAACTGCTTAAGAAGTGTTGTTTTCCCAGCATTATCCAAACCAAGAAGGAGCAATCTGAGTTCTTTATCAGGATTAGAACGTAACTTCCTCAGTATACTTAGAAGACCCTTAAAATATGACAATGTTATATAAAAGCTCTATTTTTCTAGCATGTTGTAAAACAAAGTGGAAAAAAGAGATGACAATAATCGTTAACACTCTTCATTGCTTCCATCATTAGCTGCCAAAGGCTGTGTGATAATTAAAGTTAATTTTTAATTGTTAACCTAATATCAATTAACTAAAAAAAATTTGATTCTGCAATGACCTTTTAAAGTGAACCCAAGATTCCTATCAGAGTTGAAGATGTAGAATTAAAAAGGTCAAGTATATGAAAAATTACAGGGCTTACCATGATCGTAGAGGACTTTCTGGAAGTTTGACTAGACCTGAAAATTACAGTTGATTAAAAGTTAAAAATAATCATTTCAGTAATTTAAATTCTCAAAGAAAAATTGTTGACATACGTAGACAATGTTGACATGTTGCCGTTTCCATAGCAACGCATATTCAGTGTTGCTACTAACACTTGCCTTTATAATAAAATAAAATAACTTTCACACACTGAGTGTGTGTTTCACACGGTGAGTTCCGTTCAGGAGTAAATTATATGGTTTACGCATATTTTTTACAAAACTCCTTAAATGTCTGAAACTTAAAGTAGTCACGTATCAAAATAATTCATACGGTAAGTTTTTTACATTTTATTAGATAATCTCAGGGCTAAAGATCCAAAATGAGTTAACTTTCTTCATTCATGCGCATCAACTATAGTTTTGAAATAAAGATTTCTAAACTGTGAATGCACTATGAACGTCAGTGTCAGTTCGTGTCAGTCTCGATTACATAAAAGAAAAACAATTTGTTTTTCCTATCCACATCTATACACGTGTTTATGTGAATTACTGTTTAATTTTAATTGTTTTTTCAATATGGGTAAAATAAAAACAGAAGTTCAAGAGCAAGACGAACAAGCCGACGTCAGCATTAAAAGCGAACCACAAAGTTACGACGATAAAGTAAGTCATTGCAGTGTTATCGCAAAGCCTATGGCACCGAAGAAGCTTAGCAAAAAGATTTATAAACTCATCAAGAAATGCAGCAGCCACAAGAATTATATTAGAAACGGGTTAAAAATAGTACAAAAACAGCTTCGCTTGGGAGAGAAAGGGTAAGTTTATGTTATTGTTTCTGCTTTGGAGGTTATGTTCATTATTCTTTGGAGTCTTAGGCAAATCGAAAGCGTAGGATTAATAAAGAAAACTATTGGTTGGTATATGTATATATACTTAGTTGTAGCAGTGAGAGGAAGAGGTTAAATGATACCACAAATGGCAGAGTAGTTAGTATTCACTGTTAAGTGCTGATTTGAACTGAAGGGAACTAATTTATTTTTGAAACGGTAACTTTAAATACAACTACAAATATTAACAAGTCATACAGCTAGTACAATATATAGGACAATGTGTGAGCAGGACAAATGATGTGCAAGCAATTTAGAGCAACCATTAATGTGTCCTCCCATATTATGCTAGCCAGCAGTTTATTGTCCACTAGCGATGCGCAAACTAAATCACCGATGAGATCAGTGATTTATAAATCTTTTTCCTTGAAAGAATTAAATCACTCTTTTAAATCTTTAACTCATTGAAATCTTTGGTTTCGTATGAGATAATTCATTCAGTCGACCGGCTTTAAGCTTTAAAATAAGGCAAGAGAGTCTAATTTACTGTGTATCATCATTGTATTTCTTAGAGTGCGCATGTTGTCTCATTTCAATTCACAATATCTTGTATCTACTGTCTCAAACTACATCCAAGTATCTGATTTGTTAGTTTTCATCATTCCATGTGATTAAAATTAATCTTAACGTAGTGAGTTAAAGATGTATTTTTAAAATCCAAGATTTAAAGAGTGATATCGAATTTTGAAAGATTATAAATCTTTGAAATCAATCACTCCTGAGTTACACACATCTGTATTGTCCACTGCAATGACTAGATGTATGCAGCTCCCATATAGTAAAATTCTAATTATATTTTTTTCTTCAATTCATCATATCTCTGCAAGTTAACCAATTGATTTGTATGTTTTTTAACAAATACATTGAGACATTCTTGCCCTTTTATAAGTTTGATACCTGTAGGACTATCTATATAAGATGATGATAAACAATCACTGTGTTCACCATTTGGCTGCACCATTGTTCAGTATCATATAGAATACACATGTCTCTAAAATATCTTCCATAATTACTCAGTAAATTCTGAAAAAAATTAACCAACAGCCAAACATGTCAAATCCATAAAGATTTTGTTTTTGAAAATAACTACAGTACAGTAAGCTATGAAATTATATCTCACAGAAACAACTACATACATTTATAGGGATAAAATTATCATAAATTCTGAGTATATAAGCTAGGTCCGTATTAAGTTTCATTGAAATCCATATGGTAGTTTCCATGTTGTACTTGAATGGACACATTTTAAAAGCTCAACATCTCCATCTGATTTATTAGATTACTAGCTTTGTCATACTAGTATTACCTGTGGCTTTTCTCACGTTTATGTTATCCCATAGGACCCCTACATTTGTCTGAGATAAAAAAATAGCCTATGTACTATTCCAGACTATAATCAACCTCTGTGCCAAATTTCAAACAGATCTCTACTGATATCAGATTATTTAGTTGTAGTAGCGTAATGGCTAGCATATACATCATAACCTCAAAAGGCATGAGTTCAAATCTCCTCTGGAAAGCATGCACAAATCAGGTTTTCTGACCTAAGTCAGAAAACTGCCTAAGTTGTTCATATTATTACATTTACCATATACTAACAATCGTGAAGGAATACATGATGATGAAACCTGCCCATCAAAATAACCGATGTGTCAAACGAGCCAAGCTACTTTGGACAAGCATAGCTAGTGTACTGTCCATTCCCCAATAGTGTCAGGCCTAAGCCCAGCAGTGGGATGTTTATGGGCTGTTATTATTATCTGTTCAGCTGTCCTGGCTTGATTGAGCATCATACATCCATCCAAATGATTGCTTTTATAATCTTAGTATAGATAGATTATTTTGTGCTTTCAGAATTGTAGTCTTTGCCGGAGATATATCACCGATAGAAATAATGTGCCACCTACCAGGAGTTTGTGAGGACAAAGATGTGCCCTACGTATACACACCAAGCCGTAAAGACATTGGAGCTGCTATGGGAAAAACAAGAGGATGTATCATGGTACTCGTAAGGGAACATGAGGATTATAAGGATTTGTATGATGAAGTTAAAGGTGAAATTAAACTATTGGGACATCCATTGTAGTTTAGTTTAAGACAGCTTGTTTTTAGTATCAGAAGTAAAATAATTGAGATAGTAAATAAAATGCACTCTTGAATAAAAATATACTTGTTTAGAATAGAATAGAAAACACTTTATTGTTCACCACAATAAATAATTGCAATAATTAAAGGCAAAACAAAAGGCAACATTATCCTTTAAAGTGATCTCTTCCAGGCAACCTGACTGAGGACACTTAACTTATGTCTAGGTATAATTAAATTAAAAACAAGTAAAATAAAAAAGGAAGAACAGAACTTGTTTATAAATTGTAATCAGTTTAAAATAATTTGGCAAATTTTTATTGTCAATATACATTGATAATAAAATTCAATAAACTTTTATATAATGCTGATATTAGACATATCAACTGCATTAAATTGATTTGATTGAAAGGCATGAAGTTGAAAGAACATCTGTTCACTTCTTTCATCTTATCCCAATTATTTATTTTTAGCACAATGTCTTTTCCTTGCACACTCCTTTATTCTGAACTGTAAGAGCATGACCACATTCAATAACATTGAATAAACTATGTTTTAAGAGTGGTAATTTATTTGATTTTTGTTATTCCAAACTTTCAGCCACTTTTCAGTGGCCATGATCATGAAAGACATTGAATAATTCAAGATTGTAGTTATATGTATCACTGGTTAATTCATCCAAATTGAAAAAAAAAAAAAAAGTTTCAGTATAAGTGCATAATATATTTTTTAAACAGTATATTTAGTATATGTTTACTGTCACAACCAAATAACCAAATTGACTGCTTATAATATAGTATTTGATGGTTGTACAGTCAGTACAGTACATATTTTTTGTAATATGAAATGGCTATATATATATATATAGTCTATATTAGAAAAATAAAATACATTTCAGATATTGTTTTACCATTTATTTCATGTTCTATATGTACATGTAATAGATGTTTATTCTCTGGTTTGCATGATCAGCAAACCTTTAAAATACAATGAGCACACATACCTCATGTTGTCAAGTCAGATCTGTTGGTAGTCATTCCCACATTTCCATGTATAGCTGTAAGTTAGTTATAACATAGAATAAGATTTAATATTTTCTGGTTGGATTGCTTGAAAATAAATATTTCTAGAAAATTATTAGTTTTCATACCATTTCCTTATCGAGAAAATAATTTGTTTAAAATGTATTGTCCACCTACTTTTATTTCTTGATGAAAGTAATTATTTAGTGCTAAAGTATTATGCCATTCAGGTTTTTTATGAGGCGGGGTAAATTTATTTCCACACTACCAGGTCCTTTACGGATTACACCAAAGCAATGAGAGGTAGCTACTAAAGATAGTGCAGCTACCAGAATCAACCGCCAACCTGTGTGGAGAGGTCACCCTTGGGCCAATACTCCACTAAAACACCCTCCTCCCATGTGTCCCGCGGTTATGGTAGGAAGACTGTGAGACTTAAAATGTAGTTACTCCCACACTGATCCTGCGCATCAGTGCTTGCGATGGCCTCGGGAAGCAGGACAAACTCACCTCACCCTAGATGTTAGAGAGCCCCTGCAGTGGTATTACGGGAGATCTTGCGCATACCTGCGTCTCTATGGCCCCGTCTGACGTCGGTACCCATGGGACGCATGCACACATGCCCTACAGCTTTTAGTTTAACTCTGGGCAAGCAACCTTTGTATTTGTGCAGGAAAAAAAATCATGGGAATCAAAATAATATAAATGGATCTTAGCCTGCTCTAAACTTATGGTTGCACTTATTTAGAAAATGGTAGTGTAAAAAATGCTTTTTGATACAAAATCCGCATTGCACCACAGCCTTCTACAGCTAATTTTGAGAAGCCAGATAGAGTGGAATATACTATGCTTAAAAATTTACATAATAAAAAAAATAGTGTAGAAATCTAATAAATATGTGTATTTTGCAAAATTAAAAAGAGAGGTGTGAACGTGCTTTTCACTCATTTTTGTTATACCTCTGCTACATCTGTAACAGTGACCGTTTCACGCCGATGTAGTGATAGGTTTAATACATTAATTTGTAACATTGTTATTAACTGTTAATGACATTAAACATTGACAGAAAGCATATGTTCAGACACTAATATAGTTAATCATTAACGGCCTTACTTATAATAATCTCGTTAAGAAATGATTAGGCATCTCTTAAGAGAATCAGAATCCGACCCTAATCAATATCTTTTTATTCACTTATAAACGTATATTACCTGTTGTTTACCTAACAAGAGCACAGATAAACGAAATTTGAATGATTAACGTAGGTTGTACCCAAAATATTCGTCTAAAGAGGAGTGGTAAGATTTTCACTAATCAGTTGCTGAGCAGTTTCTTTAAATTTAAGAAACGATTATAAGTAAGGCCCAAAAAGTGTAAATATTTTTTTATTTTTTTCATTGCCTGAAACAGGCTGTATGTAAACAAGTGGCATTTGGCCAGTGACTAGACCTAACATTATTCCAGGTAGAGCAGGAAAATTATAAATACACGGCTGTCGAACTCTACTATTTCTTAATGCAATAACACATTTAAAAAAATCTCCAACTCGTAGATTCTGACTCGCATCTTGTTTTATTGAAGGTATGAAATGAAGGATTATTCAAAAGAAAACTGCAATATATCATTACACATACATTTATTACACTTATTAAAATCTATGGGTACGTAAAAAAATGGCAGATTGTCATTTTATCGACAGTGAAGATTGGCAAAATACAATTTTACTTTTAAAATTACGAACTAGGATCACTAGAGTTTCTAAGCTAGAAGGTCTAGGTTCGCTTGAAACGGGATAGATTTCAGAACATTTAGTCTCTTTTTCTTTCTTTTGTGATTAGAAAGGTATTTGCAAATTAATAACTGACCACTACACTCAGAATGCAATAATGCCCCATTAAACTTAACCATAGTGAGGATTGAATTTTTTGCTTTAATAATGATTATATTGATGTCTAATTCATGCCAGTTTTACTTTCGTATTAAATATAACACGAAATAAATATAAGAGAAAACTTTGTCTCGTGTATCGGGCATTAGAAGCATCTCACAAATATTCTTGGCTTAAAATACATTGAAATCTATCCCTAATTATTTCCTAATAATTGAAGCAATAATTAATTATGGTAGATTAACCCTGCTTTGAATATGTGCTCGCTTGTGTGATCTTTTAATACATATTTGAATATAGATATATACATTTTCAAAAAACTGCATCAATACTACAAGACAAATATCCAGCTAAAATGTTTTATCCTTCTGATTCTTATATCCTATTCGCTCACTTGCCTTACCATCGGTTGAATTTTGACTTTACTTGTATAGAGCTGATGTTGAACGGTTGGTAAAACATAGGACGGGACAAATCTATGTATATATAAGCAAAGTTTGTTTTCTTTGTCCGAGGTAAACTCGAAAACTACTGGACCGATCAGCATGAAACCACAACCATTCGACGCGGAATTAATCGTAGATGGTTATAGGCTATATATTTTTCCATGTTTTCTCAATTTGATAGATCGATAGATAGATAACACTTTATTGTACACCATTACAGAAAAACTTACGAACTAGTATTATTATAGTAGGGTACAAAGGGCGGTCTTATCGCTAAAAAGCGATCTCTTCCAGACAACCCGTGGCAAGAATATTCTGATTAGAAGTGGCGATGGTGGTATACATAATTATTGTACGATTACTTCAATTTTATTAATAAATATATAACTATACTATATATACAAATATACACATAAGTTATATACATATATAATATATGGCGATAATATGCAACTATTTAAACATAATAAACATATAGCTATATGCAATATGATATATACTAATTACATAAAACTACATATCATTATATTGCAGATAGAATTTTCTGACTAAGTTCTTAAATATTATTAGGGATTTTGCTTGTCTGACAGCAACAGGCAATGAATTCCAAAGTTGGACAGCCTTAACCGTGAAAGAATTATTGAAGAACGTTGTACTATGAATAGGAGTAATAAGTCTATGTTGACTGGAAGGGCGTAAATTGTGAGAGCAAGAAATAAATTCGAAGCGTTCTTTAAGGTACTGTGGAGTAGTAGGGATGAATAAAATACTGTAAAGCAATGAAAGAATATGAGTATTCCGGCGAATACGGATTGGCAACCACTTGAGCTTTTTTCGAAATTCAGAAACGTGGTCATACTTGCGTAACCCAAATATGAACCTTATGGAAAAGTTTTGGAGTCGCTCAAGTTTATTAAGCTGTTCAATTTATTTCTTTGTCATTCGCCGGGCGAAGCGGGCGGGAACGGCTAGTATTAGATAATAGCAAGTCAGTTTATGGCTTGTAAGATCTGTTCAATTCAATTTTATACGGAAAAGAGTATCGCGCAACTATCCGCTGTTAAAACCGATTATAGATTACGTACATAGACTATAAATAATAAATGTTGATAACTTTAGGGTCTTTCATTACTAGAGACGCTGCAGGATAACAGTTATTTACTACCCGTGCGCAGGTTTGCAGCCTTATGTCACGCGTCGATGGTCAGTAGGGTTGGCAAAAAAAGGTTACATAAATTTTTTTGCAATAAATTTATTATTGTATATACTTTACATAACTATACACAATAATAGTAAGTAGTCATCGGTAAACCGTGCGTTATGTGCTATTTTTTCCGCAGTTTGTAAAATATGATATTATAGGTACTGCATAAAATCCCGCGCATTTATATTATGTGTCTAGGCTTGAAACCAAACTGATTCCCTCTTAATTTTAACTAAGGCCCGATGTTTCAATCATCAGATAAAAGTTTCAGTAGAATCAATTACAACCTGACTAAAAGTGAAACAATTCAATTGTTTCATTCTTGCATATGTCATTTTTAATTTTCCCATGTTTATTCTATTAAGTAATATGAATAACATTTATCTGGTGATTGAAAAATCAGACCAAGCCTACATATGTTTTCTGTTTTACAGATCTAGGAAATATAATTTTTAGATTTTAATTTCATCGCCGTCTTCTAGGGTATTTATATGGATCACTTTGGTTGATTCATCTAAATAGAAACACACTGCACTTCATCCTATTATGATCATTCTTTTACGGTGCAGGCTGTCAAACTTTGGAATATGCTGCCTCTTACTGTCAGAGAGGCCAAATCCTTACCAACATTTAGAAATTTACTCACAAAACACTATTTGTCCACAAATAGCTATTTCTGATTTACCTAATATAATCATGCTAAGACATTTATTTATTATAATAACTTATGTGTTATTGTATATATATGACTATGTATATATGTATGTATTTGTATATTTATTTCTTAAATTAGTTTGAGTAATTTTGTATTGTGTATCTATTGCCTTTTTCCTGCACCACCTATTTCGCCTGATTCAATTTCTGTTATTTAGGTTGCCTGGAAGAGATCGCTTTGAGCGATAAGGCCGCATGTTGTATTGCCTAGAAAATATTGTAAACATGGTCTGTTTTTGTAATTGTATATTTTGGTGTGCAATAAAGTGTTATCTATCTATCTAGAAAGACAAATGGACCATCTAATATCGGCTTAAGATCATTGCACACTCCACGACGCGCGCAAGTATTGATGCAGAATTTTGTAAATGTATATTAAAAAAATATATTTATTTTGCAAACAGCAATGTAGATCTACGTGTTCAACTAAAAATATATTAATCTCAAAGATTTATTACATAAATATTTTGAATCGAATTCATTAAATCTGTTAGACAAGATAGTGATGATGATATTTGTACTTCAAATTCTTAGAAGAATACGTAACTATTTGGTGTACTGGATTCATGAATATATACAAAAGAAAAAACATCCACGTCCAAACCACGTTTTATCACTAGCCTCGAGACAGCTATTTTGCAGACCGTATTATTAATTAGCAGTAGCGTAATTCGCCATAATAATAAGCAAAGCAACTCGGTCTATACAGCCTCGTTGATGTGGTATTTTCTTAAGTTTTCGCGTTTTTCGTTTTAAGTATAATAAAACTACGTTTTAACGGCTTTAAACGCGATATTCTATTTAATTTTAGTTCCAACGTTTCGGCCACTTTCTAGTAGCCTTGATCACGAAAGACAAAGATGTCAAGTGTCAATGAGTAATGTTGTTTTTTTAAATACAAAAAAAAATTGTCTTTGACACTTGAGATATTCATAGTTCACATAGATTTGTACTTTATTCGCTAAGTATTTTAAAAATGTAGTAGCTTTTGTCTGGGATAACCTACCCTTAACTGTAGAATCGGAAAAATTATAATACGCTATGTAGCAGGCAAACGATTCATCCAAAAAAGATTTAATATTCCTCAAATATCTGTCTCGCTGTCTTAAAGACGAGTATGGTCAGAAAAACATATCTCCAGTCAGGTTAAATAAAAACCTCGATATGAAAGCATTGGAAAAAGTTTTAAAAAAATCCTTAAAATCCAGTACACCCTCTTATATCTATGAAATAGTACAACTACGTGACTTTATATCATTCACTCTAAAGCTTGCTAATTGAAGCCGAGATGCAGTCGAATTTGAAACGGATTCATAACAATTGTGGATGGTCTCTATGAACATATTTTATAAATCTAAACCACTGTATTATGACCACTGCACTGGCTGGACAAACATATTTTGTTCTCAACTGAAAGCGCCACTAGCGGCAGTTTTTAGGAACTAATATTAATAAACGCAAGTAGCTTTTTATTTCATTGGAATTGTCGCACTCGGCGCCTTGACTATCAGCGCCAAAATGGCGTCAATCGATCAAACATATGTGTCAATAGAGGTCAGTGGTTTGAACTCAAAAAATCGACACAACTTTATAAATAATTGGCCTTACTTATAATCTTTTGTTAAATTTTAAAACTGCTCTGCAACTGATTAACGAAAATCTTACCCATAAACTCCGCTTCAGGATAAGAGGTGGTGGTAAAGTAACTCATAAATAACTCAAAAATAACCAACATCGAGAGGTAGTTTAAGTGACTGCTAAGAGGCAAGTTTTATTTGAAACAGCACGGGTTTAAGAGTCTCTTATTTAAGAGATGGCTAATCCTTTCGTAACGAGATTATTACAAGTAAGGCCTAATATTATTATTTATGCTGTTCTATTTCCAAAATGAAGGTCCCAAACACTGTATAGCTTAGATCTGAATTGCTATATTCTGTAACGGATTTCTTATTAAAGATATTACGAGGGAATCCAGCATAAGACTTTTGATAGACTGCAAAAGTAATGCGTCGTTTAAAATGAGATCTAAAGTAAAATCGTACAGTTGGCGCAACGGAACTTGGCCCCATCGTAATAATATTGCGTGAAATATTACAATGGACATAACATGTATTATCGTCGCTTGACTAATGGTCGGTTTCTATACCTTACTATTTATTCAATTGCCTCACCATTGATAGAAATTTAACTTTAATCTTGTGTACTCTTCTTATAAGTTTATGACAAATTTTAGCCGATTACAAATTTGTCATAAACTTTCTTAGCTGTTTAAAAATACGCTCACAAAATATTTTGTCTGCAAAAAAATCCATTGTACCAAGTATATTCAATTATAAAATAAGTATTACATTATTAATAAGACACAAACTATAATTACGTACCCACTACATTCTCAACAAACATATTATAATGACTCAAACATTTCAATTTATTATGTATGGTCAGCAAAATAAAGCAAACTTGTGTGATTTAAGGGAAACTATATCATTGCTGACAACAATAAGTGATTGGCACCCTGTCAATTTATAGAACATATTAAGATATTTTAATATTTTTTACTTTGTATTCATATAACATTATTATTGTATTTGGCTACAAAATAAAACGTATTAAGATCTATTCATGTTTTGAATAAATTAATAGGGTACTAATAATTTTCGGAGGGGTAAAACAACTAACGGCTAAAAGACAAGCTTGGCCTAGTTAGCGTGTTAGTAACCAGTCTAAAATTTAGGACAAACTCATATATGTAAAATTTTGGGGTCAATAAATCTTTATTATTATTAAAAAAATCCCATCATGGTAAACATCTTGGTGGAAGCACAACTTGATAATAAAGTAATTTAGAAATATAAATCCATAGACATGGTTCCATTCATTTAATTAAGGAACTATAAACATGTGCATTCCAATTTTCTACAAGTATCATCTCTAAGATTTTTGTTTAAATGTCAATTTGTTTTGCTGACCATACATTCAACATCTTTGGTAACATTACGCTCTTTGACCGTACAGATCACAGCTCCGATTCGTCAACGTATCACAGACTACAATACATTCGCATAGTGCGAATATGTCAAGCAATACTGATATTATGCACAGGCTAAATAATGTTATAGAGATAGACGTCAAAATGTTAGGATAATTGTCAATATTTAACGAGATTTTAGAAAAAATAATAACCTAAGTAATGTTAAAAATGCGAATGTATTGACGGCCTCTGTGTTCGAGCGGGCTAAGCCTTTGCCGGCCTGCCATACTGCAACACAGAGGTTCCTGGTTCGATTCCTAGTATAGTGAATTTCGGAAACGTATTTTCTCCATTATTTACTATGGTCTAGGTGTCTGGGATCGGCCCCATAGTAGAATAGTGCGTTGTATATAACCCATAACACAAGTTTAACTTGCTTAATTTGTATGTCAAAATATATATAATCGGCAGACAAACACCCATATAGCACCAGCGTTGTGTCGGATATTGTGCCGGCACAGCAATAAGCCGAGTGCAAACCTTGTTTGCGGAAAATGCGGGGTACAAATTCTTAAAGTATGTTATTTTTAATACATGTTAACAATGTAAGTACTTCGCTATTTCTTCAAATATTTTTCTTCTTTGTGTGTTTGTCTGCCGATTATTATTAAAAAAAAAATACCCTCTGATTCTAATTTTTATTACGTAAAATGGGGTATTTTAAGACACTAATTTGAATATTTTTGTATTTTAAGCGTTAGTTTTTTTATAATTCGATTTTAAAATTATTTCTCCGATGACGTCATAAGGGACAAGTTTACATTGATTTCTTTGCCTAGAAACCAAAAATAATAAAAGTAAGTTTTATCTATATATAATCATAGTAATCTGTGCTATTACTATTTAAATGTCACTGTCATTACTCATTACGTATCGTGATCATTTTAGTGTTTTTGTCGCTAGGCTTATAATTTTTCCTATTCAACCATCATTATTTTCTATAGTTATCGTTAAATTTTTTAAAGTGTTCTTTAGAGAAAATCCATGTTACAGAACTTAAATCAAATAATTTACGGCTAGACATTTTTTTACACCTGAAGCAGACAAACAGGCAGACGGCCCACCTGATGGGATTTAGTAAGGTCAAATAAAGGTCAAACGCATTTCTTACAAAATACAAGAAGATCGTACGTTTTTTTGAAATTTTAACTAAACAGAAATGATTAGGGACACTGTTCCTCGAAATGGTTTTTCAAATAACTAGATTGAAAAAAAGTGAACAATCCCAATTTTTCCCGTTCGACTTGCTTGCGGGCGCTAAAATCATAAACTCTAGTGAAACGGATTATGAAGCTTTGATGTCATTAACGACGAAATACACAAGTGTCAATGGTTAATTTGAAAATTGATTCTTTTTCAATATTAATCGATGGACTTCGACCCACTTTGACAGGGGTCGTTGTGAGCGCTGTGTGATCGAAAATAATGATGTCATTAGTGACGTTTTCGCCACGTCTATAACGACCGTGGTCGCCATGTGGAACGGTAGACGGAGCATTTTGGGCGTTCTGAGATTCTAAAGGAACGCGCCATATAGTTTACAATTAATTTGCTTCGATGCTCCACGCATACAAGATCATCAACAAATTCCTACTCCTAAAATTAAAATAACTATAAAGGGTATTGCAAAACCAAAAACAAAACCTGACACCCTGAACTGGTTATTAAATAAGTTTTTTTTAATTAAAATATATCAATTATAATAAAAATCCAAATTATAATATTAATTATTTAAACAAACCATATTACATGTTCATTTTATACGAATTGTAATTCCTGATGATTAAATGGAATTTTCGGTCTATTATTTGACGTCTATCAACTACACAAATGTTTAATATAAAACAACAATAATAATACTTAATTATTAAAATATACCACTATTATAAATACTTTAAATGTGAAACTACTATGAACAGTGTACAAAAATATACGAGATTAAATAATTTCTTTAAAAATAATTTACATTTGCTTATAAATTAAAAATACATACAAACATTAGGATATACAGTAGTAGATAACAAAGATTTGTTAATAACCTATTACTCAAAAAATATAGATACCTACCACTATGGCAAAGAAGCGTGTTATTATGACAGCAAAAACATATAGGGGGAAACTATACTATTATTAGCACCGCAGAACAATTATTTATTTTGTTCAAAAGATTAAGAAATCTCAATATTTTTATTATGTAGACATACAATGATAATAATAATATTATTATGTGGCTACAAAATAACAATATTAAAATCATATCTTAAATAAATTGTCGCGGCACCAATCACTGAGGAATTTGTATGATTTGTTGAATTATACAGTTACCCTTACCTATTCGAGTCTAATAAAAAAATAAAGTACATAGTTTATTCAAAGAAGTAAATGTATACCGAGTCACAAAATTGGGGTCACAAGACGAATTACATTAAATCATGTTTCATCGTCTATATCTATCGAAGGTTCCTGAAAAATCTGACAAAAGGCATTTTAAAGTAAGCCTTCGGCCCCGCGCTTGAAATTGTTCAGTCAGTAATTAATTAATATAGTATATCAATCACCTTTAAAAATATGGATAATTATCGGTATTTTCGAAACAGATACTGCCACATCGGTATATATTTTACCGTTACTTGGAAACTTATGAATTTTACGTTATAATATAACGTTAAAAACCGTATGTACAACGTTATACGTATCGGTAATTTTTACGTTATTTCGAGCTACGTTGCCCTTTTTAAGAATTGGCTTTATTACGACTGCATGTTACCGAAACAATCGACAAACAACTCTAAATATTACACGCGCTCTTAGCACAGTGCTGTTTGACAATCTTTGTGAGTGAAAAAAGAGTGACAATGGTAACAAAACATAGTCATAAGAGTAAAATTACCGATAAAAATAGTATTAACGTTATATTTTTTACCGATAAAATGGCTAGAAATAACGATAAATTTTATAACGATATTTATATTTTACCGTTATCTGAAATTAGCACAAATAACGATACCACATTTCTACCGGTATTTCAAGCCCTGGTGCGCGGCCTATTACATACAGTCCACCCTTACTTTGGACTCAGAACAATAAATATCAGATCAAACACGTCAAACTATTTTCTAAAGACAAGTAATTATGACGGCATAATCTTTCCTGAAGTAATATAGATCAATATAGGACGGTATTCATGATATTTGTATGGCAATTTAAACTCTGGTTGTAGGTACATATAGAACTCAGCAAATAATTTTTGCCATAGGCAGAATTGAAGCTTAAACAAATTATCAATATAAGCCATTAATTTTATTATAGATATATTTTAATTCAATTTCATATTTAAAGAATAAACTCTTAATAAAACTGAAAATTATGAAAACCATTCATTTTTAAATTGTCGATTTTAAAAAGGAAGACATCATTCTTGTGACGCCTTCTGATCAACAGTAGGACTGTGGGATTTTTGTTGTTCCATAGTAATATTAGTCACATAGAAAAACAAGCAATACATAAAAAACATCAATAAGTTATAGTTTGGCTAACACTCGAATTTTTCACAAACATTTTACATGGCAATACTAATACTGATGGATATACAAACTTTTTGTATATATATTAAATTAAATTAAATTTAATATTGGAACGTGTGGCTGACTTTTGAGTTTTTTCTGCCACCGTTGAAGTTCCACTTGAAAATATATGAAGACGCGAGTGGATGAAGGTGATATGTCGCATATTCGGTTTTTTGCTTTTTTGCGTAGATGAAGGTTATAAGTCGATACCAAATGACTTGACCAGACCTTAGACAATAGATTTAAGGCATATTTAAAAAAATAAAAAGTTGAAAAAAGTGTTAAGTTCAGTTCAGTTTAAAATAAAAGTAAAACTTTTATCTAGATTTACTCAGAATTGGAATTATGCGACTTTTAACCTTCATCCACTCATGTCTTCATATGTTCTAGCAACGAACATCTCTCGTACTCTTTAACCAAGCCTTCTTAGCCCCCAACAAATACAAGTGTCAATGTCATTTTACCAAAACATTTTCGTCATTTTTGGTATTTTGGTGTTACATTATTTTAGCATTCACGAGCTTAAAACATGAATAAAACCATTGAAAGTGCAATCCGAAAGGGATTGTTTTGTTTCATTGCCAAATTCGAGAGAAAGACGCTGAATTCAAAGAAATCAAGATTGTTTACGTATTGTATAAATCTAAATGGTTATTTGGAGTTGCCATAATGAAATTTTTTCAAACCGCGCTTTTTCCGTCTCAAATTTCATCGGCCAGAATCTTTAAGAAATATCTAAATGCACTAACACAAAGCTTTAAATATAATAAAGGAAGAAATATTTAATAATATTTAAAAGTAGATAAAATATTTTAATACTGTGCTGACATCTCTTTATCTAGCATTCAACGCTTCATAGAAAAGCCATACATACTGACACCATAATACTAAGTATTTCATACTAAATCCATCTCCATAAATATTTAACTCGTATTTAAAACATATATGTACAGCAAGTAAACGATCAAATAATATTGTCAATTTGGCCAGATTCCACTCTGTAGATAGAAATGTACTAAAAACCTATTCTGCTGTCTATTGCTTGCCTATATTTACACAAATATTCAATTAAAAACTAAATAGCTTTTTCGATTAAGATCAAAATCATATAAAACTCAAACTATTTTATTTTTTTCATGTTTTAATATCCGATTATAAATACAAAGAACATAATAATTAAAGAGTCATCTTTTCCACTCGCGTACAGATATATTGCTGTCTCCCTCGCTCGCTAATAGCTACTCTAGTCGCTAATCTAATTATTGAATAAAAAACTTGCTTAAAAGTTTATTGGCAAAAAATATACATTTTGCAAAGCTAGTATACAATTACAACCGCTATTTCTGGTTGACCTTAAAAACCTATAATTACGACTATTTTTCAAATCAATCACGTCTGATTTTGTAACGAAGGAATAGTCTTTTGATATATTATACATACTTATTAAAAAATATTTTTTACACACGAATTTGGGTGTACGAATAGGCAAACAGAAGACTGACTGAAATATGAAAAAAAAACGTCAAATTTTCCGTCAAACAAGCTACTAGTTTGACAATTCGATTTGATCGTTTACGTATGCCTGACTTCCATCCCACCTATACCGTATTGATAAGGTAATAATACAAACGCAAATATTTATGACCAGTCCTTACATCATTACTATACTACAGGGCCATAAAATCGGGTATTTGACAGTAAAATCAACCGAGACGCTTTTCATCATCGTACAAAACTTCATAGCCTCCTTGATTTTATTCAGAATTTTATATTATAGATTATTTTAGAATGTAATGTTATAACATTCTAATCTTATACACATATTTGTGTCAAATACCCAATTCTACTATTACAATATCAATCAGAATGGTGGACAATTTTTTTATACAAAAACGCCATAATGACGCCAGTGGTCCCATTCTGACGATACTGTCATAGCAGAATTGGGTCCCTGGTTGAAGTTTAGCATAAACTCCATAGAAGAGATGTGATTATTTTAACAATGGTGATGCTTGATATTAGACGAATCACTAAAATTGAATGAATTTGGTTGAAGGGCACACAAATGAAAGAACCAGACGGCGTACAACGACATTGAATGATTCATGTTTATGTTTATATTGATCACTTTAGTTGAATCATCCAAATTGAAAGACAAGAATGAAAGGTCTAATAACGCCTCATGGCAAATAAATCATTTATAGCCGGTTTGTATAACTTACCGATCGTTCATTTGCCTTACTATCGGTTAAAATTTGGCATACGCAACGGTTCTCTAGAATATTTATTCCGCGTACAACCACAACAATGATTGGAGGGAACTTCCCGCCGCGGTTTTCCCTTTGCGCTATGACATGGGGCTCTTTAAGAAGGGCGTTATATAATTTCTTAGAGGTCGGCAACGCGTTGGCGACACCCCTGGTGTTGCAAACGTCCATAGGCGACGGTAACCACTTTTCATCAAGTGGGCTGCCGTCTGCCTGTTTGCCTGCTTAAGAGAATAAAAAAGAAACAAAAAAAACATAGCTCATGTCAAAATTCAACCGATGGTAGGACAAGTATGGTAGAATGTATAGTAAGATATAAGAACCGGCCATTAGTAGTAGGATACTAAGGAGCCGGCCATAAGCGTTACCTTAAAAGGCGACTGGCGGGTTTCGACCTAAACGTCTATAAATACAAAACTTATACTAAAAACCATTACACATCAAAATATCGATATATCTGCATAATATTGTAGCTTAACGCTTTTTTATTCTGTTTGTTGGTTAACCGATTATTTATTCGTTATCGATATCTATTTTTATTTTAAATGGCAATACAAAACATCTAAGCATCTACTATGTCACTGTCAAGTGTCATACGTCAGACAGAAAGCTCTGTCTGACTCGGTTTCTTTGCCTGATATTGTGACTAATAAAACACAAATTGTGGTGGATGGTTGCCGGTTTGTGTAATGAAAGTTAGTTTTTGTAGCATATTTTATATTAAGAAAAGGTGTACATTATAAAACACTAATGCTGCGCGTAAACATTCTCGGGCGTTCATAGTAACCGCGGCAAGACTACACCCGCGCGCTGACTGAAGCAGACTGTGTGGGTGTTTAGTTGTCTGAACAAGAGGGGCGCGGTAAGGGCGACGCAGGCGGCGAACAACGTAAAGGCTTGCCACGGTTATGTCGCTTAGGCAGCCTGGTGGCCGCTACAAAATGCAAAACTATTCCTTAAATCCTTAATTCCTAAATAAATATCGTACAACCACTGTTCACTTAAAGTTGGAATTAAACATTTTTTGAAAACAAAATTGCACAGTAAAACGCTCCGTAATCGAGGTTACATAAATATCAAAAATTTATGGCTAAATTCTATTTTCAGCCAAGTTTTTGTAGAAAATGAAAATCACACGAATTTCTTATAAAATAAGCTACATTAACACATTGTCATTATCCATGTAGAAGACCATACCAAAAGCTCTTAGAAACCAGCCAGTCTCCTTTAATCTACGGAAAATTGCATCGTGAACATTTTTTATGTTGGACAAATTAGTTCCTTCGAAACATCCAGAAACCAATATTTCCACCTCGATATTACGAAACACCTCAACAAACTATTCGACCGCAATAAATAAAAATATAACAAACATTCTAGCTATCAGCTATGCCTTTAAAAGTTCAAGGCGTGAAGATTCAAACATGCCTTTCATTGGGACTTATATACCGTGAACAGTTATATACATTTTCAATAAATACTGACGCTTTATTTCAGATCTAATAAAATTGTGCCTAAGCGTCATACATATTTAAGGAAAGTAAAGTCAATTTTAATAAGGAATAAGTCTTTTTAATGAAACTACGTTTTAACGGTTTTGAGCGCGGTAATTTCTTTATTTTCGTTATTCCGACGTTTTGGCCACTTATCAGTATCCGGAGATCACGGAAGACGAAGATGTCAAGTGTCAACGAGTATTGTTAAAGTTTTATTTAGCCTACCGCCAACTTGTTCATTTTAATTTTGTTTATCCTCACTATTTACTCTATGGGAGCCTAATCTAATTTACCACCGCTTCGCAATATGTTATGGCTTGAAGAGAAGAAACGGCGCAAGAAACTCTTCATCAAACATGCCTAGCTATTATCAGTCAACTTAAACAATACTCGTTGACACTTGACACCTTTGTCTTCCGTGATCACGGCCACTGAAAAGTGGCCGAAACGTCAGAATAACAAAAAATATCAATTACCGCGCTTAAACCGTCAAAACATAGTTTTATTATCTATACAAGTCGCGAAAACTTAAGAAAATATTAAGTCATTTTCGTTTAAGGTTCAACGTCGAAGCTAATTTTAATACTAATTTCCGCGGTTAATTACCGATTCCTATGTCTTACAAATCAATCACTTACCTTACCATCGGTTGAATTTTGACATTACTCCTAAGGAGTTTATGTCAAACTTTAATAAAAATCAAGAATTTTTAATGATAAACCCATAATACTACGTTATATAAGATATATAGATCATGTATGTGGTATATGAATCCCAATGTCCACACAAAGGTACACCTTACGTCCTAAGAAATTGAGCTCAGCTTGGCTTAAGCCGCAAATGAACACTGGACTCAACACGCATATAGACTTCATTATTATTACTATAAGATTGAATTTCGCACCGCAATATGATACTTTTGGAGTTGCACTAGCATTTTAAGAAATCCGGCTCGAAGGACCAAAATAATTTCACATACTATATACGGCGTAAATATGCTAAATAACGTTATAGGAATGTATCAAAGCCTACTTTGTAAGTAGAGTGTATTAGAGAAACAACTTGTCTCAGGTTTATTCCCAAATAAAATATTAAAGAATGGTCAAACTTATTTTTAGATGATTTTATTAAAGGACTTAAAATAGATTTCCCAAGGACAGGAGAGGAAGAATGTTTCTGCATTTACTGCGATACGTCATCTTTCTCTGTAAGATAATATAACTGAAGGCAGATATAAGAGGGAGAAGACCCAAGATGGCCAAATAAAAAAAATAGGTATCGTGTCAGATAAAGAAGAGAAACAGCATGTCAAGAATAGAGAGAATTAGAGAACGCTCCACTGTCAGGAGCTAAGCTCTTAGATATTATGATGATAGTGGTAATTGATTAAAGAGACTTTACAACTCTTTCAGACACAATATAAGATAGTATAAATCTAATGTTTGGAGAAATAATACACACACCAAATTCCTCACTGTTTCTGCTAACACTTTTTATATTCTCCGTTATAAAATCCATTCATACAATGCTAGTACAACCGCACCCTTAATAATATTAGCAGTCGAGTGTTTAAAAAGTGCCGTGTCACTAAATAATTTTACATTACGTGTAATATATCTAAGTGTAGACGTGGAACAATATCAGTATAGTGAGGATTGTGCTCATGAAGCACATCGACACTGGCAGGAGCACCGCGAACCGGAGGGACCTACGGGACGAATAACGCAAGTCAACATGGGAAAACCATTAAAATACAATTACCCACAAAAATAAAAATAAAAATTTTTCGGAATCTACAGGTCTGAATTAGCTCCGCTTTTTTTTCACATTTTCAAAAGCATTGTACAAACTCGAACCATTTACATATTTATTAGTATAGCTTTATAATGTACTAGCGAACCCAGCAGACGTTGTCGTGCCCTAATAAGTAAAAATCTGAGACTCAATCCCAGATCCACCTACCTGTTCCAATTGTGGATATAAACCATTCGGGAACTCACTCAAACACGCATAAAAAATTTCATCAAAATCGGTAATGTCGTTCTCAGGTTATGCACGTAAATACATTTCTACGTTTCATATTTATATATATATAGAGATTACGTGCTAATTCTATTTATTATATTTATGTGTGTTATATCTTGTTACTATGCTCAGTACCCAGTGCGTGTATGTTTGTCTAATAGTTTGTGTGTATGTGCGTGTGTGTGTATGTGCGTGTGTATGTGAGTGTGAGTGGGTGCGTGCGCGCGCGAGTGTGTGTGTGTATGTGTACGTGTGTACATAGTTACAACCTGCATCTCACCTCCAGTATGGCAGGTGTCAGAGGGGAGGATGGGGCAAGGCGTGTGCCTCCGGTCTGCATAGCGCTGCCTCGACCCCCGCCTCCCCGCTCTCGGCACTGGTCACCCCAATCGCACCCGTGGCTTCGCTACCGCGACGCACTTTGCCTATAATGACAATACGGAGACTGTCACTTGAACACTAATGATCCCTATTATTTTGTTACTATACTATTTCCATTTCTTTATTTTCTCGATGACAGCTCCTGTGGAAACTTGAACGAGCGTCTTTTTTACATTATGTATACAATATTTAATAGAAATATGACGCTTACGCACGTACACGGTCATAGCAGAGTCGGAGAAACTGATAAGGATAGAGCTATGGATAAACGTAACACGATAACAGACCCGATTTTTTTTTTGCAAAGTGTAAAAAACAGTTTAGTTTTTGCTGGATAATTTTGTACAAATTTATTAACTAATATTACATTTAATTACAAGATGTAATTATATTATGTTGATTCTTTATTTATTTGAATATATTTGAATGTTTTTGTTGTATTTGTCCTTTGTTCAAAACATAATAAATATATGCCATCGGTATCATTACTTATTTGGTCACAACACTACAACTATCATATTAGAACTGTCATCGAGAAAATAAAGAAATGGAAATGGTATAGCTGTGCCCGGCAGACGTTGTCCTGCCTTTAAAAAATAAAAATCTAGAACCCGATTCAGCGCCATCTACCGGCACCAAGTGTTAATCTAAACTATTCTCAAATCTACTTGAACAAACAAAAAAATCATCAAAATCAGGCCCACCGTTTTAGAAGAGTATAGTGGCGCCACCTAATGGGTCCAATTGTTAATTTAAACTATTCCGGGACAAACTCAACACATAACAAAAAAAAATCTACATTCTGTTACCCGATTGCAGCGCCATTTACCTGGTTCAAATTTGAATCTAAATCATCCCAGTAGAAAATTATTAAAATACTAATATCGCTATTAAAAAATAGTGGTAAGTGGTAAAAGGGTAAAAATTTTGGGTTGTATGTATTTTTGATGCCGAATCATAAAAGGTCAAAATAATTATTATTTTCAAAAAATTTAGATTTGCGTCACCCTTATCATTTAGGGGTATGAAAAATAGATGGTAGCCAATTCTCAAACCTATCCGATATGCACACAAAATTTCATACAAATCGGTTCAGCCGTTTCGGAGGAGTTCGGTAACAAACACCGCGACACCAGAATTTTATATTAGATAAATTCGACTAAAAAAAATTGCATCGTGTTCTCATTCCAGTTGCTTTTTTTAAATAGCCTCAATGTACAGACTGGCCAAGTTTAGAAATTTAAAATATTATAGATTTCATTTATAAGCTATTTTACAAACAGCTTTTTTACTTTACACCCATTGAAAAAGTGGTAAACATTAAAACTTACTGGTAAAACATAAACAGCCAGTTTGTTGGCTGGCCTGTAGAGACGTGGTGGGTCTTATTTCTTTCAGGTCTTTTGACTGCTCGTTCACACACTTCTGATAGTAATCATATTCTTTCACATACCTGAAATCATGTTTTGAAAGAAAAGTAGTTAAATCACCAATTTAATCCCATATGAACATGTGACATATTATATTAATCCCATATGAACTTGTGATATATTATATTAATCCCATATGAACTTGTGATATATTATATTAATCCCATATGAACTTGTGATATATTACATTAATCCCATATGAACATGTGATATATTATCATATTAATCCCATACGAATGTGTGATATATCATATTAATCCCATATGAACTTGTGATATACCATATTAATCCCATATGAACATGTGATATATTATCATATTAATCCCATACGAATGTGTGATATATCATATTAATCCCATATGAACTTGTGATATATTATATTAATCCCATATGAACTTGAACATGTGATATATTATCATATTAATCCCATACGAATGTGTGATATATCATATTAATCCCATATGAACTTGTGATATACCATATTAATCCCATATGAACATGTGATATATTATCATATTAATCCCATACGAATGTGTGATATATCATATTAATCCCATATGAACTTGTGATATACCATATTAATCCCATATGAACTTGTGATATATTGTATTAATTCCGTACGAACGTGTGATATATTATATTAACCCCATATGAACTTGTGATATATTATATTAATTGCATATGAGAGTATACGAAATCTGAAGTTTATATTAAAAAGAACTTTGTTATTATTAGTCATTGTTTGAATAAAAATCTAAGGCGTTTATGTTATTGCACTTTGTTCACCAATTTCGCACCTTAATTAATTTAATAGCTCAGTCTTCTGACTACGCACCTTCCTAGAAATAACCCTGGCTGCGTCCATGTGTAAGTTTGTACATTTATATATAAATAAGGTTATATATATATAATGGGAAAGCATCTCACCAGACAGGCGGCCATCGGTTGTCGGACAGATAGTCCCTGGTGGAAGGCGAGAGGTGCTTCGCGCGGCAGGCGCGGTCGTACGCGCCGCACACCCGCCACATACACCAGTCGGACAAGTTGTGCGCGTTGTGCAGCTAACCAACGTGCCAACCATACATTTATATAACGCTTGTCACATATAATTTAGACTATTTTGTATATACTTATACATATTACTACTAGAATGACTAAACAGGTATACAATGCAAAAGTGGATGGATGCAGAAGTCGCAGAAGGCCACGACACATCTTCCATGATCAAATTGATCGTGTATTAGCAGAAGGTGATGTCAGGAGCCTTAAGAACAGACGAGCGTGCATGACAAGAGCTATGAATGTCAAAGAAGCAGGTGAGGCGTGTAACAATGGGCCTGTATGGCGCTCTGTTGTTCGTGCCTACCCCGCAAGGGACCTGGCGTGAAGTTATGAATGTATGTATATTACTACTAGCTGACCCGTGCACAATTCACTGGACATCAGGAAAAAAAAATACTTATTATTAATCACAATCAAATATACCCTATGTCACTCAGTATTAATGTAGCTTACCACTGGTGAAAATCGGTTTATTAGATCCAGAGATTACCCCATACAACCTTGTGAGGCTTTACCTCTCTATAATATTAGTATAGATAATACACGTATATTATGTTTATTTATGTATTAAATTTATAAAATACTCCACCTACATCGCCAGATTAGTTATGAATTTCTTTTAAGCTGGGTTGCCTGGAAGAAATCGCTTTTAGCGATGAGGCCGCCTGTTGTTTTGCCGAGAAGTTTTGTAATTATGCATTTTTTTTTGTATTATTTATTTTGGTGAGCAATAAAGTGTTAGCTATCTATTTATAGAGTGAAAGCGGGTAGTTCACGAAGGTATTATAATTGACCACTATTATAATCGGCATTTAAACCAAATTAAGCAAGTTATGCGCTTGTCTTATGGGTTATATACAACGTACTACTCTGGGGCCGATCCCAGACGCCCAGATCGAAGTAAAAACGTAAAATTCATTTTCAAAATTTATCATAACGAGAATCGAACCCGGAGCCTCTGCGTTGCAGTGCGAGCAAAGGCTTAGCCCGCTCAACTACAGAGGCCGTCAATTGTTTATATTATTTATTACAGACTAGAATATAAAATCGATCTGTGTGACACATAGTGAGTGAGAAAGAAGAAGAGTGAGTGAGAAAACGAATAGCACCAAAATTTTAACATGAAGTTTTGGCAAAAAATTTATAGCGGACACAAAATTTTTGATGTGGAAAAAAATTATATTAAACTAGCTGTCCCGGCAGACGGTGTCCTGCCCTGAAGAAATAAAATTTAGAACCCGATTGTAGCGCCACCTACAGGGTCCATTGAGATGTAAGCTATCCTACCTTTTAAGTTGGATCAAACTGCACACGGTGTGCAAATTTGATTGAAATCGGTTCAGTAGTTTTGGAGTTTATTGGCAACATACATCGTGACACAAGATTTTTATGTATATAAGATTTGGCTCTCGGCGGAGATTTGAAGAGTAGTAGTAGACCACCTACCTTGACAGGCTCCAATAGTGAGAGAGCGATCTCGACCACGTGGTCTTCGTCCCCGCAGCCGCGGTCCTGCCGCTGCAGCTGGTCGATAACCTTGGCCTCGACCAATGTCACCAGTCTATTCATACAAAGCCTGTTCGCCAGCTCGAGGAGTTCCACACATCTTAACGGCTCCACAGTCGGAATTTTGTCGCTGTATATGAAGCATAGGAGAATGTGGAAGGCGTACATCTTCACGCCCGGAAACGATATCTGGATGTTTGAGATTAAAAAAATTAAAGAATGATGAATGAAAACTCTTTATTGTTCATCATAACTTAAACCTAGACATTTCCCTATTTTATCCACCCAACCACATTTCCCAACCATTCCCACCCTCCTTCAATCCATCCAATAGTAAAAAAATTATTTACCTTAGCTTATATACGGATAGGTAGATATGTAGCTATATTTACGGATAGGTGAAAGAAATTTCTGTAGATCTAAATAAATAAAGTAGTACACCTAGGCAATCTCGTTAGCCTGGGAGAAAAAAAAATACCTAGACATTTACGGCCTTACTTATAATAATGTCGTTAAGAAACGATTAGGCATCTCTTAAATAAGAGAATCGGAATCGAACCCTAATCAATGAATATCTTTTTTTTCCACTTACAAACGACCAAAAAGGCCAAAATGACCATAAAAGCCAAAATGACCAAATAGGCCAAAATGATCAAAAAGGCCAAAATGACCATAAAGGCCAAAATGACCAAATAGGCCAAAATGACCAAATAGGCCAAAATGACCAAATAGGCCAAAAATGACCAAATAGGCCAAAATGACCGAATAGGCCAAAATGACCGAATAGGCCAAAATGACCGAATAGGCAAAAACGACCAAAAGGCCAAAATGACCAAAAAGGCCAGAATGAAAATTATCCCTTGTCCACCCTCAGTATTTAATTTACATACGTACCGAATTTCAGCCAAATCGGCCAATTAGTTCTTACGTAAAAGCATAACAAACAGAAAGACAAATATATTTTTATCCCGGGAACTATCCCACTTTTCGGGATAAAAAGTATCCTATGTTCATTCTCGGTATCGAAAACATATATATATATATATATATATATATACTGAGTTTCAGCCAAATCGGTCCAGTAGTTTTTACGTGAAAATGGAACAGACAGACAGACAGTTACTTTCGCATTTATAATAGGGAATAATAGGGATTACAACAACAAAAAAGAATGGAGTGGAATGGAGTGAAGTGGTAGAATGTATTGTGCATCCACAATTGTATAAACTATATTTTTGCAAATAAAGATATTGATTGATTGGAAAGAATGAAAATCCACTGACCACCCTCGAAGTGCTCTCTCTGAAGTGGCCCTGGAACATGGCCTTCATGGGGTCGCACCTCGCCATGAGTATGGCCCTGTGCGCCAAGTGGATGCCATCGTCCAGGTCGAAGGTCACGTCAGCGAACAGATTACGCTCCACGTACATATCCCTCAGCCTTTGGGGTAATGGCTGAAAATAAACCATCAAATACATAGAAAATTCAAAAGAATCAAATCGGCTAAGGGCGTGCAATAGTCTAAACACAGTAACACCATAGTAGAATTATTTTCTCTGTGCAGTTTGGGTCATAAATCAAAGCTCGGCCTCAGCCCGGCTAGGGCGGTGAGTATGTTGCGCGGGCGCAACGCCATTATCGATAAAAACTCATTCTTATCAAAGAAAGATTATCATTCTTATAAAAATCATTATTATCTTTTTTGCTGTTAATTTTAAACTTAGATATAAATATTTATATTTATTTTTAATATAACTTGTTACATTCTAAACATTTGTACTTATAGTTTTTTAATACATAGATACCTAATTAATAATTTATTTTAAATCATTATAATTCTTATTTTAATAAATGCGTTGTTTTATCTAATTTTTTTTTCTTTCATTTATATCACTAACCCACAAAATGACAAAACTAAATACACTATCGATAACGCTTATCGACAACAATAATGCGTATCACTATGCCTGCTAAGAGAGAGCGTAATACTCGCTTCACCACTCCGATTAGTTATGACCCAAACTGCATGCACAAAATAATTCTACTATAGTAGTACAATTCGCCACAATTGGACGCAAAAGAAGGTAGTCCATAATTACACCCTCAGGTCATTGGAGATCAACTGACGCCAATCAACGGAATTGTTGTGACAACTCATAAGGCCACAATTTTTTAATTTTAAGCTATCGTATAGCTTTTATCGCGGGCTTTGAGCGCGGGGACCGAACCAAGAAATTCCGTTAAGGAAAATAAACCTCGCACCTCCCACTCCGCCTACCATGTGCGGTGACGGAGGCTTGAGGCGGGCGCGGTAAGCGGAGGCGTGCGGTGGCCACAGTGACCGCGAGCTCTCGTAGCGGCTCGAGGTATGTCAGGTGTTGCAAATTATGGACGACGAGCTGCTCCGAAATCGGACGAATACGTAAGCAGCTGTTTGTGAGAAAGTATATAGGTGTATAGGTATCTATCATATCTTTATAATGCCACACTCACAGCATGTGCGCCCCGTAAGTATACATGTAAGTAAATATGTATAATGTATACATAGGTGACTTGTTTTCTTATCGGTTACCGCGCTCAAAAAGTGTAACTTGAATTAATATCAAAGAAAAAAATTTGCATAATTTAAAAAAAAATGCTATGCAATAGCTTTACCGCGGCAGTCCCCCGAGTGCCACAAGGAGTTTTTTTTATTTATTATCCAATATGCTTACATACATATACATTAGAAACACATTTGAACTATGGCAACCTCATGGGTTTATTCGTGCCGCAGAGTCGTGTACACAATGTTGCTATACAAAAAATAGGAGCAGAGGCGAGTAATTTTTATCATAATTCTATTGTTTAGTTCTGATTTGATAATAAAAGCAGGGTGTATCTGGTTCGTACTTTAGAATATTTGTAATGATCACTAGGAAGCGAAATGGTGATTTGTTTAAGTGAAAAATGAAACGACGCCATTAAATCAAAACGGAAGACAGATTATATTTTACTTTTATTAAATGACATTTTAACATAAAGGAACATATACACTCTCGCGGGAATCTAAAGCCGGCGCCTGATATTCGCGTCTGTAACACAGGGTATCATTCTTGTATATGGTTCTTATTTTAGTCCCAGGTCTGCACATGTGAGACGTGAGACGTAGTCTGCGATGACTACACAATTCACATTTCTCACAAAAACACATAATTACTACTCAATTGCTACCAATATCCTGCAACTACAATTATTCATTTTAGATTAATTTTACACATTTTTAAAAAACATGACAGCGCAGCACAATCTTCTTCAGTTCCCGCCAAAAAACTTACATTTCGGTGACGAGCGTCCAACGTTTTCGGTATTTGGCTACCAAACCACAAAAACCCAATACCTTAAAATACTCGTTGAAACCAATTTTTGTTGAAAGTATATTTTAAGTTATACCATTTTGAATTTTGATGGACATTGCAAATTCATAATGATTTTTTTTGCTATTTGCACACAAACCCTAAAACAAAATTATCTTCTAGAACTTACCGTATGAAACTGAAGCATACATCCCTTATCGAAAAGCAAATGTTGGTCCAATATGAACTGACTCAATTTTGTGAGTTCATGAAAACCTAGAAGTTCTGCCGCTTGTCTTATTTCCTGTTCAATTGTGGAAGAAAACAAAATTATCAACTTCATACAAGTTTTAACACGCAAATTCAGATTTACACCAATTTCAATACACAAATCAGTTCAAATTTTTTCATACATTCAAAATCAATAATCACTATTCAATGATCGCTAAAGAAATCTTGAACTATTTACAAAAATATAAACAATCGTACAAAGTGTGTTAGTTGTTGTAAGTTGAAATATTTAGTATTAACAAAACATAAATGCATATCTGAAGTTCGTACAAGTCATTGCGTAGAGTCGTGGCTCATACAGTTCTGAGAGGATATAATGTTGCTATCTCGCTCACTCATTATACGACTCGCATGCCGTCTCTTTCGCATTGCACTCTATCAGGTATAATAAACTTTTTGCCTTTAGCGGATCAGCGCAAACTCACGTAGCTAGTTTCTCACAAAACGCATTTCAAAATTTCCGCGTAATGTACTACTTTTTGAAAAAAGTAGTATAGTATGGATATTTTAATGATTAAAATATAACTATCTAATAGTTTCATTGAGTGTAGGTATTACGAACACAATATAAAGACGATAAATTCCAAATAATTCATTTGAAAATCTCTCTTTTTCCTATCTTTTCCTAGCCATTTGGGGTCAGCACATCGTCTTCCTTACATATTCCTCTACCATCGCATACGTCATCTATCACACTACAAATCTCCATGCCATCCGTCACACATACAATCTATCTCTTTCCTACCTTTATTCTTTCTTATATCCAACAATCTTTCAGTCCCGCCTCATTATATTAAAAAAATCCAAGTATTTTATAAGTTAGAATCTTTTACCAAACTATTATAAATAAAAAACATTATAATATTAATAAAAATACGTGATAAAAATAAAAGCGGTGCGGGAAAATACTTATTTTAATACTAACTAATAATAGATCTCATATAAAATAATAAGCTGTGGTATGAGAGAGTATTATTAATAATAATCATGGAAAAAACAATAATGATTTATATGATTATTATTTATTTCAATAAGATTTACCAGTAGTAATCCAATAGCAGCGGACTGCAGGAGACAATATTATAAAATTTTATATTAATTATTATTATCGTTTCATATTTATTATTAAAATATAAAAAAGTATAGTTTAATATATTGGAAATAATAATTACATAAAACTATTCACAATCGAAATATTGGTTAATTGAATACTATAAAGCTGTTAATTTATATTGTTGAAAATGGACATGTATATAATATATTATATGCACAGTATATATATTTATGGCAAGAAACCATTAACAATATAATAAAATACTAATTTTTAATCTAAAATTATTCTAATAGAAAGATATATGTTACACTTATGTTTTATTCGTTTCTAAAACAAACTGAAATACCTCTCCGTTCAGATTAAAATATTTGAAATCGATGTTTATTATGTACCTGCTTCCTCGAAATCAATTATAGGATAAAATGATTGATTGAATATTTTATAAAAAAAGATATTCCATGTTCAACAAAACAAAGTGGATTATATAGCATTAGAGAAACTTTATATTTCTATAATATAATTTTATAATACAAATTAAGCATAAGCGAATAATCTGTAAAAAAATAATAATAGTATCATATTACAAAATAATAATAAACACCTGTTGTTTGAAGGCGGCGGTGTCTAACGCTCCTGTGTATACGAAATTAATGATTTCCTGCATAACGTTCTGCGATATCAATTTACTCATTGTCACTATAGTTTGTGTTTGGGACGTCGCGTGTTGGATCCTATCGCACTGGAAATTAATTCAAAATAAATTATGATCATCTGTGAAAGTGCTTGTTGCTTGTGTATAATGTTAACAAATATATTTAGGTATCTAGATTGTTTTGTATATACGCATATATATATATATATATATATATATATATATATATATATATATATATATATATATATATATATATTACTATTATATTTGTATATAAAATGCGAAGAAACTTTAACCCCAACCTATATTACTATAAATAATTGTTAACATGTTATGTTATAATATATTTATCTACATTACATAGACTTTTCGCTGGGATCAATATTCAATTACATTATGTAGCAGATCACTGCCAACGGGGAGCGTGCCCAGAAGGCTGGCTGCATTACCACGCTGTATGGCAATACTTATTTGTTGTGCAAAATATGAGCCAGTCTTCATTTATATATGTATTAAATTTATAAAATAGTGTAAATATGTATATTCAAATTGTATAGTCCTATCATTTTTCTGCACCACCTACATCGTCAGATTAGTTAGAATTTCTTTTAAGTTTAGTTTCCTGGAAGAGATCGCTTTTAAAGATAAGGCCGCCTGTTGTTTTGCCAACAAGTATTGTAATTTTGATTTTGTTTTTTTGGTGAGGAATAAACTGTTATCTATCTATCTATCTCCGTCTTAAACTACTAACTATTTACACTAAGGTCCGCTTGCAAAACGTTGTATAAATTTATTTAAGAACCACTAAACGCATTTAGTACCCTTAAATACGATTAGCGTCTTGCACAACGCAAAATTTGCTGCTAAATATTTTTAAAGAACTGCCAGTACGTTTTGTGTAAAACGTATTTAGGCGGTATAATATGATTAATGATTAACTAATTTTATTCAAAGGCGATCGTCATGCAAGCGACCCTCAGGGCTGCTTGCATAAGGCTGCTTAAATTTATTTAAGAAACACGAAACATATTTAACACCCTTAAGTACAATTAGCGTATTGCACAATGCAAAATTTCCCGCTAAATGTGTTTAAGGAACTGTTAATACGTTTTGTGTAAAACGTATTTAGGCAGTTTAATATGATTAACTAATTTCATTTAAAGGCTATCGTTATGCAAGCGGCCCTAAGGATCGCTTATAGATATATAAAGGCTACAATAAATTATGCCTATACATAAAGTTGCCGTACTGTATTTTAATTTTAATTTTTTACTATTGTATATATTTTTAAGTTAGGTTTATTTATAGGATATTTTAGTTTTTGTTAATAGTTGTTAGTTTTAGATAATTATTTATAACAAATTAACTGAAAATAATTATCTATTTTTATATAAGACTAGAGTTTACCCCGCGGCTACGCCACGGGTTAACCTCTAGTGCATGTCTCTTGTTTATAGAGCAAGTGCTACAGGTTATATTATATTACATTTTTATGTATTTGCCCACGGAAGATTCACTTCATTTTATATCGCTAATTATACCATCCCCCTGTCCCATCTGTAAACAACATAAATTACAAAACTTGACCAAAAAGGCCAAAATGACCAAAATATTCAAAATGACCAAAAAGGCCAAAATGACCAAAAAGGCTAAAGTGACGGACATGGCCAAAATGACGGAATAGGCAAAATTGACCAAAAAGGCCAAAATGACCAAAAAGGCCAAAATAGTCAAAATGACCGAAAAGGCCAAAGTAACCGACATGGCCAAAATGAGTAAAAAGGCTAAAATAGCCAAAATGACCAAAAAGGCCAAAATGAAAAGTATCCCTTATCCACCCTCAGTATATAATTTACATACGTACCGAATTTCAGCCAAATCGGCCAATTAGTTCTTACGTAAAACATAATAAACAGAAAGGCAAATATATTTTTATCCCGGAAACTATCCCATTTTTCGGGATAAAAAGTATCCTATGTTCATTCTCGGCATCGAAAAAATATATATACTGAGTTTCAGCCAAATCGGTCCAGTAGTTTTTACGTGAAAACGGAACAGACAGAGAGACAGACAGACAGACAGAGTTACTTTCGCATTTATAATATTAATAGGGATATTAAGTAAAGTACCACAACAAGTTGAAATTTAAAAGTTGAGCACTATCATTTGAGTGAGGTATCAAACGTCATAGTCAAATTACAAAAACACGTTCTATTTATTTTTGTTGTTTAGGTTATTAGCAAAACAAGTCAAATCTATAATAGCCCCCCCCCCCCCGTATTCGAAGTCGAATAGTCAAAAAATCTGAATGTAAAATTTAGAGGTTTCAGTCAAGTTCACGAAAGGATGCAGTTTTACATAACTAATAACGATTATCAAAGTACCTGCGGCGTAGACCAATTTTAGTAGGGCGTGACAGTGTACGAATCGTGTAAGCGGAACGGAGCTAAGAATGCATAGCAAGCTACACTCTTCCATTTCCGCTTGCGAATAAAGTTCAATGTAGATTATATTTACAGGTCGGGAACCTTTCTGCGCGAACGAAAACTACTGAACGGAATTATAAGTCGTGTAAAACTGCGAACCTACATCGAACATACTAACCACAACTATATTTGTTTTTCTAATATAATCACAGTATATTTATGTGTGTTTGTACTTGTGTATATGCTGTATGTTTTTATGAGTACATGAACTTATAACTTATATATATAGATATGTTATTGGGTCAAGTGTTTGGAGGTTGGCACTGAAAATCAGCGCTTTATCGGGATTTAAAAAAATTTCGATACAGCACAATGCTGAGTTGTACTCGTTGAACTCGTTGGCTAAAAACCTCGACGTACGAGCCTTTATTTGCTTATTTATTTATTATATATATGTTTTTGAGTTTACGTGTAAAAAATTTTAGTCAATAAATCTTTTTTCTTTCTATCTTTCTTCTTAACATATGAAGTAATAAATAACTTAAAAATCTTTACCTTAACCACTCTTATAGAGTTGATTGCTGGATGATTAACTTCTCTATACAAATCCGGTGGCTTCTTACAACTGTCACTTAGCGGCAGGATCTGGCACGAGGAGCGACGTTTTATCTGATCCCATACTCTAAAATACATTCCATATCATATTATCATATAACTTAAATCTCATAGACCATTTATTTGGTCTTTATAACGAAAAAATAACAATAGATTCAATTAATATATATAATGACAAGAGCTATGAATGTCAAAGAAGCAAGTGAGGTGTGTAAGAATAAGCCAGAATGGCGCTCTGTTGTTCGTGCCTACCCCGCAAGGGACCTGGCGTGAAGTTATGTATGTATGTATGTAATATATATAATACTGTTACGATTTGCGACACTCGACTTAAAATGCCATTAGAATTATTATAGAGTTTATTACAACTACACAAACACGTATAACACAGGTAAAAATATAACAAATACAAATAACCAAACACAACAAATCCAAATGTAATGCAGAAGGTCGTAATTCAATAAAACTTTAATTTACTTTTTTTGTAGAATTCGCCACAACGGCAGGCAAAGGAATCTTAGTCCATACAGCCAAGTCTGATGTATAAATCTTCGTATAGTAGCGCAGTTGTATTGTAGGCTATAATCGACGCCATTTAACGGAGTTCTTGTGAAAACTCGAAAGGCCACATTTGACTCAAAAACTATCAATACCCTACAACGATTGTTCATTTTAGAGTATTTTTACATATTTTTAGAAAATAAAACTGCACAGCACAACGTCCCCTTTCAGTTCCCGCCAAAATCTCCTTAATTTACTTTATTACTCACCTCATCTGTTTGGCCTGGTCCTGTCTGATCAAATATTCTGTATCCTCATTGAATTCACCAGTTGTTGCTTCGCCCATACTGCTGACCTAATCATGACAGTAATTATAAGATGAGCATCATTAGATTTTTTTTTTATTGCAAAAGTTCAGCAGACAGACAGACGGCCCAGCAACGAAGGTGCTACCGCTCTAAAGAGGTTGAAGAGACTGAAGGTTACTCTACACTAGGGGTGGTAGCCATCCCGATTGGTAAATACCCTACGACCAGCAAAACTGTAATAAAGTTCACAACTCACCATACTACTCTCACTGGAGCTCCTAGCCAATTCAGCAGACAAACTGACACAGTCGGTGGTGAGGAGACGGTGGAAAGCCTCGCAAGCGGCCGCCATCATGAACCTATGTACCGGGAACCCTTTGGCGCCACATATTACCACCATATCCGAGAAATACTGTATAGAGACACATCGACGGTTTACTTACTCAATTCAGTTGTATTTATATAAATTAATTTCTGTCTTTTATACTATAGTAGAATTATTTTGTCCGTGCAGTTTGGGTCATAAATAATCGGAGTATTTAGCTCTCTCTTCCACTCACGGGCCTTATGGGCGGGCATAGTGATTGCGCATTGTTGTTGTCGATAAGCGCTATCGATAGTGTATTTAGTTTTGTCATTTTGTGGGTTAGTGATAAAAATGAAAGAAAAAAAATTAGATAAAACAATGTATGTATTAAAATAAGAATAGTGATGATTTAAATTAAATTGTTAATTAAGTATCTATGTATTAAAAAACTATAAGTACAAAAGTTTAGAATGTAACACATAATATTAAAAATAAATATAAATATCTAAGTTTAAAATTAACAGCAAAAAAGATAATAATGATTTTTATAACAATGATAATCTTTCTTTGATAAGAAAGAGTTTTTATCGTTAATGGCGTTGCGCCCGCGCAACACGCCCACCGCCCTAGCCGGGCTGAGGCCAAGTTTGATTTATGACCCAAACTGCACGGATAAAATAATTCTACTATAGTGCAATTACGGTTAAACAAAATAGTGAAGTGTGTAAGAATAAGCCTGAATGGCGCTCTGTTGTTCGTGCCTACCCCGCAAGGGACCTGGCGTCAAGTTATGCTTGTATGTAAAATAACGTACAAAATACATATAGGAGAAAAGAAGACTTTTCTATTATGTAAGTTAGTTTTTATCCGGAGAATCGGTAGGAAAAAAGGAGTTGGTCAAAAATTGACAGATAGGAAATATTAATAGTGTTACAACGAAGTGGTCAGAGTTAAAATCCCAGGTGTTTTATTACCTTTTTTATTTAAATGATTATAAATTATCTCTAATTTTCTAAGTATTGAAATTTAATCATCCCTTTGTGTTTATGGCCGGCCTTTGAGATAGAAGATATCTTACACCGCATATTTCGTTGCAAGTTCTTTTAAGCCATATTGTTTTGGATTAGTTTACAAGTTTGAGAATTCCAATTAATGGTATTTGCTTGTTTATTGATGGTCCATTTCTATTTTGCAAATGTTATAAGGTTGCCCCTTGAAACATAATTAGTTGAGTTTCATCTGCGATCGAGGCGTCACTAATGGCCGGTTCCTATATTTTATTGTTCATTTACTTAACATTAGTTGTATGGAGCTTATGTCAAATTTTAACCAATAGTACATACATACATACATATTGTCACGCCCTTCTCCCATGGGGGTAGGCAGAGACTATAGAGCTCCACTTGCGACGATTCTGACAAACAACTTTCGCTTCATCTACTTTCATTAACCTCTTCAATAATCATAGTAATAATAACCAATAGTAAAGCAAATAAATGTTTGGTAAGAATATAGGAACAGGCTATTATTAACTCGTTATGAATTTCAATTTTTCGCCTTACATATGTAGGCTACACTGTATCATAATACATACCTAAAAGATTAATTAGTTACTTTTGTTACCTGTTGGCGTAAAAGTGTAGACATATTTTCAAGGTAGACACTATTGACAACGACAACCTCAGGTTCCATGGGCCTTGGAGGTCTAAATGGAGCCTGAAATAATATTTACAAGTTTGAACGCCTATACACACCATGCTGAATTTTAAAATACCCCTCTGCGCAACATGGGGTCATTTAAGAAGGGTGTTATACAAGTGTGAAAATGTTATTGTCATACAGAAAAAACTACTAGATCGCAATTTTTTTATCAAATATTTGGATTTTTCTCACTTCAGGTTCGTGTTCAGCGGGAAAAAACACGCAAGAAAATCATAGTCCGACACCCGTCAGAAACATTTTTTTTTGTCGACTAGTTATTTTTTAACGACCCCATAAACGTTGCATAGTTATTATGCATTAAGAGGCGTGGAAGTACATTGTTACAACTTAGGTTCTGACAAAAACATTTTATTACCTGTCGGCATTTGAACCTATTGTAACTCTTTTATGATAGTCTTGTTTATTTATTTATTAGAATACGTTTATAGAGAACAGCCTATAGTTATATTGCTGCTTGCGGCTGAATCATTAGCCAGGTGTTGCAGATTATGTCGACTACGATACGGGCACATTTGTATTTGTAAGGTATAAAACGACGGCCTGTTGGAGAGAGGGGTCAGTTCAGCGACAACTACGATCAAGGCGTGACGTGTGTACAATCGGAAATCTAATAGTGAGGGACTTTGCGCGTTTTATTGAATTACGAGCTTCTACATTAAGTTTGGATTTGTTGTGTTCGGTTATATTTGTACCTGTGTTATACGTGTTTGTATAACACTAATAAACTCTATAATAATTCCAACGGCATTTTAATTCGAGTATCGCAACTCGTAACAATATCAAAAAAATGGCTTTTACACACCTGCAATAATGGTCTTTGCACTCTCTTCAGATTCGTCATCCAGAACCGTTGCTGCCTCCGGGCAATGAGGGCGGCCCTTATGGCGTTCTCGAAGACCTCGTTCACACCGTAATACGTGAACACTGAAGTCTCGTAGTAATATATCCCAAACTCATGGGCCAAGGCCCTACCTTGATCTGGCATTACCAGATCACTCTTTCTTGGTGCTCTGTTGAAATTAATCAATGAATTATTGAAATTAGCATACCTATTTAAAGTTATTAATATATATACCCACATCCAACCACAGCCGCACCGACCCCCCTCCCCCCGCTCTCTCTCTCTCTCCACGCACACGCACACACACTGTCGCATATACACACTTACATTTATCAATCTAACGTTTATTTCTGTTTCTTAACTGAGTAAGCTTAAATTTAAGTTAATATTAAGAATCTGAGTGGAGCATTGGCAACCTGTCATACAGATTTCTTGTAAATCTATTTTCAAGCACCAGTCTTTCACACCAGGTTTCGTTATTAATATGGTGTACATGTATGTTCCAAACCATTTAAATTGTGGATACCGACTGCCTGGGGTCCAATCGTGCCATGACTATCACGTCAAAAATACGCGTGGCACGCCTCTCCAACTATAAATATTCACAAGCGGAAACTCGCAAAATATTTTATTAAAATTTTTGATAGCTTATTAATATCCATTTCGACCACCATTTTTGCTAATGTGTGCAAATTTTGATAATGTGCAAATTTTTTTGTCCGGCAATTTTCAAAAGATTGTAATATGTAAACAGCCTTGCAGAGATTTGGGTAAGACCCTGCCCAAATAGTTAATATTTGGGTACCAAATATTAACTATTTGGGCAGGGTTTCCCCTTTATTTGTTCAGCCTTTGGTGTGACTATTCACACCGCACAATAAGCAATGAACCCCGTCTATACACCACACCGCCTTTTTATACGAAAATACTACGAAAACTACCCTACAAAACAATAATATTGCATCATTGCTAAAAATAGCAATTACATCATAGTATTGCCAGGATCATATTATTATTTATGATTATTATCTACGTGATATTAATATACTCTATGGTTCTCATAACTGCTGTGATGGACATCGCGTAATAAATAGCTGAATTGGGCTCCTGGAGGGCCGTCTATTTGTCCATCACAAATAATAAAAAAAACTTCAAGAGATTGCTTTAAGCAATAAGGCACTCCATATTTATGGTTAAACATATTGTAACTAGATTACTCCTTTGTTTCTTTTAGTAAGCAATAAAGTACCCATGTATTCAGTTTTAAAGTTGTTCAAATAAGTTTTACCTGATGAAAGGGCTGCGATCCTTGCAGTAGTTTAAGTATGTCTCATCTCTATACATGTAACGGAGATCATTCTTGCATCCAACTAAAAGTATCGGCGTATTTGGGCAGAAGCGTCTGCAATACCATTTCATTATTCGTTAACTCTATTTTAATTTGAAAAAAGCAAAACTTGAAAACATTTAAAACCTTTAAAAATATAGGTAATAACCGGTATTTTCTAAAAAGGTACTGCCATATTGGTTTATTTTTTACCGTAACGGGTAACTTTTGACTTTAACGTTATAATATAACGTTAAAAATAATATGTATAACGTTATACGTATCGGTAATTTTAACGCTATTTCAAGCGACGTTGCCATTTTTAAGAATTGGTTTCATTATGACTGCATGTTACCGAAACAATCGACAAACGCACCTCTATGTTTGCGAATCAAAAAGAGCAACAATGGTAAAAAAAACATAGTTTTAACGATAAAACTACCGATAAAAATAGTATTCACGTTTCTTTTACCTTTTAAATAACCACATTTATAGCGGTATTTCAAGCTCTGAGATAAATTGTACTGTACCTCTTTTCTTAGTAACTTATTACTACACTAGCGGTTTAGGCATACATTGCCCTGCCCTTAAAAAATAAAAATCTAGAATTGGATTCCAGAGCCACCTACCGGGTCTAATTGTTAATCTAAATCATCCCCGGATCCTCTCAAACATTATTTTTTTTTACAACTTGGGTTATATTATTGAAGTTTTAGTAGAGATCCCTATATTTTTCTAGTAATAAATATAGCCTTTATTAATCTGGGATACTGTATCATTCCCAGCAGAGTAATTTTGTAATTTGAAAATTAGTTTTTTACTCTGGTCCAAGCCAGAGTAATATCCAAATATTTGGGATGGATCTTGTTTATTAGCCATAATACAGGATAAAAAAGATAAGTAAATTAATCTATTAGCTTAATATATTCTCTTACCTAATTTCTGGATACCACATTGCCCCACAGTTCCTCAGTGAAATGGGATTTGTTATTGAAAAACAGAGAAGTACCACATCAGATCTATAAAAAGATAAAAAGTAAGGAAATACATAATATGATTTATAATTATCTATAATATCAAAAGTAGGCTTTTCTTAGAGAGTTTAATCTAATAGCGCTTAAAAAATTAGCAATATTTATTTACCTGCCATAAGCAAACCGTCTATCCTTCTCATGATCACCAAAAGTGTCCCAAAGGCGAAGTGACACATTCACACCATCAACCACTTCCCAAGATCTTTCCAACACCTAAGAAAATAAAAAAAACATTTGCAGCAATAAAATACAGAGTTAACACTTAAAATAATGTAAATAAAGCCACTTTATGATTGTTCTACACAACAGCAGTATACAATTCGATTGCACTAATACCATAAATAAACCTTATGATACATTATTTACAGTTTTCAATATGTCTTTATGTCATTATTTACAGTTCTCAAGATGTCTTTATGTCATTATTTACAGTTCTCAAGATGTCTTTATGTCATTATTAATAGTTTTTTAGATGTCTCTATGGCATTATTTAAAAAAATCTCTAGATGTCTATACTAGACATCTCAGGTAGGCCCCCTAATGTTGTCTGTTATATATTACCTGGAACATGAGTGGATTAGCTTGGAGTTATATATTGTCTGAGTTTCTCTGCTAATTATTAAATAATAGCAACAAAAAATATTACTAACATCTTTATAGATTCTATACTGGTCTATAGCCCAGACTGTTGGCACATGTGTTGTCATCAACTGTGAAAGAGACACATGTTTGTTACAGGCACGTGCACATATCAATCGTGTCTTCCCAACAGCTGTATCTCCAACTACCACACACTTGACCAACTCTTGATGGGGTTGTTCATTGTCCATGGCCTGCAAGAAAGATTAAATACAATGGATTTTATTTGTAATGATGACAAGTGACCACTATATTTCCATTACTATATACAAGGTAGAAAGTAAGAAAAAAAACTAAATTTAAAATATGGTCAGAAAATATAACTGCATAGTACACATACATATCACCTAATAACTGCTTAAAAGCACTGATTCTAATGCAAAAAAAATTATTATTACAACTGCTATGGAAGAAAAAAAGCATTATGATTCTGGGAATGAAGCTTTGTGTGTTTGTATGATGACTAGTCATTGATTGATTTAAAGGAACTTTTTACAAATGTGTCATTAAAACATCCAACATCACTATAAACAAATTAATTTCCTCTAAAAGTATACTTCAAAATCAAGTGACTTAAGTATTACATCCTATACCCATTACAAATGAAATTATGCTATTAATATTGAGTAATTTATCTGAAAAATCAAACATGAAACATTTGCATGGAAAACAGTGAGAGATAGTTCGGAAAGCCAGTTCTATCCTATCATATTCCCTGTTTGATAAATTTATCCCATTGCTCCTGTATGATTTATCTACCCTATCTCATTTATTCCATCCTCATTATCTTAATCCTATTGTCCCATCCCAAAAGAACACTTGCTTTACCCCTGACATTGCAGGCATTTATAGGCAACTGTTACCACTACCCAATAAGTGTGCCCTCTATCTATGTTGCCATCATCACATTAATAAAAAATATGGGTGGGGTATAGATACACTGCACATTAATGTATTATGAACAAATTGAAACATTTTTAATACAGGTAAGAAGGCTAAGGCGCCTAAACCTTCATGGTTTTTTTTATAAACACCTAAAATTAATTTTATACCTCAAGTAATAAATAAATGTGCTGCATATCTATATTGCATCCAAAATATATATCAAGGGCTTCATAAGAAATGGGTGTACAGAAAAAAGTGCACTTTTACACAAGGGACAAAATTGTGAATAAAACAATACTAGTAGATTGTATAAGGGAAAAATCTGGATTGCTCTTCTATTTAGGTACACTTACATACTGGTAAAACTTTCTAAATTATAACATGCATAGATTTTAGTACACAACAAAAAAATGGCATTTTTTATGACCCATTTGTTATGAAGACCTCGATATATTTCTTGTTTAATAATTTAGATTTTACTTTACAATAATAATAATAATAATCAATAGTTTTGTGTATTAATTTACTTTCATATTGAATGGATGAATAGTATGATAAGGAAAAGTGTAATAAGAGAATGTTTTGGATTGAAAGAAGATGTAATAACAAGAGTTAAAAAGGAATGTAAGGTGGTTTGAGCATGTAGAGAGAATGGGTGAAAATAGAACCACAAAACTGGTGTATGACAGTTTGTGAATGGTAGAGTTGATATTGGTAGACTGCAACATACACATCATGATCAAATAGCCAGAACTGTTAAAAGGAGGTCAGGTTCCAAATATATGTGCATGTAACAAGGAAGTTAATTAAAGTTTATGAAACAAAAGTTGTTTGTCAAGATTGTCACAAGTTGAGATCTATAGTCTCCGGCTACTTCCCAAGGGAACCAGGTATGATAATATGTATGTATGTAATATACTTTCAAATATACATCAGAAAATACTTAATTAATATATTTTAAAGAAACCATTATTTTCACTAGGTTATCAATAATAAATTTACCAATTAAAAATATAAAATGAAGAGGCAGGCCGGCAATGGGACCTGGAGTCCAAACTGCTAGTAGTTAGGGCTACAGAGACAGTAAGTAATAAATAATTTATTCTCCACGCAAATTTATGTTTTTAGGGTTTATCAACTTACCACTTTATGAAGAGGGGAAAATATTAAATTATTAATTAATAAAGAATTTTTAAAAATGACACAACAAAACTGAAATGCAAGTTAAAACAAAAGGTTTATGACTGTAAACTCTTTAAAAGTTATAGTATATTGTATAGTAAGTCTATATTTATTTATTCTACATAAATTTAGACACAAGAGATTTTTGCACAAATTAATTAATAGGTATATACTATAAAATTCTAATAAAAACACATGAAGAAAATTATTACATAGTTAAAATACGAGAAACTTTTACATATGTAGAAAACATTTAAAATTATTATTGAAATAACTTCACAAATTGTATACATTAGTATACAAAATACATTTTTTAAATATCTTTCAGATTTATGGGCTGGATACCAAGTTAAACTTTTAGCGCACAGGAAAAGGATGTGTCAAAACTGACAGTCAAGTTTAGATTTTAAAAAATCGTACGTTTTTAATCACATAAATACCTAAAAGGTGAAAACCCCCAAATCAAATTCAATCAAGAAACAACTAGACCTTTTATGATTTCGTGCTAAAATTCATGTCACAAATTCATATCTTTATTCAAATCGACTGTTTCTTTTATGACTATGCAGATTTTGGTTTTATAGACTTATATTATATAGCGGAATAGTATGAATAAATAGCAAGTGCTAAAAGCTATGTGTTTGTAATAATTCTTTGAAAATTAAAAAAAAAATTACTTCAGTAGTTTCAAGTTTCACTTTTTAAATTTGATTGATAATTAAAATCACTTACGACTTCTTCACTGAATATGTAATTGATTCATAGATTCCTTTGTACTTTGTACTGTTGTTTAAATATCACGTTATGTATCAATATTTTTATTTCACAATACGTATAAATAAACTCAATTGACAAGCCTGCATTATGCGGTCTTAATACTCAGAAAAAATAATTTTCGCGATGTATCATAGGCTACGAAATACGGTTTGTAGCAATGCAGTGTTGTGCGCATGCTGTCGATCTTGCGCACAACGCCGAATGAAATCAACACTGCTTGCCTCGTTTATTTTTTTTATTGACAAATTTGAGAATGTCAATGAACTTTAAACCATCTCGCTCGAATTTCCAGCAGGTGTATGCCTCCAGATATTTGCTCTCTTGGCCAATAGCCTGTAATTACGGTCAACAAAGGAGTCTCGTAAATAGAGCATTTCCGTTTTGCATTGACCGTGTTCGTGCTCAATAATCTGCCATAGTCGTTAAAAATAGTATGATTTCATTTATCAATTATGTGCTTTGGACTATTATCGTATTGAAAAAATTATAATGTAGTTTGCTAGAGCAAAATAAACCTAATAATCGTAATTATACGTAATATAAACCAAATATAATCATGGTGCCTGATTAATTTGTCTAGCAATGTTACAGTAATTCGGCAGTAAACTTTTTGTTGCCTAGTTTTTATAATAAGTTCCTTGATCACGTGTGTCAAAACGTATGTCGTGTATGCAGCGTACATGTTTTTTTCATTTTTCAAACGGTTTAATTAAAAGAATAAATGATATTTTCTTAGAATTTCGTTTACTGTAATAGCTGATATGTTTGTTATTGTAGATCTCAAGGAATATATTACTCTGTTACGAGAGCTTTTGATAATAGTGATATTACGGCAACTTCGGTTGTGTTTCAGGATACTGGCAGCTAAGAATTAACCATAAATACGTTTTGAAGGGAAACCAGTGTAGACACAGAAACCAGAAATAAAAAGAAATCGATATCAAATAGTTTTTCTACTGAACAATATTGTTAAAACAAATGTTAGGAAATCTCACAGAGTACATTAATATTATAGGAGAAAAATGCTACTTCCAAATATTAAAATAAATATATTTTGAAATAATAAATTATTTTATATATTCATCAAAAAATAAAAATAAAATATGGCGTACTTCGCTTTACTTTGGAAAGCAAGGACCGTCGAAAAATACAGATTAAAATATGAAAAAGAAAAAATCAATTCTATCGCAATGGCCGAAATTGAGATGCCGAAGAAAACGTTATTCCAAAAATGGCGCCATTACAAATACGATACTCAGAAACGAATTTCTAGAAGATTTCGAGAATGGTATCCAGAAGATTCTACAGTGTCTAATTTCTTGATATTGTTGAAGACAGATCAGACAGTTCCTAATTTTGTTTTAAAAAGTTTAATTGGATTTATTGGTGGGATTGTGTTAACGTATATTTTCTTTATATTTTTTGTTTTCCAACTTTCTATATCATTTATGCATGCGATTGTCATGAGCTCAATTATTGGTGTTTTACTTACGCTGGGATTAGCTTTTAGCTATAGAATAAGGTTTGTTAACTTACAAAATACCTATTATTGGTCGGGTCCTATATTTTATTATGCATTTAGTTTCTTACCATCGGGAGAATTTTAACAGTATTTGTATTTGAGCTTGTCTCTATATTTTTTTTATTGCAGGAGTTCAGCAGACAGCCCACTTGATGGAAAGCGGTTACCATCGCCTATGGACACATTTGCAACACCAAAGGTGCTACAAATACGCTTCTGCTCTCTTAAGGGGGACGGGAACCTGGTCAAGTGGTCACTAATGACGGAACACAAATCAAGGTTGTTATGGAGGCATACTCTATACCAGGGGTGGTCGCCATCCAGTCGAGTAAATACCCTACCACCTGGCAAAAACCTATATATATACGGGTTGCCGTTTATGAGTAACATTTTTACTGGGCGATCGTTATTCCTATTATATTATACTTTTTCATGATAATAAGACCTGGTGCACTCATAACTAAACTTGTTACGAGTGTACGCGGATAGAGACTTGCACTCATCTAAATTCACTCGTATCACATTTTTATATTTTTTTTTTATATTTTTTTTTTATGGAAGTATAGGTTTGCGTTTGACCACTGTCTCACCTGATGTTGAGTGATGACGCAGTCTATGATGGAGCACGCTTACCTAGAAGATACCTATTCACTCGTGACTTGAAGGCTTTAAGATTGTATTTGTCAGGAAAAACAGACTCCGGCAAATTATTCCAATCTTCGGCAGTGCGCACCAGAAAAGAAGAGGCGAAACGCTTGGTTCTGACTGGTGGTGTTTCCACCATGTAACGGTGGCGTAAACCGGTCCGTCTGGTTGTCCGATGGTAAAAAGGGGAGGGAGGAATCAGCTCGTGTAATTCTGAGGAACACTCCCCGAAATGTATCCGATAGAACACAGTCAGCCCCGCAACCTTGCGTCTATGCTCTAGACTCTGGAGTCGAGCATCAAAAAGACGATCATCGCCGACCAGCTTCCTGGCTCTTTTCTCAATTGATTCCAACGCCTCCAACTGGTATTTGGCTGACCCGTCCCAAAGATGAGAACAGTACTCCATGCAGGATCGAACTTGTGCTTGGTATAGGTTCAGCAGTTGTTCCGACGTGAAGTACCGTCTCACCTTTGCGAGTACACCCAGCTTTTTGGCCGCCACTTGCGCTAAAGACTCTATGTACGTGCCAAAATTGAGTGTTGGAGTCAAAGAAATGCCCAGAAGCTGGAGTCTGTCTGTCAATGAAATGGACACACCCCTGAAAGTGGGAGTCAGGTCAAATTGACTCCGTTTTGCAGAGAATAGACACGCCTGGGTTTTGGAGGCGTTGAACGTAACCAAGTTTGCGTCACCCCATTCAGAGACCGCTTGCAAGGATACGTTCAGCCGTTCGACCATCATCTCTCTGTGCAACTGGATCTGGGCTCTATTGTCTCGCGCATTGGACATATATCTCTCCACAACCGTGCTGTCGTCTGCGTAGCCAAAAACTCCGGGTTGAAGAAGATCGTTAATATGCAGCACAAAAAGAGTTGCGGAGAGAACAGATCCCTGAGGGACTCCGGCACTGATTGCCATGTGATCGGAAGAGTAGCCATCTACAACCACTCTTATCGATCGTTCCCTCAAGAAATCAGATATCCAAACACAGAGATTGTTTGGCAATCCGTATGCTGGAAGTTTGCTAATAAGGCTGTCATGCCAGACCCTGTCAAATGCCTTCGAGATATCGAGAGAAACGGCAAGCGCCTCTCCATTCTTCTCGATAGCTTCACCACAGATGTGTGTGGCGTAGGCTAGAAGATCACCCGTTGAGCGATTTCGGCGAAAACCGTATTGACGGTCACTAAGCAGGTCGTTTGCTTCTAGGTACGCCAAAAGCCTGACGTTCAATATTCTCTCCATGCTCTTACAGAGTATGGATGTTATTGAAATGGGCTTGTAGTTGACAGGGTCAGCACGACTACCCTTTTTGGGCACAGGTTGCACGTTAGCTTGCTTCCAAGATTTTGGGACTAGTCCTGTTTTTAGAGATAGACGGTAGAGGCGTGTCAGTATTGGAGTCAGTTCAGGCGCACAAGTTTTAAGAACTATAGCTGGGATTCCATCTGGGCCGGTAGCTTTGTTCACGTCTAGAGCTTTCAGTGTCTTTCGTACCTCTGTCTGTCGAATATGTATCTCAACCATGGAGGTACCACTATGAAACAGATGTGGAGGTATTGCACCGTTAGTATCTAAACGAGAAGATTCTGCGAAAAGAGTTGCAAGCAGATTTGCTTTTTCTTCTGCAGTGTGAGCTAGTGACCCATCAGGTCTCAGCAGTGGAGGAAGTGAGGGGCGGCAGAAGTTCGATTCAACCGCTTTCGCCAGGGACCAAAATGCCTTACTGCCGGCTGGGAATGAGGCAAGTTTGTTCCCGATCCGCGAAATGTGGTCGAAACGAGCCTTCCGTAAAATCTTTTTGCATGATTTGGCAACCTTATTGAATGCTTTCTTCTTCAACTTTACATCTTTGGCTTTGTGGTTGCGAGCATCGACCCAAGCTAGGTACGCTGTGTGTTTATGCAATTCAGCACGTTTGCACTCTGCATTGAACCAGGGTCGAGCTTGCACTGACGCGATTTTGTCAGAGTAAGGAATATAGTATTCCATACCTTGCCGTATCACGTCAGCTATAGCATCAGCGCAAGCCGAAGGGTCATTAGAAGAGAAGCAAACTCGCTGCCAAGGATAACATGCAAAAAAGGAACGCATCTCGTCCCAGTCTGCTGACTATAACGCCATTCCCGTCGGTTACCATTTGGTGTGGTCTTAGACGGGCAGTGAGCGGATACTGCTTTCACCAGACAGTGGTCGGAGCTACCTAATGGAGAAGATACCGACACTGAGTATTGGTCTGGCTCATTAGTCAACAGAAGGTCTAAGCAGTTGGCTGTATGGCCTTCAACATCTGGAACCCTTGTGGCTTCTTGGACCAACTGAGTGAGATTTAACGCAAGTGCTAACTTACGAGTCTCTCTTCCAGCGTGGTCAGTAGACTGGTATGGGAAAAGCCATTCGTGGTGATGGGCATTAAAATCCCCCAGTAGTACTAATTGAGCTGTGGGATACTTTTGTTGTCCGGCATCCGCCGCCTCACTAAGGTATTCAGTGAGCCTAGTCATCTCCTGGTCTCCGCTGTGCGATCTATACACACATGCATAGAGTATTTTATCTATACCAGTATCCACTAGAACCCACAGTACAGAAAATCTATGGTCTTCAAGATTCCGAAGACGCCGATAGCACACGTCATCGCGGGCATATAAACACACTCCCGCACGAGATTTGAAGTTGTGCTCCAGAGTAAACCCTGGGTATGATAAGTACGAAACATCTGACGGTGGCCTTATCTGCGTCTCCGAGAGGAATAAGAGAGCAGGTTTCTCTGTCTCAAGATGGTGATGGACAGCAACGAGATTTGAGTGTAACCCTCTTATGTTAGTGAGGTGCACCTTTAATGAGAGGGAGTGCAGCCGCTGTGTAACCGTTTTCCTATTTCTCTGTTTCATGTTTGGTGAGTGATGAAAGGTAGGAAAATGGCAGTTAAATGAGGCTTTACAATCTTAACCATCAGATTTGTAAAGACATATCGTACATATGAGGGACTAGTCCGGAGACTGCGGGGACGCCCGAGCCCCCCCAAGACGTTCATAGGGCCCTCTCGTCCGGTCGCCAACCGGCACTATGACGCATCTTGGGATTTTTCGCGAGTTGGTGGGGCAGCCTTTCTCGAGTGGCTAAAACGTTACTTGGGCCCCCTACTGACTGCGGTCGGCCAGCGGTGCACCGTGCCTCGGATCCCGCTACCCTCCGAGACTAATCACAGAGCACGGTGGTATCTGTACTTATCAGGTCGGTTGTCGTAAAGTAAAGCAACTATTTTGACCCATAGTCCTTGAGGCTTCATAGGCCATCGTGCCGGAACACGGCTAGGCCATTATGGCGACACGATTTTGACCGATGGGTGGTTATAAAGCCGCGGCCGGAGCCTACCACCAGAGTCACCTGATTGGCACCGCCCAGGGGCTACGTGTAGGGATTCATTTTTACGGGTATTCTCCTACGGACGTGGGTGACACGGCCCCCAAAGGGGGTTATGTAGGTTTTGATATTAAATACGTCAAACGCAATTTTGTTTTAAAAATTATGCTAGTAGACTCATAAAAATGCGCTGTCCGAGTTCACTCGGATTAGACGCCCTTGAACAAGGGCGCTTGGATTGCCAGTGACCGATAATCCGAACATAAATAAGGGTAGATATTTATCCCAGTGTCGGTCCGAGCGTACTTGAACCATGTCAACTCGATTTTCAATCATACTTCCATCTCTTTTTCTATAATTTTTCCAGGGTAAAAAGTAAGTACTTAGGATAATTTGGAATAAACGTAGTTCTAAAAACTTTCTTAATGGAAAATAACTAATAAGAAAATGATCATGACATAGAAAGACAAACGGATAGAAGGATACGACGATTTCATTAGGGTTCCGTTATAGTCAAAATAACTACGTAATCCAAAAATAACAAGTGTCAATGCCTCATATGAATTTCACACATAGCCCTTGTGAATATGACCCGACATTTTTCGTTTGAAAAGGAGAAATCCGCTTAAGAACTTGACACGATATAGAGGATCAATTCGAACTTGCCGGCCTGATCCTGCCCTAATGGAAGTGACTTACCATGGGCCGGAATATCTACTAATAGCCCGTTCCTACATCTTACCAGCCGTTCGTTTGCCTTAGTATCAGTTAAAATATGACATAAGCTCCATACAACTAGGTAATTTCAAAATTCAACTGATTATAAGGCAAGTGGATGAACTGTGAGACGTGGGAAGTTGGGAACCGTCCATAAAAGTCCTCGTGTTCCTTGTATTCGCCTATAGCCAGGGCAGCGACAAATGGACAAATTGACACGAAATTCCGAATTTAAAAAAATCGAGAGGGGGTGGGGCAAAAACTGAAAAATACAGCCCCCACTCCCCTATATTTCTACCTTAATCATCGTCATCATTTCAGCCATCAAACGTCAAGTAATGAACATGCGTGCGTCTGTGGTTTTTAATCTATGCCTACGCGCCCCACGAAAAGTAGGTTATGTGCGTTTCAGTGGTCAAACTTGCGTTAATGATGGGTTATGTTTTTGTCTGCGAAGTTTCAATTATCATTTGCCCCCATTTGAATTGGCTGCCCGGTGCATGGGCCCCAGCTTGTCCACTCCTAGATCCGGCCCTGATAACACGACTGTTATAACTTTATATACCTCTCTGGACCACTCAATACTACACTAGTATACGTCTATGACTGTAATGGTTTACTTGAATTGAGTCTGAATTATTGATATTAAACTTCTGATCCTCAGATGTCTGGTGTTCCTATTGATACCTCAGTTCTTTTCAAGAGTGGGAAGATATACGCTCACGTGCTACGCCCTAGTACTTATTCTCACTGGTCCTGCAACCAATACATTGAAGAATTCCGAAGTGCTCTCTGAATCTATGGCTTGTACTCAAGTAAGAAATTCTTGAAGTAATAGACAATTGTAAATTTAATATTGTATTGCAGCCTCAGAATCTGTCGATCAAATAAAAAGGGGTTTTTTGCAGTAATATGCAATACTTTTTTTACATTTTTTTAAAGCTAAGATTATTATTATTACATTATTGTTTAGTAAGTCAAACGATAGACAATATTGTTACGGGTTTAGCGGGACTCGAATTAAAATGCCGTTAGAATTATTATATAGTTTATTAGAACTATACAAACATGTATAACACAGGTACAAATATAACCGAACACAACAAATCCTAACGCAATGCAGAAGGTCGTAATTCAATAAAACGTGCAAAGTCCGTCGCTAATAGATTACTGAATATACACACGTCTCACCTTGATCGTGGTACTCGCTCGACTCCCTCAATCGGGCCATTGTTTTATACTGCACAAATGCAATATATCCGCCCGGCAACGTGGACCGAATTTCCTAGAACCAGCTTTGATAGATATCAAAGAATCAGATAGATTAGATTTTTTATTTGGATAATTTGACCCATTAAAAAAGTTCCAATTTTTTTTGTAAAGGTTACCAATATTGTTCTTTTTTAGTTTTTATTAATGATATTTTCAGAATTTCTTTTAAGGGCACCGCGTGCCCCCACAAAAAAACCCTGCCCGGGACCAATGTTGACAAAAACTAAAGCGGTATCACTAGGTTTAATTATTATCATGAAAACGCAATTAATTGATTATTATCATGAAAAAACAATTGGGCTGATTTTGATCGGCTGATTTGAATAGTATACAAGATTCTCCCATATCATACAATTACTTTAAACATTTTTTTTTATATCAAACCCATCGAAAATGTATAGTTTTAAATATCTCTCTTTGCACCGAGGGTTAAAAGGGTTTATAAACTCATATCTCACGCCCGCTTGGTCCCCCAGCTATCATATTAAATTGAAAACACCAAGCAACTTGATTTAGCATTGTCTGGGCCACGCATCTTTATTACTGCACATTTTTGGAATATAAAGTTAGAATTTAGTTTCTGGATTATAATTTTCGGCTAATAGACTGGTAAACAAGTGCCTTTTGGACCAACTTTTTTCAGCAGTCTCCGAAAATTATAAATGAGGTGTCATTCGATTCGGAATGGCATCTAGATGATTTTTGAAAAAAATGAAGTTCCGCTTGCATAGATTGTAAAAGTTATTAACAATTAACTAAAAAAAAGGGGGTTTTAGTTTTTTGCAAATATCTCAAGAAGTAATAAAGATTTTTCAAATTTGAAAAAAGTTTCGAAAAGAGAAGGAAATTTCCTAAAAAAAGTCTTGACTCCCGAAACTGTAAGATTAATATTTATAATTTTCCCAGAGGGATGAAAATACGGCCGAAAACGGGTACTCTGGCTTTTGCAAGCCACACCCACATCGGCCCTTTAATTAATACATATTATTTAAACATACTAAATATGAAAATAAAAAATTGAAAAAATTCAGGCACTAACTGAATAGATGAATGAACAATAATAATCTGGTTAAAAAATATTTATAACAATTTTTCATTTAGTTATTCAATAGTTAATTAATAAAAATTTTTTGCTTGAACATGAACATTGCAAGTGTGATAATTGTTAAACTATAAATTTAAGATTTTTTTTCCTTTCTTGGAGAAATTCTTGAAAGGCTTTAGAATAGAACCCCGTTGGAAAAATTAGAAAATGTTTATTTTTCATTTTTTTTATTAATAACTTTCGTTGTTTTAAAGTTTTAATTTTGTAACAAGACTCTTTTCGAATCTTTTTTTAAAATTTGAAAAATCTTTATTAGTTTTTGAGATATTTGCAAAAAACTAAACCCCCCCTTTTTTGTTAATTGTTAATAACTTTTACAATTTTTGCAAGCGGAACTTAATTTTTTTCAAAAATCATTTAGATGCCATTCCGAATCGAATGACACCTCATTTATAATTTTCGGAAATTGCTGAAAAAAGTTGGTCCAAAAGGCACTTGTTTACCAGTCTATAAGTGTGCATCACTCTATAGTAAATGATTTTGTGTTTTAATCGCGAAGCTGGTAAATAGGCAGACGGCCCATCTGATTTAAAGTTATTACCTGCGTATATAGATGCTGTAAAAAGTTGTGGTAGCGTAATGGCTAGCTGGCTAGCGCAGGCGTCCCAAACTCAAAGCGCGGGTTCGAATCCTGGCCGGAACGCGTGCGCCACGTACCTAGGCAGTTTTCTGACCTAATGTGGATACGGAATAAGTTTGGTGGAGGGGAAAATGGGCCAGCGGAAAACTCACTCATAACGGCTCACCTCATGGAAAGCGATTATCGTTGCCTATGGACACTTCCAGCACCAATGATGTCACAAATACCCTGCCAATGTACGAGGAACTTTTTGAACCTTTAATCCACCGCTACTCTCTAAGGGGAGACTGGCTATAGCTAAGGCAATGGCTGCCGAAACCCCTAGTTCATAATGTAATAAAATAATAAATAATATCATGTAATAAAGAAAAACATGTAGTAGTTCCGATTGACCAAGATATGTAACGATAAGTGACAAGAAGAAACGCCATCGCCATGAATGTTGTGATGTTCCGCGGCTAGTAGTAAAAGCGGGGCGCGGGGTAAGCTGAACAACACCCGTCATGGCCGGGTGCGCGACCCCACCGCGTTGAGTTTGTCAATATGTATTGCAAATTTTTAAAACAGACTTTTTTTTTATTTGTCTTGACTTTATGTTGTTGGTCCGAAGACCTCACTACTTTACCGGGGTTTTTGGGGCGAGCGCCTTCGCCTTGCTCGAGCCCGGGGGCAACTTGCTTGAGGGAGCTCCCTAGGGAGTTTTACCTCGGCTGGACTGTTGCCATAAGAGGGGGATGAATCTGATGATGCCCGCCAATGGGCGACACAATGAACTAATTGAGAACGGGCGACGGGTAATATAAAGCCCGAGAAGAAGGATCCCGGCGGACCGAGATCGGCGGTTCGCGGCGGCCTACGCTATCTTACTGCTGTTTCGCAACGTGTTATGGCTGGGAGAGAAGAAACGGCGAAAGAAACTTCCCAGCAACACGCCTAGTCCATCCTGTGGGGGGGCTATGTCTCCTGGCGTCCCTCGCAAGGACGTGGAGAGATCGTGATTGGCTTAAAACAGACGCAAACAAAGTCACAGGCGGTCGCCAATATTCTAACGCGTAATTACTAATGCGTAATAATTCGTATCTTGGTGTTATTATGCGACGCGACGATTGTAGTTTCTGAATTACGATGTTTAATGCTAAGCCAACGAGCTGAATAGAAATTAGTATTTTACGCATGTCTGTTCTCAATTGTTATGAAAGTACAATCTGAGTGTCTGCTAGCCGGGAATAAACCCGGCACGGCGTATGGTAAATAAGGGTAAATAATAAAATGAGTGTTGATTATTCTTTTTTTAGAGCTTTAAATATATTCTTTTTGTATTTTTAACACTTTACATAAAAGTGCGGCTTTATCTAAGATACTGAAAGTAGGAAAATAATTTTATTTTGTTTAGTTTGGTTTTTAAAATTGTTAGCAGTTATATAGCAGGTATACTGTATATTATATTTATATAATTTGTCCCAAATAAAATTATTCTTTCTAATCTTCTAATTTAAAGGTTTAGGTCATTTCACGCAGATATGTTAACTTCAAATTCAAAAGGTTTTATTCAAAATATGTTCCACTGGGGAACTTTTTGAAGGTCATAGATATAGATTAGGGTTGTAACGGAACTTCGCTTCCGCCTCCGTTACTGCGGAAGTTCTGCAAGAAATCGTACCTCCGCCTCCGCCTCCGCATCCGTGTAATATTTGCGGAGTTATAACGGAGGTTTATTTACCAATCAAACGCAAGCGGCGGCACTTGCGGCGACTCAGCGGTCCGGCCGCGCACGGGAAATGAACAAGAATCAACGCGTGCGCGGCGGGAACGCGGTTGGGGTGGGGCGGGGTCCAAACGTCATTTGTCAAATGAATTATACGCGACAGGAATCAACCTGTCGAATTGTTTGGACGCGTTAGACGTAGTACATACGTATTTGATTTAAAGTAAATATTTTATACTATTGATAGTTTTATTAAACTATAAACTACTATTTTTTCTACATCCACTTTCACTTCCGCCTCCGCCTCCGTTTACCACCGCATCCGCCTCCGCCTCCGCTAAGAAAGCCTCCGTTACAACCTTAATATAAATCAATTAAAACTCTACTTCCTATACATCGCTTCGCAACGTATAACGGAAGAAGGGGCAAGAAACTCCTCAGCCACACGTCTAGTTAATACTTTTTCATCGTTTAAATATCTATAGAAATTTAAATACCTATAGAAGTCGTATTACTAATTACGTTTCAAAGAATGAATGGAGTTGTAACAAACAAAATATTATTACCATAGCAATGATGACAGTCGACTCGGTCTCTGTGGTTCAGCGGGCTCAGTCTTAGCCGGCCGTACTCGCTAGAATCCAGAAGCTATGGCTTCGATTCCTTGCACGGTAAATTTCGAAATCGAACTTTCTGTTACTTACCATGGTCTGGGTGACCAGGATCGGACCCAGAGTAGTCCATTGTATATTACCACTTACTTAGCTTGGGAATATACAATGTGTGTTTGTCTAACGATTATTATTATTGTTACATTATATTATTATTATACTAAGAATTCATACTGCGACAAATCTCGTGTCAATGGGCAAAAGACGTTATTTGAGAGGGACATTGTTAATCACGTACAATATTGGCAGATAACATAATTATTATCAACTAGGATATGACTGCGACTCCTTCCACGCTTGACTTGAAATTCCCGCGGGATTCCTGGGACACAAAATATCGCACTATTGAAAAAAGAATATAAATCATCGTTTTAGTGGAAACTGTGTCGGAATAAGCTAATTTTTATGCCCTCGTACAACTAGAAACCACTGCCAGGAAATTCCCGCGGAATCCCCGGGATAAAAAATATTACACATTTTATTAATTCAAATTTGCTACCTTTTAGTGAAGAAATCACATAGGAATTTCTTTTTTTTTATCTGACACTTTTAAATCCTTCCTAGAAAATTTCCCTTGGGATTCCCATGATAAAAAAATTTGCTGTCAATCAGCGAAAACCGCTTCGTAATCGCCCCAGTAATTTTTATGTCAATCCCAAACAAACAGACAAGAAACCAAACAAAATTTCATGATGTTCTCCCTAGTATACATAGTGTATTTTAGGTTCTTTTAATAACTTCAATATACAGATATAGCAATTTTAGACTTAAAATATTACAGACTGTTTAAATAATGTGAATCAGACTTAAAAGTACGAATACTTAATTAAAAACCCCTTCAAATAGTAGAACATTCAAATAAATCTATTTCAGGAACAAATCAAAACAAACGCTCAGCAACTAAATGAATCGTTGAAGAAGCCCATCAATGTAATGAAGGAATCCATAAAACCAATAATGGATAGATTCAACGACATAGCCAATAAACTTAAATGGACCACTGTGAAGATAAATAGACTCACGCTTAGTATTGGTAAGTGGCAATGTTGTATAAAGAATAAAAGAAACTACTTTGAAAGTGAGCAATATCGTGTTACAATTTGGGCCACCTGCACATCTGTAAACAAAGCACAATTATTACCCGCCGGCGTTTGAGGTAATAACATGGAAACTGTTTTATGGTTGTCTTCTACTTTTTGATTGGAAAAACAGTCCATTGTGTATGTAATCTTTATGGTAGTCATTAGCCAGGTGCAATTCTTGGTAAATTCAGTCCACGCGGTCGACCAGACAGACATATTGTGTTTGTACGTATAAAGCAATGCCCCAACGGAGGGGCGATGCGGTGTAGCGATAGCTACGAGCGTGGCAAGACGCGTCGTACATTCGATAATTTATATAGTGACGGATTTTGCACGTGTTTTTGAATCTGGGCCCAAAATTGGGTAAAAGCATATAGGTCTTAAAAGCTTTTTGTAATTCTTATTAACGGAGTGTATAGGTGCAGGTTTTCAATTTGTGGTGAAAATATTTCTTTATATGGTCAGACATAATTAATTTGTTTGATCATTATTTTTGTATTGATTTATTATATTTCAGTAAGTGTGATTCAATCAAACTTTTCCTATTTAAAATCCATCACAAAAAAGTGCAATCAATATCTTGGCACCCCGTATAAGCGCTGTATAGACTCTTTGAAGGAAGGTCTTCAAGATTGTTTGGAAACCTTTGGAAGATCATGGCTGAGTGATGCGACGTACATTGCCAAGGCAGCTTGCAGCGATGTGCTAGTTCATAAAAAGTTCTGTGCTATGATGGAATATTTAGAAGAGGATATTATTGCTGGTGTTAAGAAAAGTAAGCTTAATAATAATATTGGAATTGAAAACCAAAAACGGTCGGTACTTGTAACCAGATCCATTTATTCTTATGTATTTCGATTCGCTTAATCCGATACTGTAGGTCAACTTGGTCAATACACCCACAAAATGTTGAGAATTTATGGACCAACCTGACCCCAGATTCGGTATTTTGGTTCATAAACAAAAAGGATGGGTCTGTTAAAATGTAGACAATAATTTTTATTTTGTATGGGCCGGTGGGGCTTGAAACTTAAAACATAGTTTCATTATGCGTGAGTCGCAATAACTTAAGATAATACAAATTTTTGTTTGTTTTTAACCGACTTCGAAAAAACGAGGAGGTTCTCAACTCGTCGGGATTTTTTTGTTGTTTTTTTTTATGTATGTTCACCGATTACTCGTGATTTATGATCCGATTTAGGTGTACTTTTTTTCCGACGCGGAATAACTGCCATGTGGTCCTCTAAATATTTGACGTAGTTTGGTCAAGTAGTTTTCATTTTATGAACATTTTTTTGTTCCCGTTTCTTGGGACCTATATTTTTTAAGGAGCGCGGCACCATTCGTAGGTCATCCTCCATACATAGTAGCTAGACACTAAAAGTAACAAATAAAAAATAAAAACTTCGTTTAAAAAAACCGACTTCAAAAACTAAAAAACTAAAATGTATAAAATAACTTATTTCTAAAGCTATTATTATTATATATTATCTAAAACATCTTAAAGTCGGTGCAAAGTAAAACATAAAAATTAATATATTTTGAAAATTACTAAGCACTTAATTTGATTTTATTTTCAGAAATAGAAACTATCTCAGAACGCTTAGCTTGCTTATTAAACATGGAGGTGAATATCCATCATTCGTATACGTTTAGCAGCAATGGAAGTCGTTCCACCAGTCAGGTCACTGCTGGCATTGTCACTGAGATCAGAAAGAGGGCAGATCCGTTGCTCACTTGGCTGTCCTGGAGCTCATGTGTGACCAGTCTTTCACTGTTGTTTATTATATTCAGGTATTATTATTACACTAATGACCCCAGCAGACGTTGTTCTGTTCTAAAGAAATGAAAACCTAAATTCCAATTCCAGCGTCATATGGCTTCAGTCGTGAATCTAAACCATCCCCAGACCCATAAAAATGTATAACAGACTTTCATCAAAATCCTGGAATCCGACTCCAGCGCCACCAGCTACCAGATGCAATTATTGTAAATAGTAAAAAAGTCATAAGTATCCTATATACGAACATACAAAAAATCATCAAAACCCTGAAAATCCAATTCCAGCTCCACCTACCAGGTCCAATTGTGAATCTAAATCGTTCGGCTACCCATACGAACATATAAAAAAATTCCTCATGTCGGCATTTGAACTAATTGTAATTGTTTTATGATCATCTTCTTTTGTTTACTTATTTATTGGCATACGTTTCTAGAAACCAGCCCATTGTTTTATTGTACCCATCTCTGGTTGTTTGCGGCCAATTCATTAGCCGGGTGTGTCGGATTATGTTGACTACGATACGGGTACATTGCATTTGTGCAGTATAAAACGATGGCCTGATTGAGGGAGGGACACTCGAGCGAGAACCACGATCAAAGCGAGACGTGTGTACTTCAATCGAGAAACTAATAGGGGCGAACTTTGTGCGTTTATTGAATTACGACCTTCTGCATTATATTTGGACTTGTAGTGTTCGGTTATATTTGTACCTGTGTTATACGTGTCTGTATAGTTCTAATAAACTCTATAGTAATTCTAACAGCATTTTAATTCGAGTCTCGCACTCGTAACATTACGATAAATCTGTAGTCTACACATTTTAACAAAAACGTTACAAATGTTTACTGCCCCTATGTAGATAGATTTGGTTATCTACTGTCTACATATAATTCAAAATTTTCAGAGCCAAATATTACCAGCATATGTATGAGACTCGCTCAAGATTTGACAATCGTTATATTACACAAGAACTAAGAGATCTTGACCTGAAGAGGCTGAGAGAAGGAAGGGACACTATTCTCCCATTAAATAGGAGAGAACGAGCAAAATATATTACGGTAAGTATATCTTCACGTCTAGCTTTACTTTGTCTTTCACTTACGATAGAATTGGAAAATAATCAAGAAAATAACCGAACTCAATAATTGCAATATTTTTCATAAGTGTCAGTTTTAACCCTAATAAATCTGTACGACGTGAATGTTAGTAATTTTTAATTTTATATTATTCTAAGTAATATATAAATCTGGAGAGTTTGTTTGTTTGATTGATTGAACGCGCTAATCTCAGGAACTACTGGTTTGATTTGAAAAATTCTTTCAGTGTTAGATAGCCCATTTATCTAGGAAGGCTATAGGCTATCATCACGCTAAGACCAATAGGAGCAGATTACCAATGAAGAATGATTCAAAATCGGGGGGGTTTTGAATATCAATTCCACGTGGACAACGTCGCGGGCACAGCTAGTAGAATTATATTAAAGACTAGCTTCTGCCGGCGACTTCGTCCGCGTGGAAATTTTTTTAATCATCCCACGGGAACGCTTTAATTATCGGGATCAGAAGTATCCTATATGTTGGCCAGGGATATAAGCTACCACCATACAAAATTTCATTTAAATCGATCCAGTCGTTTCGGAGATTAGCCGATACAAACAGAGAAACAAAAAAAATTGAAAAAAATCTAAATTAGTTCTATTTCACTTTCTGACTCCTCCTCCTCCTCCTGACTCGATTTTCAGCATTTTTCTTCATTGTACAGAAATTCGACCTCTACAATTTTATTATATCTATAGAAGAGAGGGCAGATCTCCCGACAACCGTCCAACATGCACGACTAGACGGCACTAAGGTAGTATACTAAGGCTGGTGTGAATAAACATTTAACCGACTGTTAAAATAAAATAATCGCTGTTTAGCCATATATTTTTGGCGATTATTTTATGATAACCGTCGGTTAAATGTCTATGCACACCAGCCTAAGTAGCCTACGGCCGTCATAGACGCACGACCCCAGGTTACGGCCCTCAGGACACAATATCATCTATACCTCTCACCAAGGAATTCTGGTGTTCCGCGCACCATTCACATTCAACAAGTGACGGGAAAATCGCTTGCAGACGGTCTATTAGAAGTTTCAATGCGTGCAGGAACGGCAAAAGAATACTCATCAAAAAAGCATGTGTTCTTAGTTTTTGAACTAAGCAACAATATACAGTAAAATTAGATTCACAAGAAACATTATCTGCTCTTCAGACGACGTCATTCAGTCTAGTGGCGTCAGAGAGGCTTTACATGAGTCGTTCCGCTGTGTTCATGTCTGTGACAACATTCAAGCTACTAATACATATGGTAGCAGATTATAGTTTGTACTGGGTATTGATGACAATACGATATCATGGAAAGCGCCAGTCTCCAATGCAAGGTATGCTTAAGTTATCCTTAAAGCGTTTTGTTTTGCAGACTCATGTTGTATATTTGACGAGGTGTAAGTTATAATTATTGGTAGATTCTAGATATTGTATGATAGACTCTGTGTTCAAGCTCGCAAAACAAAGTTGGAGCACAGTCAGGAATAATTAGGATGACCAAAATTATGTCCAATAAGACCCGTGACGAGTTAGAAAACAGAAATCCCTCTCCTCCTCGCTGCAGACGCAATGTTCCTTTTAAAAACGTGTATGGTGTACTGCTCTAATCGTTGAGACGCCTCTTTTACTGGATCTCAGAGGTCACGCTTTCCACCACTGTTATTTACTCTGATCTTAGTGATAGAACCGGTGCCAAAATTGATCCCGAAAATACAACTTTAAGAATTATTGTCTACTAGCGGCCCCGGCAGACGTTCTCCTGCTCAGCAAAAATAATAATCTAGGACCCGATCCCAGCGATACCAACCGCTTCCAATTGTGGATTTAAATCATCCTGGGACCCACTCAAACACACAATCGGTTCCAACAGGATAAAAAGTATCCTATGTCCGTCTCCTGGTTCTAAGCTACCTTCTCACCAATTTTCAGCCAAATCGGTACAGCCGTTCTTGAGTTATAAATAGTGTAACTTACACGACTTTCTTTTACATATATAGATATAGATATGTTAGAGCATCACATTACAACTTCTGAACGAATTTACATGGAACTCGACACAGAGCCAGCGTACGGTTCTACAATCAGGTTACTTTTTGTCCTGATATATAGTTAAAAAGTTGGTGTTTTGATGTGTTTTTTGATGCCACCGTTTCAGTTTACTGTCAAATACGTCGTCAAGGCAATGAGATCAACGTTTTATAATACGACCGGCGTAACTTGGCAAATGTGAACATAGGCTCTGTGAACTTTAGAGCATGTACACTCGTGTGATGAGTTGGCATACGACTCGTCACTGAATGCAATTGGTCGCCCTTCATCTCTGTATTTTTTCATTACTTTGTACTAGTTGGTCACTGTATTTTCTTCACTTGTTTACATGCGCTAAAGTTCGCAGAGCCTATGTTCACATTCGCCAAGTTACGCCGGCCGTATTATACCAGCGCAGCTAGTATTCATTACTAATATAATGAATACTAAATATTTTCTTCAGCGGGCGTCCCAGAAACAGGCGCACATGTGACTGGGTCTGGCTTCGTTACTAATTTATTGCGGTCAATAATTGAGACATTGAATATCCCACTAGAAAGTCCTGTCCCCTCTCCGATTCCATGTCTACCAAACCCAATCCCACCAGATTTCAAGAGATATACACAAATTGGTGAGACTTGTTTCATTTTCAATTATTATTCTAAGCAGCAAGTACCACTCTTTATTTATTTGAAATTTTGTATTACTTACTTAATTATCTGTATTTCTGTATACGTACGAGTTACATGGCATTCAATTCAATGTATCTAGGAGCTATTCACATCCAGAAAATTCTGAATAGTCTCGCGAAAATAACAATCCCATTTTCAGGAATAAAGGTGTAATTAGAGGTTTTAGGGATGAAAGTATAATTTTATCTCTAAAATCACAAATTTTTCAAGAATCTTTTTCCAGGAGTGTTGATATGTCTTCTATGGTTCTTTGCTCTCTTTGAGCCGTACGGTCTTCGACTAAGGCACGTAGTAATGGGACATTATAGGCCGGAACGAGCTAAAACTAGGGCGGTGTGGCTTTACAACCATATATTACGGACCAGGGGAAGTTTTATGAAATTGGCAAGACGAAAATTGCACAAGGAATATAAATATTCATCTGAATCGAAACATACGTTTAAAAGATGGCTGGATTCCATTCTCCCGTTAGTAATTTATATGAGTATACGATGAAAATAATGATGAAACCTGAAAATGAAAAAGTAGTTCAGTTAATTTTGTTTTTACTTTTAATGATAATAAAACTCTCCTGTAAAGGATTAGTATCGGTTCGCACCAAGGACAACACTTTTATTACTGTTATAACAATGTTCTGGCACTTAATATACTATTTTATTATAATTACTTGGCAATTTCCAATATTCGTCTTCTATTCTACTATCTTTTATAGACTTCAATGCCTTCGTACATTACTCGGAACAAGTCCCGTAGAGTCCCATTGTCTTCTTTGTGGTACACGATCTGTTCGGAATGACCTGGATTCTGATTTAGTAAGGTAAACCTTGTGAGCATTAGTAATTATTTTGAAAGATAAAGGCCAAGCGAGGCCAAGTACTTAGGAAGAAATTTCACAGCAGAGTATAAAGTATGTTAGGAGCTTTATCGTATCGTATGCCATGAATAAGCTGCCATTTATGGTTTTAAAAGGGTGTCATTAAATCTCTCCGAGGCCGTCAGGGCGTTCGTGAAATCTCTGGCGTTGCAAACGGCTATATGTGACGGTAACCGCTTTCCATTAGAAGGGCCTGTTTGCTTACTCCAGCTATAAAAAAAGAAGACTGTTAAAACCGTAACCGTAGCTCCATAATCTATGGTCTCTGTGAGAATGCCGTATACATTTTTGCCGTATACATCGGAGAAGCAGATCTAGGAGCTCACACCAACGACATTGATATGGGGGGAAATACAATCCAAATACTACTACTATCCATTTTGCTTCTACTTTAATAATACGTACCGCTGAGGAATAGAACTTCTTACCGCTGTCTGTTTTTCTTGAAACATACAATTTAGGTGTCTTCAAGTCTCCGGTGTATAGGTTTATTCTAGGTAAGTGCTCTATCGTAGATAGTATTTCCATCTGTTACCAGATGCAATGTCGGTCAAATGCAAACCATACAATATAAAAAACAGATTTAAAAAGGCATCTTTTATAACACGAACTTATATATAAATTTATTCAAGATGTGAAACAAGAGACTGCCCAGGAATATACTGTATGAGATGCTTCTCTGACATTGGCCAGTTATGTACTATATGCATGTCGCCCACAGACTATGGTGATCTAAGTGATATCGACTTGGAAAAGTAAGTAAATTTGATTTGACCTTCGTCTTTTTCACCCAACCTCTGTCTACTTTTTTTATTGCCTGAAGCAGGCAAACAGGCAGACGGCTCGCCTAATGGAAAGTGGTACCGTCGCCTATGGACGTTTGCAACACGAGGGTTATCGCCAACGCGTTGCCGACCTCTAAGAAAATTTATAACGCTCTTCTTAAAGAACCCCATGTCGAAGCGCAAAGGGAAAACTGCTGGACGTAGGCGTCCCGAAGTACATGCCACATATTTCGGTCTCCCTTCCGATCTTCCTGCAAACAGGCAGACGACTCACCTGATGGAAAGTGGTTACCGTCGTCTATGGACGTTTGCAACACGAGGGGTATCGCCAACGCGTTGCCGACCTCTAAGAAATTTTATAACGCTCTTCTTAAAGAACCCCATGTCGAAGCGCAAAGGGAAAACTGCTGGACGTAGGCGTCCCGAAGTACAAGCCACATATTTCGGTCTCCCTTCCGATCTTCCTGCAAACAGGCAGACGGCTCACCCGATGGAAAGTGGTTACCGTCGTCTATGGACGTTTGCAACACGAGGGGTATCGCCAACGCGTTGCCGACCTCTAAGAAATTTTATAACGCCTTCTTAAAGAACCCCATGTCGAAGCGACAAGGGAAAACTGCTGGACGTAGGCGTCCTCAAGTACGTGCCACATATTTCGGTCTTCCTTATCCACCCCTGTCGGCGACCTTGCGCAGGTCATCAGTCACGATGACCTAAATCATCTATATCTACCTAAATATTCGAATTGAGGTGTCTGTGAGGCGAGTTGCGGGGAGGAGCAATCATTCACGGTTCTTCTGCTCAACGGTTTCTTTATTACTATTAAAACATTACATAAGTACTCGCCCCACATCTGTCGGCGATTTCATAATAAATGCCAGAATTGAAGTGAAGACCCTCTTACATATTCGTTTCTTAACTTATCCATATTATAACACACAATCATCTCAACATTTTCATCTCTGCTATAATTTAATTGATGACTAATCTTTTCAAGGGGCTCATCTGATGACAGCGACGGAAGTGAATACGAGAATGATGACGGAAAAAAATTTGGAGACGTAGCACATAGATCTGTGAGTATTCAAAAAAGCCCTTTCGGTTTCAAATGCTACTAGCATACTGAAGGAAGATATTTTTTTAATTTTAGATTAACTGGTATAAACAAGACGATGATAAAGAAGATACCAAAACAAAAGGATATGATAAACATTATAAATGCAGTTTTTCTTCTGATAACTCAAATCGAGATAGTATCCCATTACTACCTGAGAGTTCACATAGATCTAGTAAAAGGAAAGAAATAATCTCTTATACTCATTATGATCACAAACTACTTTACTTATTTAAATTAATCAATATAAAAGCAAAAGAATTAATTGACCACAGCGATTTACTGTATGACTTTGATAATAAAAATCTTTTCAACAAAATTATTTGTGATAGTCGTCAGAATAATAAGATCCTGTGCTTATCCAACTATTCAATTTGCGACTCTCGAGCTCATAGCAATAACAAATATTTTAATAAACCTAGTAAGCTGTTTACTTGTCACACTCAAGGTTACAGAAGTTCTGTAAATTCAGAAAATATAAATTCAAATATAAAATCAGAATTTTATAAGTTTGTTATTTCAAGATATTTACAGTTAACAGAGGTATTATCACAAACTACTGCTTATGAAATCGTAAAGGATAAAAGTTATATTGTCGTTACAAAAATAAAGCGAGACAATGGACTATCAACACGTTGGAAAAGGAAGTTTAGCCTTCTGAGACGAAGAAAAAAGAACTGTGATAAATCACAACAAAATTTCAGAAATATTTTAAGATATTATATGAATATTGTTAACCAGAATGTATGTAATTTCAACAAAGATTTGCCTGAAAACGTTAAAAATAATCTTAAAAGTGACAATACAAAAAATGAAAATAATGATAAAAAGAAAGAAAAGAAGTCTAAGAAGAAATCAAAAATACCCAATATCTCAAAAAATATCACTAAGGAAGCAGATGTTCAAAAATCTAAAGATCCTAAAAAATCAATAAATACATCAAAGTTTTCAGTGGTTTGTTCAAAATATTGGAATAGATTCAAATGGAATTTAATACCTTGCACCGAATTCGTTAAAATATCTAAACGTCAAACGATAGCTTCCAAAAGCTTAAATAATTTCAAAAGAAGGAAAAAATCTGTCCAAAAAGCTAAATTAAACGAAGATATTAAAGCCCCAATAGAAAATAAAGAAGTTATGAGAAATTTTAAACTGAGTGCGTATTTATATGAACAGGAGTGGGTTAAAATGAAATTTAATGATGATGTAGAAACTACTGCCGATAATCTACCAAATATTTCAGAAGAGCAAGAGCTGAAAATAAAGTACGACTTTAGTGAAGCAAAGACTCTCATTGAAGAAGTAAGATCATAAATTAAAATTATAGAATATTATGAAATACTATACAAATTCTATTCTACACGATTATAGGCTCTATAACTTCTATCGTCCGAAATAGCTGGGCCAATTTTGATGAAGCTTTTACTTTAGAAGTAAACTTCTTTTTTATTAATTATTAAAATCAGTTAATACGTTTTAACTAATGTATTGTTACGAGCTACATGACTCGAATTAAAATGCCTTTGGAATTACTATAGAAATTATTAGAACTATACAAACGCGTATAACACAGGTACAAATATAACTGGACGCAACCAGTACAAACTGCACGATTCAATAACACGCGCAAAATCCGTCACTATATAGCTTGTCGAAGGTACAGACGTCTTGATAGTATCGTAATCGTCGCTTGACTGCCGTTCTCTCCATGGGGCCATCGCTGCACCGATACAATATGGCTGCCAGCCCGCATAGATCGGATTTCTTAGAATCAGTTCGACACACTTGCCTAATGAGTACCATAAAAGATGACAATACACAATGGACTGTTTTTCTAATTACCAATATTAATTAATTTTGCAAACACAAAGAAAACAAAAGAATTCCAAATGCAGGAAGGTAATAAGGTACGCTTTATAACACGCAGGTGTGCATTCACTCATTTACGTTCAGAGCACCGTCAACGGAGGTTACAGTTGTACTTCTCCTTCTCTTCCTTAAGTAGATATATTTTATTGTGTTATAAACAATTGAAATCTGACGTACTTGATAATATTCAGGTAACGAATGATAAAAATATGGCCAATTCATTCAATAAAGAACTTATTCAACAAGGGTCGGAAACCATTGAGGAAGGTGTGAAGGATTTATCTCAGAAACCTGATGTTACATGTATGTCATTGCTTAATAGTAAGTATGATTGGTCCAATCGGTTATTTAGTAATAAAATAATTACACTAAAACATTTCTAAACTATATTTAAGTTTTCATTTAAACATAGCCTAGCATAATATAACTTTCTCTTCTCACCTATCGCTTTTGATGTTTTTATTGAATACATACCAAATTGCGATTCCGATATAAGGGTACGGTACGGGAACAATGAACTGAGTGAAACAAACACTACAAAATTTCTGGGGCTACACATCGATAATAATATGAAGTGGAAAACACATATTGACCATATACACAATAAAGTATTACAATTCTCATATGCAATACGGATGCTTAGTAAAGTTGTTGATCAAAAAACGGTTATTGTGGCGTATCATGCATATGTAGTATCCAGATTAAAATATGGTATAATATTCTGGGGGAATGCAACTAACATCGAACACTTGTTTATTGCTCAAAAAGGTTGTATACGCTCTATTTGTGGCTTAAAAAGGCGAAATAGCTGTAGACCATACTTTAAAAGCCTTAAACTGCTCACTTTACCTTGTATATATATCTATGAAGTGGCGCTTTATGTCAGAAGATACCCTGAGCAATATGAAGACATCATAAGCTCACGAAGATGTGACTTATTAAAATTTAGTAAAAGGTGCACAACAACACTGTTTACACGTAGCATATTTATGATGTCCATAAAAATATATAACAAATTACCATTAGACATAAAAACATGCCGCGAATTTAAGACATATAAATTAATTATTATATATTATATAAAAATAAGTTATTTACATATTTAACAGACAAGACATATTATTCAATACAGGAATTCTTTGACAGTAGCAATAAATGATTAAAATATATACCAATATAATTCTGACTAGGATAATAAATGCACTGACATCATTATATCTAACAAGCGTATCAATATTAGTTTTGTTTTTTTTTTGACATTTAATTTAATCTTTTTTTTTTGACATTTAATTTAATTCAATTTTTTTTTTGTTCTATGATAAGTAAATTATTTTCAAACAGTGTAAAGGTGGTCTGGAAGATATCGCCGGCGGCGATAAGACCTCCTATTGTATATACATATACATATATGTAACTTGTATATATGCAATAAAGAACATTCATTCATTCATTCACATTTTTTAGACAAAATCAGTCGAAAAATTGAAAGGTAAGTTTTTTTTACAATTTTTACTTTTATAATTCTGCTCATCACGAAGTATGAGTACAAAATTAACAATAGAAGTGACAGCAAAACTAATAGCAAAACAGATTTCATTTAAGTGTTTTAATTGAATAAATTTTCTAATGCTGCTAGGATATCATCGAAGAGCAAAAGCATTGAAATGTTTTGGAAGGAAAGTGAAATGTACAGATAATACAACATCACCTGTTGCGAGCTTCAAGCGGAATGATTTTATTGACAAAGGATGCTGTGTAAGACAAAAATGTAAGAAGAAAAAAAAATTGATTTAATTACTAACGTAACTGTGAATGTCGAATATGTATAATGGTTTCCTTTCAGTTGTTCAAGCTAAACGAGTCAATAGAAGTAAAAAGAAATGCGTGAAATGCTCCTGTCCGCTTAACCAAAGAGATTTGTAAGTTTGCTAATCCTTTTTGAAATTACCTATAAATGATGTTCTCTAACTCAGTGTTTTTCAACCTTTGGGTCGGCACCCCTAGGGGGGTCGCAGAGCCTTGCTCGGGGGGTCGCCGGCAAAAGGGAAAAGGCAATTTAAATTCCTCATACTTGGGTACTTTCTAAGCTGAGCAGCTTTTTGCAGAGTATACACCGTAATAATGTATATAGATAACTAAATAAAGAAAAACATAGTAATTTGAATTACTAACTTTTTGTCCGTCTATGGCCCAAGGGGGTCGCCAAAATTTTTCAACCTGTAAAAGGGGTCGCGTATTCAAAAACATTGAAAAACACTGCTCTAACTAAATGAATTTTATTGTGTTATAATTTAATCTAATAAATAACATTTGTTTTTTTTTTCAAATAGATTAACAAGTTCTTGCAAAGGAAACGGTGAAGCAAATGAAGTAAGTTAGTTATGGTTTTAAAATATAATAATAGTCTAAATATAATATAGTAATAGCAGTCGCAACGATAAACACTGACTTTGACCGCATACTGCAATGGAGTAAATCGAACGAACTTCTTGTGAATCCTGAGAAAACTCAAGTAATTATCATCGGTAGCTCGCGGATGCTGTGTAAAGTTGACTGGACCTGTATGCCAAGTTTTCTTTTTGATGGGAAGCTTATCCCTATCAGTGACAAGTGATAACCTAGGAGTTATATTTGATAGTGAGCTGTCCTGGAGACCCCATATAACGGAGTTGAGTCGGCGTTTGTTTCTCTCCTCCAGATCACTCTGGCGGCTGAAAAACTTCCTGCCCATCGCCACCAAAATTAAGCTAGCAGAGTCGCTACTTTTGCCCATACTTGATTATGCCCGCGCCAGCTATCTAGATTTAACTCAAGAACAGCTTAATAAACTTGAGCGACTCCAAAACTTTTCCATAAGGTTCATATTTGGGTTACGCAAGTATGACCACGTTTCTGAATTTCGAAAAAAGCTCAAGTGGTTGCCAATCCGTATTCGCCGGAATACTCATATTCTTTCATTGCTTTACAGTATTTTATTCATCTCTACTACTCCACAGTACCTTAAAGAACGCTTCGAATTTATTTCTTGCTCTCACAATTTACACCCTTCCAGTCAACATAGACTTATTACTCCTATTCATAGTACAACGTTCTTCAATAATTCTTTCACGGTTAAGGCTGTCCAACTTTGGAATTCATTGTCTGTTGCTGTCAGACAAGCAAAATACCTAATAATATTTAAGAATTTAGTCAGAAAATTCTATCTGCAATATAATGATATGTAATTTTTTGTAATTAGTATATATTATATTGCATATAGCTATATGTCTATTATGTTTAAATAGTTGCATATTATCGCTATATATTATATATGTATATAACTTATGTGTATATTTGTATATATAGTATAGTTATATATTTATTAATAAAATTTAAGTAATCGTACAATAATTATGTATACCACCGTCGCCACTTCAAATCGGAATATTCTTGCCACGGGTTGTCTGGAAGAGATCGCTTTTTAGCGATAAGACCGCCCTTTGTACCCTACTATAATAATACTAGTTCGTAAGCTTTTCTGTAATGGTGTACAATAAAGTGTTATCTATCTATCTATCTATCTAATAGTATAGTAGTGTAGCCGCAGGCGTCCGATCACCACGGCGGCCGCTCACAAATTGTTGCGGACAGAATCACTCCGCTGACCTCACCCCCGTAAAGCCCGTGCCACCACGCCCCGCATACCGCGGGGACATAGCTCGCTCCGTTAGCTGCTAAGCGTCTGCATTTTTGTAGTACTTTAGTAAGCGCGGAGCGAGCCTACATCCTGCATTCCTGAACTGCAATTCAAACACACAACATTGTTTCACTTCTACCTGAAGACCTCTAAAGTAGCCTGGCAGTGACAATCGCCCAATAAAAATGTAGTGTTAAATGCTATTCTAAAGTTGATACACATCATTTTTCTCTCATTTGATCTAGAAAAATATCACAAGGGATGTGGACACATGTTACAATAAATTACACTTATTGCAACATTATTTACATATACAAGAATAGTCAATAAAATCTTATCATCTTACTTCTTCTATGTATTATATTGTAAAGTTGGTAGTCTTTTATTCTTAGATTCTTTGTGCTTGTCTGTTTGCTCGGGATGCACGTAGAAACTATTGGGTAAATTTCAATGCAGTTTCCGCTGATCGATAGCAAATTCCCGAACTTAAAATCTGCAGTACTTTATATTCCAGGTCTGGGAGAGTGAAAATAAAATCTTCCGATGCGATATTTTCACTGATTAATATCAAATTTTACCTGTCGAAGGTGGACAAAGTCGCGGGCAAATGCTAGTTTAAAATATTATAATATGTACTTTTTTTATTGCACGAGTTCAGCAGACAGGCAAACGGACCACCTGGTGGAAAGCGGATACCATAGCAATGGACATGGTGCTACATGGTGCCCGTACAAAAGCAATGAGAGGCTATGACGTTTTTTTAGGTGATAACTTTTGTTTATTTTTATCTCAACTGATTTCATTGTCCGATAGACTTTCTTAACGGGTGAGCTAGTAAATTGTAGGAAGTCATATCGAAGAGTCTGTCTACTTGTTTCAAGAAATATTCTGAAGATGTCCCAGAATAAGCTTAAAATTTCAAAAGACACAATAAAGATATAATTTATAAACTATGTAACATATAAAAAAAGATTTTTTTTTTATCGCTAACCATCTTTAAATGTTCCAAGTTGAAAATAGGATTAAAAAATTAAATAAAAATTTACGTCTCTCATGAAATGTGTCTTGGAAGAAATAACCTTTCACCTCTCGATATTATTTGGTACATGAATTAATTGTGATATTTAGCTTTATGGTATTAAAATTAACGACAATGCAGGATAACAAGGAAGCTGCCAATCTAACTCAAGAAGATTTGAATGATAAAGAAGAAGACGCTGACTGTGAAATAGGTAATTTGGGAGATTTTTTTAATATGCCAGCGGCGCACCACGAAACTTCACTCGAGTAACCTTTCCACCCGTATTCCACAGAAGCTATACACTTTTCCGGGATGTACTATCTTAATTTAGTCTAATGTGATTTTGCGTACGCCTGCTGACTAAACCATAAATACACTAGCTGTGCCCGCGACGTCGTCCACGTAGAATTTGTTTTCAAAACCCCCGGATTTGGAAACATTCTTCATTGGAGCTCCGCTCCTATTGGTCTTAGCGTGATGATATATAACCTATAGATTTTCCTCGATAAATGGGATTTCTAACACTGAATGAATTTTTCAAATCAGACCAGTAGTTCCTGAGATTAGCGCGTTCAAACTAACAAACTCTTCAGCTTTATATATTAGTATAAGATATAAGATAACGATAAGATAAGCAGAACAAAAAATAATAAGAAAGAGGTACATATATTACCTACTACAACTACTACTACCTATTATATTATTAATATTACCGCATGTAAATATCATCACACGAAAATGGGTTCGGCAATCCGTGAAGAACAAAAAACAATTTTATATTATCTATGTGGATTGATATAATTCACGTTAAAATGATATTGCCACATTAGCTGCAAAAGATTGCAAAAATATCGATTATAAAAATATATTATTTACTAAATGACTAGATGACGCAACAAGAGAACTAAAGCAGCAGCTTTCGCAGATTCGTATTACGAATATGACAATATTAAAATAGTGTAATTTCGTGCTGTCTTACATCTAATAATATATCTAAACGCATGTCAGTTTGACTAAGCGAATCTCCGAACGTCGTTGCTTTGGCTCCCAGGTGATTCTTCTCTCAATAATAATCATGTTATACAAAAACTGCAAACTCAAGTAATATTTATAGATATTTCTGTAGGTAAGGTACTAGACGATAAAGATGAATCAAAGAAGTGTGACGAGGACGGAAAAGGGTTTGAGAAGTATGCAGTACTCTTTGAAAAGTTAGTATCATTTACAGACTTTAGTATTCAATTAAACTTAATTCAATCAAAGTATTTGTTATTGAACAACGTTATTAGTAGTGCAATGTTTTGGGTGGAAATTTAAAGGCTCCTATTTTGCTGTGCACTTTTATTTTCATTGTTAGTACTTAAAGTGAAAAATGAGATATTGTTTTTATTTTATTTGGGAACTAAGCTAACAGCTGTAATACAAAAAAGCGCAAGTATTATGGGTTTTGTATGGAAAGTCTTAACTGTTTAATTAAATGTGACAGGGTTGCTGCCATCATTAGGTATTATAATTCAATCTCTAACTCAGTCTTAGAAATGTAGATTGGCTTTTATTTTTTAAGCAATTTCTTGATGAACTTAATATAAAAATCGATTCCTACTTAGTTTACTTTGCTTTCAAATCATGTATCAGGCTTTTTATTTAGATTGCAGAGCTCCTATTCAACAATCAAGAAATTCTATTCAACGATATTTACAGAATTGTTTGTTAAAAGTAACACATGTAGGAAGTGCACATGCGAAACCTCCGATATGAAAGAAGTAAAAGGTATCAACACGTTTAGGTTTTTATTAACACTATAAAAAGATAATTTTATTTCTTTAAAAACGAATCTATTTTGTTTCTTTAGTTGAAAAAGCTACCAGAGTCAGGCCCCGTACGAGATCATGGTAAGACAATATTGATTTCATGTTTAAACTCCTTCATTTTTCATATAGTCTGCACTGTAATAAATCCTTTTTGATTCACCTATACTTTAATACAACCGAGCACATAATTTAAATCTTCATTAGGCTACTTTGTATCATCCAAACTAAAATAGAATTTAGTAATTTTCTAATTATATAAAGTTTTATCTCTATGAATTAGTGGTTGTCAATGTTTAACAAGAAAGCAAGAGCAAACAACTCAAATTGGAAGACCGTTGGTAGAAGTATCTCAATCAGTATCGGAGAAATTCGCTCTTGGTAAATATAATAACTTTGTAGCTTTAAATCTAATATTCTGCGTGGTGGAGCCATGCTAGAACCATTGTCTCGGCCCGGGCTTAAGAGCTGTAATCCAGAAGAAGAATGTAGAAGAGAAGAAGTAGAACAAAACTAATAAAAAGAAACGAATAAGAAGAACAAGAAGAATGTAATATGCCCGCTATGATACTAGGTGCGCTCTGTTGTGAATGAATGTTGGCATGAAATAGTGTTTCATACAGTGAGTGAGACTACCGATATCAAATTTTCTCCTCTCATTTTCCTAACTGTTCTTCTTTATTATCACGTTCCACCTATCTCATCCCCATTATCTTGTTCCGCCTATCTGATTCCTCTTTCACCATTAGAGCCTCGATATGTATCTCATTGAATACCGAAACAATGTTCTTAGAAGTTTTTGTTAGTTTAAAGAAGGGCATAACAAAATAACGAATGCTATGTTCAAGAATTAAAAATTGCGGGTGGTTCACAAACAATACAGAAAACAAACCTGAACTTACATGAAATATGCTAAGTAATTGTTTTTGTTCCAAGTAAGCATAAAGTATTGCCACTATCTGTGATAAAGTAATTTTTGTACTAAAGTTTTGTCTGAATACTTTAGATGAAGAAGTGGATGCTACTCATCATCGACACACTTGCACATGTGCTGCTCAGCAAGTTATATTGAGTAGAGATGTTGGCACATTACGAAAATCACATCGACGTCTCGCCTCCAGTAAGATGTTTTCTTCAGTTTCTTTTTAATCTTGAAGTGTTTAGCCCTCAGTAATAACAAATAAATTACTTTGGATAATGAAAGTTACTTTACCCAAACGTGCATTAGGTAACAAGTAAATTTGATTTTAACAATTTTTAAAAAACCATCCGTATCTAGAGCAATTCACTTCTAATCAATTTACATTGTCGTAATATCTAAAAGTAATAAAATCAATTTAACTAAGACCTTTTTTCATAGTTCCTTACCAGAATTTTAATAACAGCTAATTTTCAAATAATTAGAATATTTTTTTCAGCAGGTGATAAAGCTTCAATTAAATTCAACATTAGTTCCTCATCTCTTGATTCTTTCAAATCCATTTCATCTAATAACAGTGATGGAACCAAAACAGATACGACTATATGTAGTGTTGTTACTTTTTATGATGACATAACCCATTATAACAGAGGCGATAACAATAAAGACACTCGTCATAGAAGAGGTGATTATAAACCAGAACAGTATCGACATACAAGAGTAGAATGTGATGAAAGAGCTCGTCATAGACCTAGAAAATATAGAACCAAAGTTGTGACAAAAACAAATCAGTCCACATTGACCGACAAAACCAAATTTTGTGATGTCAGTACTATAACCAATGACTGGTGGAGTCCTATTGTTGAAAAGAAAGACTTAAAAGGTTTACAGACGCGTGGGTGTTATGTGAGAAACAAAGAAAAGAAATATTTAAAAAATATAGGCGTGTGCACTGATGGCAAGATTGTAACGTTTAGAAGTCGAACGCAGATTATACCACCTGGTGAGAGATTAATAATGTTTAATTTAACCAATGATTTCATGTACATTCATTAGCGAAAAAGTTTATTTTTAACCATTCTCGAGTTTCTAATTATCAAACTTATATAACTCTATAGTTATAACTCTAAGTAGATTAGATTGTCAAGATAGTGGTGGAAGCCTTTTAAAGATTTACTATAGTTAGAACAGAACTATATACTCGTAGTTTATTAGAAAAGAAATATACACGAAGAGCAATATACATAACTAGCTTCTGCCCGCGACCTCGTCCGCGTGGAATAATTAAAAAAAAAACGATTTTGAAACACTCTTTATTGTTGCTCTGCTCCTGTTGATCTTAGCGTGATGATATATAGCCTATAATAGACTTCCTCGATAAATGGGCTATCTAATACTGAAAGAATTTTTCAAATCAGACCAGTAGTCCTTGAGATTAGCGCTTTCAAACAAACAAACTCTTCAGCTTTATATATTAGTATAAGATATATAATTATTATAATTACAGCCCATAAATGTCCCACTGCTGGCCTCGGGCCTCCCATTATAGGGGGGAACGGACAGTATACCCGCCACGCTTGTCCAAGGCGGTTTGGCAGGTTTGACACATCGGTTATCTCGATGTGCAGGTTGCATCACGATGTTTTCCTTCACCGTTTTTAGCACGTGGTAATTGTAACAATATGCACATTAGATCAGAAAACCGACTAAGAGGTGCATGCGTTCCGGTCAGGATCGAACCCGCGCCCTTCGATTTAGGGGGCGCGTGCGCTAACCATTACGCTACCACAACTTAGTATAAGATATGTTCTTTATTAATTTGACGGATGTACTTATTTCTTGACACAAATTAAGTCCATTCTAGAAGCATTTTTTATGTTGTAACAATAATGTGTGTTGCACTCACACCTCACCTAAGCATCCACGATTGCATACAATTTGTCTCGTACCCTTGCGTGTCTTATTATAATTGAAGACATGGGTGGATGAAGGTGATAAGTCGCATAATTCCAATTCTGAGTAAATCGACATAAAAGTTTTACTTTTATTTGAAACTGAACTGAACTTAACACCTTTTTCAACTTTTTATTTTTTTAAATATGCCTTATATCTATGGTCTAAGGTCTGTAGTCATTTGGTATCGATTTATAACCTTCATCTACGCAAAAAAAGCAAAAAACCGAATATGCGACATATCACCTTCATCCACTCACGTCTTCAATTTTAACATGATTTAACTTTTTTATTTTAGGTACAACAGACATCTTATCTCCTTCACGTTATCTTCTAGAGGTACCTAAGTCTTATTGGATATTATTTTACATACTTTACTCTGTTCTTTTTGTTTAATTTAATATTACTTTCTTTTACAGTCTCAGAGATACTACAATGAACTTTTTGCATATAATTTGTACAATCCACACTTTGTAGGGGTTTCTCAAACTCAGGTACTTAATTGATTTAGTAAGTCTGATTTTACCACTTTAGAGTGGGATCCTGTTATTCATTTGTAAATATGTTTTTTTATTAGAAACGTGAAGCTGAGAAACATTGTTCTTTATCAAAACGGGGTCACAGACATCGAGGTAAATGAAGGTTTTTTCCTCGAATATATCATCACCATCATCCGAGCGTAAGATCCCAGTTGGGTTCGGAGCATTCGCTTCGAAGTCCGGGTGCCGCTTTCCTAGTCTTTCATCTTCATTTCGCGGATCTTCAACATTCCTTATTTTGAGACAATTGATAGCCTACCCTTCATTTTTTATTCACGTATGCACGTTTGCAACACCGGAGGCACTGCCAACGCGTTACCGGCCTCCAACAAATCTTCTTACACCCCTTCTGCTGGAGCCTGGTGTACGCGGCATCGCCAGATATTTATTTCCCATGTAAATAGATACTTAGCCGGCCTCTGTAAAACGTGATCGTACCATAGTAAGCTACTCTCTTGCGGTTTATCTGCTACGTTACGGACATGAAGACTGCCGCAAATACAGGAGTTCCTGCTGCAATCTTTCCGTATGACTCCATATGTATAAAATATACCAATGGAGGTTAAAATTATTGATAATTAATTAGTATTTCTTTATCCCACAGCCCACAAAAGTAAAAGATTGGAACAGTGCTATTCTCCGAGAAAACAGGTATGTAGGTATTCTAATAAAAATAATAAGGACATACGTGACTCAAAAGATTTACCTTCCTGTAAATTTAGATGGCGTTTCTCTCACTTTTTAAAATTTATTAGTAACTAGTATATGCAAAAATATAGTACAGCATAGTGTGTGCACCCGAATAGCTACAACCGCTTCTGAAAAAATTCCCACGAGATTCCCGGGATACAAATCACACTTTTTATTCCATAAAATTCACTATCGAACAGTAAAAAAGTCACTTTGGAAATAGTTTCTTTTTCATTTGGTCATTCTACATCTTTCCCAGAAAAATTCCCGCGGGATTCCTAGAATAAAACGTAGCATACATAAATACATACATAACTTCACGCCAGGTCCCTTGCGGGGTAGGCACGAACACAAGCGCCATTCAGGCTTATTCTTACACACCGCACCTGCTTCTTTGACATTCATAGAGCGCAGTAGTAAATATAATAAAAAGTAGCGCAAATTTTAAATAGAATTTGCTATCGAACAGCGAAAACCGCATCGAAATTGGTCCAGTAGTTTCTAGGTGAATCCCGAACAAACCGTTGTTAATAGCTTTAGTATACAAACACGGCATGTTTGGAATGTTATAATATTATAGATTAAAATATGTTTGTTCTACTATTGGCAACACCAACAAACAATTGAGTTTTTACTTCTGTCACATAAAAAATTTCCTTCAACATGTAATGGTGCAAATTTAATATATTAATAAAATATCTCTCGCAGTGCAATTTTTACCCATCCTTAATAGTTTGATTAATTTAATCACTACAGTCAGTATCAATGAAATATAAGAAAAAACAAGCTTTCAGCTTTTTTGCTTGATTTTATAACAAAAACATGGACACAGATTTACCATCAAGCTCAGTAGGTAGTGTGGAGGCTAGGAAAGCAGATTTAAGAGCGCGAAAATTTTGGAACCACAATTTTTTGCATGATCTCAGTCGACAGGCAGCCGGCCCACCTGATGGAAAGCGGTTACCATTGCCTACGGACATTTGTAATACCAAAGGTGCTGCCAATGTGCGGCCACTAAAGGGCGACTGGAACCTGGCCGCTAATGCCGGAACAACTCAACCTTGTTATGGCGGCATACTTTCTAGACCAGTGGAGGTAGCCATCCAGACAGGTAAATTCCCTACCACCTGGCTGTGGGTTGTTTTGTCATCTCATACGACCTATCGACCGATTCTACAAGGATACAAAAAAATCATAATATTATAACTATTTAAAAAACCATCATTTTCTAAAAAAATTTTTTTTTCATTTACAGTAAAGTACCTACCTAAAATATTGGGCTATATTATAATCAAGACACTGAAGCTATAAGACAATGTTATAAAAATCATAATATTAATTAAAGAAATCTACTCTTAGAAGTGATTGTTTTATATATTGTAATTGTAATAATTTTGTTAATAAAGTTCACTTATTGTTTTTATAAATACTACTTTAATTATTACATATATGCCTACATAATTTCACGCCAGGTCCCAAGCGGGGTAGCCACGATCAACAGAAAGACATTCAGGCTTATTCTTATACACCTCAATTGTTTCTTTGACATTCATAGCATGAGCATGACACTAACGTGATAAATAACTTGCAGTTTGTCTGCTCTGTGGTAGATATGAAATACCAAAATTCGGTGAGCATCACAGTTCTCACATCTATATATAGTCCGAGACCCGTTCGACTCGAACTTCGTGCCGTATAGCAATCGATGACCCCAAATTAAAAGCAGATCATTTTGAATCGTTTATTCTACATAGAGATTTTCCATTTCTGCGTATCATACCTTCTGTACAACAAGGAATCATCCGAGGAACTGTTTGATCTGATGTCAATGCTTCACTTCCACAACAACTGCATCTCTCGCCAACAGTTGGAAGTTCACCCTCAGTTTCTTGAGTAAACACTCTTTAATTGCTCAACGGTACTCTAAAATCTTTATTCTGCGTACAAACATGACTTGGATGGAACTTCCTTACGAGATTTTATCTTTGCGCTACGATATGGTAGCATTTAAAAAGGACACTACAAATTTCTTCGAGGCCAGGAACGATTTAGCAACTTCTATAGGCTTCCATTATCTATCTGCTTCTTTGACTGCTATTGACATTAAAACATACTGTGATTGGTATGAATAGTTATGTGTGAGAATTCTCAAACTCAAATCGATAGTGTTACACACAAAACCAAAATATTTTTGTATATTCAATTTAGTGGTCATAACAATTTTGATTCACTGATACAAATTGAAACTTGAATAGTGTTTTATATATTAGTTATTCTACCAGGGAGCTATGGAGTTGTCTTTAGTAAGCGTCTGGTAAGTTGAAAGACATTAGTGCACGACTAATTTGATTTCTGAGGGTCCCAAAAACTGCCTCTTGAACAGTCATCTAAAAAAATCAGTAATGAGTGTAAACTGTCTGTTAAAAATATTACCGAAAAGACTATCCCTACCTTTTTATGTTACGTTTTACAGGTATATTACTGTTTTAAGTGAAATACTAGCTAAAAGTCAAGTGCGAAACTTTCCCGAAGATTTTCAATTCGGTGCTTCCACTTCAGCCTATCAAGTGGAAGGCGCTTGGAATGAAGATGGTAACAATTATAACTATATTCAATTACATAAAATTTACGAATATAATATCTCACAAATACTTTTGTTGCCCCTACGTGAAGATTTAATGCTTCTAGGTTAGCCGATCTCAATCTACTTGTTGAAGTAAGTCTCCCCAAGCTTGCGCCACGTGAGCTCTTATTTGTGCAGGTCGTCATTCTACCAGAGAGAACCTTATACTATGCTTTCCAAGACAATATGGTTCCATTCCAGGACTTGTCTGCTTCATTACTCTTATATATTATGATAGAAGTAACCAGCCCCTTAATCGCTTCAGATTGCAGAGTTTGCATAGTAAACGGTATTCAGTTTATAATGTCTATTTCAGGGAAAGGACCTTCACTTTGGGACACTGCTACTCACTCAAATCCGTCTCCAATCATTGACGGTTCAAACGGTGACATTGCAACAGATTTTTATCATAACTACATTTCAGATGTCGATAATATGAAGAAGCTACATTTGGACGTCTTCAGATTCTCGATTTCTTGGTCGCGGGTACTTCCAAACGGATTTTCTGACAAAGTAAACCGCTTAGGAATTGATTTCTATAATAAAGTCATCAAGGAATTGCTTATAAATAGCATTAGACCAGCCGTGATTATGTACAACTGGGATCTTCCAAGTAATCTTCAAAAGTTAGGCGGTTGGACGAATCCGTTGATTGTTGTCTGGTTTTCTGATTATGCAAAGGTCTTGTTTGATAATTTTGGTGACAGAATTAAAGACTGGATCACGATCAATGATCCAAAAGAGGTTTGCGCGGGTTATGGGACAAACAAGGCGCCATTTCTAAACATGAGTGGTATTGGAGAGTACATTTGTTTGAAAAACGTATTGTTGGCCCATGCAAATGTATATCATTTGTACGATGAACATTATAGAAAATTGCAACAAGGTTTGGTTAGTATTTCGATTGATTGTACGTGGTTTGAACCAGCTTCGGAAAGTATGGAAGACATGCAAGCAGCTCAAGATGCGAGGATGTTTGATGTAAGTTGAAAATAATTATTCTTTCACATTAAGATTGTGAATAATTCATGAGGCCTCTAAAGGCTCTGATTATAATTGGATGTCAATCTTAACCATATTAATTGAAATAAATTTATAATAATATTCTAATACTTTAAATAAATAAAATACCAGTATTATATTTATTATTCAAATTCAAAAAATTAAACCCGCATAATTCTGCTAAAGAACTATTTTTATAGTCAAACATATATTAAAATTAAATCTATATCGTAGTGTTATTCTACCAAAATTATTTTGATTTAATTTTATATCTCGGTTTCTATCTTCTTATTTCAGTGGGGTCAGATTGCTCACCCAATATTCTCAAGAGAAGGTGACTATCCTATTGAATTAAAACGCAACATAGCCCTCAGAAGTGCTGAACAAGGTTTTCCTAGAACCAGACTTTTAGAACTATCAGCCGCTGAAGTAGTAAATATACGAGGAACGTCAGATTACTTCGGTTTAAGCACTTTCACCACAAAAATGGCGTACAGAGATGCTTCTTTAGAAGGGATGTATCCGAGTCCATCATTTTTGGATGACACGGGAGCTGTTATTGTTAAAGATCCATCTTCATTACACGTACAGACTGCTTGGATACAGGTTTAACAATTTATATTGATTTATTAATTAATAATTAAAATAGTTAATATATAAAAACTGTTGTTTGAAGGACTTTTTTATTACCTGAAATGGCCAAAAATACAGAAGGCACACTAGATGGAAAGTAGTTACTGTCGCTTACGGGCGTTTACAACATCAAAGACATGGGATGGAGGTAATGGGACAAGGTGGGATGAGAAAGGGAGGATAGGACCAGGTGATGGTATATGGAGACAATACCAAGCGAAACACAAATAGCTGAAGGCTATTTCATGTTAATATTTTGTAAGAACCGGCCCAGGGAGCTTTATTAAAATATTTATTCCAGCCTCAGAGTAAGTACATTTTAAACATGGCTCTGCTTTACCATATCAAAGATGATAATTATGCAGATTTGAAAAATTATATCGAAATAAAAACAATGGTACCGACCCAAATGAAGGTGAAAGAAAAAAGAGTAATGTTGTCTAGCTGCTTAGCTAGGGCCTTTCTGTCACTTTTCTCCTTATACAGTAACAACACATAATTAAAATATTTTTTACGATGGTACTTCAAAATAAGATGATGACGTACCTTTTAACACTGCCCTTTTAGGTTTAGGGACATTATTTTAGAACTGATTGTTAAGCGTCTTATTACTCGATCCTTTGTATTTCAGGAAGGTCCATACGCCCATTATTTAAAATTATTCAAAGAAATAAAGAAACTGTACAACAACCCGCCAGTATATATAACAGGAAATGGTCTCGCAACTGATGGGAGCATTTTAGATGATGACAGAATAAGCTATACCAATAATATATTGAACGCCGTATTAGACGCTATAAGCCAAGGATGCGATGTACGGGGTTATAGTGTCTGGTCATTATTGGATAGTTTTGAGTGGACGTATGGATATACGTAAGCCTTTTTATGCCTGGAAATTATTTTAATTTAGTTTGTTGCTAAAGTTTATATTTTTATTTTATTTTACTTACACGGTCCGATATCCATCTATATATCTATAATATAGTAAATCTGTAGAGGGTTGGAGTTTCGACTATGAATTTAATAAAGGGAAAAATATCAGGGGGTCTTTAAATGCAACCTTTAGAATTCTTGTTTATCTGTTCTGACCATCTGTCTGTTCTGTACGTCTGTATGTCTGTTAGAACATCGTATGAAAACTACTGAACCAATTTAAATGAAACTCGATACTAGAGATACCACGTATAGTGGTTTCGCCGAATACCGAATACCATATATTAAGTCACGCTCTTGGCCGAAGCGCCGAATATTCGGCTACCAATATTCGGGGTAAGATATTATATGCAATTCGCGCGTAGATTAGTATTGATTAATTAATATTTATTAAGTATTTTCTTATGTTCTCGCGAATGATAGGTACTCATAAATAAACTATGTTATAACAGTTTTAAACGCGATTTTAAATATACTTTTATTTGATTCCGACATTCTAAAAAGTGGCCGAAAGGTAATTTTAAAATATCATATTTTAAGGGAGACATACCTAATATAATATTGAACGAGATGTGCGTGGTTTTTTTTTCACGATTTGGTTTTCGATATTCGGCTGACTACTGAATAGTTAAAAAATCGGCTGACTAGGCCGAATATCGAATAGTAGCCAAATATTCGTAGCAACTCTACTCGATACAGAGCTAAGTGGCTAGTATCCCGAGTCAAAACTAAGATAATTTTATCGCATTATAATTCCTTGTGCATCCACCTATATTTCCATATGTACAGGATGACATAGATAATGATAAAACAGATAATGGTTTTGTAATACAAATATTTAATGTAAAAACAATTTTCAGTGCAAAGTATGGGCTCTTCCAAACAGACTTTTCAAGTCCACAAAGAGACCGGGCTCCCAGGAAGTCAGCATTTATTTATAAGCAAATGTTGAAAACAAGAACTTTGGATTTCAATTACGAACCCGATAATGAGTCAGTAGAATCGCAACAACTGTAGTTCACAATAAATATGCAGTTTATTTCATTATTATTTTTTAAATTTAAATAAAATATTTCTATTCGACATCTGTTTTGTTTTTGAAATCATCTTCTTTCATAAACTTTAATATGTTCTCTTTTATAAATTTTAACAAGACAAGAACGTCCACTTTATGATATTGATCGTGATATTTAAAAAAAAACCTTTGTATAATGTTATTGTTTTTCAATCCGCTTTTTTATATGTATATAAATAACTTTAGAAATTAATGTAACGTGGCATTTGCCCAATTTGTCAACTCATATTTCTTGCATAATATTATTAATTTGAACAAAATACTACTAATATAATTAATATTTTAAAAGCATAACATTTCATGCTCCCGCCGAAAACTTAAAAAACATAATAGTGTCGCCAGGTAAAATTTCTCAATATTAGGCAACATTAGCCTTAGGTTTTTCAATTAAAAATAGGAAGATCCTAGCCTAAATATATTAAGCAGTACTTCATTTTAAAATGAGTTTGTAAGAGTAACATGACATTTTGTACTGAACCAGTACAATGTACTATTTCAAGTGAGGCGAGGATATTTGTATGGTTTGTATCACGAAAGTACATTTGAAGCGATGAGGCCGATGAGGTGGTTTACTTTTGAGTAGTAGCGCGACAAAAATTTTGAAGTGGTACATTTAAAATTTTGAGCCTTAGCAGTACAAATGTATTTTGTACTGGACAAATGTACTCGCTTACACGTGTACTGCTCTGCGCATCACTACTTAGATAGAAGTGGCATGTTTACAGTCTATTTTTTACGTCTTTTTACTTGTCTATAATCAAAAAGCCTTGTAGACGTGACCGTATTATATTCTCTATGACTTGTCACCTGTCCTCCTGTTCAATAATCTGTAGTGATATCTTTGATTTTCTGTCAACCAGATTTCAGATTTGTTTTGTTTTGAGTTAAATATCCAGAAATTAATGTTTTTTCTACAAAATGTGCGATTTAAATGAAAATCCAATTAAACTAAGTGTTAAGTGGAACGGTAAGGAGTATGATATTCCAGAGTTTACGTCGTCAGATTCAGTGGCGATGTTGAAAATTGCCATCGAAAATGCCACGGGAGTACGACCGGAAAGACAAAAATTACTCAATGTTAAGTTTCAAGGTGTGTATTTCTTAATTTCTCAAAAAAAAAACAAAATCTTCCATAAGATCTCCTTTTCGTGAAAACATTTTAGGAGAACGCTAATGTTTTACATAACAAGGTCGAGAGTAAAATGTTTTCGTAGTTACTGTCTTGTTTACTAACGACGGTATTTATAGCTGATATACAAATCGACAAGTAGCAAGTTTTGACAAACACTCGAACAGCCAACACATAAAATGTGAAGAATCTTAATCATTTGGTAACAATATCAGTCATGGAAGATAACAATTTCTATTTTTAAATATTTTATGTATGAAAGTTTCAGACGAACAAAATATATACCCCAAAATTCTCCCTCAGCTCTCAGAGTGAAGCTGGCTAAAGGTAGCCGACTTTGAGTTAAGAAACTCGTCACACTGCAGTGCATTACAAGAGCTAAATTAAATAATCAGATTAGTGTCAAATGATAATGAAATAACTTATAATCTAAAAACTTTTAGGTAAGGTAGCAACAGATAACTGTATGCTTTCTGAGTTGAATCTAAAGCCCAATCTCAAAATTATGATGATGGGCTCCCTTGAGGAAGCAATAGAAGGTGCTAGATCAAAGCCTGATGTTGGTGATGAAGTTGTCAATGACTTGGACATTGAGGAAGAGGAAGTTGATGTGGAAAATCAGGAGGTAATCATTGTCGATACATTACTAGGGCTATATCCATGGCCGTCTTAACAGAATAAGCCTTATACAGTTACGGTATGGTTATACCATAAGGCTATAAAGCCCCCCATGCTTTATGTGAAGATCAGACTGTGATCCCTATGTCTTTTTGAATAAAACTTGTTTTTTTTATTGTTATGCTTAACAAGCAAGCAATATCAGATTAATTTTGGTATCAATGAACAAGCCGAATGTGTAGAAAAAAATTGGTGCTGATATTTTTTATATGTATAATGAATGTTCGAAAAAGTAATTTTTAAAACTAGCAGCTTACATATGGTAAGTGTAGGTACACGGTAACTGGTTTGCTTCCCCTAGGTCCCAGGCCCTGAATGTCACACAACCCAGACAAATATGGCCCTGGCTTCATAATCAACATGATTGGGTTATAAATATTTCTAGTGTACACAAAATAGTTACTATAAAACTATACAATAGTGGTAATATACAAAGGTGATTTTAATCCTGAATAAAGTTTTTTTCCAATAAATCTAAGTCCACTCCAAAAGGGAAAACAATAGGCAAGATTATGTACTTTAAAAATTGTTACAATGTAAAACTGTCTATGGTCAAATATACTCATATCACTTAAGAAAGAAAGAAAGAAAAAAAAATATTTATTTAGATCAAAATACAGAAATTCTTACATGATAATATATATTACAATTAATTGTTATGTCCTAAAAAGGCTCTCGCTCAGCATAATGCTAGTTTCACAACTAGCGCTGATCTTCCGCAAGTACCTCCCAGTGATGCCACGGCTTGGCTCCACAAAGCAAATTAAAACAATAATATACATTCGTTATAAAATTATGCAAAATTATTACTAGTGTATATGAACACTGTTATAATAACAAATAAAAGAAAACAAACAAAAAATAAAATAATAAAAATAACGGACAGCAGTGAGAAGAAACAGAAATGAAAAATTTGTAATGGTTTGTATAGCGTACTTTTTAAGAAACGAGTAGGTATTATAATACTATAAAATACTTGTGTCATATTTAAGGTCTCTCTCGCGAAATTGATGGTCATATAAGAATTTTTTTAAGTTTGTTCGGAACCCAAAGACAGACTGCAGGTTCCTTATCGGCGGCGGTATGTTATTCCAGCACTTCTAGTTAAAGTGTTGCCACTGTACACAGGAGCCAAGTAAATAATAAAAAAACAATTTGCAAAATGAAATAAGGCTTTACTGATCCTTTTTCGACTGCTATCCTCCCACAGTATACATATATTTTGTCTCGCGGTCTCTTTTTTTTATTGCAAGAGTTCAGCAGACAGGCAGATGGCCCACTTGATGGAAAGTGGCTACTGTCGCCTATGTACATCTGCAACACCAAAGGTATTACAAATGCGCTGCTAATCTTTTAGAACCTGGTCACTGATGCTGGAACACTACTCACGGTTGTCATGGTGACATACTTAAGGCTGGGAGTGGTAGCCATCCAGTCCACCACCAGGTGGTAGGGCATTTGCCCGACTGATTGTGGTCGTGATTAAAAACCATTTCATTGAAATATGATACAGAACTAGCTTTTATCGCAGATCAACATTTAGGATACATTTTATCATGGTGTTTATTTTTTTATACTTCTCACTCTTATCTGTCATCAGTCAGGAACTATAATCAGATGTGATCTTTTAAACACATCTTTTTTCAGTGCCTGAATATCTCCATTCCTCTTTATGATATCCTACCAGCAGATATCCCTCGTCCCATTAACCTTAATTATCTTCTTACTTTAGTTCATTACAAATATGTATATACTTTATGTAAATTTTTAACTCGAAATAACATTTATCTATAAAATTACCCTTTCGGACTAATACTGTCCATATTTCCCCTCCTAAATAGTTAACACTAACAATAAATAACACTTCGTCATAAGTAGTTAGTCTAATCTAATCTAACCATTTGTTTGTCCTCGATTTTAACAGAAAACGAGTAAGGTAGGTCAAAATTATTTCCCCCCTCCATTAAGTTTTAATTTTTTTATAATCACTTTTGTCGCTCATATTGTACTCTGATATTGGCAAAATCGATGCCAAGTGCTTTGGAGCCATAAACCTAAAAAAGTGAAGTGATCTTTTAAATGATGTTTTAAGATTGGCGCATTCTATCTATATGTGGCAACTCGTATTAGAAACCAGTTGCTAAACTTGTCCTTTTCAAATGTTATACATATCGGGGACTTCTTATCAAATGGATGTATACACAAAAATGCCATTTTTTTGTTGTTTACTAAACTATGCACTATGTTATGTTACTATGCATGTTAAAATTTAGAAAGGCTTACCAGTATGCAAGTGTACCTAAATAGATGGGTATTCCATATTTCAGCATTATACAGTCAACTAGTTTTGTTTTATTCACAATTTTGTCCCTTGTGTAAAACTGCACTTTGGTCTGTATGTCCATTTGTTATGAAGCCCTCGATATTGTTTTGTGTCAATGATTTAGGATACATTTTATCCTGGTAAATGGGGTCATATCCCTCAGATGAATGAAATGTGTAAGTTAGTGCTGTAGTCTTGTTTTTTGGTACCAACATCTTAGCAATGCGAAGGAACTTTCACTGGCACTACTATTTCTATAAATCTATTTCTATAAAATACTAGTTCTATAAATCTATGCTTTGAATAATTTGGAAAATATAGAACATATTTCATGCTAGAAGTGATGATTTTCTACTGCAGGAGGAACAAAGCCTCATTCATAGAAAAGTAAAGTGATATTATGAGTTATTTTAATTTCAGGTTTACTTAGCTAAAATTAATAAAAGAGTGAAGAATTATAAGATTAACATACTAAACGAACCCCGTCCAGGAAAGAAACTGCTAGTTTTAGACATAGACTACACACTGTTTGATCATAGATCTGTTGCAGAAACAGGTAAGTTACTGTCGTAAATGGTCTTTTTCTTGTTTAAAAGCTTATGGCTATAAGGTTAATGCGTAGAGTTTGTACAATGATTGTAAAAATAGATAGATAGATAACACTTTATTGCACACCATTACAGAAAATACAGATGAACGTATAGCCTAAAACTATTCTAAATGTGCACAATGGGCGGTCTTATCACTAAGAGGCGATCTCTTCCAGACAACCTGTGGCAGGAATAAAAACATATTATATTGGTCAAAGGTGGTATACATAAATATTAGAGAATTAATAGACATATACAAATACACCTATTGATATTACATACATAAATATATACACACATAAATATACACGAACGTATATATATGTGTTATATATATATATAACACATATATATATACGTAGTAATATCAAACATCACTGTGTTGCAGGTAGTGCTTTTTGTCATATTCTGAAATATTGTTAGTAAAATAGTAAAACAGAGACAAATCTAAGGCTAGTTAGCATATCCCAAAAATGCAACATTGTCTATTATTTTGACGAATGTCATGCAAAACTGAATGGCCTTAAATGAAACTCTGCATGCATCTAGCTTGTGTCCCGGTCTGCATTTAGGATACTTTTCATCCTCATAAATAATGTCATTTCTATAGGATAGAGGAGTGGATTGTTATAGAGCTGCTGTTGACTTGTTTTGGTGACATTGTGTACAACACTAACAAACATGTGGTCAGTGCGAGCGGAATTTCACTGGCACACGCTAGTTTAGTTTTTTTTTTTTTTTTTTATTGCAGGAGATCAGCAGACAGGCAGACGGCCCACTTAATAGACAGCGGTTACCATCGCCTATGGACATTTGCAACACCAAAGGTGCTACAAATGCGCTGCTGCTCTCTTTAGGGAGCCTGGAACCTGGTCACTAATGCCGGAACACAACACAAAGTTGTTATGGCGGCATACTGTAGACCAAGAGTGGTCGCCATCCAGTCGGGCAAATGCCCTACCACCTGGCTGTGGGTTGTTTTGTCGCCTCTTACGACAGGCCGCCGGGCCGCAGGAAATTGTATTCTTTCTCCGTTCCTGCACGGATAAAACGGATAAAGTGTAAAATTATTTTTGCTATAACCTTGACATTTTTGTTAAAATTCATTGAACGATTTGAGGCTTCTATTGTAAAAAACAGTAAGTGACCCACTTATACCTGAGCAGCGTTAAAGAAACCATAGGCAAGCAAAGTAAGCATTGGGAAGACAATCCCAGGCTGGTTTCGTAAGGTGAATTTGGGGGGGGGGGGGGTGAGAGGGGAAGATTCGCGTGGGATATATACATATTTATACATGTATGTGTGTGCATTTGTATATATAATAGGAAATACTCTCTGTATTTATTCTTTTATTTAACATATAGTTTTAATCACAAACATCTTATTCTATTTATGAAGAGATATTATCTGTGGTGTAAGGGATGGAGAAAGAATATAGTTTCCTGCAGCCTGCGTAAGAGGCGACAAAAACTACATAGCCAGGTGGTAGGGTATTTGCCTGTCGGATGGCTACCACCCATGGTCAAGAGTCAGCGGCATCGCTGTAGCAACCTTGAACTGTGTTCCTGCATTAGTGGCCAGGCTCCAGTCTTTTTAAAAAGCAGCAGCGCATTTGTAAGGCCTTTGGTGTTGCAAATGTCCATAGGCGATGGTAACCACTGCCCATCAGGTGGGCCGTCTGCCTATCTGCTGAACTCATTCAATTTAAAAAAGAGATTTTGACTATGAACTACAATTTTCCAGGATATGAGCTGATGCGGCCGTTTCTCCACGAGTTTCTGACATCAGCATATGAAGATTATGATATAGTTATTTGGTCAGCGACAGGAATGAAGTGGATCGAAGAGAAGATGAGGCTCCTTGGAGTATCCACGCATCAGGATTATAAGATCATGTTCTATCTGGACTATTTGGCCATGATTACTGTTCATACGGCGAAATATGGAACTATTGATGTAAGTTGTATAACCCGTGTGCAGAAGATTTTCCGATAGTCAGTAAGGTTGACAAAAAAGGTTACATAAATAGTTGTTGCAATAAATTTATTATTGTATACACTCTACATACATATATACAATAATAGTAAGTAGTCATCGGCAAACTTTTACATTTAGTTTGATTCTGCATAGTAATATGAACAAGAATACAGTCTTTATAAGAGGCCATACATGAATTACGTCACATGCTAAGGGTGCAGGGGATTGACGAAGTGTGACATTTTGTGACAAGGACTGGGAATTGTCTTAAATTTCGTGATGTCAAATTTCAAAATCTAATATATTTAATCTATAAAACACGAAATTTGAACTTTCAATGATGATGTAAATCTTTATTGTTGCAGGTAAAACCCTTAGGCGTAATATGGGGAAAATACCCCCAGTATAGTTCGAAAAATACAATAATGTTCGACGATATCCGTCGAAACTTTATAATGAACCCAAAGAGCGGTTTAAAAATACGACCATTTAGACAAGCGCATTTAAATAGAGACCGTGACCGGGAATTATTATATCTATCGACATATTTAAAGGACATAGCTCAATATTGCGATGATTTTGATATTTTAAATCACAAGAAATGGGAGAAATATAAGCCGGACAAGAACAAAACTCAACATGCGGGTAGTAAGAGAAAAGCTGAGGACAGTGCGCCGTCCACGCCGAGAGAATGACATTAGAGGTTTCTTTTATTACGTTGGCAACATTGATGCGAGATGGGGATATGGTATTGTTAAATATTTTGTCTATGGGTGCTTGCTTGACAGGTTATTTTGTTATTCCATCGAGCCTATTATATAAGAATGTCGTAAGCGATATAATTATATAACATTTTAAAGGAGAACTACATAACCTGTGTTTTTTATTAATTTCATAATTGGACCTACTTATGCAAAATGGAACCAACCTACATACGGACAGTTTTGAGAAAAAGAAAATTTTTTTTTTATTAAAATTTTGGATTTTTATGGACAAAAAAATTTGTGTCTATATTTTGAAAAAAAATAAATTTAGAATATTGTATATGTATTATATTTCAAATTGAATTGATGGATCTTGTTAGTTTATCATACTATTGGTGTTTTGTGGGTTAGCTACTTTGTGATAAAAATATTTTATTCTGTAAATGTTGTCAGATCATTATGATTCTTGTTGAGTCGATAGAAGGTGAATTTTGAAAGCGTTCTGCATCCTTAACCCAATTTTGGCATGTTTGTGGATTGGTTCTGTTTTGCATAAGTAGGTCAAATTTTGCCATCGGTGGCAATTTTATTAAAAATTCAATTTTTTTATTCAAGATAAGTTCCACTGGAGAACACTTTTTGAAGATCATTCATATAGGTAAAAATTGAATTTTACTTCTTGGTCTATGTACACCGCTTCGCAACATGTTATTGCTGTTATTGTAGGAGAAGAAGCGGCAAGAAACTCCCCAGCAACACGTCTAGCTAAAAAAAATCCAACTAAAAAACAGAAAATTTAATAAATTTGGTTTTTGATAAATGGGGTCTTAAAAAAAAGCGTGGGGTGTATTCAAAGTGCTTTTTAAGACATTAAAGAAGAAGAAAAAGCGCTTTGAATACACCCCACGCTTTTTTTAAGACCCCATTCATAAGAAACCAAATTTATTAAATTTTATTTTGTTTTTTAGTTGGATTTTTTTTATGTTTTTAAATATAAGCTTTTGGATCCTGCATATCATGTAGCAGCAGAGTGCTAGCCAACACAAGTAAAACGAGCCCAAACACGACGGGTCTATCTTGTTTATTGCAGGAGTTCCTATGGCCACCTTCCGACTCCATCATCAGATCAGCTCCATGGTACTATATTATTGCATTGTCATCGACCTTTGACAGGTGTGCAAAGTTTAAATTAAATCTGATCGTTCAAAATAGGACAAAATCGAGCTCAAAGCGGTCGGTTACAAACATACATACAGGTGACGCTAATAAAAGCGTGTTAAAAATGGTTTCTCTTTATATTTCTTATTTCTTTTTCAATTATATCTCTAGCTGTTTTCTTACAAGTTTTATATAGTTGTTACATGTCATTTTAGATGTTTGTTAAAATAAAAACGTGAAATACCTAAATTCTGTCGCTTACGACATTTTTTCATGACAGGTTCGATGTACATAAAAAGTTTCGGGGTATGTGGGTCAAATATCAGGGCTTGGAAACCGGTAAAAAACGCGAACCGGTTATAGCCTAAGTACATAAGAGCTATTTTTTCGGTTTTATTGTAACTTTAATCCTTTAGCAACAAACTTTCATTGTCACCATTTCATAATAGGTTTTGTTGAACGGTTGGTTCAACGGTTGTTTTTACGGTTGTTAGAACATTTTGCTACAAAACACCCATTTCCTTTAAATTTGACATTCCATTACAGAAATAGATCCTTACAATCAACACTGATTCCTGATATGTAATTACCAATGGATACCACTTGAGTTTTTCCTAAAATTCACACTGACTTTTTTAGTATTTGTCTCAATATCTTACTTTAGAATTTGATTGTGTTGTATACTGTATAAATTCATAACTATTGTGTTATAAACCCACTCTGTTTTGCAAGCATGTTTAGACAAAATACAACAATACTATCTTTTTTATTATATTTTTAATTACCTGGACTAGAATGACAGCTGCTGACTATTTTTTATGCTGCAACGTTGGATCGTAGTGTTGTAGCATAGCCCATTCATAAGTTGTCAACGGCTCACACAAGTCACTTATGAATGAGTCATATTACAACACTAAGCCCCAAGCTTACAACATAAAAAAAGGTCAGAAGCAGCTGTCATTTTAGTCCAGGTATTTAAAAATCTGAGTATACTTTAATTTTGGTACTCATTTTGTCATCGATTTCGCGTGGATTTTTTTGAAGTTTCCTACGGGATCCGTAGATTTAGGGATAAAGCCTGTATCCTAATCTTGGATGTAAGGTGGCTCTGTTACCGAGTTTCATTCAGTATTTTTCGTCTAATGCCTCGAACAAAAAGACAGCAATTCCGAACATCGTGTGTTTAGAATCTTCCAGTATAATTTTTCTTCGAATTTGAGTCTGCAAGCTAATAATATATATAAACAAATATAAAAGAAGTCGTAAGTGATTTAGTAGAGCTATCGACATCTGTATTATATTCTATGCTTAATGGAAATGGTGACCTTTTACTTAATGTTTGTTTTCTATTTTAAGAAGAGATTTGTCAAGAAATATAAAGCACAAATTTGTTTCGAAGTGAATAATGAGATATTGATTAATTTGAAGCAAAAGTTATTTGTCTTAAAAATCTAAATTGATTAGTGAAATTGCCTTATCGAGTTGCCACAATAACTGTTGTTTAGTATTAGGTTACCTACAATTTGGCTGAGCTGATATTGATAATAATTTATACACATGACAAGGCTGTATGAATTAGTTCTTTTGTCTGCCATGTCGACGAGCTGAACATCAAGAACCATTTACCTATGCATTCAAAATAATACATATTATACTCAATTAAAATATTCGTATATAAATATATCGAGCCTTAACCGCCATTTTATCGCAAGTGACATAGGGACTTAAGTTTTAAAGTAGTCTAAAAACAAAATAATATTTTAAAATACTAAAATATTATTTTGTTTTGTATTCAGTTTTGAAATCAGTAGGCTCTAATCTGACTAAAACAATTTAAAATATCTTTTGCAACAAAAATTGCGCTCACGATAAAATGGCGGTAAAGACTCTATGTAATAGAAAGTAGACTTAATTGGGTATTTGACAGCCACATCAACTGAGACAGTTTTCATCATCGCACAATACGTTACGGCCTCCTTGATTTATGAGAATAGTAGCTTATGACGTCATAATTTTAACGAGTCACATATTGATTGTTGTTTAAAATATAATTAAAATTATTTCTATAATTAACTGTTGAAAGTTGTATGACAAATGGGCATTTTGACGTCTGCTCCTTTATATGAATATTAGTTTAGAATTTGTTGTAATGTGTCAAATACCCAATTTTTAACTTATATGTATGATAGTCAAAAAATGTTCTCCAGTGTTACTTAGTTTGAATAAAAACTTGGGAGATTTGAATTTTAGTGGTGAAAATAAAATATTTTGAACGAGTTCGCCATTTACATTGAAAACTTTGTCGCTTCACGAGACAGTACTATTCAATTATAATGTTATGATATAAATAATATTATAGAGAAGCAAAAATGTAAGCGTAAGACTGACAGTATTGTGAGTCCAAACATCTTATGAATTTATTTTAATTTGGTCCATTTCAAGTATTATGGAGTCTAGTATAAGGCGGAAACTCCATTTTGTTGCCGATCTGTCACACACGGCTAATTTCGAAGCCCCACTAATTTGTGGTTAAATGCAGATAATTGAAACGAACGTTGCACTGATTCTTTCTCCCTCTTGGTTTTGGCGCGGCAATTTTTATGGCAGGTGGCCGATTTTGGATAAAAATAATGCCGTATCGTATAGATGTAGACGTTAACGCCATCTATTAAGCGGATCAAATAAGAATAGAACTGTCAACCCGCCATGTTTCATATCGAGAAAGTCTACAATTTCCTGTTGTAAGAAGCGACAAAACAACCCACAGCTACGTGGTGGGGTATTTGCTCGACGGGATGGCTACCAGTCCTGGTCTAGATCAGGGGTCGCCAATTGGCGGAACACGTTGTTGTTTTTTTATCGCAACCGAAAAATATCTAACATTCGGGCTTCTAAACCAGAATACCCCTTAAAGGACTCGATAACATCCCTGCAATGCATAAAGAGATTGAATAATGTTGTCACAGTATTTGTAATGTTGCATTTAATGCATTTATTTTAACGTTAGACTATTCTACGGTTGCAAATGATGGGCTCAGGAGATCGCCAATCTGTCAATACCTGTATCTTGTAAGGAAAGGTTTTTGAAAAGAAATTTACAGATCGTGGTAGAATTTACCATACATAAAGCCGTTTGTGGTCAATAAGTAAAAAGAAAATATTTTAAAATATAAATTTGTTTTATTTTTCCTCGTATTTGAGGTTTCTCCTTTTATAAAATTCTAGCTGTTCCGGCAGACGTCGACCTGTCTGGATAAGCTTCAATCGATATGCCGACAGCAGCGACACCTACCGGGTCCAATTGTGAACCAACTCGGAAACCTCTGGCTCATGCATAACAACTTTGCTAAAGATCATCACGTGATCAAATGTATAGTTTACGATTCGATAAAGGACATACAGACAAACATTCATTTTTATATGTAAAAGATGACTATATTTAGGCTATCGTTCCACATTAGACTCACAACGACTACGTTACTATATCTTATAGATCAACCAAATTAAATCAATTTGGTTGAAAGGCACAAACTGGAAGGATATGTCAATATTTTCAATGATATAGCATGATTCATGTTTATGTTTATATGGATCTCTGGTTGATTCACCCAAATTGAAGAGAATTAACTCGAATTTCTGCTCTATAGCCGGTTCCTATATGGTCCTATTCATTCACTTGCAATAGCATTGATTTAATTATTACATTACTTGTATGTTATTAACAGCTTCTGCCCGGAATTCGTCTGCGTGGAATAGTTAAAAACCCCCGATTTTGGAACATGCTTCATTGGTCTTAGCGTGATGATATATAGCCTAGCGCTTTCCTCGATAAATAGGCTATATAACACAGGAGCTTATGTAACTTTTAACGTTGTGTATGATTAAAAATGGGGCAGTAGTGCCCTGGCATGATTACTTCATAGATGTATAATGGATTCACAGTAGCAACACTTCTGGTGGTGCAAATGTCTAGACGAAGGTAACCACTTTTCATCATCATGTGGAACGTAAGCCTCTTTGCTATAGTCTAATAATAAAAATCGCTACTAATATTATAAATGTGAATGTAAGTTTGTTTGTTACGCTTTCACGCGAAAACTACTCAACCGATCATCATGAAACTTTGTACACGTATTCTTGGAGGTATTAGAAGTAACATAGGATACTTTTTATGAAAAAATATCCACGTGGACGAAGTCGCGAGCAGAGGCTAGTACGTAAATAAAGTTGCGCCACATTTTTATTGTAAAACTAGGATCTATGACTTCGTCTACACTTGACTTGAAATTCCCGGGACTCAAAGTACCTCAGAATTTAAAAAAGAATGTAAGCTACCGTTTTAGTGAAAACTGCCGGAATAAGTTAGTGTTTATTCACTCGAACAACTACAAACCGCTCTCGGGAAAATTCCCGCGGGATGTTTTTTTATCCCGTTTATAAAATACAATACCAACCGTATACAATTCTTTTATTTTCAAGGGGGCTTAGAACCTTTAAAAAAATTGCATTGTGTTATCCATCGTAATAAAATTACTAGAGGTGCCGATTATGACTTTGGTCGACTAGTCGGTCGTAGAGGCCGATTAGTCAAGCATATCACGGTTTTGGAGATTGCCGTAATGCTTCTTTTCTAACTGATTCGCGCGCTCAAGTCAATTTGTTTACTTCGCATTGTTTCTTGATTTTATACGGGTCAGCGACGGTGTTTTTGTGTAAAAAAATTGTTTAAAGATAATACTGTCCAATGACAGTATCTGATCTATCACTTTAATAAAAAAAAATATTAAAGTGAAATAGCTCAATTAAAATTGCCAGGTGGTAGGGCATTTGCCCGACTGGATGGCGACCACCCCTGGTCTAGAGTATGCCGCCATAATAACTCTGTGTGTGTTCCGGCATTAGTGACCAGGTTCCAGGCTCCTAAGAGAGCAGCAGCGCATTCGTAGCACCTTTGGTGTTGCAAATGTCCATAGGCGATGGTAATCGCTGTTCATCAAGTGGCCGTCTGCCTGTCTGCTGATCTCCTGCAATAAAAAAAAATTAAAAAAAAAATTTAATCATGACAAAAAGAAAATATGCATAGATTACAAGGTATTATTAAAGTATATATTACACAAACTACAAAGTAAGAAGCCGGATAGTCGGCACTCTTTGCCAAATAGTCGCCGACTACGATAGTGGCCAGATAGTCGATTCTACAATGCATTTTATTAAAATCAATTTCTGACAATAACTTTCATATACTTAAGTGGTCAATGTTTATATGAAATATAACCACTACGCACTGAGTGGGCTAGCAGTTAGTAAATTATGTACATGCCTATTAAACAGTGGATATTCCTATTAGGAACACAAGGTTGTAGTTTAAAAATAAGCGCAGGTCAATAACATGTTATTTAAACAAGGCCACTTGCGAATCTAGAATGGAAGGTCAAGCCACACGTAGCGGTTTAGTGCGGCGCCTTTCTGGCCTCCGCTATCATTTCGTAGACAAAAGTGGAAACCATAAACTTTGGCGCAGACTTTATAAAATTAGTCTGGAACAAAAATGTAACTTTGAAAAATCTCCTGAATCCTATGTATACACGTGTATAGAGGGCACCACAAGCTGTGCTTCTCTTGCGTTTTGATGTAGAAATTCTTCATTAGATTTTGAACCAAAATTTTACAGACCAGCTCCTTCAGAAATTATACTCGATAAAATTATTTTTTAAACTAACTGAATTTAAGTTTTCACAGAATTGTTTTAAAATGATCCGAGTTTGCGTTTTAAAGCTTAAACATATTAGACAAGTATTTAATTACATAAATTCTTTCAATGTATTATTCCAACTTTATTTCGTCGCGCGTCGTCACCTCTTTATTATACAATGTACTCTTTGGTCGCCACGCATCGTGTGTACACGCAAAATTTAAATTACACATGATAATGCGTTGATAACGTCATTGAAATGCGTTGTAACGCGAGTCTGGGTACAAGCGCTGAGTCTGCAACAGTTTTTATCGAGCTTCCATGTTGGAAATTAAGAATTGCAAAATTCATTTTCTCTAAAATATACAATATAATAAAGAACCTAACCGAGTAGTTAGGAGTGCAATATTCACCTTAATTTGTAAGTACATATTATCTATTGAATTTAGTGGTTTTGATGTATTTAATCTTTGATTATATAACCTGTAGATTTGGCGTCGCTCTATAATTCTTACTATAAAAAACTAGCGAACTAATGGATGTGTGTGCGTGACAGCTTTTTCTTAACACTCGCGCTCAGCCATTTTATTTGTCCCTGCGAGCGTAATATAGAGATGCCAGCTAAAGACAAACTCACAATATTTATGGGAAAAATGATCATGCTAAGGTCTACTTGATCCTTTTACGAGAAAGTAAAAAAATATAAAATTGTATTTAAATATCTATCATAAATAGTGGTAACGTAAAGTTACATTTTATTTTAAAGTGAGACTTCTTTTGGGAGGTACGGTGTGAATTGAATTTTATGAAACAAAAAAGGGTAATGAAAGAAGAAAAGATAATTATAAATGATATTTATATTTCGGCTATGAGAAAATGAGATAAAATATAATACATGATAGTGATTTATCGATGTCATTTCAAGCGACTCACGAGCCTTTCTGACTAGAAAAAAAACTGACATTTGACATGATTTTTGGCAGTTTTCCAAACCCTGTTTTATATAGGATTTTGTATGGGAAAAATAATTGTCCTATAGAACGAACGAGCACGCGAGGCTATAAGAATGTGTTCCATACCGGTGGTTTCGAACTATGAAAGTGCTTTGCACTATATACGAGTACCTCACAATAGGGATATTCCTTATAACTTCATTTTATAATGTGCAATGCTTATTTATTTATTATTACATATTATATATCAAACAGCTTAGATTATAGAATGTTCAATAATTATGCCAAAAAGCGTGGGGCGCTTTGCATAAACTAATTTGCTTCTAAAAGAAATGTAAGAAAAGGTATCCAAGCTTTTTAGCAATTTCATTTAACATTACGAACTGACAATTGGAAAGTACGTTATTTTATACTTTTAAATGAAAAAAGGTATATTTTCGTTTTTTTAACTATGATCTATTTACTTTCATAATATTTACGTTAAATCGGTCTTTTAAATAATAATTATTGTATATTTATTTCAGACACAAAAATCCATAATAATAACAAATTTTATTATTAAACAATGTTATTATTAAATTAAACCTTAAAAAAATTAAATTAATGTATGTCCATCAGTCAGTCAGTTAGTCAGTCGGTCAGTCTTTTACTGAAGCGTTTCATTAACATATATTTTACATTAAATTAATTATTCTACATACAATCTGCAACCAGTCCCAATACATTTTTATTTGCTGAAGCCTGCTAGCAATGACCGCAATTATACTGTTTCTACACCTCTCAACCGTAGTCAATAAATTTGCAATGCAACTTCTCCAGTCCTCTTCCAGAAAGTCAAGTAATCTAAAGAAACATACTTGAGGCACTACAGTATCACTACAGAATCAAGAATCAATAATATACAAATTCATTTTCATGATCATGTACCAAACTATGCACTCAAGTTAAAACTCAGAAGCTCTAGCACCAGCTGTTCTGGAATTATGGCCGATCAAGATTTTGCAAAAAAAAACTCTTCTCTTTTTTTCTTTGTTTAGATCTAGTCAAGCTCTTTTGCTAGAGTATCATAAACATGATTAGCTTAAACCGTTTAGGAGATACGGGTCATTAAAGTTTTTCACTTTGGTCGGGTAGATCTTGTCGAAACGTTTCCTTAGAGTACCTTGAACATGTTTCTAGTTTCAAACGTTTAGGACTCCTTATAGTTTCGACGTTCGAGACAAAAATAGACTTTGACACACAGTCCAAATTGAAGGTTCAAGGATTAACCGTTCCGGAGATAGGGCCGAAAAAAGTTTTAGGCGAAAAAAAAACTTCTTCAAGTTATAATCCAATCTTCAGAATTGTGGGACAATCGAATCAACTACAATCCTATCCCCAGTGTAGGGCTTGCCACTCCAGAGATACGGGCGAATAAAGTATCAGGCGACATCCCTAGTGTGAAGCATATACATATTCTGAGGTCCAGCCCTAACGTGTAGGAACATCCCTAGTGTGAAGCACATTTCTAGTAGAAAGTCACCAGTATGGATACTGTTTGGCCGCCGGAGTCACGCACTCGTCCTGCAAATGCTAGTCCTGCGACGTCGAGGGACATCCCTATGTTCGCACCCATTCCCATACAAACAAACAAGTTTGACCACTTTATTTCTTTTCAACACAATTTGTATCCACCCCAGATATACAAATTCTACGCTCACTTAGGGAATTTTGCTTTGTAAAACCGGCAACACCGACAAAAAGGGTCAAATACGCCTCGTAGTGATTTTACCTAATAAATAAAATGATTTTTACGAAATATTGAGTTTTGAATAATTACTTAATTGTGGCAGAAGACTTCGTTCGTTTTTTGTAATTTCTGCACACTTCTATCGCGCAAGACGACATTTTAGGTCACTGAAAGTTGACACGTAACACGACCTTTCACCGCGGCTACAAAATTGACACTACGAGACCGCGAGCCGCTTATGAGGTAACAGTTACCTGATATTTTTATTTACGTCTTTGCTCCATCGGGCCCAATCTAGAGGCTATATAATCAAAGTAATCTTATTTGAGATAAGATAAATGTACTATATTACGACATATTAAGCAATTTTTTACTTTGATAATGGTTTTTAGAGAAAGTAGGCATGTGCTAGAGATGGATACTGTTTTATTCTATAGATACGTATTAAAAGATTAGACAAGATTTTTTGCTGAGTAAACTTCAATTTACATAAGTAATCGTTGTCTGTCTGAGTCTCTAGTTTGTCCCTAATTTCGTGCTATTTTCAGCTGCTAGCTTTCAAGTATACGTTTGGCTAGGTATTTTAATATATTTTGGAAGCTTTTCTTTAATGATTCATATTTATTTATTTTAGAGCATTTTCAAGGCTTTTCGATGCATATTTGAATGGAACCATAATAATATTATACATATTGATTTTATATATAATTCTTTAACTGTCAGATAGCTACATCATACAAAAATAATATTTTATAATTTTTTACAGGAACTAATATTTCTCCTTTCCTGATTACGATTTTATTTTATCCCACGTATACTGGAATGAAGGACTAGTAAAAACTCGTGTACTTTATTACTGAAATCAAAAAAATATTTTAAATGTAATAACATTTCAAAATAGATATACAAAAATAACCAAACAGTTTATAATAAATAAAACATTAGTATAAAAAAGTATTCTGTATCCATTTAAAAAAATAATCATTTAAGTTTGACAGTCATTCCATACATTCGTAAATATATATAATATACTTAAAGATTAATAATTTCAGACTCGATTATATTAAAATTGTAAAAGTCATTACCGTGGTTACGTCACAATAATTTGCAGTTATTATTAAACTTATATGCATCCAGTTAATTAATTAATGTGAAGCCAATAAGAAATAAAAATCTGACCCACTTTTCCCTTATTGCGTTATGCCTCACGCAATTAGGTTCACCGAAAGGGACCCATTTATGCTATTACAATATCTTAGCGTTGCCAAGATATTCAAAATACGACTTCAGTGCGATATTGTCAAAAATCCATATTCTACTAAATCCTCAATATCTTCTCGATATTTGTCACCGCGGAATAATAGTAGGAAAAATTGATATTACCATTATTAGAAATGGCATTAGCAAAATTGAATATTGAAACAAAATTTTAAAACATTTATTTTGCGAGTTTTCGCTTGTAAATACTTATAAAAATAAAGTTCGCGCTACAGTTATTTTTAAAAAGTGAGAAAGAGATAGATTTACACTGAGCAATAATAATTTACCCAAAGACAAGGACTTTAATTTGTCTTTATTCTATCATACTTCTAAAAGACTTTTTTAAGAGTTCTAAGATTAAATGACAAAAAATATTTTAGCTTTACTATATCAGTAATCTTCTTAATTTCAGAGACGAGCGATTTGATATCTCAGAATTAAAAGAAATCCATTAAAATACCTACTTGACAGAATATGAGTTACGTATTACAACAACGATTTCCATCAGAGCGTCTGTAATATTAGAAAACTATTATCTCTCTATATCTACAAAAACAACAAAATGCAGTTGTGATTATATACATAACTACTAGACGTATAATAATATATTTAATATAAAATTAAGTCTCAAAAGACCTTGATAATGAAACGCATGAGTTAAGTGTCATAATGACTACAATAACAGACTACAAAAATTCAAAATTATGATGAATTATCGACTGAAGCTGATAATTATCTGCTGAAGCTCATGACCAATAACTTAATTACATAAAAAACAATGGACTATGCGATCTGATTTCCTTCCTTAACACAATTTTGCCGCAGAAATTGCTTCAATTCCAAAAAAAATAGCATAGAATCAAAATAATTTTTTAAAAATATCATCACTTAAATAGATGCGAATAAGAATTATTAAAAAGACATCAATTTTGTCAAAATGTCTACCGCAATAACAAATCAACCTAAAGCAGTAGAAAATCCCGATCCCAATGGCGAACCTACGCATTTAGACACTGAGATTGAGGAAAATAATTATATTTGTTGCTACATTAAAAGAAATGGACTCTGCGATCTAAGTTCCTGCCTTAATGATTTTTTCGCTGCATTAGATAAGTATATTAGATATTGCTGTGGGGATTGTTGTTGTGATAATGAAGATTTATTTCAAAATACAAATTATGCACCCACTTCGACAGAGATACATTATAACAGAGATAATTCATTCAATAGGAATGATAATTCTGATGATTTTGATTGTAACGACAACGATTGTTGTGGGTGGGTTGGACTTCTTAGCGATGTAGATTGTGGAGGTTGTGACTATGACGGTGATGATTACGGAAGTGGAGACTGTGACGACGGTGATTATGGAGGCGGAGATTGTGACGACGGTGATTATGGAGGGGGAGACTATGACGACGGTGATTATGGAGGTGGAGATTATGGCGGCGGCGATTGTGGAGATGGTGATTATGGCGGCGGTGATAGTGGAGGTGGAGATTATGACGGAGGAAATGACGATTAATCGACTCATAAAAGGCGACATTGTTGTTTTTACTATATTTCAAGCATTTTTCTATATTTACTCATCACACTCCACCTTCCCTGGACTTCCACAAATAATTCAAAACCAAAATTAGCCAAATCAGTCCAGCCGTTCTCGAGTTTTAGCGAGACTAACGAACAGCAATTGATTTTTATATAAATATATAGATTACTATAATAGGTGTTTACTATTTAGAACTAAAAGGGACGGATCTATCGTTTAAGGATCTTATAGTTTAAAGTATTATATGAATGAATAATTGCATTGTGACAGGAGACACGTAACAAAGAGACCGATAGAAAAGAAAAAGACGATTACTACGCTTAAACTAAATAACTGAGAAATCTAGTGTATATAATATTAACGCAGCTTGTATACCTAAGCGGTTTGCAACTTTGCATTACAATTTCTCAATACCGAACTCAGAGAACAACGTTTTGTTGCCCTAGATATGCAATATGTGGATAGCATATTGTGTGCCGTACATACATTACAGTGCCTTCTTGTTATTTTTTTTCATATGATATAAATGTGCATGTAATTATAATAACTGATAGCGCATAGGGTAACAGCTGCCGTAACATGTAACGGGTCCATTTCCTCGGTGCTCGCAAAGCGTATTGAATAAACGAGAGTGTACAGGGTCGCGCTCGTCCCTCGAACTATTGCACGAGAGCTCAAAGAGACCGCGAGAGCAATCGCGCGAGAGTGTACAGCCGGCGTAACGTTAATCAATAAACAAATGACTAATGTTGATAAGAATTCCTTGCTTCTAATATAAAATTAATCTGAAATTAGAACTTTTTGCAAACAAACATTATTTTGATTTGAAATGGCCAGTACTGTAGAACGGCAGTTTCAAAGGTAAAGACCTGTTATCACACATTTTATTACATAACATTTGCTAGCGATCAGTGAAAAAATCACATTTGAAATTGATTTTTTAAACAATTCCCAGAAAAATTCAGTAAGTAAAAAGTAGCGAAGATTTGCTATTGATCAGCGAAACGCACATCGGAATTGGAGTACCTAATAGTTCTTACATGATTCCCGTACAAACAGACCGGTGTTTCAAGAAATCTAAAAGAAATTGCACCGCGTTGTATATCGTTTATATAGTATATTCCAGTTGTTTTTTTTTTATACCTAGCTTCAATGTACAGACACGGCATTTTTATATTTTTATAATATTATACATTATCAATCCTCTCTGTTGCCACATACCTACACTAATACCTACTATACCATTAATTATTTTCTAATAGAACAAGGAAAACCTAGCAGCATTTTGCCTCTGGGGAAATCCTCTATAGTTTTATACAATGTATATAGATACATACGTATTTAATTTATACCCGTGTTTACTAGATTCGTGCAAAACAGCTCACTAAAATGAAAAGAGAGATAAGGCTCTTTTGATCAGAAGAACTGTTACACTACTTAAGATCAATAGAAAAAGTTGTAGGGGGCAACTCTGGATTTACTGAACCGATTTTGAAAATTCTTTTTCTTTTGTGTTGCCAGCAGTCGCTACAAAATATCATTCAGAGAAAGGGGATTCTCCGAATTTGTCACAGAATAAGTAATGACAAATTCCGTGCTTTTTTCAATCGGTCCGAATTAGTACTAATTGCGATAAAAATATGGAATGGTATTTATATCATTTATTGTGAAATTTGCCGCCTCCCAAAAAGTGCCGCCCAAAATTCTATTTTTATTATATATTAGGTAAATAGATGTGTACAAGTATTCTCAACTTTACTTTTATAGGCACAACAATCTATTAATAAACGTACTTACTATACACACTAACGACATTGTGTTCTGTGAAATGTTGGAAATTGAGCCGATTGATGATCGGTTCACATCAAACCGTCGGTTATTTTCCTTGCTATCAATTAAAATTTGACATAAGTAGGAGAAATTCAAAGTCCAAACGACGGTAAGGTACGTGAATAGGATATAAGAACCGGGCCGGCTATGAGCTGTTCAGTTATTCGTTATTAACTGAGGGAAACAGGCAGTTTTATAATGTGACTAGCTCATTCTTATCTCTCATTTGCAAGCGCTACAAGTTTTTAATATACAGCACTACACTACGGCAGGCATAACTTGGCATAAGTTCAACTCAGTGTTGCCAACTGCACCGTAATTACGGTAAAAATACCGTAATCGGCATAGATCTACCACCTACCGTAGGTTTATTATTACGGTAGCAAAAAAACCGTAATACCCATTGAAGATCGTATTTCTTTAAATCTTGTAGATTATATTATATCACTAAAATAATTTTAACGAGTTTGAATATTTATTGTCTGTACCTTTGAGTATTTTCGTTTTATTATACCAAAAACACTGTTTTATGCGTCAGGAATTCCCCCAATAGCAAGGTACCAGCTTGGAATATTACGCGAACGAATTCGGTGGTGCTTTATATATAAGAATTTTCTTGTATACTTAGAACTTTTGAATTTACCTAATTTATTTGTTTCTTAATCGACTATATTATTATATATTGCATTCATGCATATCATTACGTAAAAATTTCTTGTCTTGTATTGAGTCTTATCTGAGTTTTTAAAATAATGGTTATCATTAAAAACACAATGAAGATATGTATAAAATATTGATGCAATTATACTGTTTTCTTAAGTTTTTGGAGACTTGTATACATAATAAAACTATGTTTTAACGGTTTTAAGGGCGGTAATTTATTAAGTTTTGGTTTTTCCGACGTTTCAGCCGCTTTTCAGTGGCCGTGGTGACGGACGGCAAAGGTGACATTTGTGCAACGAGTATTTTTAAAGTTTTATTTAGCCTACCGCCAACTTGTTCAGTTTAATTATTTAGTTTTAATTTTGTTTATGGTTAGGTTAGGTTACTCTATGGGAGCCTAATTTAATTTATCACCGCTTCACAACATGTTGTGGCTTGAAGAGAAGAAGCGGCGCAAGAAACTCTTCAGCAAACATGCCTAATTCAAAATTTTTTTTATATAATATTAAAATGAGTGGACGGATTTTTTTTCCCTTCCACCCATTTTAGCCCCGCGGTGGTAAATTAGATTAGGCTCCCATAGAGTAAATAATAACCATAAACAAAATTAAAATTAAATAATTAAAATGGACAAGTTTCCGGTAAGCTAAATAAAACTAACAATACTCGTTGGAGAAATGTCACCTTTGTCGTCCGTGGCCACAGCCACTGAATAGCGGCCGAAACGTCGGACAAACCAAAACTTAATAAATTACCGCGCTTAAAACCGTTAAAACGTAGTTTTATTACAACTATACTGTCTGATTCTGATTAAAAATATCTTTTTTTAATTATTCTGTCCCTTAATATGCTATTAAATAAACAAGGTAATTCTACCGTATTTAAAATATAAATTACACCGTAATTTTGCAAAATCTACCGTATTTTAAGAAGAAATCTACCACACATTGGCATTCAGAGTTGGCAACACTGGTTCAATTTCATTCACTATAGTGAATCACTATCCATTAGTTTTTGTAGTTGGTTTGTTAGTCATTTATGTTATCCTGTTTATGTATTTTGTACCATTAGTTAATGTAAAAGGAACTATGGCAGTGCACAGTAATTAGTAAAATGTATAAAATATAATTATATTTCAAATAGTTAGTGACTAGTGACTATCACATTTATGTTAGATTAATCTGTTTTGAGAAAACAAACGAGGTTTTGATTTGATTCTAATACAGAATAAAATACTTCAGTAGTAAACCGAAGTGTATTATTGTGATAAAAATATTGCAAAAAATTACACTTTGTTCACGAAAGAATGGTCAATTATTTAAAGATCATTAAATTAGTGTCACGGAGCTGTAATTAAAAGTAATTATGGTGAACAGGAACAGGCAATTGTGTTCAATTTAGTCTGACTAAAAATCCAAGCCTAAAACTCCAAAGTATTTTAGAAGTGAACAAAAGGCAAATAATTTAAAAGGTGAAAATTGTCATTGGGTCAACTTCAGAAGAAATGGCTGCAAGATTGCACAAAACGGAAAGCGACGATGAATCATCGTGTTGTTGTTTTAAACTGTTTTGCCGAAAAAAGAAGAAAGAAGTAGTTATAAATAAGACAGAAAATGAAGAAATAAGAAATATGAAGAGAAATAAAAGAAGAGCGTCGTCATTGTCATCATATGATTCTCCTGACTATTCTGAATGCTTTGGAAATATCATTGTAGATAACAATGTGACAACACCTTTTTCTTGGATTGATGAAACTCATCGTTCAATTCCACATGATCATAATGATGAACACCGCACTGATCATCATTATCCTGATAATCACCATATTGATCATCACCATTCAAATAAGCACCATATTGATCATCTCCATTCTGATAATCACCATATTGATCATCACCATTCGGATGATCGCCTTACTGATCATGGGAATAATCACTCTCACCATAAACATGAAGAGCCTACTAACCATCATTCTTCAAGCTACAACCATTGTGATTATTCAAGTCATCACGATACAAGTGGCGGCAATGACTATGGTGGGAGCAGTTATGACTGTGGAGGTGACACGGGAGGAGGCTGTGATTCAGGAGGCAATTGTGATTAGTAAATCAATAAATTATCCTTGTGCCACACTATCGCCAGATGCCTATTTAATCTTCCAACACATAATGGTTGTGGTGCGTGACACAACATTGACCTTAGAGGGCAATAAACAACATATGTGACAATGGAATTCCTTCTGCCTATATAGAGAAGAAGCAATGAATTCAATTTTTGTTTAACTTATGCATAAAAATACATTAAATCAACAAAAAAATATTACACACATTCTACCATGTATTTGACACACGCATATATACTCTTTTGTTATTGTTCAAGTCAAATTATTATAGCCTTGGTGAAATCTGTGATTATAGAAGAATAGTCTTTGACATTAATTATTATGTATATTATCAAATTTTGACCATGAGTGACTGCTACTAGCAATATTAAATATATAATATAGAACAGGTATAAAACTGTCCTTTATATAGGTATATCTTGTGGAGAGTATGAGGACCTTGAATGTAACTACATTTTTTGGTGGCATAATTTTTTTATGTAACTTTTTGTGTACAATAAAGAATAAAAAATGAATATATGGAAAAACACCAGAGGAAAGTGTTCATAATTTTTATTACATATGGATAGCTAGAATATGTAGTTGTAGATAAGGATTATGTAAAGTTTGGTCCATGTATTTCCTTGAAATAATATTTTTAATTTGCATAACTGTAAGTTAGTATAATAGTTTACATTTACTATCTATTTTATATAGGACTATATGGAAAAATTTACTTAAATAGAGAAATAAACAATGTCATCCTAAGATTATTATTTTTATTATTATGATTATTAATAGTAACTGGAACTTATATTTGTATATACTCAATTAAAATTAATACCATGAACAAGTAACTTTGATGGATTTATCAGCCATACTTACTAGTCTAAGAGACACTAAAGATTCGACACTGATAACCCAGATAAGACATAATTTTTTATCAAATTATATTGTTTTTTTTGGCAGGCAAGCCTATAGTTATTTTTGTATTTAAATTGTCTTTCCTATGATACCAATTTTTGTATGTTAACAGAATGGTAAGTCAATAGGTAACTACCCATTGACTTAACTGTTCATAGCGGCTTGCCAGGTAGCCATGAACAGAAATAAGTAGGCAAGCCTATCAAGGCGTTTTCTCCGTGTTAAAACCTATCAATTGAAACTATATTTATCAAGAGTTGAAGATGAAAAAAATTGATTAAGATTAATTTAATTAAAAATAGCCATGAACACTGTGATTGACAGGATATCATAGGCGTGTTATGAATCAACATAATTTGATAAAAATATGCTCCATCTGCCTATTAGTTAGTTGGGTCATGGTTGATCTTTAGCCTCTCCTATACTATATCAACCTATGTGTTATAGACTTTAGGTAATAGAATTTATGGTGCTACGTAGTATATAAATGTAGTAGATTTAGGCTAAGTAATTATAAATTAATATTCAGTAATAAATTAAATAAAAAATTTGAACACCTTTAGCAGTGCCGTAAATAGCCTTTTATGCGCCGTATGCGTGCTTCTATAACTGCAATGATATGTATAGGCCTAATTTATTTCATTCAGGGTGATAAAATAACGCATCTCCATATATTCAATGTACTCTTTGATAACGCACAAGGACTGCCAAAGAAATGAGGGCGATGTTTTGTCTAATTTAAAAGACGTTTTTGATGATACTGGCATGTATGGCACTACGTATGCGTTGGAATCGAGCACTAGGTGCGCAGCGGGAACTAATCAGGAGCAAAACGGAAATAATAACTTCTGATTTCTAATAGCCCTGCCTGGTCTGGCCATTCTTGCGCCTACCAGAGTCTACGCCCTGTGCCTGGGCACCGGTGGCACCAAGCAGCTGGCACCGCCCAATTTACGGCACTAACTTTAGGGTAATGTCATAATATGCCTGTGAACTTAACATCTACTATTGTACTTTAACGGGCTTTCGACATATAAAGAATTATTATTATAAAAAAATATACTACTGAAATGTTACACGAACATAAATTTTATAGATATATATGTAGTGCTAAATAAATGTACTTAGAAACTCGTGTTTATTATTTCCGCCTGTATCCTTTGTTTACAAAATGTAATTACATAAAAAAAATATCCGACCGTCTGTTTTTTACTTTTTGTATGCCAATTCAAACTAATTTTCATGGAAATTTCTATGTTTGGATATTATTTAAAGCTCTAAACAACTACTCAGTAATTTGTGGTACCTAAGTACCTAATTATAGAATAAGGATGGTAGGCCTATATTACTCTACTTACTTTCCGTTTTTCAGTGCAACGGAATGGTGGATTTTGTATCTCGTTCCATCCATCTAATAAAATGTTTACATAGTACATACGTACAATTTTAATAAAAATACAGAAATGGAAGAAGACAACATGTCTTCACTATATTGAATAACTTTTATAAAAGAATACTACAAAACGTACGTTGTTTTTGTTTAGGGGTCTTTTCAAGTAAAGGTGGCAATTTTTTTTATCTTAGCTAAGAGGATTTTCAGGAGCTTGTAATGGTAAGTGGTAACACTGGTAACTCTGTATATCTCTCGAGTTTTTGGCGGGAACTGAAAGGAGACGTTGTGCTGTGCAGTTTTATTTTCTAAAAATGTGTATAATTACTCTAAAATGAACAATAGTTGCAGGATATTGATAGTTTTTGAGTAGAAATTAAGTTTATTCTGATAATGGTATATACAGGTTGGTAATTATAAACTAACTGAAATAAAACTAATTATAAATAAATATTAACTAAAATTAAACTAAAATATAAAAAAAAATAAAAAAAATACCAACTATAAGTAAAAAATAGACTCCAGGTCGCTCTCGGCGGGGAGAGTGCCCAAAATGCTGGCCGCATTTCCGCGTTGGATGGCAACGCTGATGCGTTGCCCTAAGTGCAAGCCAGCCTTTTGGTCACGCGAGACCTCAATTAGTCGCTTTGAGAGGTCTCGATAGAGATGATGAGCTCCAGGCCCCCACGGCCCCAGGGTTTCAACCCCGAAAGCCACAAAAATGTACCCATTACCAATGGACACATATTTGCGGCGTTTCAGGGCCTCCTGGTTGGCGGCGGCGGCCCCGGCAGTCACGGCTGTTACTGGGAGATGGGAAACCGCCAAAGTATCAACACAAGTTGCGTCCCATACTAAGGGGCGTCCCATCTTCCATGGCACCAATGACATCCCATCTGGTCTCTTGCCATCGTCGCGGCATAGCCCATTCGGTTCGAGAACAGCAGGTGCACCGGCGGTGACAAGAGACCGACGGATAATGTCATTAAGTGTCGCGTGCCGTGATATTCTGCCGGCGCTTCTCATGCATGACAAGCCATGGTGGCCTAACTTATCAACTCTATCTCCACACCGACAGCGATGTGGTACTACCACACTTGCCCCCAGACGAATGCAGACAGCTATCCTGAATGTTGTGTCAGTAGAAATTATGTGTTTTTGTGAGAAATGTGAACTGTATAGTCAGATGTGATCTTTCGAGTTTTCACAAGAACTCCATTGAATGGCGTCGGTTGTAGACTGCAATACAACTGCGCTACTATACAAGACCTATTAATTAACATGTTTCCGACTGAAAGACTTTGATTCTATGGTCATGAATAAATTAATAAAAAAAAAAATGTATATCTCTCTATTGTGTTGCCTATTTAGATCCATTGAAGATTCCATAGTAGAGTAGTTTTGTAGTTTGTGATTGTGTTGTGCGAATGAACTTCAGGGCGTTCCATTAGGGACTCACAACGACCACGTTCACGACCGCGATTTTTGCCGTTCCACTTGCTTGCGGACGTTACAATCCTAAAAGCTAGTGGAACGGGTTATGGGGCGTTGATGTCATTAATGTCATACGCAAATGTCATTGGTTGATATGAAAATCGCGCCTTTTTTAATAGGGATGACTATGTTAAAAGAAATATAGCTATTTATACAAAATGTCCTTAATGGGTGACCCCATTGGTATCGGCTACTTCATCGCGGTAATAATTTCGAAGAAAGTAAATCGCCTAGCTCAGATGAAGAGTGGACGTTAAGTTATAAACGTAATACTAAAAAACGTGATCTCAGACCACGTATTACACAATATAAAAATATAGTCGATCGTTATTCAGATGAAGAATTTAAAAGCCATTTAGACTTTCAAGAAATACATAGAATTATTTGTTGTCTATCTATTTATAATTCTGAATTTTGAGTTATAACTCTTTCGTATAACTCTGCAGCAAAAGCTATGTCTACAAACAATGAATTTCTCATTAATTATATAATTATATTCAAGTCAACGATAATGAAAACTGATTAGAAATACATCATATAAATAAATATTAATAACAAATAAAGGAAAATGATAGATGGCTGTTTAAAATACATTAAAATTAATTTTACAAAATTAATAAAGAAAGATATTTTTCATTCGCCATCTTGTTTCAAAATTCGCGCCTTTTTAAATGTATTGACAAGAGAGAATTAATGCTCTGTGGTCAACGCCCACTTCGACCCACCTTTTGACATGGGTTGTTGCGGGCGTTGTGTGATCGAAAATGATGACGTCATTAGTGACGTTTTCGCCACGACCGCAACGCTCGCGGTCGCCTTGTGGAACGGCAAGCTGAGCATTTTGGGCGTTGTGCGTTGCTAGTGGAACGCCCTACTTGTGGTGCAATGCGTTCAGGATTTATTTTCAAAAGTTTAAAATTAGTTTCGCAAGGACAAGAAACTTTAAATCTCAGTGAAGTCAGGCTAACTTAAAAATTCACTGTAATTATATATGTATACTCTGACTGAGAAGTTTATTTTCATGTTTTCGTAATAATTCAATGGTAATTATATTTTTGTTTTTAAGTAGGTAAGTCATCTATACATACAGATAATAAAACTGTAGAGGTCGAATTTCTGTACAATGAAAAAATGCTAAAAACCGAGCCAGGGGAATTAAGAAGTGAAATAGAACTAATTTAGTTTTTTTTAAATGTTTTTATTTCTCTGTTTGTACTGACTAATCTCTGAAACGACTAGACCGATTTAAATGAAATTTTGTATCGTGGTAAGTTATATCCCTGGTCAACAATCAATCAATAAGGATACTTTTGATATCGAATATTAAAGGATTCCTATGGGGTAGTTAAAAAACTATCCATGCGGAAGAACTTGCTGGCAGAAGCCAGTTTAGTAATAATATAATAATAGACAAACATGCATATATGCAATATGTATGTCTGTCTTCAAACTAAGCAAGTTGCTTGTGTTATGGGGCATATACACCCGACTACTGGAGCTAATGACAGCTGATCTATAGAAATACTCTCACATACCAGACACCCAGACCATAGTAAATAATGGTAAGTGTGTTGATGATATTTACCATTCCAGGGATCTGAACACAGAACCTTTACGTTCCAGCCAGTAAGCTAGCTCAGCAAAGGCTAGCTTACTAGAACCTCGTTTAAGATTGTCCTCCCACCTCTTGTATTGTCTTCCTCTTTGCCTTTTACCGTCTCTGGGGTACCACTCAGTTATTTTTTGTGTCCATTTGTTTTTATTATATCTCTTTGATCTTAAACGAACAGCAGGAACATTGTGGTCCAGACCTGCAAAGACAAGGAAAAATGGGCCGCAAGCAGCTTGAGGGAGGCCTTTGTCGAAGGACAAGCTGAGAGGGAGACAAAACTAGATACCAGTTAGCAGATTAGGTTGTCCTATTTGTTTTGTCAGCAATAAAGGATATTTTTTATTTATTAATTTATTATTAAAAATCAGTAAGTGCATAACAAAGTTATCCTGCTATTGAATAGAATATTCAATTTCGTGCATATATTACAATTAATGGGTGGGGTATAACTCACAGCACATTTATTTATTATGAATAAATCCGAACTTTTTTAATATAGCTTAGAGGTCTTAGTAAGCCTTCGTGGTTATTTTTTTATAACCACCCAAAATTAATTATATATCTCAAGTAATGAATAAATGTGCCATATATCTATACTGCAGTTGCCAAGAAATTATATATGTATAAATTACTATATTATTATTTTAAAACATCTTCAAGTAAAGCTAGTGCCTCCTAAAGAATGACAGAGAATTTAACTTTTGGGTCTTGTAGTTTGAGTACTTAGATTCTCAGCTTATTTGAAACTAGAGGTCACTGATTCAATTTCCAGTAGAGTAACTGTAGGTAAACACATATTCAGCACTTGCTTGCTCTTTGTCATGTTATACATAATACATACAAATAATCATTGCTTGAGAATGTACAATGTTATTTGTGTACTAATTATAAATACCCCATTCTAAACTTACTGTAGCTGTGATGGCTTTTTTGACATATTAAAACAATGATGTGAAACATTTTAAAATATTATTGAATGAAAACTTGTTGGAAATTGGATATTCAATATACATTTACAGCTCACACTCACAAAATACCAGCAAGAATGAAACGGGTAGTGTACTGTATATACAGTTTTAGTATAGGAGGGAAGGGTAAAATGTACGAAATACCAAACCCAACGAGTGCTGTAATGGCACTGATTCAATTACTGAAAATATATTACTATAAATGTGTTGTTAATCGTTAGGCTGCAGTTGTTTATTTGCAAAACACTGACTTTTGTACATACTTTGTACAACCTGCTCCTCAAGAGAAGAAATGACAAAAAATAAAGTTATAAATATATGAAAAAATTAATTAATAATTGTAAAATAATATGAAATAATATAAAGTAAATTAAATGTAAAAGATAAAAATGTTTGTAAATAAATTCTATTTTCTTGTTGTTCACTGTTTTTTCACTGTCCCATGGCTCCTGGTAGAGGGAGTGTCCAGTGTAATTGTTTTTGTGTTGTCCGATGTTGTTGGCTGGTGTAGTTGGTTTACCTCGGCCACCTTCTAGGCTGCCTGAAACACCACCGAAAACGGTTCTGGTGCCACTGCTCGTCGTCTGTTCTTCTAACATCTTCTTACACAGTAGTTCTGGCGCTCATTGTGGGACTCCTTTTGGAGATGATAATGTTGGTTGCAAGTGATGATGATATAAAGAAAATTCAAATCTCGGTTTTGATTCTACTTGGTTTAACATTTGGGATACATTTGTTACATGATTTAACGACTTCGTTTTTTCGCATAATGTTATATTGAGCCTCCAAAACACCAGTTTGGTTTTTTGAATAATTGTTGTAAATGGTTTTTATTTTGTGTAATTTGTTGTAAATCCCTTTCATACTTTTGGCGAAAGAGTCGTCTAATACATCAAACAAACTATTTTCCAAATAACAAACACCATATATTAAACCTCGTTTCTGCCTCTTGCTAATAATGTTCTGATTTTTGTTAAATGGTGGTACATGTAAGGGCGTAGTTACAGCTATAAGAAGGAGTGCTATTTATGTGTAATGATACAACTTTCTTCTTAGTCGAAAGCCTAGGTCGACTAGTTTGATCACCCTGTTCGAGACTTGTTGTTTCATACCCTTTGTGTGTCCTCACTTCACTTGTTGGCTTTAATTTCAAAGTGTCCTGTAAATGGGCGTGAATGTGTTACTCGAGGCACTGGTAGGTCTGCCATGTCTTCTTGAAATTTCACAAATTGTACTGGTTTTATGATCAAGTTGTAAGAATTACTTATTGCTGTGTTAGTGAGGTGTCCTTGTATATGTTTGTTTCGCAACCATTCAATGTGACATGATAGCCATCCAATTGTCGCCATGCTCCATATAGACTGCATATCATTTCATAATTTAATTATAAAGTTTTTATTTTCCCATAAGGCTGTGTGTACACAGAGTTTCTTTGTTTCAATAATTTGAGGATGTGGATAATATGTTATGCTAATTGTTTTGTCTGATGCTTGAGAGTTCCGATGTACCACTTCTCCCACCCTTTATCCCATACCTCTCTTCTGGTCTCTCTTCTCGTTTCCCTATTTCCATCCTAAAGGTTCGCAATGTTGACTACGCCCCTGGTGTTGCGAATTTCTATAGGCGACGGTAACCATTTTCCATTAGATGGGCCATCAGCCTGGTTGCCGTCTTTGCAATAAAAAACGCCTGCCACAGCGTTGTTCTTGGAGTGACGCCTAAGAACTATGTGACAACTATAACTGAGATGAAAAAAATAGGTAGACCGCGCCCCGAGCCCTCAGAGTGAAGATGGTTTAGGAAGCTGATTTTAATAGGACATTCCTGCTGGAGTGTTACAAGGACTTAGAATTAAATAATCAAATTAGTAGGGATAAAAATGGTATAGTTTCCACTGGATACATTACTAATACCCACACTAGGGTTCCCCTAGTACTAGTCCCACCCATACTAAAATATGTAATATCATACTATATTTTAGACAATTGCACTATATATTCTTACAATTTGGGGCATCTGCAAACAAAGCACATGTACCCGCCAGTGTCGTTTGAGCTAATAACATTGAAGCGCTTTTATGACCGTCTTCTTTATATACTTTGTGTTTAAAATTTGTAATTAGAAAAACATCCTATTGTGTATTGTAATATTTTATGGTAGTCATTAGCCAGGTGTGATTTTTAGTAATTCAGTCTGCGCGGCCGTGAGACTTTGTAATTGTGCAATATAAAGCAATGCCCCAATGCAGAGGACCAGTGTAGCAAAAGTCACAACAACAAGGCACAAGGGAGGCAAGACGTTAGTAACGGACTTTGCGCGTGTTATTGAATCGTAAATTACGTTATCACTGGTTGTGTTCAGTTATATTTGTTCCTGTGTTATAGATGTTTGTATAGTTCTAATAAATTCTATAGTAATTCCAAAGCATTTTAGTTCGAGTCCTGTAACTCTTAACAATATTATAGAAAAATAAACTATTTTATTATCGTGATTTATGTTCACATTCTCAAGATTATTTTGAAAATAATAAATCTTTGTTGGCCAAGATAAAACAGTTATAATAAGTAGGTAATAATACATGTGAAAAATTCAATCGTCAGTGAAACAAAAAATATTAAGTAAATGTTTTTAGAGTAGGTAGGTAGTACTATTTTCCCCATAAACTTCGCAAAAGCATTATTTTTATAGCTTAAAAAAAAACACAAATACTATATTTCTTCAAATAAAAAAAAAGGTTGCAACCCTAACCCACACAGACAAACCACGTGTATACTATATAAGCTTATGCACATAAGTTTGAAAAGAATGCTTCACCGCTTTTGATGCTTTTGTGCACGTAAGCTCTTATGTTTTTATTCCTTCCTATGAGGGCATCAAGAACAAAAACATTTAATACGAACGACGCATGCTATGAGTCATTGTATTCGGGGAATTATATTGTATAATTTTTTTTATCATTAACATAACAATTCCAGGAACAATTGCTAGTACAAATATTACTGTTGTTTTTATACACTTGATAATAATAAATGATTATGAATTCAAATAAATAGAATAACCTCATTTGTTATTAACATTATACAAATGTTAAAATTTAAAATTTTATTGCGATTCATTTTGTCACTTATCAGTTAAAGATTTACCACTTGTCCGTTGCCAACCATTTTCCCATTTGTCTGTTTTTTTTTATATTTGATATTTTCCATCATTTCAGATTAAATCACTAAGACAACATTAAGGATAACTCAACTTCCTGATTACTTAACAGGTACATATTAGTTTTAATATTATAATCAGTTGAACAAATCTACCTTCTAAAATTTGAAAGAACTTGCTTACATTTATTAAAACAAAGAAAATGTCTCATACTATAATATCTCAACCAACATTAAAATCTGATTACATACAAAAGCCAAAAGAACAATCGGAAACTGATCTTACCGAAGAATGTTTGAATAAACCTGATGTCTCATCACCCAGTGATGAGGAAGATGATGGGAATCCAACCGATTGCTGCTGTTATTTTAGTCCTAAAGGACCTTATCACCGCCTGAATTATCTTACATTTTGCTGTAGATACTGTGGAAAATGCATCGATGAATGCTTTGAAAGTTGTGCTAATACTATTACAAGTTGTTGTGATGAAGATAATGGAAATAGATCAGTTAATCGTGTATAGTCTTTCTTTTATTTGTTAACACAAGGTGTAAACTTTTCGTACTATACTGAGTACCTCTTGGGTGAGGAGGTGGGACCGACCCGCGGCGAGAAGCGCCGCGTAACGTGTGCGAAGACTGATAAAGACTTTTGAGTTGTTTGTTTAGTTACCTATATTGACTCACCTGTTCATAAGGGTGTGGGCGCAATCGTCCTTAAAAGCGACTCACCTTGACCGCGACTCGCACAGGGCCATGATCCTGCGAGTGGGGCGCGGTCCGGTGTAACAACATACAAAAAAGGGGAGCGCACGAGTCGCATGTAATGGCCGCCGCCACGCCAAGCTTAATATAAGCATTCTTAGTGTTTTGTAACATATAAACATTCCATGTCACATTAATATTGTTACCTATTCTAACACGCATTCAATAATATATAATTATGAGTATAAAGTGAGTGGTTATTTATTCAAACACCTTTACCACTACAAGTGCTTACCAGGTAATCATGGACAGAAATAATTAGCTGCATATCCTCTAATATTTATGTATACCACCTTTGACCAATTTAATATGTTTTTATTCCTGCCTCGGGTTGTCTGGAAGAGATCGCTTCTTAGCGATAAGACCACCCATTGTGCACATATAGAATATATTTAGGCTATAAGTTAATTTGTGTTTTCTGTAATGGTGTACAATAAAGTGTTATCTATCTATCTATCTATCTATAATTAGGAAAGCCTACCAAGGCATATTATCCATGTTAAAAACTAAATTTGTAACTAAAGAGCTAACAACTCAAAAGAGTGAAGGTTATGAAATCAAATTGTTTTAACTTAATTTATTTATACTACACGTTTTAAGTCTAAGTATATTTTCTCGATAATAAACAATTGAAAAAGATTTCAATTTGTTTTATTTATCCAAATTTCAGGCTGTTGAATACCATAAAAAATGGCAGCAGTTATTACAACACAACCTACTCTTAAGTCGGACTTACCTACGGCAGAGCCTCTAGAACATCTACTAAAGAATGTTTCAGAAGAGGAAATTAACAATGAACAGACTGTGGATGAAGAAAACAAGACTGCCGAAGAGAGATTACAAGAGGAAAAAAAGAGAAGAGAAAACGATAACACGTGCTTATCAGGAAATTGTTGTGTTTATTATGAAGACGATGACGATGTGTACTGTATTATAGAGAGTTTGGTTTTATGTTACAGATCTTGCTTTAGCAGTTGTTGTAATAATTGTGCCAATTGTTGCGAATGTGAGTCTAATGACTGTTGTTGTGCTGGCGGCGCTGCAGACCATGATGCATCTGCTGATTGTAATTGCGACGGCTGCTGTGATTGTTCAGGGTGTGATTGTTCAGGGTGCGATTGTTCAGGATGCGATTGTTCAGGGATGCGATTGTTCAGGATGCGATTGTTCAGGGTGCGATTGGTGAATTCACATTAAAAATGTCGTACGTAAGGCGCTGGAAGCAATGACGCCTTCGATGATTGTTGCGAGGGCTACGGTGAATGTTCTGATTGTGATGATTGTGCGGGATGTATTTTTATAATTCATATTAAAAATGTTGTTTGGTCCTGGAGCCAATAACGGCTCTGATGATTATGTTTGAGGGCTGCGTAAAATGTTCTGATTTTGATGATGGTGATTGTTAAGGGTGTGATATTTTAATTCGTATATTTAAAAAACAAAAAAGCCAAAATGAGGCTTGTTTTCAAATATATACTCGAATTTGGATAATTTTACACTTTTCTAGACATGCTTATGTGTAACCTTATTTTTAAAGCTTGTCTGTCTTAAGTAATGTAGTCAATGTCGTGTTCACTAATTGTAATCATATAATAACCTATAAATAATATATAAATAATAATAACCATTATACTTTAAGAGACCTTACCTTGTTTAAATCCCAATAACCATATACTATAATAATTTATCTATTTTGTTATGTAAGTCTTTAGATAATGAGTTTTTTCATTCTAATATCACAAAAAAATGTTTTCAGTTACAATCACAATTATTTATGTGATTAATTATGTATTTTTCGAGTCATTTGAAACGTAAAATTCTTCATCAAGAAATTTTCAAAATGGCGCTTGAAATGATTAGCCTTCCAGTCCTCAATATAATTACACCAACATGTTATAGTACAATAAAAATAAGTTATATAACAAGCTTGAATTTTAGATTGATTTATAATAATCTATAAATACTTGTTATTAGAAATTCAATGTGCCAAAAACATGAACAATAAAATAAGTACCTATATGTAGAAATATAATTATTTTGTATTTAATCATTTTATTTTAGAATATACAATATTCGTTTTCTCTTATTATTATCGTATTATCTTATTAGTTTATTATGTTAGATATTTATTTGTCTTCCAATGCTGGGAATTCAAAATGGAATTCCATTCCATTTAGTGCGTTTAGCCAAATAACATTATCCCAGGTGAAGCACGACTGTATCAAATAGACATAAGATTGTAGAACGTGTGATAGGTAATATAATTAGATCAAAATAATAATAAAAAGACCTTTTCATGAACTGGCTAAATTGGTCCTTCGACCCGGATATTAACCATAATTTTGTTACTTTTATCTAGTGATTAAGAAATCAGTCTTATAAGAAAAAATTATTTCAAACCTCTGTAACTTTGTATTGTTATTGAATAGAGGTCTTAAAATTACGATATTTTTTATAAATTTTTTATTACTATATTAAAAAGTCAATATGTTTTTAAAGGTTTTTTATTTTCAAATTTCAACCACACCGATCACAATACAAGTATAGTCTAATAGTAAAATGACTAGAATATAGAGATACAATAAAACATTTTAAAACTGCTCATCTAAAGAGTATTATAGACAATAGACATTTATAGAACCATGTTTGTATGACGTCAGTAGATAACTAATAGTAGTGAAGTAAGAACCAGGGGAAATCAGAGTTACTTGTACGTTGTTTTTCCTTAGAAGATATTTTCGTACATTACAAACAGGATTTTTGCAATGAATTACACTATTCAATCATGTTTAAATGTCATATTTGACCACATATATTATTTAGACTCAATTTAACTAAAAATTATCGTACGAAGAAACATATATATAATATGTATGGAGGGTGGTAGAGGTAAGGAGAATCATCTCAAATGGGAGAAAAGTTGAAAACCTGTTCAGCTGTAAGCTGTAAATAACAATAATAATAATAAATCGGCAGACAAACAAACACATTGTGTATCCCCAAATTAAGCAAGTTACGCTTGTGTTATGGGTAATACACAACGGACCACTCTGGGGGCGATCCCAGACACCCAAACCATGGTAAATAACGGAAAAAATACGTTTCCGAAATTTACTATACCAGGAATTGAACCCGGAGCCTCTGCTTTGCTGTGAAGTAGGCCAGCAAAGGCTTAACCCTCTCAACCACAGAGGCCGTCTACAGTTCAAAAATCGTTCACAATGGCGCAGATGTAGACAAAGGGTATGGCATGAATGTAAATTGTAGACGAATCTCAGTCTGCCGAGTTAAAAAAATAATATCTTTGGCGACTATAATTATAGAGTAGTTGATGACAATACACTATATACAGTGTGTCAAATACCCTATTGTTACCTACTGATGGAAGTGAGCATGAATTTTTCAGTTTTTATATTATAACTTAAATCTGGCGATTGCTCTTCAACTTTAGGTATAGATTTTTAAATAACTAACTTACCACCGTTATAGTTTTATGTTTAATTTAGTGTTGTGGCATCTCAACTGTAAGTAAGGGACCATCCACAATCTACTTCACATGATTTTTATGATTGTTTGACCCCTATATTTGCTACAGCTGGTCACATCCGTGAGACTCCCACCCTAGTGCGACTTGACATATTTTGCGATTTTACTTAAGAAATTTTTAAATTAAAACCGCAATTGCGCAGTTACTTTTATTTCTATTTAAATTTTTTTTTAACAATTCAAACACTACTTACACAGATTGAGTTGGAAACTGAAGTTTTTCGTTAATAGTTCAAATTTCGTGTTTTAAAGCTTTTTAATTTTAATTATTGCATGAGTTCAGCAGACAGGCAGACGGCCCACTTGATAGAAAGCGGTTATGATCGTCTATGGACATTTGCAACACCAAAGGTTACAAATACACTGGTGCTCTCTTAAGGGAGACTGGAACCTGGTCACTAATGCCAGAACACAACTCAGGGTTGTTATGACGGCATACTCCAGACCAGGGTAAATACGCTACCACCTGCCTGTGGGTTGTTTTGTCACCTCTTAGGACAGGCCGCCCGGCCATAGGAAATTGTATTCTTTCTCCGTTCCAGCATATATCCCATAGCTAAGTATATTAAAATTTGAAATGTAACGTCACGAAATTTAGGACCCCCTCCAACCCCTTGTCACTCTTCGTCGAATAACTTGTGGCGTAATTTATGGACGGTCCCTAAGGTTGATACGAAAAATTAAGTCCACTCACAGTGGAGGGATCTGAAAAAATTTGATTACTAACGTCATACAATATGATACACTATTTTATAAACTGGTTGCACAAGTTCTGCATAGTTATGCAGAATACAGAGTAGTGAAATATCTTTTTGAAGTGAAACTTCTTTGTCGGCGTTGGAAAAAAATTACCGTCACATTTTTCGGTTACGCGTCACATATTTCCACAATCACCAACAACAATAGATGGATTGTGAGACCAGCATTGTAATATTTCTTTACTTTATTGTGTTTTAATTAATATACCAGTTTGATGATTTATAAATCATTTATTTAGTATCCTACATATAAAATATATATTAAAGTGATCAGCAAAATCATTATTTAACCAATTTATGTAAAGTTGCATATATGCAACTTTACAGAAATTAGTATCGAATCGAAAATCGATTAATGATCCTACTATAGTGGTGTGGCGACATTAGTGCCAACATAAAAACAAGCACGCAAGCGCGGAACCAATATTTATCTGTGGCAAGCAAAACATCGCGCCGTTGTATGACAGCGCGCCCACAATTTTTCGCGGCAATCCATTTGCCGCGAAACAGTCGAGGACCGAAGTATTTCGGGTCATCTCGACACAGTCCGACTTACGTCTTCAACGCGACCGCACGACATACGTGCTCGTGTACAAACGTTAGTTTTCGCGCTCGCTGCTTGCCTTCATACCAAAATCCTTCTGAACTATAATATTGTAACATTGAGAGAGTGAGTGTGTGATTAAAAGTGTACGTCGCAAACAATATCTTTCATTGACCCGTACACCGCTCAACGGCCACAACGCAACCATCACCACCATCATCACCACATCCTCAAATGGTGACCACCTCCTACACGCAAGAAGGCACAAGCACAAGGCGCACAAAACGAGAACTAAGGACTCGTCAACCACACCCACGTCCAAGGTAACTTCAATAAGTGCAGAGCAGATATACGCCGGTTTCTGTCGGCGGTGTCACGTCTATCGCTACCTGCATACACCACTCTTTCCCGGGTGCCACTCATCCCCTGCACCCTCGGGTATAGACGGCCATAAGCAACACACCACGGACGGGTGATACTTCGCTACACCAAACGCCTACATTGTTCACCGACAGCTAACATATAGCCAAGCAACAATCGACATATTTCATCAACAACCGTCGCCGACACGGATAATTTTCGCCGCCACAAAACTCCGAGTTACAATTTTTGCCGCCAATTCTAACTTACGCGCCCAAAATCGGTGCACAACAACAACAGTTGCGGCCGGCGGCGAGGCAACCATCGGCTGGTTGCTTAGCAACAACGAACGATTGGCGCCCGGTAACAACGAACCGTCAGCTGGTGCGCGCCAACATCACATCGAGTTCCCGCCAACATCACAGCGGGTTCGCGCCAACATTACATCAAGATATAGGTGTGCTCCAGTTATCGGTGAGCGAATTTTTTTAATAACAAACAAAAGTGCAAATCTAATCAAATTTCAAAATAGTGAAGTGATTATAACCCGGTACAATATATTCGGACGACGTTTTTTGGTTATAAATATTGATTACGTACTGAATTATTGTCTGTATATTTAATTACCTAACTTTGTAGGACTTATTAGGTGCATTTTTTTTTCAAAATAAATAAGCATACATAATAAACAATTTGATAATTGATCATTGGAATAAAATTATTTATTGTACATATTCCACTAACAAACAAATACTTAAATTTTTCATGCCCTTTGTGTACATATATATTTTATATTAATTGTATTTTCGTGTTTATAACTAATATTGTTTTGTGTATTTTGTTATAGACTAGTAATTGTTTTTTTTTCTTTTCTTTAGTGTGTAAGGTGTGTATATATTTGTGTATTTTGTAAGCTATTTCTTTTGTGTATAAATTATTATTAGGATTATTATTATATTGATTCATTCACACATACTAAGTGCTAGTTTTGTCACGCGGTGTCACGTGGGTCATTTCCAACACCAACTCCTGATACTTCCACTAGTCTGTCCTTCCAGTTTCCTTTACTTCCTAATAACGATTTTTTTCTTGGACTCCCTTCTTCCATCACAATGACGTCACCTGTAGAGCAATTAGAGCTGCTTCAAGCTCAACTCCAACTGCTACAGGACAGCCAAGACAGTCGGACAATGGCAATAACTGTCACATTACCAGCTTTTTGGGCTGACAAGCCTTCCGTCTGGTTTGGCCAGGTGGAAGCTCAATTTGAACTTGTTGGGATCACACAAGACAGGACAAAATACAACCACATCATTTCCATTCTGGATTCAAGAATTGCCGACGAGGTTGCGGATATCATAGAGCAACCTCCGGACACCAACCGCTACCAGTATCTGAAAACAGAACTCATCAAGCGCCTCTCTGCCTCCAAGAAGGACAGGATCAGACGGCTCCTCGGAGAGGAGGACATTGGTGACCGCAAGCCATCACAATTCTTGCGACGCCTCCAGTCCTTGGCAGGATCAGATTTCAGGAGCGACGAGATAATCAGACAACTGTGGCTGCGTCGCCTTCCTGCAAACGTACAAGCAATTTTAGCTGCACAGGAAGACCTGCCTTTGGAAAAGGCAGCCGACATCGCAGACAAGATCTTGGAAGTGGCCACACCTGCGGTTCACGCCGTTACAACTAAATCTCCTGAGCTCATTGAGCTCGCCAACCGCTTCGAACAGCTTACGAAGCAGGTAGAAGCATTAACGGCAGAATTTCGGGCGCGTCCACGTCAAGGACGTGACCCAGTCAGATCCAGAGCTAGCTCCAGATCTTCAACCCGCTCCTCACCCTCCACCTCCTTATGCTGGTATCACAAAACATACCACAAAAAGGCCAAGAAGTGCGTTAACCCCTGCTCCTGGGTAAACCAAGATCAGGGAAACCCAAAATGCAGTCAGTAGATGCGGCGACTGACTGCAACACGTTCTGCCGCCGGTTATTCGTCACAGATAAGACGACAGGGCTCAAGTTCCTAATTGACACAGGTAGCGACCTCTGCTGCTATCCTCAACGGTTAGCCAAAGGTCGTGCCAAGTCAGCAACGGATTACCAATTGGCCGCAGCCAACGGCAGCACCATAAACACCTACGGCAGCATATCCCTTTGCCTCAATCTGGGCTTGCATCGGAACTTTCAATGGAATTTCACCATCGCCGATGTAGAAATCCCAATAATAGGCTCGGATTTTCTTAGCTTCTACAATTTGTTGCCAGATCTCCGCCACAAACGCCTAATTGACGGAAACACAAGCTTGACAACTGCTGCTACAATTGCACAAGTCAACCAAGTCAGTGTGAAAGCCGTGTCAGTCACGGAATCCTCAGCTTACTCCAAGCTGCTCCTCGAGTTCCCGGACTTGACCAGACCTCCAGGCCTCCCACGGCAAGTGAAGCATACCACGGTTCATCATATCGTGACTACCGATGGCCCTCCTGTCTCTTGCCGTCCACGTCGCCTCGCACCTCAGAAGCTGGTAGCAGCTAAAAAGGAATTTGAGGACATGGTCAACTGCGGAACAGCTAGACCTTCGGACAGTCCTTGGTCTTCTCCTCTACACATGGCGAAGAAAGGAGACCAAGAGTGGCGACCGTGTGGCGACTACCGGGCTCTGAATGCAAGAACTGTGCCAGACCGGTATCCTGTCAGACATATCGCCGACTTCGCACACAACATCGCAGGTTCCACTATCTTCAGCAAAATTGACTTGGTAAAGGCTTACCAACAATTACCAGTTCATGAACCTGACATCTGCAAGACCGCAATAACCACACCATTCGGTCTGTACGAGTTTCCCTTCATGACCTTCGGTCTTCGAAACGCAGGACAAACGTTCCAGCGTTTCATTGACGAAGTCATGAGGGGACTCGACTTCTGCTACGCCTATGTTGATGACTTACTGGTCTTTTCAAAGACACCAGAAGACCACCTGGAACACCTGCGTACAGTTTTCCAGCGCTTGGTCAACTATGGCTGCGTAGTAAACGCATCAAAAAGCATATTCGGCGTCGACGAGGTTACTTTCCTCGGCTACCGTATCAATAAAGACGGTACACGCCCGCCTACAGAGAGAATCGAAGCTCTGCAAAATTATCCCTTGCCGAAAACCGTGCAAGGCCTACGCAGATTCTTAGGCATGATAAACTTTTATCGCCGATTCCTCCCAAAGGCAGCAGAATTGCAAGCTCCGCTCATAGATGCCTTAGCTGCATCTAAACTCAAAGGACCAAAGCCAGTTCCATGGACGCCCGAACTTGAACTCGCGTTTCAGAAGTGCAAGGATAGCCTCGTGAGTGCTACTCTCCTTGCTCACCCAGTCAGCGACGCTAAACTGGGACTCTTCACTGACGCCTCTTCAGTTTACGTGGGATCTTGCCTCCAACAGAAGATAGGCAACCAATGGCAGCCTTTGGCCTTTTTCAGTAAGAAACTTACTGACAAACAATCACAATGGCCCGCGTACTATCGCGAACTCCTCGGGGTATACGAAAGCGTACAACACTTTCGCTACCTGCTCGAGGTTCAACACGTGACAATCTACACGGACCACAAACCGCTCATCTATTCTTTCACTCAACGCCGAGAAAAGCTTCCTCCTGTTCAGCTCAACCAGCTGTCCTTCATTTCCCAGTTCACAACAGACATTGTACATATAAAGGGAGAGGACAATGTGGTTGCTGACACAATGTCTAGAATAGAAGCCATCTCCATAGAACAGAGTTACACTGAGTTAGAGGGGGCCCAAATTTCTTCACCTCCTCTTCCACCACTTCCACTTCACGCTCCATCCACACCGCCTACTCTAACCCCACCAACGACTCCGGCTCAGGCCAATCCACCACTACTCCCCAGCACATCTTCACCACATCCCAAGTATGTGACTCGCTTGGGACGTCATGTTCGTTTCAAGACGCCCGTGGATGTGTAGTATATGTAAATATTTTAGACATAAGTTTTTTTTTAATATTGTAAGACTTATTTTATTATTTGTTGGGGGTACTTTTCTCCGTGGGTGGGTGGTGTGGCGACATTAGTGCCAACATAAAAACAAGCACGCAAGCGCGGAACCAATATTTATCTGTGGCAAGCAAAACATCGCGCCGTTGTATGACAGCGCGCCCACAATTTTTCGCGGCAATCCATTTGCCGCGAAACAGTCGAGGACCGAAGTATTTCGGGTCATCTCGACACAGTCCGACTTACGTCTTCAACGCGACCGCACGACATACGTGCTCGTGTACAAACGTTAGTTTTCGCGCTCGCTGCTTGCCTTCATACCAAAATCCTTCTGAACTATAATATTGTAACATTGAGAGAGTGAGTGTGTGATTAAAAGTGTACGTCGCAAACAATATCTTTCATTGACCCGTACACCGCTCAACGGCCACAACGCAACCATCACCACCATCATCACACCATATCAGCCACCTCCTCAGTAGATCATTTTTCGAAAAATACTCAAGCAATATACTAGTACACAAACACATGTTTTTTAAATAGACGGTCATTCTGGGTACGCGAGCAGAAGCGTGACAGTGGACGTCGCTGACGGTTATCTCCACATTACAAATTTTCAAGAAAAAAGGAGAAAATCACAGGCGATCAGTATCTTGATACACAAAAACGAATGTTTGTATGTCCTTTATACAATTGTAAACTATACATTTGATTTAGCAAAGTTGTTGTGCATGAGTTAAAGAAGGTATCGGAGTTGGTTCACAATTGGACCCGGTAGGTGGCGTTGCTGTCGGCATATCGATTGAAGCTTTTCCGGGGAGGACGACGTCTGCAGGGACAGCTAGTTTTAAATTAAAACTGCATTAAAAAGTCACGTATGAAGTTCCCACCAGAAACTCCGAAAAGTATTGAAAGTCATATTAACTTGTGCAACCAGAATTTAGTAGAGCAGTTACTATATTTTATAAAATTCTGAACTACAGACGAAGTTTAACAATATTATAAGATAATAGAAGTAACAATTATAATAGATAGTTTTTAAATATGTGATATATTTATCAAGAGATATAGGTACAAACAGCAGCGAAAAACTTTAAAAAAACTCAAACCATTTACATAACATATAGTATATTTTCTACTCATATTCAAGTTGTTTGCCTGTCATGGGTAGTGCACGCAAATATTTATGGTCTTTCTATATTATATAGCTGCACCGTAATACCTGACCTGACCTGTGAACAGGTCGTTAAGTTTGGCACGGACTCTTTGTACCTATTTATACAGTAGGAGAAAACCTAAGAATACCTTGAAGTTCTAAAGGTCATTACACAAAATATAAAGGTTTAAGAGGTATTATGTAACAGAGAAAGAAAGAGAAGACTTTATTATAAACAGCGACGCACTTCCAATACACAATTATTATACTTAAAAATAGCAATTTTGAAAATTGAACCTACGCCGCATTTTTAGCAAACAGGATTTGCAATCAACTCGTTGCTGTACTGGAGTTATATCAGACAATGCACTGATAACCAAACGATTCAAGCTAATTAATCTATAATTTATGATGATAACCTAATTTTATAGATTTTTATAAATAAAGCTTGCCTAAAATAGTTTATCTACAGTCACATTTTTATCTCTATAATAAACGAACAGAAGAGCTGAGAAGATGTATCGCTCTCTTGCTCGGCTAATATACGTACTCGTTAAGGCGCATTTATATTTGTCTGACGTGACACCACGTGACGTGTTGTGATGGGCGCTGACAAGATGGGTAGCATTCACATCTATACGTTACGTTCTGGTCTGATCCCCATATCCCAATTTTGGGGTCAGCACAATATATCTTTTGCTTCCACACTCGTCTCTGACATACACCTTCTGGCACACGACAAATCATCATATCATCCTTCATACAATCTATTCATCTCTTTTTGGTCTACCATTACATTTGTACCAATCCATCTTTTAGTTTAACATTCATCTTGTCATGTGACTTTCGTCCCTCATTCGATGCCCATACCATCTTAATCTTCTTCCTCTCAACTTTTCAGTCACGGGCGCAACTCACAAAGATCACCTATGTACTCAGACGTCGTTATGCACAAAATCTACTCCCATAATTCTGTAGCAGGGGGCCGCTGTTTACAAGAGTGGACAAGGTGGATATGAGTGGACCTTTATCTCTGCTGTACTTAGTGATGCAACCATGCTTCCCGGGGTTGCACCAATCTTGTACACAAGTACGTCATACAGTAACTCAGTTCTAGATCCCGTGGCGTTTTTAGAATATTAGGTATAAGTATGTTCGGCAGGATGCAGGTAGGTTTATTGGGTAGCTAGTCATACGAGAGTCCCACACGCACTCGAACATGCGGCACTAAGCGCTGCATTTCCCCTCCCTAACAAAAATCGGTTGTCTGTAAAGTCGGTTGACTGACGATAGTTGAACGTGACAACGTTCAACACTCAAGTAGAGAGAGACAGATGTCGAACGCTGCCGAACGCGGAGGCCGATCGTGCCTCTTTGTCGCTCGTTCCGCGCTCTCGCTTGCATTTCAAGCCTTAAATGGAACGCTTCAGATCGAGGTAACGCCGCATGAGTCATGTTTTTTGTGCGTGCAGCCGGCTCCATCGAATTATAAGACGTTGTCACGTCAAAAACAAAGGGCGAATGTAAATTTTGCGCATACTGTAAGTACCTATAACATATAATTATTTGCTTGATATGCTAGATAGTGTTATTATTTAAATTCTAAATTACAAATATATAGATAACACATATTATATTTTGATAGATATACAATAAAAATAAAATATTAAGTGTGAAAGTGGATTGAACAGTTACAACACATCATAATTATTATGTCCCTTGTGATAAGATAGTGTTACTATGTTATCTACCTTTTATTACGCTACTGTATCTGTTTTCATGATAATTTCATAGACACCAAACTACCAAAATATATTTTATGTAGTATATACCTATCTATTTGCTAATGTTAAAATTAGTTTTGGTATGATGGTAAATAACAAAATTACTATTCCTATTACCTTCACAGCCTTAGCTGATTTTAACGAAATATTAAACAATTATTTATGACCATGGAACCATATTTTTTTTCGGAAAAAGTAAGTTTCTATTATAACTATAAATTCAAATTCAAGTATGTGATAAGTCAAAAAAAATTAAAAGTTATAACGCTTTCAGTAAAAAAAAATTTATACTAACATTTTCCATTCATATAATAATTATTTTTCTAAAATATTTGTCACTATAATGACTAAAATCTCATAAAGGTTTCCAGTTGTAACTTAGCTCTCGCCAAACTATGATGATGTAAGTTAAACCAATTAATGGATAAAGGAGTTATGTAACATTTTGTAAATTTTCATGTTGAATGCAAGTGTAATATTCAGCGGCGTAGGTGACGGCCGCCCGGGGCGGTAGACAATTTTGCCGCCTTTTTATTTTGGCATTTCAATTTAACGCTTACTATATCTATACTAATATTATAAAGAGGTAAATTTTGAAATCGATTTTGAAAATTCTTTTTTTTTATTGCCAGCAGTCGCTAAAAAATATCATTGAAAAAGGGTATTCCCCGAATTCGTCAGAGAATAAGTCATGAAAAATTCCGTGCTCTTTTCGATCGGTTCGAATTTTTAGTTGCAATAAAAATATGAAATGATTCAAATATTTATATTATTTATTGTGACATTTTGCTGCCCCTAAAAAGTACCGCCCGATGCGGGCCGCCACCATTACGCTACGCCACTGATTGTATTGTATAGGTAGACTATATTACACTTTTAAACAATGCCACTTAAGTTTTATTTTGAAAATAGCAAGTGTTTTCATAATGTTGTCACATGACCCCTTCATATAAGTTCGTTTTCATTTTTTACAGCCTCTGTGGTCTGAGCATTGGCTTAATTAATACCTGACAGTGCATGTAAATAATATACTCATAAACAAATTTTCTTTATTTTTTCTGGTCTGGGTGTCAGTTAAGACTTCATAGTTTAGCCGGCTTATGTAAACTTATAAAATTATTACACACTGGATAATATTTATTATAAATTACATTTCTTTTTTAATATACACATCATTTTCACTTTTTTCTTCATTACAAAATTTTGTTAAAAAATATTGAATTAAATAAATAACACTTCAATTAAAATGGCAAACAAATTACCCTGTTAGTTATTATTCCCTGGCTTATTATTTTAATACTTATTCATTAAAGTATTATATATGTCTAACACAGAGATTTCATAAGCCTGATTTACATACATGCATTAGTTAAGTAGTAAGTTAAGCAACTATTAAAATGGAGTTCGCTATCTCGCTCGCACATTAAAACATTTGTTTATGACAAATCAGTAACCCAAAAATCTAACAATTAAATTACGAATGTTTCACATAAATTTAATTTTGGTTTATATATGTTACATCTTATATATAAAATTTTCGTGTCACAGTGTTAGTTGCCATACTCCTCCGAAACGGCTTGACCGATTCTCATGAAATTTTGTGTGCATATTGGGTAGGTCTGAGAATCGGAAAATATCTATTTTTCATCCCCCTAAATTTAAGGGTAGCCCATCCCTTAATTTTTTTAAATTTTTAGATACATTTTTATTTTTTATGCATTAAAAAACATACATACAACCCTAAATTTTCAACCCTCTACGATCAACCCCAATTTTAACGGGCAGGACGACGTCTGCCGGGACAGCTAGTTACTATATCGCGGGCTTCAAGCCAGAGGGGCGTATAACTCAACTTTTCAGGAGAGGAAAAACTTTTTTTCAATGTATCTTTATAACTGAAAATTTGCATGTGTCTATGAAAGTACTTCCTTGTATACGTGAAATGCTCTTATTTGAATTAACCTATTATTCAGAAAAAAATAGAGGTGGTGTAGCGATAAAAATATAAATGTTAGACGAAAGAAATAAAAAAACGCATTTTTCTATACGCCCCTCTGACTTGAAGCCCGCGATATATAAACAACAATTGTTGTAAAAAAATATGCGCGTCTCGGGACGCCCGACAGAAGTGATGACTTAAAACTAATCTAAGTTGAACTATTTAATATTGAAATCGTTTAACTTGAGACAAGCTTAGGTTATTACTTAAATTTTATGTATAAGCGCGTTGACTAGAGTGAGAGAGGAGGAGTCTGCCTACCGCTGCCGTACGCGTGAGCGAAAGGGAAGCCAGACAGACTGGCGCCGTAACGCGTAAACTAACGAAGCGGTTTCCCCTGCCATAAGAAGATATCACTTCAAAATTTTTTGAACGTATCATTTTGTCAGGAAACTCTCTTCAAATTAAAGTTTTTTTTGTAATATTATTATTGAGATTCATAGAATACAGATTTCTTGTAAGCAAATACAGTCATTTGTATCTTCAAAAGTGCAGTAATGCGAGAGCGAGATAGTGAATTCCATTTAAATCCTTAACATCTTTTAGGACAGAAATTTAGCACTTAAGAAATTGAAGATATCGATTTAAGTTTAAAGACTATAAGACTGATGGAGCCTGATATTTCTGATGAAACACTGGCATACAAAATTGCCATAATATTTCTGTAGGCGTTAATTATTTTAGTATTACCTATTCATCTAAAATACAGAGGGTAGAGATAATGAGAAGTCTCACATGAGTGGACAGTTGAAAAAGTGTCCAGCTATATATAGTAAATAATAGTTCAAAAACCTTCCGGAACGGCTCTAGCGTAGGCAAGTGGTGTCGTATGAATGTATTAGTTGTTAACGGATTGAAGCATACCGAGTTAAGAATTTTAATATATGTAAAGACTAAAATAATTCGTGATTAAATTATTATTAAAAACGTGAATGTAAAATAATTTGCTAAACATTATATAACCTCAAAGAATTGTTTAATAAAGCTAAGTTTTAGTTTTAGCGCGGTAATTTATTTGATTTTGTTATTCCGACGTTTCAGACACTTTTTAGTGGCCTTGATCACGTAAGACAAAAATGTCAAGTGTCAACAAGTATTGTCAGTTTTATTAAGCCTACCGTCAACTTGTTACTTTTAATTATTTAATTTTGTTTATGGTTATTATTTACTCTATGGGAGCCTAATCTAATTTACTCAAAGTATTATTGTTATGTGAAAACGAGTGATTTAATTTGTATTATACGCTTAGTAATTTTTTAATATTTGATTTTATAAATACTATATAATACTACTCTAATAACTTTTGGCGCTTTCTTTAACCTTTTCACCCTGATGCTAATGTGGCGCCACCCTAATTTAATGCATTTCGATGGACACTTCTTCATATACAGAGATGGTTCAACTTACCTCTATCCTTCATATAAACAACGTACAAAATGCATCTGCATTCACTTCATTACATGTAACTTTAATTCATATACAGCCAAATTAACACTACTAAGAAATTTCATTTATTCTTCCCAAATTCTTACCAAGGACTTATTCGCAAATTAAAAAACTACGCAACTACTGTAAATCAGGCTTTAGTAAAAGCAAAAAAGATTTAATAATAAGTATACATCCAAGAACAAATTAAAAACCGACAAAACATGGAAAGATTTTTGTTTTAATTATACGATGATACGCGGCTGCACTCAGAAAGTTAAGGGGCAATTCAATATCAGTATTTAAATTTCTCTAGTTTTAGCAGAAACATTGACAATATGCATTATAGTATTAGAAAGGTAGTAAAGGTAAGTTTATAACTTAATCCTTACTTTCCTACTATAATGTGTGATTGTATATATAAATCAAAATAACGTCTATACAAATGACTACCATGGAAACAAGTCTAACGGCTCATTGACTACGAGTGCAGCGAATGATAATTTTAGAACTATATGAAGAGTGAAATTATATTACCTAGCCTATCTTTGGTGTAGATTTTAAACTAACTTACAATATTAATATATAATATTATCTATGACACATTAAATGAGTATTATTTTTTAATTAATCTATATATTAAATACACGTGTAGTTTAAATAAACTTATTATATGAAACTTAGGTTGCTTGTCTTTAATAGTGTTTAATTATCTTTTTTAATGGATTTGACAAAATTGACAAGAGTTGTCACTAAATATTAATTTAGAAATAGCATATGGCAACACTCATATTTGTATCCTTAATTTACAATGGAAGTTACGGCATGGCTAATAGAGTTGGAAGAGGCCCAGTGAGCGGGGTCCACGCCTGCCAGGGATTGCGGAGCCGGGTAGCCTATTCCCGTAGCCCTGGCATAAGGCACAGGACGGAACACCCAGGGGTTTTAGTGGGTATCCCTAACTGGGGAGTGGCAATAACGTGCCATAAGTTCTGACCGGGCACGCTAGTGCCACCCCCGATCTGGCGAATCCCACACTCTCACCGGGTCGCAAACATCCCCCCAGGCTTCTATGCCTGTCGCGGCTTAGTCCTCAAACGGATTTCCCCTGGACAAAAAAAATGGCTAATAGAGTTGCGGACACGTGTTACAATTTATAATAAAGTCTAAGAGCACGTGTAAACGACATTGCTACCGCGGCACAATACTGTAGACTAGGGCGACCGCGTCGCCTCCGCACTTTATATTTATATTACATAGAAATCCATAGAATAGAAGCGCGATAGCGGCGCAGCGTCGTGGTGTTTGTTGCTTGTGCCGTCTAAGGGCGCGCTCCCACTATGTCGTAACGATTAATTCATCCTTGGATGACTGTCGTCTCTAGATGTTCCCGTTATAACGACTGTTTGTCGTGAAAAATATTCAACGATTTTTTTCGTTTTACGACTGTCGTGTTAGCCGTTCCCACTGTCATGAGAATCTGTCGTCACTGCAAAACATGTCGTAGACGCCAGTAAGTCGTGTGGTTCTATATGTGAACACCTCCATTTAAACATAGAAGCCGACACTTAGAACTACACGACTATCTGTCGTCACGACGTAGTGGGAACACGCCCTAAGGAACGTAATCTATTTATTTAAGACTAAATACAAGGTAATACACACTATAGAGAAGCCACCTAATGTCATTTTCCAACCAGTATAACTTTACTGTTGACTTCGTATTAAAATGAGTCATATTTTAGGGAATGTCATATTATTGAAGAGAGATTTGAGTTTCTATCGGCGTGCTGTTGCATCCTCAATATATACCAATACATACATTCAATGTATGTATGTACACAATAGGTACAATAATATATTGAATAACTTGATAGGTGCCCATCATTATGGGGCAACAATGGTATAATTTCTCCAAGTTTAATATAGCTTAATTTATAGCAGGAAGATGAGTACAATATCAATAATTTATTTTAATAGCTATACTTCAAGAGATCAAATACGTCAAGAGTACCTACGTCAATTAATTTAATAATTAGAGAAAATGTCTCAATACTAATAATAAATAAATTAAATAGTACATGGCACATCAACGTGAACGAGTGAAATTCAAATATGATCAATATGTTTTGTCTCACTCGCACTAATAATACGAATAAGGTGCGAACGAGAAGGAACAATTTCTTAATTTTAATACTATCTTATGATTAATAAAAGTTGAACCCAAACTAAATTTAGTACTTAGATAAAGAAACTTAGCTTGTTAAAATATTACTAATGCTGACAATGAAATCTAAAGCCATAAATTCACTGGGTAACATAATCACGGAGATTTTTGCCGTTTACGCATATCCCTTTGTTCTGACTCATATAAGAGTTATACGCTCATTAATAAAAGGGTTATTCATAATACATTATTAATACACAAATAACACGATAATCCTCTTACAAGTAGGGTAAACTATACCACTGTTAGTACAAACCTCAATATTTGACACTATTAATTTATCTAAAACATAAAAATAATAATGTTAATTCCAAAAATTTTTATTTCTTAATATCTTGAATAAGGATGATTTCCACCAAATGGCTCGCATCACATCGAACAGGTAGGACGACGCATACGATCGGCTCCGTACCGTCGCTTGCGAACGAATCTATTGCTGCGCCTACGTCAAATAGTTTCATTCCTACCGTGTTGACGTGTTCTAATTGGAATTGTTCACTTTTTTTCAATCTAGCTATTTGAAAAACCATTTCGAGGAATAGTGTCCCTAATGATTTCTGTCTAGTTAAAAATCCAAAAAACGTACGATCTTCTTGTATTTTGTAAGAAACGCGTTTGACCTTTATTTGACCTTACTAAATCCAATCAGGTGGACCGTCTGCCCGTTTTCCTGCTTCAGGTGTAAAAAAAAACTAGCTGTACATATTTGATTTAAGTTCTGTAACATGGATTGTCCCTAAAGACCACTTTTAAAATTTAACGATAACTATAGAAAATAATAATGGTTGATCACGAAATATTACAGCCTAGCGACAAAAAACACTAAAATGATCACGATACGTAATGAGAGTGTGAGACAGTGACATTTAAATAGTAGCACAGATTGCTATGATTATATATAGATAAAACTCACTTTTATTATTTTTGTTTTCTAGGCAAAGAAATCAATGTAAGCTTGTCCCTTATGACGTCATCGGAGAAATAATTTTAAAATCGAATTATAAAAAAACTAACGCTTAAAATACAAAAATATTCAAATTAATATCTTAAAATACTCTATTTTACGTAATAAAAATATAAAATCAGAGGGTAATTTTTTGTGAACAATCCCCATTGAAACGACTAAAAGCGACGACAGCCGAAAGGATCCGATCGTATACGATGTCAGGCGAACGGAGCCGAATGCGCGCCGCAGCATACTTCGGCTACGATCGATGTCGCGGAAGACGCCCGCGGTCAAGCTGCTGTGCGCGGCTTGGTAATATAGACTTTAAATACTGTTTACACAATTTAATATCGTTAAAAGATTGTAAAATCCATTCCGATCCGATGCGATGTGAGCCGTTTGGTAGAAATCATCCTTAAATTGACATGGTGTCAAACACTTGGTGCCAACAATGGTGTAGTTTACCCAGTGGCGGATTTGCCCTAAGGCCCAGGAGGCGAATAACTTATATTAAACATGGAGAAGAAGACATAATATTTAAAGTCGTATAGCATAGCTAATTTTTTTGACGTAAGAAGTTAAGACTATATTGATTATTATTTTATATATCGGTCTCCTTGAAAATGTTGCAAGATTCGTCTACGTTGAAATGTATGTATCGAGAGTTTGTAGAATCTGTGATGCTTTCAGAGAGATCGGTCTCCTCGTTCCGCATGTTTTTCGGGGACGTTTCCGAATGGCACTCTTGACGGAAATTGCCTGAAATATAAAACAGTATAAGTAGTATAATTTGAAACGTGAAAGATTTCTAAGATAATAATTAAAGTAGAATTTGAAAAGAAAATATAATATGTCGACCCCAAATTAGTGGGATGAAGCTGATTTTTTAAATTATTACCTCTAGTAAACACAAACTAAACGTTTTAAAGAGTTTAACTACAATTAAAATAAGAGCGACTAAAGAATTATGCTGATTCTATTATTTAGTATTAACATTAGAATAAATTAATATAATAAGTTATTCGTAAGCTAGTAAGGTACACCACATCACAAATATCATTGAATAAATGTCACACACAAAAACAAATGATACCACGAAGCGTGTATAAATACTTAAAACTTTCTTCGAAATTAAGTTGTAAAAAAGAGTACGGAACTTGAGTCCGTAGTTGCTATAACATTTTTATTCCTATTATAACCATAATTCTGCAGTTAACATATATTTATAATGCCTATCAGATTTTAATTATAAATGTGATGAACAAACTTAAGTAATAAATTTAAGATAGTTCAACTGTTATTATTTGAAATTACTGGCAAAAATCAATCAAAGCGTCCAACGGAATGCTGTTTTACCGACAAAATTAGCTAGTAGTTCAAAACATGTTTGGAGAGTTAAAAATAATTATCTCAACTTTATTTAAAACAATTTATTTGTAAGCAGTCTTAAATAATTACAATAAAGAAAAAATATTATTACAGATTTAAATAAATTCGATTTAATTGCTGTTAATTTTAATTGTTCGTTAAACTCTTTGTAAATAAGCCTATGACAATAAAACATTAATAAAAAAAACACTACTTACAGAGAAAGCAGACATTCCTGATTACAAAACACGAAGCTATAATACGAGCGAAACTTAAATGCGTCTCTGACGTTCGTACACGTCAATGCATTGAACACAGTTATAAGGTTCACATTGTGATACGTGCAAAGCGGAGAGTGGATATTGTTGCGCTCTCGCTCGGCCGCTATCCGGACTCGCATGCCATCTCTTTCGTACAACACAGTCACGTGTAACAAATGTAAACACTCCGTTAAACCTGCGCAAACTCACGGAGCTAACTTCACTCAAACGCATTTAAGTTTTGCACATACTCTACTACGAACAACAGTCTCTAAACAAACATCAAACAAGGGCTGGCAATTCAATAATCTTGCAGTAGAAGTAATTTTGAAAAGCTCTTAAAATCCAGACGATCAGATGGCGCCACAAATCATCTTATCTCGCTTTATGTTTGAAAAAGCGTGTGAACTGCTTCTCGCTGGCCACCGGTACTTGTGGTCGGTGGTCCATTTTCGTCCAGTTAATCAGAAAAACATTTTACTGGGTGCTTGTCATGCTTACTTTACTTCCATGACACGTCTAAAAATATTTTTTAAAGTGGTTATGTTTAATTACAGAGTAGCTATGTTCTATAATAAAACGCGGAGTAAACACAGTATTAGTCACGTCTAAGTATGGCGCAGCCATAATATATGACCGCTATTAAAAATAGGGAGATTAAAATAGCCAATTTCATAGAATCATATTACGAATACGTCAAACGGAATCTAATGTTACTTTTTTAATCATAAATTTATAGCCGGTCTATATCTTGCCGACCGTTCATTTACCTTACTATCGGTTACGGTTGACAAAATTCATACAACATGACAAAATTCAACCGACGCACATAGGGGTATTTGATGCGAATTGGTGGCCAAAATTCAGTTCTTTGAAGATTGTAATTATAACAAATTTATTAGTTCAATGTATAGCACAATAACAGACACTGGCAGGTCTTGACTATTAGAAAGTATATTATATATTAGTAATTATATTATATTATATATACTATATTAGAAAAATCAGTGGTTTGTTTGATCTTAAAAAATATTTATGAGTTCTTAGTGACAAGTTTTAATGATCGATATTGAATATGGAGGTATGTAACTTGTTGTTTTGTTATTGTAATAAAGTTTATAGTTATTATTATTTATTTTATAGCCTTGAAAAGACAGAGTAAAAATTTAACTTTTTTTAGAATATATGGAATAAAGTAGTGATTTTGTTATGGTTCCGGACCTGTCCCGATAAAAAAAAAATGCGATCGTAATAGGTGTTTTCCCAGGAAGCTGATGAATAAAATACATGTTGCGAAAATAGAGCGTTTTAATCTCTTTTCGTGAAATATATAAATAAAATTTTGACCTAAGCAAATATATATTTCTGAGTTCAATAGTGTTTACTGTGTTCCAGGTGCATCAAATTAAAAGATATTCACGTAACAAGATTTGTATCATGTATTATTCCAATGCCCTTATAAAGAAATCGACATAAAATCGACTATTTGGAAGACCATGTGTTTGGAATAACAAAATGTATAAAGAGTGTTTTGAAACATAAATTATCTCATTTCAAATATAAATACATACATACATAATACATAACTTCAGCAGGTCCTTGCGGGTAGGCACAACAACAGAGTGCATACAGCTTATTCTTACACACCTCACTTGCTTCTTTGACATTCATAGCTCTTGTCATGACGTCGTCTGTTCTTAAGGCTCCTGAATCACCTTCTGCTAGTACACGATCAATTTATCATGGAAGGTGTGTCGTGGCTTCGCGACTTCTGCATCCATCACTTTTGCATTGTATATCTGTTTAGTCATTCTTCATCACACAATATAAATAATATAATAATAAATGTATTCAGTTATATTAATTTTGTGTTTTACTGTGTTGACAATACACCTAATCTATCCAATAGTGTAATAAGAGTTGGTAAAATAATTTTAGCCACATTTAAGTGTCAAATACCCGTATGTGCGACGGTAAGGCAAGCGAATGCACAGAATGATAATAATAAGAACCGGACATTAAACACCAGACCATTTTAAGGCCCTTGAACAGTAGATAAAAATCAGTTATCTGGGGCTGCCATAAACTTAATTACGAAATATGACATGCGCAAAAACATATAAAATTAAGGAATAAGCGATTTAAAAAAACAACATAAATTCAGTGCGGAATGTTTAATACTACATAGCACCACGTCATAAACGCTAATCAAATACTATAAGTGCATTACGTATTATTAAAGAGTTATATCAGTGAAAACTATTTTCTCACTAGCTATGAATTAAATAAAGAATAATGTTACCAGTCTTAAAAAATAATGACTATAAATTAAAGGAAAGTTTAGGTAACTTAAAGTTTCATTAATTACTTAAATTCAGTTTTAATGCCTATTAAAGAACCAATTGTGTTTTAATTTTGATGGAGAAGATGTTTATTTTTGCTTGAGCAGAAGAGACTAGATATTAAAGAAGTTTTGGTATGATTCCTAAAAAGCTATTTAAATTATTGAATCTATAATACAATATAAATTAAATATTAATTACTTAATTATTAAATACTTCAAAATTACATTATAAACTAATTGAACTTTATGCATGTATATCGTTTTTTTTTTAGAATGTTTTGCGGTTCTGGCTACAAGGCTTTATGAGCCATGCCTACCCGCATCTTTGAATACATTTATTTTTTCGCTATAATTATGTGTGTTGGTCAGAGTATAATTTTCTGGCGTATTTCTTCCCACTTAACACAAATCTGAAGTGAGTAACTTAAGGAAATTAAATTTGATTCAGTTAATAAGAAACACCAGTTTCAAAATTAGACTCCTTTTTTAACTCATTTTAATGAAATATGTCTCACTAAATGCGAATTAAGTTATATATATAAAAATATATAGTGTTTTTATTGTCTGTCAAAAACGATTCGAATTGTTAAAACTACTTAGAAACTTGACCAGCAAGTAAAGAAACTTATCAATGACCTAAATGTGTATTATTAAAGTTTACTAGACTAGGCCTTTGCAATGTATTTAATACTTATAGTTAACTAAGTATTGATGCTTAATAAATTGAAATAATTATCGACTAAAAACTTAAAATTTCATAATGAGGTTGATTTTAAATTAATTTCTAAAGTTATCAAAATGCATGCGTTAAAAAGTAAATCATTACGAATACAACGCTTTGTTTGCTAAGAATGCTATATTGCTTACTTCATCTAAGTAACACCGTTTTTTTTGCAAAATTATTATTTTTGACCTAAAATATAATCCAGTGTGCAAACTCTGTTATAAGATCAAGTTTTGCAATCACTCTAACCAGAGGAAGTTTTGCAATACCTGTAATAAGATGAATAATTTCAATTTCTCTACTCAGATCAAGTTTTGCAATCAGTCTAATCAGATCAAGTCTTCAGTCTCTCTGGTAAGAAAATCGTATCATTTAATGAGAAAAAATATATTTTGTGTTTTTTTTAATATTGCAAAACTGCAAGCCAAGCAAATGGCCCATCTAATGGATAGTGGTTACCGTCCATTGTTAAAATTACACTTAACTTATTAAATAGACGATTGCAACACCAGATCCGAAGGTAACAATTTACTGGCCTTTAGAATGGAGCAGGAGAAAAGAATAGGGATGATGGGATAAGGAATATGGTTGCTAGGCCAATTTCGCCTTAGAGTCTACCCCTTTTTCCCCCCATTAAGAACAACGGTACTAGGTGCTAACTCCCCTAATTCTAGAATGTGTAGAATTTTCAATAGCAGCAGTGATGTTCCGGATATTTGACTGACTCCAAAATTCATTTTATTAAAAGATTCGTTTATCCCAAAAAGACATCAATTTAATTTAGAGTAGATGGACAGACGAATTTCAATACCTTAGTTAAAAAAATTGTTATCCCATTATTAGAGTTTAATAAAATAAAATCAGTGAAGAAATTAAATTGCAAGCTGTGTCTACTTATAAGTAGTTTTTACATCGCATTGTAAACCTTAGTCAAGTTCATTAATTGATCAAATGTGAAAAAAACTGTTGGTGATCCTTTATTAAATAAATATGGGATTGCAATTATTTATAGTTTTATGAGATAATTCCCTGTTCACCTTCATTGTCTTAGAGTAACGGATATTACTGTATCATTTCTCGTAAGTCGTTTTAAAAATAAGCAATTTAGCATTCTTAGCCGAATTCATACTGATTAAGAAGTTTTCAAATATCATACATATGCCAATATCATAATATTTGGTCAAAAACAACCATACATGGTTGGAGAAGAATACACAAACAACGTAAATTGTAAAAATAAGCGATACCGTGGAAGAAGAACACTAGGGAAGAGAATTGACTAGTAAGAGAATATAACGGGGTCCTTGAAAGTCAAATCTTTTTATAGTAAGTTTCTTACTGTGTATTGTCTTTCCTAGCATTCTTCTTTCATAGCAATAGAAACAAACACACACAAAAACTTTTTGTTGCAAACTGATTTTTTTACCGCGTTTGAGTGAGTACGACGGGTTTGAGTGAGTATAATAGGTTTGAGTGAGTTTATGAGTGAGTACACTTGACACGTTACGCTGATAGCGTAATATAAATGAATACTTTTAGCTCTTAATGACGTTTTATAATAATTATGTCTAGCACTTTAGAAATTTTAAACAATCTAGAAAAAATAAATGAATATTAAAGCAACAAATATTTATATTGAGACCTGATTTTCTAATATTATTTTTTTGATTGAATTTAGACACAACAATATGCCACCAAATAATAACTTATTTTGTCAAAGTCAAATACGTCACTGTCAGAACAACGCTGGATGTTAAATGCACGTCACGAGTTTTATATTAAATAATAGCATAAGTAAATATCTTTACAATATTGGGTTTGTATTTCTTCTTTCAGTATCTCATGCATATTTTTAGTCACGCACATGTACATCCATATGATATAATAGTTGACAATACAAGTAATTATGTCATCCCCTATATATATTTCCTCCATCTTTTTTATGTTTTTCTTATAAACATTGATTTTAATTAATATACATCGTATCTATTTTATGTATATTTGAAATAATTTTTGTACTTTTTAAGTACAAAATTGTTCTTAATTATTAATGTTTTATATTACTTAAAAATCAGTTTGCAACAAAGTCTATAAATAGACAACAACATGAAAACATTCACTAGTTTAAACCCATACTTGGCTTATTTTAATTGTTGTAAAATCTCGTCACGAAGCTTAAAAGCTTCTCAATAAACTACAAAGCTTAAAAAAGCTTTTCTATCGGTAAAACAGCTATCAATGAATACCAATTTAAAATACTTGATACTTATAAAGTTTACGTCAAAATAAAAACTAAAAATCAACACCTTCGAATATAGTCAAGTATGAATCTTGATTATTTTTTTCTAATGTACACTGATCCTAATTTAGGAGACATTCCGAAAAATTATTACTGTGTCATAACGAAATTTGAATATTCAAAGTGATATTTTAAACTGTCAATGTGACATTCAGATTGTCAACGCTGTCAATGTGACATTTACAATGCTAATCTGACATTGTCATTTAGGTCTCCGTTCCAGTAGGGACTCACAACGACCACGTTCACGACCGCGATTTGTCAATTACCACTTGCTTTCCGGCGTTACAATTGTAAAGTGGAACGGTTATTTGACCCATTTTTCGATATGGGTCGTTGTGTGATCGATAATGATGACGTCATTAGAGACGTTTTCGCCACGACCACAACGACCGCGGTTTGTGGAGTGTCTAACGGAGCATTTTTGGTCATTGTGAGCCACTAAAGGAACGCGCTGTAGAATGCCAATGTGAAACTCAGCCTGTCAACGTGACGTTTAAGTCTGTCAAACTAATATTCAATAGTCTTCTAACTTAGTCCCAATAAAGCTATGATGTGAAACACTTAGTCAGGTTACAACTACATTTAACTTTACGTGCTCTACGCCTACAAAAACTATAGCATTTAAGCGCAAAACACGAGCCCCCTTTACGACTACTATCCGAGACACACGACTCGCTATTCAACCTTTGCAATTCCGGCACAGATTTATCATTCAATAACTTGTCTAATCGATTTTTGAGTTGCGTAGGTGAAACGCTCCTATCTCGGTTGACTATATTCGATTTCAAATCGATATCCGATAACAGAGCATCGGGTATCGCGTTCGATAGGTCGGACGCTGACGCTTCGATGTTAGGACTGTGCGATTCGATACTCTCCGGGGTATACGGATCGAGACATTGTCTCACACTCAATCGTGTATTATCGATGTTATTAACGAATATACCATCGATACTCGTGTAGTCAGCTGTGGTTATTTCAACGTGCGGTATTCGCAATATTTTCTCGTTGAGCGATCCCGTGCGGGTTCTTTTTATTCTGTACTCGTCGGATAGTAATTTTTCGGGGTGACTCGATGATATGTCGGGAATTTTGATTTTTTTATTCGAATAGATGTCTGGGTCTGTTTGTATTCGATGTAAACGGGGTACAATGAGTGATGGGAGTCTAATGGCGTTGGTACATAACGAACAGGGGAGGTCTGTGTCACAGCACTCTAGCGTACCTCTGTCAGTTTGTAGCATTACCCGCAGGTATATTGGCTGGAAAGACAAAATTATATTAACATATCGATTTACTACAACGAAACCCGGAGATTATAAATCATTTTTAATCGTGTAAATTGGGATTCATTCCTTGTGAGAAAAGTCAGAAACACGAAAAAATCTTCAGTAAAATAAAAAATTTTAAGCGGTCGGAACTTCGTCAGCATTTACTGACATCCCTGGAACATAATCGCATAATGGCCGCATATGGGCGGTTTCAAAGCGTTTTAATTTCAAAACGTACAACGTTACACTTATTAATATTATATTAGATCTTATTTAATCGTGTTAAAATTCAAAATTACATAAAAAAGTTGTCTGGACGGGGGGGGGGGGGATAAAACTTTTCCTTAGGTGACGATTTCCACCAGTTAATTCTACTGTGAGCCGCGTAAAAGAACTTCGTTGCAATATCCCAAAAGTGGAAGTCAGTATTTTCGCAACAGAATGGGTATAATAGTAAAAATTAAATGCCCTATTTAAGTTGCAATGATATTATAAAATTGGAATAAAAATGAATTCAAAAAGTATTATAATACTCGTTTGCGTACTAAATTTACTTTAAAAATTTGCGTTATATTAATAACTGTCAATGTCATATGTCATGATATAATTTTGTTGAGATAAAAGTTAGTAGGTAGATTCTTCCTTTCACCTTTTCAAATTCGTTTGATTTTTGTATTTTATACCATTTTATTAGACTCAAGTATATTAAGTAAATTATTTGTCTTAACAAAATTATTTTAAGGAGTTGTCATATCAATGAATATTATTTCTTGTTTAAAGTATATCTATCAATTATAAAAGTGATAAAAATCAGACATACATACCTTATGGTCTCCCATGCAAGCAGTGTCCCCTATAACCCCATACTCGGTCCTCTTCCTCTTCGGTGCTTCCACCAGTCTCCTTAACTCGTTCGAAACTCCGTCTCCTGTTTTGGGAGACCCTTCAGATTGGTTCCGGACCAATTTACGTCGGATTGGGGACCCTTCGGACTCCGATGCTCTGGGGATGATGGAAAGTGACATTTGCATTATAAATTTTTAATTTGACCATTGCCATACTGAAATCATTGTCTTGATTTCAACTCTTGGGCAGGCGTGACACCACGCCCTCACAAGATATCGCCATGAAACTGTTAGCCTTGAGCTGATCCTGTTTCATGGGAGAAGTGAGTCACATTCGTGAGACCAGTTCCTCAGTAAAACAACAGTTCCTTAGTTTGTTGATTTGTTTATGGTTTTAAATTCGATTTTCTGTTTTTTTATAGCTTTTATTAACTTGCAATGGATGTACCTATGTATAGATAGATAGATAACACTTTATTGCTCACTAAATATACAATATCAAAATACACAATCACAATATTGTCATGGTAGAAATAAATGGCGGCCTTATCGCTGAAAGTAATCTCTTCTAGACAACCTAACTTAAGGAATAATTTAATCTAATCTGTATGTATGTCTGTATGGTATTGTATGTTTGTTTGTATATACTAATCACCTTGCATTGATGGCTTGGTGTAAGCTGGTGGGGTCCGCGATGCTCTTCCTGCTCACATTAATACCAGGAACCGACAGAGCATCAATGTCCATCATGCTGCTTTTCTTCTCCAAACATTTATTTGGACTCGACTGGAAAATATATGGACATGTTAGCCTCTTCAAATTGTGAGGCAACGTTCCCATAAATCTTATCGCGTTTTGAAAACTCGTCTTAGATCATATTGTAAAACGTTCTCGAAGGACCAAAAAACTTAAAAAAATCTCGAAGGACCAAAAAACTGTAAAAAGCTCGAAAAACCACTGCAGTGTGTATACAGTGTCAGTTTAGAACGGAAGGGTAAAATGTAAGAAATATCAAACACAACAAGCGCTGTAATAACAGTGATTTTATTACTGAAAATAAACGAATATTATTCGGTCCTTGTCTAGTATGAGGTAGGTAGAAGAAAATAGCTCCATTAATTTTGCTATCTACCCTCTGTCTGTGTGAAAGAAGGTAGACAGCAAAATCGATGGAGCAATTTTCTCCTACCTAACTCATACTAGACAAGGACCGAACAGCCCTTGTAATTTTTGTATCAATTATATTTAATTAAATTAATAAAATTAATTAATTATTTTATTAACAAAATTGGGTCGTATTCGTCTTACGCCAAGGAAGGTTTGCACTGAAAATCAGCATTGTGTCGGATATGATTCCGGCACAGTAATATGCCGAGTGCAAACCTTGTTTGCTGAAAATGCGGCGTAAAAATTTTCAAAATATGCTCTATGTATAACAATATATAACGAATGTAATTACGTCGCTATTTTGACAAATAATGTTTTTCTTTCTTTCTTTCTTTATATAGACTAGACCTACATATTTGTTATAGTATAGACAGAGAATAAATATAAGTCACCTGATGATTCTGCGTCGCCGGCGACCCTGATCTGGCGGGACTGCTGTCTGACGATGAAACCCTGCCGCTACTATCCGTTGATTCCGTAACCGATTTCCTTTTGAACAGGACAATTTTCAAAATTATAGTACTGATGCAAATAGGCCAAGGCCCTGCACTGGGGTGTTTATAGGCTAATATTAGAAGTACCCCCAATGGCCCCCTTGCCCTCCCATCTGCTTATTCCATTCACCTATCTCATCCTGGTTTCGCCAAGTAATTTTCTTTCAGTGTTTAAAAACTTTTCATTCATATATCTATTTAAATTCTCCGTGATGATAGCGTTAGTGCAGGATCTTGTAACTACATTTTTTTACATTATTTTTTTCATTAAACTGTTACATATTACACACATTGCTAACCTTCTAACGCCCAGGTTTTGCAACACTTCCTTTAACTTAACGCCAAGACTTTAAAAAAGGTTTTCATAGCGAAAACCAAATTGAATTTTATAAATTTTTACCTTATAGAGTCTTTTCCTTGTATCGGGTGAATGAGAAGTAAAAAAGGGCAAAAATATGTAGTAAAATATGATATAACAATTATTAATCTATCTCGGATCGCGCTTACGTCATTCGAGCGAAGTTTCAAATTAACTCATGCGGGTTGTAATATTGAAATTGGAAATGAAAAAAATGGTAAAACCAATATTTTTATACTATTATTATTCAGCCGTCACGATATCTAGAAGAAATTATTGATTAAGTAGAATAGAATCTGTCTAGAGACAGAGAGATGTAGATTTCAATGCAAAATTTATTTTCAATAACTACTTTTATGTAATAACTTTAATTTTCAAAATTGTGCCACTTGTTTTCCCAGTCCCACTCTCGCTAGACCCACTTTGCTGGAAGAAAACTCTTTTAACACGCTTTTATTAGCTTTACCTGTATGTATGTATGTTTGTAACCGACCCCTTTGAGCTCGATTTTGTCCTACTTTGAACGATCAGATTTAATTTAAACTTTGCACACCTGTCAAAGGTCGATGACAATGCAATAATATAGTACCATGGAGCTGATCTGATGATGGAGTCGGAAGGTGGCCATAGGAACTCCTGTACTAAACAAGATAGACCCGTCGTGTTTGGGCTCGTTTTACTTGTGTTGGCTAGCACGCTGCTGCTACATGATATGCAGGATCTCAAAAGCTTGTATGTAAAAACATAAAAAAAAAAAAAAAAAAATAATAGTTAAAAAAAAACTAAGACACGCTTTCATAAAAAATTCAACTAAAAAACTGTTTTTAGTGGGGTTTTTTTAATGAAAGCGTGTTTTTTTTGGGTTAAGCTCGTCTTTGTACATCACCACTATTTTTTAGTTATTTAAAAAAAAAATTTGATACTATCGTAATTGTATTAGTTAAGTAGTGGGCGCAAATTATGGGAGCACAAAAGAAATTCAAAACGTTATTTAAGGAGATCAGGAGTACCCGGGACCAAAAATAAGATAATGAGATTACCTTGAAGTGTGCACATTGGGTCTATTGTCGACCCTCGTCGAGTCCTGGTGCTGGATCAAAAGTCTGGCGGATTGCGATAGAAGTATTCTGTCGCACCAAGACGGACACCTGTACACCAATATTTACATTTATTTACTTTTAACATGTAAGAATAAAGAAACTTAACCCTGGAAAAGCCTGAAAAGTCTACTGTTTTGAAGAGAGATCTCTTTCGTTTCGATATCGAGTAACTACTGTTAATAAAATAAGTCCCGAATAGTCTCACCTATGTCAAATGCTTGGAATATTATAGTTAAATCAACAATTTCGCTTTCGCTTGGAAATGATGCGGTGCGAAGTTTAGCGGGTCAGATAGTATCTATACATATAATAAAATTGTAGAGGTCAAATTTCTGTACAATGAAAAAAATGCTAAAAACCGAGTCAGGGGGTTGTAAGAAGTGAAATAGAACTAATTTTGATTTTTTTTTAATTTCTTGTTTCTCTGTTTGTCTGTCTGTTTGTACCGGCTAATCTCCGAAACGACTGGGCCGATTAACATGAAAGTGGTAGCTTATATCCCTGGTCAACATATAGGATACTTTTGATCCCGAAAAATTAAAGAGTTCCCGTGGGATAGTTAAAAAACCGCACCACGCGGGCAAAGCCGCGGGTAAAAGTTATCGTTTATAATTTATATGGCAAAACAGCGTTTGCCGGGTCAGCTAGTATTATATATTTTTTGTTTTTGTTTGGGAAACATACAATAATTATTATTCTTAAATATAAAACAAAAAAATGAATACATACATATATATCAATTCTCCACTATAAAACATTTTATATAATCAAAGTAAAAATTGGCTCAAACAGTTAATTTAAAAAAAAAGGATACAATTATACGAAAATTACATAAAATGTCTATTTATTATTATTATTTATTGTACCCGGCAAACGTTGTCCTGCCTTTAAAAAATAAATTCTGGCACCCGATTGCAGTGCGCCATCTACCTGGTTCAAATTTGGATCTAAGCCATCCCGGATCCACTTAATGACATATAATTTAATAACTTATAAACTTACAATTTACTGAACTTTAAATCGGCATTACTCATACGGAAGTAAAAGAAAACAGATTGAATAAGGCTTTTCGAGTGTTACTACCGTGTTTGCAAGGTAAGGTAATTACCTGGTTTTCATGTAGTGTGTGGGCAGATGCACATCCTCCTCGAAGGGATAAGATGGTGGGAATTTGACGGGGAACTCGTAGAGATGGGGCCTCAGCACTTCCAGTTCGCGGTCGAATCTTTGCAACTATAATAATATCCTTCATATACTAACATAGATAGATAACACTTTATTGCACACCAAAATTCACAATTACAAACACAGACCATATGTACAATATTTTCTAGGCAATACAACAGGCAGCCTTATCGCTCAAAGCGATCTCTTCCAGGCAACCTAAATAACAAAGATTGAATCAGGCCAAATAGGTGGTGCAGAAAAAAGGCAACAGATACACAATACACAAATACTCAAACTAATTTCAGAAATAAATATACTTATATACAATAACACATAAGTTATTATCCCTATTAATATTATAAATGCGAAAGTAACTCTGTCTGTCTGTTTCGTTTTCACGTAAAAACTACTGGATCGATTTGGCTGAAACTCAGTATACATATGTTTTCGATGCCGAGAATGAACATAGGATACTTTTTATCCCGAAAAATGGGATAGTTTCCGGGATAAAAATATATTTATCTTTCTGTTTGTTATGCTTTTACGGAAGAACTAATTGGCCAATTTGGCTGAAATTGAATACGTATGTAAATTAAATACTGAGGGTGGACAAGGGATTTTGGCCTTTTTGGTCATTTCGGTCATTGTTGCCTTTTTGGTCATTTCGGTCATTGTTGCCTCTTTGGTTATTTTGGCCTTTTTGGTCATTATGGCATTTTTGGTCGTTTCTGCCTATGCTGTCATTTTGGCCATGTCGGTCACTGTGGCCTTTTTGGTCATTTTGGCCATTTTGATTATTTTGGCCTTTTTGGTAGTTTTTGCCTATTCCGTCATTTTGGTCACGTCGGTCACTGAGGCCTTTTTGGTCATTTTAGCCATGTCGGTCATTTTGGTCTTTTTGGTCATTTTGACCATTTTGATTATTTTCGCCTTTTTGGTAGTTTTTGCCTATTCCGTCATTTTGGCCACGTCGGTCACTGTGGCCTTTTTGGTCATTTTGGCCATGTCGGTCATTTTGGCCATGTCAGTCATTTTGGCCATTTTGACCATTTTGATTATTTTGGTCGTTTTTGCCTATTCCGTATTTTGGCCATGTCGGTCTCTGTGGCTTTTTTGGTCAAGTTTTGTAATTTATGTTGTTGACAGATGGACGGGGGATGGTATAATTAGTGATATAAAATGAAGTGAATCTTCCGTGGGCAAATACATAAAAATTTAATATAATAACCTGTAGCGCTTGCTCTATAAACAAGAGACACGCACTAGAGGTTAACCCGCGGCGCTAATAAATAAATGTCTTAGCATGATTATGTTCCGTAAATCAGAATTAGCTATTTGTGGACAAATAGTGTTTTTGGGTACATTTCTAAATGTTGCTAAGGATTTGGCCTCTTTGTCAGTAAGAGGCAGCATATTCCAAAATTTGCCAGCCTGCACCGTCAAAGAATTGTCATAATAGGATGAAGTGTGTGTGTGTGTGTGTGTGTGTGTGTGTGTGTGTGTGTGTGTGTGTGTGTGTGTGTGTGTGTGTGTGTGTGTGTGTGTGTGTGGTGTGGTGTGCGTGCGTGCGTGCGTGCGTGCGTGCGTGCGTGCGTGCGTGCGTGCGTGCGTGCGTGCGTGGCGTGCGTGCGTGCGTGCGTGCGTGCGTGCGTGCGTGCGTGCGTGCGTGCGTGCGTGCGTGCGTGCGTGCGTGCGTGCGTGGTGCGTGCGTGCGTGCGTGCGTGCGTGCGTGCGTGCGTGTGTGTGTGTGTGTGTGTGTGTGTGTGTGTAACATATCGAGAGAATAAAAAATAATTAATCTCATTTAATTAATTTAATTTTATAAAGATTATAATAAGTTGAATCTTGTTATTATATCTAGAAAAAATTGTGTGGGTGCCAAAATTAAATTAAATTAAGACTGGGTACTAACACCTAGACTAGGTCAAGTCTGTATCCTAGGCGTTAGTTGCTTCCAGTGACGTAATAACTAAATTTATAAAAAAAATGTTCTAGATTACAAAAAAAAATTACAACAAAAAAATTGGAGGTAGTTCTAAAATTGTCAATGTAGCGATGAGCTTGTTAAACATAACTTGAATTGTCTACAGAACGAGAATTCTGTAGTCTGGGGACTTAGGAACATTTTTCTTCTAGTGAGTTTACGAGTACAACGTTATTTTTTACCGACTTCGAAAAAAGGAGGAGGTTCTCAATTTGTCGAGATCTTTTTTTAAAATGTATGTTCACCGATTACTCCGTGATTTACGATTCAATTTACGTGATTCTTTTTTGTTCAGCGCGGAATAGCTTCCAATTGGTCCTCTAAAAATTTTACATAGTTTGGCCCAGTAGTTTGTATTTTATGAACATTTTTTGTTCCCGTTTCTTGGGACCTATATTTTTTAAGAAGCGCGTCACCATTCGTACATCCACCCATACATAGCTAGACACTAAAAAGTAACAAATAAAAAATAAAAACTTCGTTCAAAAAAACCGACTTCAAAAACTAAAATGTATAAAATAAATAATTTCAAAAGCTATTATTATTAATATATATTATCTAAAACATCTTAAAGTCGGTGCTTAGTAGCTTATTTTATACATTTTAGTTTTTGAAGTCGGTTTTTTAAACGAAGTTTTTATTTTTTTACTACTTATATTATTATTTATGTCCTTATGAACAATATATATGATTACTTTATATATAATAAATTATAATACACACACACGTATACATTTAGAATTACTTATGAAAAAAATATTTTGTATTTTTATTATTTGTTTAAAAATATATTTTAACTGATAAAACTTTGTAACGCACCCATGGTTCACGGAATATCTTCTGGTGGTCGGCGTGCGCGAACTCTTTCTTTCCCACGGTGAGGACCAATCTCCCGTCCTTCTCACACCTATACTGAAGCTTCGTGGAGTCCACATTGGCACCATTCTGAAGACGACACGCAGACATTTCTTCGGTGACTTTCTACAAATATACAAAGGTATCTTTTTGAAGTGAAACTTATATAGGCGGGGTGTATTAGGATTCTTCTGTCACGAAAAATAGTTACGGCCGCGTGGAGGGGCGGCATAAATTTAGAATAAACGTGGTGAGAGGCGGCATAATTTTATAGTTGACCATGGATGCGTTATGGTTCCGGATCGAATTCAGCTTTTTTGTTTAAAAAAACAAAATATGTTTAGATAAAAAATGCATTCATTGAAATTTGCCTGACCTAACCAAATAATAGTATGCAGCAAACCTGCGAAAAATCAAAATGTGATAATTTTTCACATAGTAGAAGTGAAACTTCAAAATGTTAACTTGAGGTTTTTTTTGCCACTTGCCCATTTTTTATATTATGACATAGTAACAAAGACTTTTATGGTCTCATTTGATTAGATAGTTGAGATTTATTTACATATTTAATTTATTTATTCCGGGAACATAAAATAGTAATTAGATCTTATTATATGTACAAACCGCTTCCCTTTTATTAGTAGTTTTTAATATTAATTAGCATTAAATGGCTTAATTTAATTCGTATTTGCTAAATTAGCGATAGTTTTCGTTCGGGTTAGAATAGTATTATTTTTTTTGTCGCGTGCCAGTGAGGGTAGATATTGCTTCGAGAGTCACTCGCTGCGCTCGTCGTGTACGGACATATCTCGAAATCGCTCGTTGTTAAATTCACCTCACAAGATCGCATTTTGTGAAAAAAACATTCGCAATTGTCGCCAACCAGTGCATCAGTGCTGCATCGTTGTCACGAGTGCAAATTGAAATTACTCGTTTTGAAACAAAATTGTGTTCACGAAGAAAGCAGTCGACGCCGACCATTGGACACGAACCCGATCTTTGCAAGGTGAGTTGACCTACTCGTTGTAGTTTTATTCTCACTGGCCAACTCATCGTTTTTCGCATAGAATTGCAAACAATTCGCAATAATACAGTCCGCTTGTAATGTTAGTTACAATCTCAGCATTGGGGATTGTACATTATACAAAAATGCAGTATTAATACTTTACTTAAGTTTTCACCAAAAACAAGTTACATAGACGTTTAAAATCTAACATAATTATTTTAAGGATTAATTATTAATATCTATAATATTATAAAATTCTAATCATGCCGTGTCTGTACATTGATGCTACATATGTAAAAAAAATCTGGAATACACTATATAAACGATGGAAAATACCGTGTTTTTTTTAGATATTTGTCTGTTTATTCGGGATTCACATTTTGGCTGATCGATAGCTAATTTAACAGAATAAAATGTGTGATATTTTTTATCCCGGGAATCAGTGGTTCACTAGTTTTAAAAATAAGAAGAAATGTAATAATTTGTTTTAAATACAAGCTTTTGAGATCCTGCATATAATGTAGCAGCAGAGTGCTAGCCAAGATAAGTAAAACGAGCGCAAACACGACGGGTCTATCTTGTTTAGTACAGGAGTTCCTATGGCCACCTTCCGACTCCATCATCAGATCAGCTCCATGGTTCCATATTATTGCATTATCACGCGATATACGTATGCGTGCAAAATTGCAGCTCAATCGGAAACCGGGGAGTTGGTCAAATTTATTTTGCACGATTCCAACCGAAATTACATACATACATAAGTACATCCATTGCAAGTTAAATATCCGTGCAGGAACGGAGAAAGAATACAATTTCCTGCGGCCGGGCGGCCTGTCTTAAGAGGCTACAAAACAATCCACAGCCAGGTGGTAGAGTATTTGCCCGATTGGTATGGCTACCACCCCTGGTGTAAAGTATTACATTACAACCTTGATTTGTGTTCCGGCATTGGTGACCAGGTTCCAGTCCCCCTTAAGAGAGCAGCAGCGCATTTGTAGCACCTTTGGTGTTGCAAATGTCCGTAGGCGATGGCAACCGCTTTCCATCAAGTGCGCCGTCTGCCTGTCTGCTGAACTCAAGAAATAAAAAAAATGCCACCGCTAGAAAAGGCTCTTTATTTGTATCTTGGTATTAATCCTTATCAAAATAAATTCATATTCAAGACTGTTTCAATACCTTTATATAACTTTTTGAATTATTCAATTCGGACATTCCATTCGAAAGATATCACGAGTTTAAAATGTAAGTATTAGAACACGCGGCCGTGACGCTTTTTCGTCAGCGAAATATCGTAAGAGCCCGTCTATATAGAAGTTTCGGTTCAAAGAAGCTTGTAAAACTGGTCTTACCTTGACAACACCGCCAGTATCGGTCCGGAAGTTGAAGTCGCCGAATATGAAGTATGGCGCAGCATTTATGTCGGAGTGCAAATGGCGGAGGGTATGGCGCAAGGCGCGACGACGGCTGCGACAGTACACCTATTAAAAGCAACATAAGTATGTACTTAAAGTTATATATATTTTATATTTATATATATTATTTTTATATATATTATTTTTATATATATTAAAGTTAGTGAATTTGTTTACTTAGGCTGCATGTTTACCAGAGACGGAAAGTATGAAAGGGATATTGAAAGGAGAGTTATGGCAGGTAATAGGGTGAATGGAGCGCTAAATTCTTTTATGAATAGCCAGAAAGTGTCTGCAAAGGCACGCTTGGCTGTCCATAAAGGAGTGTTGGTGCCGACCCTGATGTATAGTAGTGAAAGTGGGGTATGGCAGAAGAAGCATGAAAGTAGGATAAACGCAGTTGAAATGAGAGCTTTGAGAAGTATATGTGCGGTCAGCTTGAATGATAGGATAAGAAACAGTGTGCTATGGGATCGTCGTGGTTTGAAAGAAGATGTAATAACAAGAGTTGAAAAAGGAATGTTAAGGTGGTTTGGGCCTGTAGAGAGGATGGATGAAAATAGAATCACAAAACAGGTATATGACAGTATTGTCAATGGTAGAGCTGTTGCCGGTAGACCGAGACGAACATACCATGAACAAATATCAGAACTGTTAAAAAAAGGTCAGGTAAAAAGCATTTCAAATAAACGCGCATGTATGAAGAGGTTAATGAAAGTAGGTGAAGCGAAAGTTGTTTGTCAGGATCGTCGCAAGTGGAGATCCATAGTCTCTGCCTACCCCCATGGGAAACAGGCGTGATTTTTATGTATGTAGAAAATACTTTATTGTTCACCACATACACATAGTATAAACAATTTACATTAGTAACATTAAACAGTAAAAGAAGGAGCAATGGGCGGCTTTATCGCTTTAGAGCGATCGAGACATAACAGACTGGATTTTATGAACAAGAAACTCCCAAGTGTATGACAGTGGTGTGCTAATTAAATACAAATATAATAGGATATATAAATATCATACAATACATATACCTAAAATGAATTTAAAAAAGAGAATAATCAATAACACATATTAGTATTATATATGTACTAATATATACCTCATTAATATGTGTATAGCAAATATATATGTAGGTACCTTACCTACATATTTACATCAATATTTTAGTCTATATTCATGTCATAAAGAGATAAAGCTTGTTTGTTAGTAGGAAGTGATCCCTTGAACTACTGAACCAATTTTGAATATTCTTTCACTAGTTGAATTTTACATTATTCCTGTGTGTTATAGGATATATATGTTTGTGATTCGTGATCTAACAAATACCAGCGAAGTGGGCATGGTTCCGCTAGTGTATCATAAAATTATATCACACACTTGCTGACGACATCTTGCCATAAAAAAAACTAGCACGCGATAGCAGACCTATTTACCGGATCCAATTTAAAATCTAAACCAGGGATTCATCAATGAAATATACAGAAAACATTTTATTGTATATGTCACGGCTAATACCAGAAGTGCGGCTACACCTAGTTCTAGCCGGCTAGAACTAGATGTAGCCGCACTGCGGTTTTTAAACCTAGGTGTAAAAGATTTGTTCACGGCTAATATTAGCCGAGTTCATTTGGTTAAAACTAGGTATAGCCTTCTTTATGCTGGCTACAACTAGATGTAGCCAATCCTACGTGGAGTCTGTTGGTGTGTAGTGACATGTTTTCATCTTTAATATAGGTTAGAAGGCTAAGCTAGGCTTTGCGTTTGTGGTTTTTTTTTATAACCACCCAAAAATAATTTTCCGAAACATACACGATTAGTCCCTATGTGTACTGGCAGTGTTTGCGTCCTGCTCTTGTATGGATTGGAAGAGCTTCGTAAAAAAAGTTACTTCCAATCTATACGTGATTAGTTTCACACCCTTGCGTTGTGGCCTTGTACAGAATGGAAACACGCCTCGGCTACACCTAATATTAGCCGTGAACAAATCTTTTACGCCTAGGTTTAAAAACCGCAATGCGGCTACATCTAGTTCTAGCCGGCTAGAACTAAGTGTAGCCGCACTTCGGGTATTAGCCGTAACATATATATAATAATAAACATATGCGCTACCTGTGAAAATCAGGCGTGTCCAGTCTCTTCAGGCGTTCAACGGACTCGTGAAGGACCATTACCTCGGGCTCTCAAGTCTATAATAACTATATTTGTACCTGTGTTATACGTGTTTGTATAGTTGTAATAAACTCTATAGTAATTCTAAGGGCATTTTAATTCGAGTGCCGCTAAACTCGTAACAATATGTATAGACATGTAGGTTGTACAAAATGATACCAACTGATGGGAACGGCTCCATGGCGAGCAAGTTGGAGGCGTCGTGGAAGAGGTGGATGTTCACGAACTCGACGCCGGTGCCGCGGATCAGCCAGCGCGTGCGCAGGAAACCTTTGCGCGACCATTTGCACTGCAAATCGCATTTATCGATTCTATTGCACTGTTATTATGTACTAGAGGTTAACCTCTCTTGTTTATAGAGCAAGTGCCGCAGGTTATATTATATTACATTTTTATGTATTTGCCCACGGCAGATTCACTTCATTTTATATCGCTAATTATACCATTCCCCGTCTATCTGTCAACAAAATATATTACAAAACTTGACTAAAAAGGACCAAATGGTCTAAACGACCAAAAGACCACAGTGACCGACATTGCCAAAATTACCGAAAAGGCCACAGTGACCAAATAGGCCAAAATGACCAAATAGGCCAAAAGTACCAAAAAGGCCAAAATTTCCGAATAGGCCAAAATGACCGAATAGACCAAAATGACTGAATAGGCCAAAATTACCAAAAAAGGCCAAAATGAAAATTATCCCTTGTCCACCCTCAGTATTTAATTTACATACATACCGAATTTCAGCCAAATCGGTCCAGTAGTTTTTACGTGAAAACGGAAAAGACAGACAGACAGATAGACAGGGTTACTTTCGGCATACTTAGGGTATTTTAAGATACTAGTTTCAATATTTTTGTATTTTAAGCGTTAGTTTTTTTATAATTCGATTTTAAAATTATTTCTCCGATGACGTCATAAGGGACAAGTTTACGTTGATTTCTTTGCCCAGAAAACAAAAATAATAAATGTAAGTTAATCTATATATAATCACAGTAATCTGTGCTACTATTTAAATGTCACTGTCATTACTCATTACGTATCGTGATCATTTTAGTGTTTTTTTTGGCGCTAGGCTTATAATTTTTCGTGTTTAACCATTATTATTTTCTATAGTTATCGTTAAATTTTTTAAAGTAGTATTTAGGGAAAATCCATGTTATAGAACTTAAATCAAATTCTGTACAATTAGAATTGTTTTTACACCTGAAGCAGGCAAACGGGTAAACGGCCCCCGTGATTGGATTTAGTAAGGTCAAATAAAAGTCAAACACATTTCTTAACAAGATCGTACGTTTTTTGGAATTTTAACTAGACAGAAATGATTAGGGACACCATTCCTCGAAATGGTTTTTCAAATAGCTAGATTGAAAAAAAGTGAACAATCCCAATTTGTATGATTCCGCGTTTTACAAACGGCGTCGACCATTTTTCTTATTTTGATTTCTAGCGCCACGCGCGGTAATAATAAGAACTATATAGAATTATTTTCTCCGTGCAGTTTGGGTCATAAATCAAACTCGGCCGCAGCCCGGCTAGGGCGATGAGCATGTTGCGCGGGCGCAACGCCATTAACGATAAAAACTCATTCTTATCAAAGAAAGATTATCATTTTTATAAAAATCATTATCTTTTTTGCTGTTAATTTTAAACTTAAAGTTAAGTATTTATATTTATTTTTAATATAACTTGTTACATTCTAAACTTTTGTACTTATAGTTAATTGTAATACATAAATACCTAATTAATAATTTATTTTACATCATTATTATTCTTATTTTAATAAATACGTTGTTTTACCTTTTTTTTCTTTCATTTATATCACTAACCCACAAAATAACAAAACTAAATACACTATCGATAACGCTTATCGACAACAATAATGCGTATCACTAGGTATGCCTGCCCATAAGGCCTGTGAGTGGAAGAGAGAGCGAAATACTCGCGTCACTGCTCCGATTATTTATGACCCAAACTGCACGGAGAAAATAATTCTACTATAAAAACTTCAATTTGCCGCGGCATTTTGTAAATGGCGATTGGATTATCTATCAAATGTTGTGGCATGTTATATAATGACAAGGCAATCTATATTTTGCCTTCGGCATATTTGAAAACAGCGAGCGTTTTTAAACGGACGACGCCGTTTGTAAAACGTGGAATCATACAAATTGCCTGCAATACATGTATGTGTGTATGCAGCGATGGATTTGGATTGGGTGCACTAGGGCCTAGTGCCCAGGATGGCGAAATTCTCGAAGGCGGCAAAATTTGGAGTGACAGCAAAAAAAAACAATTGTCTAATATTTTCTAAGTTTCCGCAACGTGTGTACATAATAAATCTACGTTTTTAAGCAGGGAATTTATTTGATTTTTGTTATTCAGACGTTTCGGCCCCTTTTCAGTGGCCGTGATCAGAAGACAGATGTCAAGTGTCAAAGAGTATTGCGAAAGTTTTATTTAGCCTACCGCCAACTTGTTCATTTTAATTATTTAGTTTCAATTTTGTTTATGGTTATGGCCAATATGCCAATTAATATCAATATATTGCTGCTCTGCTATATATTTAATCTTATAATTTTAGTCTAAGCTTTGTTTGTACAAACGACATACGAGTACTTATGTCGTAACAACGGCCGGCGAGTGTTGTAATCGGTTAATCATAGTGTTGCGGATAGAAATCTATTTCTAAAGATTATGTATGTGTCTCATCCTTTTTTTTATTGTGAACATGGTAAACAGACAAACAAAAAAAAAAACAGCAAGTGTATGTGTGACGATAAATTACCTCCGGAAAAAGTGTTGCGGGAATTTCGCCTTTTCCTTCGTAGTGACTTTCTCGATGTTGCCGGAATGTACCTCTCTGCCTGCCACATCCACATACGCGTTGAGTGCAAAGTCCCATATCTTCAGGTCTGTAGCGACGAATGTGCGAAGTACATGTTGCCGAGGGCCTTAAACACAATAAATAATAATAATAAAAAAAATGCTTGTCGAATAAATAATGGAAAAAGAGAGGTGTTGACGATAGAATACGTTGAATGAACGGCCCGCTCGGTGTTACTCGTAGAATAATATACATGATGAAATTACTACAATAAAAATACTTACATGAATATATTTAATTAACATAGATATAATGTAAAATATTTGTGTATTTACCTGTGTTATATTTTAATAAGTAATATAATAAGCCAGTTGATTGCCTAAAGAGAGTAGAATCACGAACTTCACTCGGGAACGGGAACGACCGGAGGTTAGTTGCCCCGCGACTACCGACCGGAACATACGTGCGCTGCATTCGATTCTTTCTAAACTCAACGGCTAAATTTCAAACCCTTAAAACCTTGTTTAATTTTTCTTCCTTCGCACGATTGGATTCATAGAGGAAGGAAATAGAATTCAAGAAGCAAAATGTAATATGCAACTTATAAAAAATAAACAAAAAAGTTTTTTATGAATTCAGGTACGGTGAAAGAATAGGCCAGTCGTATGAGGCGACAAAACAACCCACAACGAGGTGGAAGGGTATTTGCCTGTCTTGATGGCTACCACCACTGGTCTAGACTTCTAGAGTATGCCGCCATAACAGCTTGGAATTGTGTTCCGTCCTGCTCAGGTGTCCAGGTTCCAGTCTCCCTTAAGAGACCTGCAGCACATTTAGTGTTGCAAAACTCCATAGGCGATGGTAACCGCTTTCCATCAGGTGGGCCGCCTGCCTGTCTGCTGAACTAAAGCAAAGAAAGAAATAAGTAAAGAGGCCCAATCACAATCCTGAATGGCAGTCCGCCGAGTAATGCAGGAGAGTGGATGTTGTTGCAGCCTGCATTGCTTCCTGCAACACCAAATAGAATGCCTCTGGAGTCCTTCTGAATAAACATTCTAAATGGTTTTAATTGATTTCAAATTCAAATACAATTTTTTTTATTCAAAATAAGTTCCACTGGAGAACACTTTTTAAGAAGGTCATACATGTAGGTTAAATTTTTTACTTCTAGTTTATGTACCGTTCCGTTTTTTTTTTTTTTGATTACTTTTTTGTTGTTCGAATCACAACTTACGGTTTCAAACTTGCTTAAGTTTTATGTTCCATAGATGTCATATGTCACCAATGGCACACATAGCTAATGAACGGCGACGGGTAATACAAAGCCCGAGAAGAAGGATCCCGGCGGACCGGGATCGGCGGTTCGCGGCGGCCTACGCTATCTTACTGCCGTTTCGCAACGTGTTATGGCTGGGAGAGAAGAAACGGCGAAAGAAACTTCCCAGCACCACGCCTAGTCTATCCCGTAGGGGGGCTATGTCTCCTGGCGTCCCTCGCGAGGACGTGGAGAGATCGTGATTGGCGTTGTCTGAGACGCCGCCGTCTATGTCTGTCTGTCGGTGCCTTTTTTTTTTATGTTTGCGTATAGGCAAACTGGCAGACGGGTCCACTTGATGGCAAGTGGCTACCGTCGCCCATGGACATCTGCAACACTAAGGGAGCCGATGCGTTGCCTACCTCGTTGAGACTTTAAAAATCTGTTTACGCCCTTTTTGAAGAGCCCCAAATTGTAGCGCTCTGGGAAAACCGCAGGAGGGAGCTCATTCCACAGCTTGCTCACATATGGCATAAAAGAGCGAGCGCCACGTACAGTGGATAACTTCAGGTGTGGATGAACTCCTTGCAGCTGCGTCCTAACGCGGCGGCTGATCGGCAGCCGTTTGTGATAGCGTCGACTATCCGTAAGGACATTACGCGGTCGTCGCCGAGAGCTTCGCCGAGGCTTGTATCGGACGCGGACACGACGAGCGGATTCGATGGTGCGGCGCGAGATCGAATACTTACGCGAGAGCGACGTATGTAGTTTTGATAGAGGGATGCTCAGATCGCGGTGGAGGTCGACATACGCACATAGAGGGAGCACCGACGGCTTGCGCATGAATTTATTTGCACGATTTGCAGTTTCTTTAATGGGTAGCTTGGCATGGCGAATACACACTCGCGTATGTCATGATCGGCGGAACTTCGTGTTATTGCTGTTAAGGAGAAGAAGCGGCAAGAAACTCCCCAGCAACACGTCTAGCTAAAAAAAATTGCTTTGTATTTATCTCTTATTATATTTATATCTAAAGTTCTTTTTTTTAAAAGTTTTATATAGAAGCATGTTACAGAAAGACTTTTGAAGAATTAATGGAGTTGTAGCAAACAGTGCATATTCACAGAGACACAATAAAAGTAAAGAAAAATATTACCATAGTTATAATGAAGAACATGACATTTATGGACATAATAATGGCAACTTACAGTAAATTTCTCAGGAGAGCTGAAGTCCTCGTCCAGGAATATCCTGATTTTGTCATATAGCCTCAACTCAGGACAATCGCAAAGCCTCTGAACAAACTCCTGTACATACTGCATTGACTTCTCATAGGTCTTGCCGCCGACTTCCTGGAGATGGAGTGCTATGAACTTCGGGTCCATCCGAGCTACTGCCTGCAGAAACTCTGATGTCCATATTGGAAGCATTACTGACGGCTGAAACAATGAATTACGTCAAATTTTAAATTTAAGACTAAAGTTCAGCTGTGCAGTTTAAAAACCTGGTAAAACACATTGTTTTTAACCCATTTCAAAAGCTCTTTTAAACAGGTTTTTAAATACAAGCTTTTGAGATCCTGGAGATCATGTAGCAGCAGAGTGCTAGCCATAACAAGTAAAACAAGCCCAAACATGACAGGTCTAACTTGTTTAGTACAGGAGTTCCTATAGCCACCTTCCCACCATGGTGTCATTGGTATCATGGTGGTTATTATTGCATTGTCACGCGATATTCACATATAGAACGTGCAAAATTTCAGCTCAATCGGTAACCGGAAGTTGGTCAAATTTTACTTGCAAAATTCCACCCGAACTTACATACATACGTCCATTGCAAGTTAAATAAAAGCTTGTAAAGAAGGAGGTACTCGATTCATTGTGTATTTTTTTTGCTTTTGGTCCTTTTATCTGCGATAGGAAATTGTTCCATAAGCAGATAATTTTATAGATAATTTAATAAGGTTGTTTTGATGATGTGTAAGAAGGTAACATCAAATGATTTGCTTTCTTTAATTTAATTAGAGCTATATTTTGCATCTAGGTCGAGAATGTGTATTCGTTTTAGACGCCTTGGTGGCATGTAATGAAGCAGCTTCTGGGCAAGCTCATTTGGGTGAACCGTTAGACGTTCCTTATATAGGATGCAGGTGTTGGCCATCTCCTCCCTTAGTGTAGGAACTGCGGAGTACTTGTTGGCTTCGGCATTGGTTGTGAACCAGGGTTCACAATAGTTATTGTGTAAATTGGTATTTTTACCCAAAACTTTTTTGTTTTTGAGGCTTCTCTCTCTCGCCTCTTCTCGAAAGAGGTTTGAGAGCCCTCTGAAACGTTAATAATTCTTTTTGTATTGCATTCAGTATAGCTTTAGAACAGTCCCACATACAATTCTATGTTGGTCTTTGGATTCCGAAGATATAGCACAGAATTCCTCAAAATCAAATAGTTAATGTGTAGTTATGACAATATTGTAAACTCGAGTTGCAGCACCAGCAACTCAGTTTCATCTAGGCAAAATTAAATTGGCTTGAATAATAATTGAGTAAGTTTTGAGACATTAGCAGCATATGAAACTCGAATTTACATGACCCAAATTCCGGAAAAAGCTGACCCGACCTCAAGTTTAGATGCTTAACCTTGACCTGCACCGTGTTTTGTCGAGTGGATACACGCAAAAGTAATCAACAATGCTTTCACCCACTTAACCGTAATTGATTTGTACAGTCGCGGAATGAAATGGTCGTCACCTTAAAATCGATTATTGCTTTTACGAGTACAAAAAGAAACCCGGCGCTCTATGTAGTGAAGACGGCCCTGGTTTATCAACCAATGACATTAATGCATCTTGTTAATGAGAGCAACGCTCCATAATTTATTCCACTAGAGTTTATGATTGCAACGCTCACAAGCAAGTGGAACAGGAAAAATTGCGGTTGTGAGCGTGTTTGTTCCGACTGCTTAGTGGAACGTACCTTATATTAGTTCTTATCCAGTTTTTAATTTACACATTCCCTCAAGAGTCCATTACATTCATGTTTCCTCTACAGAACTCTAAGTACGAACTAAGTGTAGTACGAACTCCAAAACCGCCGAAGGCGTTGCAGCCATAGATAAAAAAAAAAACTACAAAAATTAAGATAAAAAAACTTGTCTATATTTTTAACTGAAATTAAAATTAAAATGTTGAATCAAATATAAATTACAAAATTATAGTAATATATTCGTAATTAGTATTATCAATTTAAATACAGGATACACTAAGCTTCCCACAGGAAATCAAATAAGTAGATTTCATTAATGTAAACACTGTTATTGTTTTCCTGTTATTCTAATGTCCATGGCTGAAACTGATAAAAATATTTTAATTAAATCTCAAACTACTGTTTCAAATTTACAGTTAGGTGCTATGCGAATTAGGTAAAACAGTACATAATAGTAACATTTTCCAGGTGGTAGGGCATTTGCCCGACTGGATGACTACCACCCCTGGTCTAGAGTATGCCGCCATAACAACGTTGCTTTGTGTTCCGGCATTACTGACCAGGTTCCAGTCTCCCTTAAGAGAGCAGCAGCGCATTTGTAGCACCTTTGGTGTTGGAAATGTTCATAAGCGATGATAACCGCTTTCCATCAAGTGAGCGCAGACGCGTATCTGCTGAACTCATGTAATAAAAAAAAGTAAAACTCTGAATTTTACTCCATTATTCTCTGAAGTTTACTGTACATGAGGTACTAGCGAAGCCCTATCGCGGCAGTTTTGGTAGTGCGCAGGTATAGATACAGAAATCAGTTGAAATTCGAAAGTATTTCAGTAAAGTTGCCGTTGGTATATTTTAAATTATTTTATTATTGAAAAATTAAAATGGCAGACGGTTGTGGCGGTTGCAACATCGTGGCAGACACTCTCAAAGTTTTTAAATAGGACTTTTTTAATTATTTCAATAAATTATATATGTTATTGTCAAAACTATTATCAGCTTACGTTTTGAAAAACAGACGTTTTTTTCAATTAAACAATTCGTTAAACGGAGAAACAATCTACAACAGCTCGAATATCTATGGATATGAATAACGCTTACTTTTCTATTCATTGGATATGTTATTGTGATTAAAAAAAACTGAATGAAGGATTCAACTTGCGATGATGGGGAAAAATAATTAATTATAACGAAAAAATCTAAACGTATATTAGTATTAAATGATATTACATTAAAGAAGTTTTTTATTATTACTCATGTTCATCAAACTTAATTATTCATCTGCATCATCATGATCATTATCCTCATCATTCGAAGTGTTCGTCATCCACTACCGATATCTGTAAATATAAAATTCATACTTAATTGGAAATTCAACGAAACATTATCAGAATATTATTCATTGTAATATTACCTGGAGAATCATTCAGCAAATCGGTCACAAGCTTTGATAGCTGATTTTCCTCAAACCATTTGAAAACGAAAGCATTTCGTTCCTCAACCCAACCGTATTCTAGTGAACTCTCATCTCTCTCTCTCAACTCTCATCAGGATCTGATGAATGGATCGCAGACAGACCTGGGCGAAAGTGACCTGAATTGGTCGCTGTTAACGCTGGAAGGAGAAGTGGGTTTCCCGAGATGGCCACCGAAGGACAACGAATGGCCAACTAAGCCGCAGACGAAGCCGACACAAAGCTCGCGAAGGCCATTGGATGCCGCAGACTGGCCAACGAGAGTCGTTGAGTGACCACCGTTGGGAAAGCTCCAATGGCTCCAAACCCCGCCACCGACGGGTAGTTGTCCGTCGAGTAGAAGCCGGGGCAAAGAGGTTTTCCCCGAGGCCCTAACCTTCTCGCCGACTCAAATGACTAAGAGGAAGAAGACCACCACTATATTATATGTCGTTGACCAGCACAAGTAGTGCGCGAGCGAGGTATGGCTCGCGCGCGGGCATTGCTTGTGACGTAAAGGCGGCCAAGGCAGTCGTCTCAACCATCTCAATTTTTATAATCTTTATACAATTACAGTGAATAATTGGCATATTGTACAAAGTTTATAACAAACTAGATCTCATCAGATCCTGATAGTGGATCGCAGTCAAATTGAGTGCAACCATTGTTGAAGAGCGTCTATACCGAAGAATAAGAAGGCAAACTTGCATACGCGAGCAAGTAATATAATTTTTTCAGGCGTTTAAGACGGTTGTGGTATATTATTTCTAAAGCTATTCAAGTATTTGCGCATTTCTTTTTTAATTAAAAAAAAATTAATGGTAACAGATGAGTGGAAAAACGAATGGGAACTGACAAGTGGAAAACGAATCGCAACAGAAAAGTGGAAAATCGAATGGCAACGGATAAGTGGAAAAATAAATCGCAATGGAAAAGTGGAAAAACAAATCGCAACGGACAAGGGGAAAATCTTCAAAAGTTACAAAATGAATTACAACAAAATTTTAACTTGACGTGTTACGGGCAGATTGTTAATGTGCTTGTCCAATTTGAAAACCTGCCCGTAAAACCCCCTGACTCGGTTTTTAACAAAATTTTTCATTGTACAGAAATTCGACTTCTACAATTTTATTATATGTATAGAATTATATTCAAACTAGTACGGCTTGCTGTCAAACCTGTCAAAGAGTGGTTTTTAATGTTTTTTACAAACTTTTTTTAATATATCAAGAAGCAAAAAAATATCCTCAAGTTTACGAAATAACTCCAATTCTCAACTGGCAACAACCACCAGTTCGACCATCCATTTAAATATCAAAATTAAATTTAACGTTTTTTATAGAAACAATGAGGAAAATGTTAAATTTACCATCCTTATCGTTTCCTGTTGTAAAATAGTTTCGAAACATTTTAAGCAGGACGGCTTGTAGTTTTTTATGAGAGCTCTATCCAGTTGAGTAGTTGAAACGACACTCAAGAAGGTAGAGACTAATAATGAAGTTGAATAAGTCGAAAAAAGTCACTGAGAGTAAAGGCAATCGTCATAATTATTTAATGGAGATTAAAGTGAGAATAGAGATCACTATTCTCCATGCCTTGTATGCTTCATATGGATGGAGGTATGCTCGGGCTGTATATTGTTTCTCCGTCTAATGAATTGTTTTAACCGGAAAAGACATCTGCCTTTATAAAAATAACATATATTTCAGACTTTTTTTTTAATTTTAAAGAGTTTCTTGCATGATGTTGCTACCTACATAACCCTCTGCCATTTAAATTTTACAATAATAATAATGAAATTATAAATATGCAAATATACAATACAATAATAATTTTACTGAAACACTTGAAGTTCAACTGGTTTTTGTAGCTGCTTCACCTGCGCGTTATTAAAGCTACCGCAATTTGGCTTGGCTAGTCTCCATTCACATAGAGTAAAGAGTCATTTGAAATAATTCAGAGGTTACTGAAATATGTAATGCCTGCTTTTCTCTGGCTCTTAAGCTATTATGAATGCCAACAGAATTATTTCGGAAAGATGAATCTGTTCCTACATGCACATTATTTTTGAAGCCATTGTGGTTGAAAAATCACTAAAAATTAATAACTCAGAAACTAAAAATGTATACAAGGGATTAATTTGTGTACCGTTTCTTCTTTTAAAAATCAGTGTTCTGACTAAACTGCATGAAAGACACACTAGCTGATAAAATGTTCATCTACCGGCAAAGCTTGAATAGTCAAGATCCGAGGGGTGTTTACATCAACATAGACCAGTGTTTTTCAACCTTTTTCATGACACGACCCCTTTAGTATGAAGAAATATTTCGCGACCCCCCTACACATTGCTTTTTTAACCGACTTCAAAAAAGGAGGAGGTTCTCAATTCGTCAGAAACTTTTTTATGTATTTTATTTTGTGACAAATATTCAATCCAACATATTTATTTATTTTCATAATCAGGGGTTCGACTGTATGTATTTACATAATTAAGTATGTTAAACACATTTTTTTACATCCAATGCGTCGCCAATGATAATGCAATTTACGCGCATAAGTACGAACACATCCGATGCCGGCCGCCCCGCCCCTGCCCCGCATAAATGAGAACCGTTGGAGTAGCTCTTTTGTATCTAATGCAGAAGAACCTAATACTATTGCCGAAAGTTTGATTTTACCAGCGGCTTTAGATATGGCGGAGATTATGTTTGGCAAACAAAAGGTCGAAAAACTCAAAAGAATACCTCTGTGTGGCAGTACCATTCAACGCAGGATAAGCGATATGGCAACTGATGTTCGTAATCAAGTCATAGAAGAAATATAAGAAAGTACTTTTGTGTCTTTGCAATTTGATGAATCTACAGATATAACATTGACTTGCAGTAGCTTACCCAACCTTTTGCAACTCTGCTACAGAAGCTACGCAACCCCCTAGGGGGTCGCGACCCACACGTTGAAAAACACTGTCATAGACAATAGTTATACTAAGTATAAACTAAAGTTGGAGCCTATGTGAACAAGTGTCAAATGCAATGAAGCATTTTTTTACAAACTTGTAATTGTAAACTTATTTATAATAATTACAAGATAAGAAGCCCAGTTTGACACTTACGAAAGTCAATAGTAACTAAGTGAAATCAACAAAGCTGTTAGTCAATAACATACATAACAATTAATTTATTTAGTTGATAATACAAATATTTTTTTACTAGTGCATTATATCTTAATATATATAAATTATCATGTTGTCTGTCCGCGATGGACTCCTAAACTACTTAACCAATTTTAACCAAGTTTGCACACAGTTTGCAGTTTGATCCAAATTGAAAGATAGGATACTTTTTATACTGTTAGAACTGGTATGTGGCGCTGAGATCGGGTCTAGAATCCTCCTAACCACCGGGCGCTATTTAGGTGATTTTGTTTTTGTGTCATGACACAAAGTCTTTTAGGAATTCAGAAAATATGGCAATATGAACTTCGCCGGGTCAGCTAATAAAGTTATAAAACATAGTTCAATTATTAATATCCTCCAAATAGTGAAATAGCATAAATTTTTATTCATTCTGTAAAGTCATAATTAATCTATGGTCAAGTCTCAAATAAATTATGATTAATTTTAGTATTGCTTCCAAAAGGTTGTTGCATTTTACTATCTTGATTTGATTTAAGAAAAACTATATTTCAAAACCTTAGATTTATGTATTGTATATTTCAATAATAATAATTAAGATGTAGTTACACAAAAAGGATGCAACCTACAAAATGTTACTTTTGAATTATTAAAGTTTTAGCTGTATAGGCCTGTGCTCCCTCCCACAAGGGGGCGTTACCCACTATGGGAAATGATGTACTAGAACGATGACAACTTCACTTTTATTATCAAATCAGAACTAAACACTAAAATGATGATAGCAATTACTCACCTCTGCTTCTATTTTTGATATAACAATATTGTATACGACTCACTGTGGCACAAAAAAACCCATGAGGTTTCTGTGCCACAGTTCAAATGTGTTTCTGACTTATATGGATATAGCATATTGATAGATATAGAAGCATATTGGATAATAAATTAATTCTAATTGTCAAGAAATAATAAATATCAAAAAAAGTTCAAAATATATTATATAAAATACATATTTTTCTTTTGAACCTAGAAACATATTTCTAAGTAATTATTTCTACAAAGAGAGAATTCTGAGCTGTAGTTCTTCTATAACAATACCTAAGTGTTTATATGGGTGTGGACTAGAACCTGGTCTCTCTTCTAAACTTATTTATGGTGCTATATAACATTTTACCGACCATACTTGGTCCGTAGACCAAAACATACCCACAAATGGAGAAAAGTAACGGTAATAAAATCATATTACTTATTGCGAGCCTGCATTCAAGCATGCGTGACCTATTGTTTAAAAATTAGAACACTTATCTAGTCATCGTTTCGCGAGTAACATTTTAATTAAATAAACCACTTAACTATGTTGTCACCATACAACCGTCGAAGAAATATAATGAAATTATAATAGAATACTCACTTCTTCGAATATAGATCCGACATTGGCGGTCACTAAGAGAAGCGGCACTTTATCCGATCCCATCTTTTTGAATTTCAACATGTTCCTGATGCGTTTTTAGGCGAAAAACAAATCACGGCAACTCGAACGAGGTTATTGTCAACACAGCTTATTTTTGCCGCCGTTTTTATATGAGGCGTATACACGCCTTTATAAATCAATTTTTGTGTTACATTATAGTAATGATATATAAAGTATTTTTAATACAAAACGGTTTTTTAACTGCGATATCATAAAATCGCCCGAGTCGTTCTAGCCCTCCATGACATTTGTAATTTAATAAAATGACAATGACAGATACAAACAACGTATAAGCTTAACAAATCAAAATGGTCATAGATTGTCCCGTACCTCATACATAATTAATCAAATATACTTTGAAAAATAATTCATATTGCATACATTAACGTATTTCTTATAAGCATAGCTTACTTTTGTGTGAACATTATTTTAAATTGTATTTTTCTCATGTATTTAAATTAAATATAGTTGTAAGATTTCGTAAAACGAAACATTTTTAAAGCGGTAGTGAACTTCTTCATTTATTCGGATTATAATCAATGACGTTCATAATGATTGACGTCACGCCCCATTTCAGGGCCGTACTTACTTATTTTTGTCGACATCGTAAATAAATAAAATGTAGGAAACAAAGTTAGAAGGGCAATAAATACGTAAGCAACTGACGCCTGTATTTGATTTATTGCTTAGAGCACTCGAAAAAAACTGCTAAATTCACAATTTTGGGCATGATACGCGAAACCAGTAAATTAAGATTTGCATATTAACGCGGTATTTTAATTGAATGCTATCGCGGTATTTTAATTGAATGCTATTTTTTAATGGTTGGCCTTAGGATTGTTCATCAGTATTGTACTACAAATTTATTTACTAATGTCAACATAAAATCAAAGACCTAGGTTAAAAGCAAGAGAGTATTGAAAATATTAACGAGTAAATACAAATTAAACACGTTGAAATACTTAAAGAATGTGTACACTGCAAATAAAGATTTGCAAATAAATGTATATTATATATTCCGTTTGATAAAATGGATGTTTTTGTTTGGCCAATGAAGTGATGGCCAATAACATATTCATTAGCCGATATGACAATATTGATTTGGATAAGATAACGGGCAGTGGGAAAGTTGTACTCATTATTGAAAAATTAAGAAGAAAATTATGGAACTACGGGTATTTTATAAAGAGCGTTGAAAAACAAAGAAAAAATATGTAAAAATGGAAGATTGATAAATATAACAATAAACGTGATTAAAAAAGAAATGGTTGCGTGAAGAATGATATGATGATTTTTAATTTAAAATGAAAATGAATTGAGTTTCTCTTTTAATATTCATCTTCTCTCAATCATTAGGGGTCCAGTTTGTGAAATATACCCTTTCCTTCGGTATAGTAGGAAAGTATTCTGCTGGCTCAAAATGATCGGAACAATGATTGGGATGTTAGATATTATTTAACACACGATTATGGTTTTCATGTTGTCTTTCTTATGAACAGAACCAGCCCTACTTAATTATTCATGTAAATAACAATAATGGTGTTCCCACGCACTCGTGCATCCGGTGATACAATCAGTGTATCATATAATTGTAATACATTATGTGCTTGCATCAATTCAAATCATTTACTCCACAAATAGGCGGTGAACGCATTTGTTGATCTAATATTTTCGGTATGCGGGTACAATATCACTTTGGGCATACATAGAAACTTAATAGAGGGGACTAACCCCTTTCCCAAGATTAGGCTTACTTGAATACAGCAGTCTATAATAATAATAATAATTTATTTCTAACAAAAACCAGATACAGTGACATAGAATTATAAGTTGATTTAAATCTAGCTATAATATATATATATATATATATATATATATATATATATATATATATATCTTATAGTTCACGTGTCATTTATTATAGTCATTTGTGACCAGATTAATGTACAAATAGGCTCCAATTTTATTGATCAGATTTTCGGTTTCATAATAATTTAATGTTTGTAAATACTCAGCAAGTTTCTTTTTAATTTTGAATGAAGTAAGGGGTAAATAAATAATTTGTGGTTTATTTTATTATATAAAAGCGAACTTCTAGTCTATTTTATTTGTCTCCTTTTCCTCTAAAATGGATATTTGAGCTATCCTTGCCATTAATCTGATAGTTAGCTACACTTATGGATATATAATTTTCTACATTTAAGAATTAAATTTAAGAGTGTTATTAAGACTGTTTTCTCTGGACTGTTTTGTATGTAAATCCATTTTAGTATATAGTTAACCAATAGATGAACGTAAAATATTTTAAATACTGTGTTTTACATGAACTCTTATGATACTTATACTTAACCAAAATTGAATCTCAGAAGAAAATATCCATGATGAGCTCTGGAAATAATAATATTTAATAATATTCGACAATTTCATCTGTCAGTTCTAAATCGAAGTTTAAAGTAATATCCTGCGAAAATAAATTCTTTCTGTATGGTTATTGAAATGAAATAGTACGTTAGTTGTACTATGTGTATAATGTATGTACTGTATGTAATATAATTATGTCCAAGTTCTATTTATCATTAAAAAATAGTTGATAGTTTTGATAGATCTGTCGGTATAATTAGACTATGACATAAGTTATTTAATTCTGATAGGATTTATAACTATTTTAATGTTATGATTTGTTAAGGTCAACTGTTTAAAATGATCTCTATTTCTTATTTATTTGGACATTAGAACGCAATCTCTAACAGCTAGTTTTCTGATATTATATTTTATAAGATCTATTATTTTATAAATGATAATATAAAATAATTGTGTATTAAAAGTTTATTGTTGCGTGCATTTGAGTTCGGAAATACGAACCTATTCATATCAACAGAACAAAAATAATTTTCTTCGCGCTACGTTCATTCTATTTCAATGAAACCATACGTTTCATCATATGAAGCTTTCATAAACCGAAGCGTTATTGACGTGTAATGTTGACTTTAGAAAACTGTTTAAGAATTTCCTGAAGCTATTTTGGCTTCAATACGAGATACCTCTCTGGAATTTTGGAAGCTTCATCTACCGCACATGCGTTCTAACACTCCACGATATAATATGTAGTATATGGTGAAAACAGATATCGATTGTTTAGATTCTATTTTAGTAATATAGGTCGGGTATATCCATTAGATTTCACTTCGCTATGTTGGAATGAGGTAAGATCAACTTGATTAAATTTTTGACGTTTTAATATAAATCCCTTAGATAAGATTAGATTGCTGTTCGAGTGAAGTTTTAGTTTACAAACATAAACATTTTCCAGATCTATTTTGTTTTTGGAATGAAGGTCATACATTTTTTATCACAAATTCTCCTTCAATCATATTTTGGATGATTATGGACTAAAAATAGTTAATATTTATAAAAGTTATTGGCCCTTTAAGCACATATTTAAAATAATAGGGGATTAGCACATTCGGCAAAGTTCGATTAGCTATTGTGCGCGCCAATCTAATTGGCACAAATACTAACATTTTTTCGTCATTAGACGAGGAATGACGAACCTTTTATAAATATAGTTGGGTACATAAACCTCGAAGACAATTTTAATATCATATATTTGCACTACTTTAATTAATGGACTTTCGTAGCAATTCATTTCTCGAACATCATATTTTATACTGAAATATGTATATTGTATGTTGTCAGTGAAAGGAAAATATATAAATGATAAATATGATCGTTGAAGGGGTTTCCACTGTTATTTGTCTCTAAAATTGTATGCAATGTAAACAAACAATCATTATTGTTTAATTAAATAATTCTTTGACACTGAAATGATAAAACATCATAGACGAAGCTAAAACTTATGTGATCAATGTAATATGCTTCAGAAAATTCTCATAATCACCAGGCTAGTGTGATATTTAAAGATTATGGTTTCATTCAGACACTAAGTTTCAAAGCGTTCTCCTTGAGCCAAGTAAAAACCACTAACAGGCTTAACCGACACTTTAGTGTCAAAAGATATCATAATCGATGTTCCCAAACGCGTGAAGGACATACCTTATATACTTAAAATTGTCAATGGGGTTGACTGTATCTTCTTCTACGCGCACGAATTTGAGATCTAAAGTATTCCAGACCAAGTGCTACGTTTTCGCCACATTAGAAATATACTTGTCTAAATTACATGATATCTGATGATATCGGACAAAATCGCTCTGTGCGATAATGTACTAATTAATTCAGGGCCGCGCCGCCCATATTATGTGCGACGTGTGCGGCGCACACAGGCGCCAAAACAATACGGGCGCCGCCGTCGAAATTATTTTTGGTACACTTACACAACAACATAATTATTCTTTGTAGTGGAGTTTTTGCAGTAATTGGCAAGGGGAAGCGAACTGGTTATACCTATTTAGGTAAATATTATCTAAGTATATAAAACTGGAACCAACTATTTCGGTCAATATTAACAAATGATTAAAAAAATAAGTTGAAACATGCAGCTTCGTGAAAAAAAGAGGCGCTTCATAGTGTCCGCACACAGGCGCTGTGGGGGGTCGGCGCGGCCCTGAATTAATGTATCTATATAAACATTAGTTTGAATTATTTTAAATCTTTTTTAATTATACCAATTATTTAGTTACAACATCCTTTTAATTGATACAACGTTATTAATAAAGTTTAAATCAAAACATTACATGTAATATTTGTATTAATTAGTTTATTTATAATTTTTAAACAGATAATCTTTTGAATGTATTAATTGTTAAAATATTTATGTTAAAATAGTCACGCTTTTGAATAAATACGCATCGGTAGTTTTATGATAATAAAGGTTAAAATATTTATGACGCAAACAATACTTAATGTTTTTAAATTATTTCTAAATACGGACCTTTTATTGTTTTTTTTTCAGAACTGCAAACATGGGGCTTGTGTTAATTTGTACTTTAATTACCTTATCAGCGGCATCAGCTCATACACATAATGCAGTCGAAACGGAGATGTTTTCGATACCAATTAGTCCAAATTTATTCAACTGGACTTATCAAGGTAGTGTATTAAAAATGTTTTTTTTTAATATTTTAAAAACACGTGATTGTATTTTCAACTTTAAGTATGGCATTGAATTTGGAGTGTATAACGGAAAGTCGACTATGATATTCTATAGGCCAGTTACACTCGGCAAATAAGGTCATAGATTTAAGAAAAGTAAGGGAAGCCTATTAATAGTTCCGGAAATAACTATAATATTATAAAATTTTAAACATGCTGTGTCTTGTATCGAAGTTATTAAAAAAACCAACTGGAATAGACTATATAAATGAGGATGCACTTTTTAGATTTCTTATCTGTTTGTCTGTTTGTTCGGGATTCACGTAAAAACTACTGTGCCGATTTCGATGCGGTTCTCGCTGATCGCCAGCAAATTCCTAGACTTAAAATCTGCGGTACTTTTTATCCTGGGAAACTATCTGTAATTTGTGAAATTTGCTCCCCATTCACAGATATAGTTTTATTTGTAAGTTAATTTGCAATTTAAATACAGCAAATTGGTACATTACGTCAATAAATAAACATATCAATGTGTTACTGTTTTAAGTTGGTGTTTGTACACCAAGTGTATTCTTGTTTCGTCTCATACGAGTGTTATTTTACAGAATTCGACCAGCAGTATCGTTTCCATGCATCCCTTAAGGGCAAGCCAGAGCTGCCTTCTTGGTTAAGGTACATCTACAGTGGCAGGCACCACTCTGGATTTATTTTCGGGACTCCACCAAGGAACACCAAACAGCCTATCATTGTACGATTCAAAAGTTTTTATTCAAAGCTCCATTGGAGATATTTTTTGAAGGTCACACATATAACTTAAACATAGTTTAGTCCCTATTCTGTGTATACCACTTCATGACAAGCGGCAACAACATCTCCAGCAAGACGTCTAGTTTTTTATTTCATACTAGAGGTCCCGGCAGACGTTGTCTTACCCTGATCAGGTCCTACATTTTTTGTCTATGACCTGATCCCAGTGCCACCTATCGCTTCCAATTGAGAATGTAAAATATCCGGGGCTCACTCAAACACAAAAGTCATCAAAATATGTACAGCATATTAGGAGGATCAGATTGTTATAATAACAGCCCATAAACGTCCCACTGCTGGGTTCGGACCTCAGGTTACAGGGGATATGGACAGTCTTCCCGCCAGGCTTATCCCAGACGTCTTGGCAGGTTTGACGCGTCGGTTATCTCGATATGCAGGTTGCAACACGATATTTTACCATTGTTAGCACGTGGTAATTGTAAAAATATGCATATTTGGTCAGAAAACTACCTAAGTGGTGCATGCGTTCCGGCTAGGATCGAACCCGCACCCTTTGAGTTTGGGACGCGTGCGCTAACCACTACGCTACCACAACTTGTTTGCTCGACTTGTTCGACTGCCGATTATTATTATAACAAAAACTTTACTTTTTTTATAATATTAGTATAGATAGTATAGGTAGAAGTATGTTATGGATGTAATTGCTTTTCAAAAACTTTTACAATTATGTTAATAATTTAGAATACATAATATGTATTTTCAGATTGAAGTGATAGGCCTGAATAGGCAGGACTTCGAAACAAGGAGGGTGCTTCTGACATTGAACATCCAACCTAAAGAGAAGATGGCAAAACACGAGGTGGAATTCAAAATAGACAACCTAAATGTCGAAGACCTGCTGGACGAACATCGGTATATCAATTATATACTAATACTGTAGAACCTCTTTAAGTCGAACCTCGATAAGTCCAAACTCGGAAAAACTTTGTGTTCCCATCCCTTCAACCCTCAAAACCTCCGTTGGTCGATATATGAACCCTCTATAAGTGAAAATAGTTAGTGAGTCCCTTAAACAAATTCATAAGAAAAATAATTACAGGATGACTCGTCTGAAAGATATATTACGGACAAAACTTTGGACTGAGAGCAGCCAAGACCTTTACGCCACATTCTTGGCTTCTGCTATAGACTTGGGAGCCCGCCTACCTTTGAAGCCCAGTGATGGGGAAGGGTAAGCACTTTTGTTATCTTTTACTTAATAATTTTTTGGAGATATATAGTCTACTAGTTTCCCTCGCGTGAACCCTGATTAGTAGCTCATTTTCTTTATATATAAAAACTAGCTGTCCCAACAGACATTGTCCTGCCTTAAAACCAAATTTAGAAGCCGATTGCAGAGTCACCTACTGTATCCAATTGTGAGATAAAAAGTATCCTATCTTTCAAGTTGGATCAAACTGCACACGGTGTGAAAATTTGATTAAAATCGGTTAAGTAGTTTAGGAGTCCATGGCGGACAAACCACGTGACACGTAATTTATTTATATTAAGATGAATGCTTGTCTGTATATCCTTTATAGAATCGTAAATTATACATTTGGTCATGTGATGATCTTCAGCAAAGTTGTTGTGCATGAGCCAGAAAAGGTTTCCGAGTTGGTTCACAATTGGACCCGGTAGGTGGCGCTGCTGTTCTCATATCGATAAAAGCTTTTCCGGGCAAGACGACTACAGCCGGGACAGCTAGTAGGTACTATATAAAACTTAATCTATTATTTCCGATTTGTCCAAATGGCGATTCAGACTTGACAATTCAGGACTAATATTAAAAACTAAACCCTTTTCAGTCTTGTAGTGCGTCTGGGTAGTTCAATGCCATTTTCAACAGAACTGAAAAGGCTACGTGAAGAGGTTAGGCCTCTTTCACGGCTCCCAAGTTGCCCGAGGGAATATAAGAGGACCACGGTGGAAAGAGTGTTCCGTGATGCTGGATTGACTTTAGATTGGTGCAGTTTCGAATTGGTAAGCTTTTTTTGTTAGACCATCTGTATATTAATATGTGAAAAGAAACCTGTTTTCTTAACGTGGAGTAGTCATGTTGGACTCATTATCTTGATTAGGGTCAGATCGATCGGTGTAATACCACGCCCTCACAGGATACTGGCGTGAAACGGTTAGCCATGAGATAATCCTGTTTTGCACGATGAGAAAGAGTTCCGATGTCCCACTTCCCTTATTTATCTCACTCCCTCTTGTCCTATCCTCTTATCCCTTCCTTTTCATCCCATCCTCCAAATGGTCCCTCAAATAAAATAAAAGTCGCACAAAGTAATAATTATGAGCAACATGTGTTTTAATTTATAATAGTGTTACACGCCGACAAAGTGAATGCACACCTGTTTATTACCTTCCCGCATTTGGACTTCTTTCGCTTACTTTGTGTTTAAACTTTGTAATTAAGAAAAACACCCTATTGTTACTCTACTCGTTTATGGCCGCAGGTGTGCTGATTACGTCTTCTCGGAAAATTTATACCACGCGGTCTATTGTTGTATTGTATAGATTAGTATAAAACATGCTCGAACGGAGGGGTGATCCAGTCAAGCGACGATTACGATACGAGCAAGACGTGTACATTCGATAAGCTATATAGTGACGGACTTTGCGCGTGTTATTAAATCGTGCAGTTTGTTTAAAACCAATACTCGCCACATCATACCCTCAGAGGGTGCCGCCTGTAAAATGCCTGTCCGGTATTTTATAGTGCACACGGGTACGCGAGCCCGAGGTCCTCGACGCGGCCGCTGTTACTTTCCCTTTGCTCCGTGACAGTAGTGTCCCCCCTTCTCCTCATCCCCGCATCCTCCATCTTTACTCCTTCCCACATACCACCATCCATTCCTGGTTTCCCTATATAGGTTGTGTAGGTCGGGCGGCAGCCGCTACATTTAAAACCAATACTCGCCACATCATTTATGGTCAGTACTAGGAATGTTTTGGGTATGGTTAGGGCGTCGCCGGAAAACGACGCGCAGGCACATCGCCCTACACCTGCGACAAGTGGGCAAGGGCTACCGTGTCAAGGGCGGGCACGGCTAACGACGCGAGTCCACACTCAAATTAGGAAACTCCGCTTCGCGACGTGGAATATTGGCACGCTGACTGGACGTGCAAGGGAGTTGGCTGAAGTACTCTCCAGGCGGAGGGTGGGCGTGGCGTTCTTGCAGGAGACTCGGTGGAAAGGCTGCAGATCCCGGTTCATTGGGAATGGCTACAAGCTGATCTATACGGGTGCTCATGGTGGGGAAAACGGGGTTGCTGTAGTGATCTCCGAGGAGTTCCAAAACAATATTCTGGAGGTGAAACGCTTCAGCGACCGGCTTATGGTCGTGTCGGTTCTTATCGAAGGGGTTGTGACCCATTTGATAAGTGCCTACGCGCCACAGGCTGGTTGTAGCGACACTGACAGAATGAGGTTTTGGGACCAAATTGGGGATGTGCTACGTGGCATCCCGTTATCACAGGGGGTCGTTTTGGGTGGTGATCTTAACGGTCATGTGGGTGAGAAGTGGGAGGAATTTGAGCGTGTTCACGGTGGCTTCGGATACGGAAGCCGCAACGCAGAAGGGGAGGACATCCTCCGATTGTGTGCGGCTGCCGATCTTGCCATCGTGAACACGTATTTCAAAAAGAAATCCGAACACTTAATCACCTACAAGAGCGGGAGGCATGCTACCCAGATCGACTACCTACTCACCAGGAGACACCACATCGGCAAAGTAGCCAACTGCAAGGTCATACCCGGAGAGAGTCTCACGGCACAACACCGTCTCCTTGTCATGGATCTCTGCGTAAAACCCAAAGACAAACCCGTTGAGCACTGTCGACGCCAAATTAGATGGTAGCTGCTTGATGAAGGTAAATCCCAGGAGTTCGCTTCAGCATCTGTCGAGAGGTGTGTCGGAGCTGAGAGCGAACTAGTCCAGAGCCACTGGGACAAGATCCAGGCAGCCATTACTAAAGCGGCAAAGGCAGTGCTGGGTTTGTCTAAGGGTGGACGCAAGTGTAACAAGGAGACTTGGTGGTGGAACGACACAGTCCAGAGGGAGGTTAGGGTGAAGAAAACCCTTTTCAAAAAGTGGCAAGCGTCCAGATCTCCTGAAGATCGCGACGCATACAGGGCCGCAAAACGTGCCACCAAAAGAGCTGTAGCCAGAGCCAGACGAGACCACTTTAGATCGTTGTACGATAAGTTGGAATCGTCTGAGGGGCAGAAGCTCATTTATAAGTTGGCACGTTCCAGGATCAAAGCGGCACAGGACATTTCCAAGTGCCGCTGTGTTAAGGATCCTGGCGGTAACCTGTTATGCGAGGACCTCGCGGTGAAGGAGAGATGGCGCTCGTACTTCCACGAGTTGCTGAATAAGCAACACAAAGAGGTAAAGCCACCGAACCTCCCTCCGAATCAAGGACTAGTGCCACCGATAACGCCTGAAGAAGTCCATAGGGCTCTTCGCCGCATGAGGAATCGCAAAGCTGTCGGAGCCGATGGAGTCCCCATCGAAGCCTGGAAGGCGATGGGTCCTCGTGGTGTGGGCATTTTAACAAACCTTTTTAACCGCATACCCCTCACCGGAAACATCCCGAGCCAATGGAGACTGAGTGTTATCACCCCAGTCTTCAAAGGTAAGGGATCGGTGCAGGAGTGCGAAAACTACCGCGGAATAAAGGTAATGTCCCACACCATGAAGCTTTTTGAGCGCATAATCGACTCTCGGATCTGACAGGAGTGCACTATCTCGGGATGTCAATATGGGTTTCGTCCTGGGCATGGAACCATGGACCCTGTTTTTGCCCTAAGGATCATCATGGAGAAATACAGGACGAAGAACACGCCTCTGCATTTCCTGTTTTTGGATCTGCAGAAGGCCTTCGACTGTGTTCCTCGCGTGATGATCTGGTGGGCACTGAGGTCCAAAGGGGTGCCAGAAGCCTATATTGACATTGTCCGGGATATGTACCGCGATTCTGATTCCATAGTTCGGACCGCCGTTGGCGACACCACACCCTTCCCCATTACCGTAGGCGTGCACCAGGGATCGGTCCTTAGTCCGTTTCTGTTCAGCGTGATATTAGACGAAGTGTCGAAAAGCATCAGAGATGCGCATGAGCAACCTCCATGGTTGCTCATGTATGCTGATGATATCGCGCTGGCAGATTCGGACAGGGGGCGCCTGGTGGGACGTGTAAATGCGTGGAAGAGATCGCTAGAGAACGGTGGTCTGAAACTAAATGTGGCGAAGACTGAGTACTTGGCCTGCAACACTACAGATCCCACATCCGTGCGCATAGGCGAAGATACGGTCGAGCGCACGGATCAGTTTAAGTACTTGGGATCTGTCCTTAGTGCGTCCGGGGATATCGATCTCGACGTCAAAGCCCGTATCACAGCAGCTTGGGCCAAGTGGCGTGAGGTAACAGGTGTCATTTGTGACCCCAAAATGCCGGTCAAATTAAAAGGGCAGGTCTATAAATCCATCATTAGACCTGTCCTTTTGTATGGCAGTGAAGCGTGGCCAGTACTTGAGCGACACAAGCAAGAGCTGCGTGTCACGGAGATGAATATGCTGCGATGGATGTGTGGAGTGACGCGGAAAGACCGGGTCAGGAACTCCCGCATCCGCGGCAGTCTTCATGTCCGTGACATAGCAGACAAACTGCAAGAGTGTCGCTTACGCTGGTACGGCCACGTTTTACGCAGACCGGCTAATTACGTGGGGAACAAATGTCTAGCCATGCCGCCTCCGCCAGGTCCCGGTCGAAGGGGAAGGCCCAAGAAATGCTGGCTTGACGTCGTGAAGGATGACATGCGTGCCAATGGTCTCAAAACGGGGGATGCTGAAGACCGCGCGAAGTGGAGTAGGAAAAGTGGGAAAGCGGACCCTGGGCGTCGGAGTGAACGCTCCGAACGCAACCGGGATTTAACGCTCGGATGATGATGATGATTAAATCGTGCAGTTTGCACTGGTTGTGTCCAGTTATATTTGTACCTGTGTTATACGTGTTTGTATAGTTATAATAAATTCTATAGTAATTCCAACGGCAAATTTAAACAATTATTCCAGTACAATACAATATACAAAGAACGGTCGACTGTTCACCTAGAATACCTAACAGAACTTCCAAACACCAGCAAATCTTCAAAATCTTTGTTGGAGTTAAATGCAAGGAAAATATGGATGGTACCAAGTCTTCATTCGCTGCCGTTAGCAAATTACGGCAAACAAATGACTGCAGCCGTGGTGGTGCCTCTACTGTTCTTGATGCTGCTGATGGCCACTTTGACTGCTGTCGTCTGCTTCCATTATGCTGCTGTGTGAGTATTATTACTAACATTTGTTACAAATAGTGATATTTCATTCCCAATTAAACCCAATTTCCAACCAATTTACCAGTTCCAATAAAATCCTACCAAATCAAGCAACCAAACCAAACTCGAACGAAATCATACCCAATACACACTCCTACAATCACACACCAAATCCTTGTTGTTGTATCTGCATGCACAATCAAATAGCTATAGAGAAAGATGAGAAAACATAGAACTCATATAAGTAATAATTATAGGAAAAGATTACCTCTGCCTTACCCAATGGCGGAGACACACCGGGTCTACAAAAAAAAATTTGTGATATTTATATAATAATATCAGCCCATAAAAGTCCCACTGCTGGGCTCGAGACTCCCATTATAGGGGGAACGGACAGTATACCCGCGACGCTTGTCCAAGGCGGTAATTAATTTATATTTAGGTTTATGGCTTGGCAGCTAGTCTTTTAAGCCAGATCTTAGTTTACAATATAGTTTCTTCATTTTCTTAAGCCTATGTGTAGTGCAGCTGAACTGTAGGTAATCAGCCAGTGCCATTCAACAGAATTCTTGTGACAACTCAATAGGCCACATTTGACTATACAGTTCACATTTTTCACAAAACACATAATTACTACTCAAAAACTATCAATATCCTGCAACTAGTGTTCATTTTAGAGTAATTTTACACATTTTTAGAAAATAAAACTGCACAGCACAACATCTCCTTTCAGTTCCCGCCAAAATCTCTTGTCCAAGGCGGCTTGGCAGGTTTCACACATCGGTTATCTTGATGTGCAGGTTGCATCACGATGTTTTCCTTCACCGTTGTTAGCACGTGTTAATTGTTACAATATGCACATTCGATCAGAAAACTGACAAATTGGTGCATGCATTTCGGTTAGGATCGAACCCGCGCCTTTGAGTTAGGGACATATGCTAGCCATTACGCTACCACGACTTCTTGTCGATTGTTATGCTGTTGTAATATTTGCAGGTAGTTCTTAATACCTAATATTGTTACCTAAATTAAACCTATATACCCATTGATGTTTTACCCTTTTATTGCTACATCTATGTATATACCTAAATTGTTAATAGTACGCGGCTCGGTTAGTTATTTGTCGGATATAAAATCAAGCCAGTAAAGCGACGTACTATCGCCGCTTTATAGGAACAGCGGCACTGTACGTAGACGCGACTAAGGCCTTCGTCTGCCACAACGGCAGCCTTCGCGAAGGCACTCGTCCAAAGAGCCTTGATAAAGCTGTAAGGTCTTCTGAACAACAGTATAAAATCAAGGCCATGTTAAAAAAAGACGAACGACTATTCTCACTTCGACTTTAGTCGGATGTAACATATGATGGTAGCACTCTGGGCAGTAATGGCAGTAATTTACACTAAAGGCACTAGGGGCAAGTGCCCAGGTTAGCGAAATTTTCCAGGGTGGCAAAATTTAGTGTGTCAGCAAAAATTCTAGTCAATTTCAACTTTCTGATATAAAAAAACAATGATTTTCAAAAATTGGAAAGTTGTTAGTTTCATGCCAAATCTTAAAAATCGAGTTCACATTGGATATGTACGTTTTGAAGTCTATTTGCAGTGCATAGATTATGGGGAGGTATTTTTCAAGGCGCCCCAGGGCGGCACTTAAGGTAAATCCGGCCCTGACGCTGGGGTAGCTAATTATTGTGTGATAATTTAAACATCTATCAGCCAGCCTTCTGGACGCACTTCCCTCTGGCAGTGATGTAGTACATACTATAATTAGCAATAACAGTGGTGCGGTCAACGCACTGCCGGGGTCGAAGGAGAAACTGGAACCTGGTCATTGATGCCGGAACACAACTCAAAGTTGTTATGACGGCATACTGTAGACCAGGGGTGGTAGCCATGCAATCGGGAAAATACCCTACCACTTGTTATGGGTTGTTTTGTCGCCTCTTAAGACAGGCCACCTGACCGCACGATTTAGATTCTTTTACACGGGATAATGACAATATAGTAAGTAATCTTATTAATTTCTTCAAATAATCAACATCCTTTTAAATCATAGTCTACGTAAATAAAATATATTTAATATTTTTATATTTTAACAGCAAATAACACATTCATATTTTATAGTTATGAAGTAAAATGTCATTTGTTGCATGTCAGTGACGTGGCACACGGAATGTGGAATACTCGACAAGCACTGTAGCGAATAGTATTCGAATAAATTATTCGATACAAGTTGTTACAGAGTGTTTATTTTAATTTTAAGTAACGTTTTATAGTATTTATTAAAATTTATTTCTTTCTTTCATGTATTAAAGTATTATTATTAAGTATTTTATAAGCAGAATTAGTTTTATTAATTATTTATTTATTAACCAAATTGGGTCGTTTTCGTCTTACGTCAAATGGAGGGTTTGCACTGAAATCAGCGTTGTGTCGGATATAGTTCCGGCACAGCAATATGCTGAGTGCAAACTTGTTTGCTGAGATGCGGCGTACAGATTTTAAAATTATGCCTGTGTATAAAATGTATAAGAAATGTAATTGCGTCGCTAATTTTGCAAATAAAGTTTCTTTCTTTCTTTCTTTGTTTCTTTACGTGTTATTCTGATATATAAAATATTTTATAGTATCGTTTCATAAAAATAAATTCAGAAGTTCTTGTGTAATAGAGTAAAAAACATCCATCATCATAAATTCTCGTTTTTTATATTAATAATAAAGAAATTTTTATTATTATCATCTTTATTTCAGGAGAGACCCAGATTCAGAATATTTCCTTCAGAATATTTTTCATCTTTGTATTGAATATAGACAGCGGAAAAGGTTTGGAAAATGGGTGTTTCACTAAAAATGTTTTAAGTGATAATAATCTTCTATAACATATTAACATTCAATAACATTAATAATATAATGTACTAAGGAATGCCTATCGCCTATTAAAACTTAACTCGTAACAGTCTTCCGATGCAAGTGGCGCCACTAACCTCCAAGCGTCCGTTGTTGGTTTCACAAGAAATCTCTGCTCAAATTTCCAATCAACGTCTTAATATTTATAACGCATTTTTTTGAATTTGAAATCAACCATTTCAAAGTCCTCTTTAACTTACTTTTATCAAATCTTCAGGTGTTCAGAGAGCTGGTGCCTGCCTCGGATAACGGATCAGTATGATGATTCATTGAAGAAACGTAGCCAGCCTTCTGGGCACTTTACTCATAGAAGCTCGTCTTCTATGAGTAAGGTACCCAGAAGGCTTAAGGGATTATATGCAGAATACAATAACATGCGAGCACTTACGTACTTAGTATTGGAAGGAGACACTAGTTAATTTAACTAAACTCTTTTAACGACTTACACAGCCGTATTCCCGTGATTGCTCTCCGCAGGGTTGCCCCTACACGCACAACTAACGACGCAATGTCCCGACGATAAGATGTCTCATTCACAATACCGTCGCCTAAAAATGTTGAGACCGGCTTACGCTGCCAGACAGTTTTACCCTCCGCCGCCGCAATATATAATTATATTGTTTTCAACCGTTTATTTTACTTTTGACGTTTGCACATCCATCAAGTTACATATTTCTTGACAGTACAACCACTGAAGTATGAAACCTATATATAGGTCTATGAGTACAACCCACATGAAACAAATGACATAATTGTTTTACTTCATTGTTGTGGGTGATGTAATAGTGATGTTCTGAGAGCCATGTAACGACACTATACGTAAATAGAAGGAAAGTAATCGATTTGATACTAAAAAAAATCTAATTTAATAAAAGAATACCGCAGTTAATATATGTGCATTTTTATTTTGCTTATATTTGATATGTGTGTTTATCTTACGATCATCATATATTAAAAAAATATCCAAACTTAAAAAAAACGTCATTGTGTGCCGCAATTTGCGAAAGGAGGTTGGCTTTCAATATTTTGAAATGACACATACAATTTTAACGGCATTGTTTGTTTTGTTTGTAAATTGTAATTCATGCGAGCAACACGTTAAACCATGAGGTTGGTTCCTGCTTCGCCTTGGTAGATGGCGTTACGTGTATTTATTTTTTTAGCCCGGGCGAACGAGATATGCCTGAGTCAATTACTTTTTATTTATTACTTTAAAAAAAATTACAATTAACTTATATTACTACTACTTCTAAATAAATGTTCACTACTTGGGAGTGTTTAGGTAGGAGTGGAGTAGATGGATGGGTGGATGTATGGGTATGGTATGGATGAATGGGATAATTAGGTTTGGTATAGCTGTGACAGGATAGGATTGATAGGGTTTATCGTGATTAATTTCTTTATTCTTATACATTATACTACAGAGGTCATACAGACATACATACATAACTTCACGCCAGGTTCCTTGCGGGGTAGGCACGAAGGTCATACATTCATTACATTTACTACAAATTTTACCAATAAGACAATTTATAAGTTATTGTTTACCGAAAGTATATATTTACTCTTATTACTACTATATATTACGGGTATTTATCATTAGGTAGTTTGAAGTAAAAAATCAAGTTCGACATTTCTAAATACTATAATATACCCACTTCATAACCAAAGCCGCAGGCAGAAGCTAGTTTATGCATATCTTGATGTAAGGATTTTTTTCGTTTCATACCGAACAATGCAAGTTTAATTTTCAATTTGATTTTTCACAGAGCACATAAGTCCGAAAAAGTGGAGCTATGTAGATATGAAACGGACAATACAGAGCAGACCCAAGTTGCCGATAATTCCAGCATGAAAAGTATGGGAGTCAGGTAAATGTATAAATTGATTTCCTTATGCCTCTGATACATCTGGGATTATGTTATAGCTAATGACCGTTTCACGCAGATGTAGCGTTGGGCTTAATGCGTTATTTGTGATGCTGTATTGTTACTAACTGTTAATGACTATTAGCTAATAATTAAGGACCTTATTTGTAACGCTATTAACAAGACGCCTTTGCCCGCAGTCAATAACTATAACATAATCCCAGATGGAGCAGGGACATCACATTTTGAAGTGGTAACTTCTTATGGCAGGGTAAACCACTCCGTTACGTAACGCGTTACGGCGCCAGTCTCTCTGACTTTAAGTTATCACGTCTGTCGGGCGTCCCGAGAGCAGACGTCTTTTTTTCAAGTGACATTAAAACAAAACTATCAGAGCGTTCCACTAATAGCTCACAATACCCAAGATGCTACGATAGCCGTTCCACAAGGCGACCGTGGCAGTTATGGTTGTGGCGAAAATGTCATTATTTTCGTTCTCACAACCACTCATGTCAAGAGGTAGGTTCCACTTGAGTTTACGATTGTAATGCCGGCAAGCAAGTGGGATGGGAAAAATCGCGGTTGAGAACGTGGTCGTTGTGAGTCCCTAATGTAACGTAGCTAATGAGGCAAGACGTCATAAATTCAAATTTTGAAAGTTATACTTTCTAATACCGATATTTTAAGTCAGTAGGCATAAGTTTATTTTTGATATATCTTTTTTACAGTCCGAACAACAGCCTCGTCCGCCCTTATAGCCCAAAATCAACCCCTAACTTAGCAAGTAACTACAACAGACCCCAACCACCGCCATATGGATCAGCGACCAACACACTACACAATCGAAAATCCGGTACATTAGAGAGAATCACTCCATCTACCAGCGGCCATACTCCCGAACACAGACATTTAGTGCTCGAAGAATCTCTAAAACTATTAAACGATGCGAAAATCACATCAGAATTTGATAACTTACCTCTTAAAGACCCAATAATCGATCTTAACGATGGTTCAGATGATTATGTACCGTTGAAACCTGATGAAAATGGTTATGATCAACTTAAACCGGATCAAGCAGGCTATATACCGATTAAACCGGAGCTGGATGATATAGATGTACCGGATTTGGCTAAGTTTGGTATTTCTGAGATGGCAGGACCTATTTGACATGAGGTCTCGGCGGATGGTGAACCGCCTGTGAAGACATGGTTCTGTTAAAATTCAATATGTACATCGATGCTTAGTTACAAAAATACAGCATCTTCTACTCGAAAGTTTTTTGGGAATAATAATACAATGTGGTTAATAGCATTTTAATTCGTAAAAATCATGAATATTGTATTATAGAGTTATATAGTAAACCTTAAAGGATATCTAAAACTATTAGATGATGCAAAAATCATAAGAGAATTTGATAACTTACCTCTAAAATACCCAATTATTGATCTTAACGATGGTTCAGATGAAATATTCTGTTCAAACTTTAGTTTTGCTGGGTTGGCTGGGCTTGTTGACATCAAGCTACGACGCATGGTAAATCGCTTGTGAAGACATGATGAATCTGACGAAATTCAGTATTGTAGATCATTGCTTAGTTAAGAAGTACTGAGTATTTTCTACTGGAAATGTTTTTGTGATTACTCACAATCACACAATCATCATTACTGATGTTTTAATTAATGATCATTATTGTTGTATGTCTTTGAACACCACGAGCCATAAAAATGGTCCGGACTTTATATTACTCATTTATTTATTATTATTACAACAGTAATTTATTTATATTATTATCTCTAAAGAACTTACTTACTTAAAGTTTACAATTAATCTGTGTTTATATCACATATCAATGCGTTACTTATTCTAGTCAGTAGCATAGATAATAGTGTATCATATATATGCCAGTAGTTTAATAAGCAAATAAAACATTTTTTTTTAATTTTGTCCTTGTTTCGATTTATAATATAAGCGTGTAAACGATCCACTGCTGGGTTGGTTTACGGTATCTACTGGTTTAAAATGGTACACCCGCTAAAATAGAGTGGTTGACAGTAAAATTGGTGCGGTCTTACGAAAAAGCCAAAGCCAGTTAGAATTTGTACGAGTGACGCCAGCCATTCGCAGTCACTGTTGACGTAGGCCTCCCTAAGTCGGAGCTCTCCTCCCTGTTCTCTGATTTCCTCATCCAGCGCCTACCGGCGCCTTGCACAGGTCGTTACTACGTTTACCGAGATGCGGTCTCTACTCCAAGACTCATCTGCTCCACCGGACATCGGTCTTCGGTCGGTCACTGCCACTTAAACTTGCTAATTTTGCGAGCTATGTCGGTTACCTTGGTTCTCTTACGGATATCCTCATTTCTAATTTTATCCATAAGAGAAACATCCAACATAGCACGCTCCATAATCCGTTGAGCGACTTGGAACTTGTGGACCAATCCTGCCGTCAGTGTCCATGTGTTCCATCAGGTGGCTCTTTTGCCTGTCTGCTGAACTCATGAAATAAAAGTGACATGGTATTTGGACTCCCGCACTTTTACATGAACATTGTTTTAGAATTTCTTATGATATGTGTCAACTACGCTATCGTCCATAGCAAATAGGGGAACGCGCAATCAAATAAACGGAGATACTTTTTATCTTACAAAACGTCGCAGGTTGCAGTCTCATCGATCTGGTACGAGCGTACAAACTTATTACGTCATAGATTTGTACAAGAAAAGTACGGAGTCAGATAACGTATTAATAGTAGTTTGAATTGCAATGTGATGATTGTATAAGAGGAACTTAAGGGAAATTAATGGTTTCATCATCACCAAAATGTCTGTAACACCCAATGAGGTTTAATGTACTACGTACTAGAGATGTCTGTACATAGCTTAATTGCATACTGGTTATGGTCCATGGACAAGAACTCACTTAGTCTGCGCCGGACTGTTGTCGATACTTCACGTATTTGAGTGAAAACTATTAAAAAATGCCTTCATGTGTATTCAGATACTGTTCAAACCAATCGAGAAACTCAAATAAAAGTCAACGGTGAAGTTTTCACCGGTAAGTTTGGTGTATTCTCGATAAAACTTTTTTAATTCGTCCCGACACGTCACCGCTGCGGTTATCTTTGTCATGTACAGCAGCAACACCAGTTAAGTCTATTGTCTTTGCATATTGTCCATGTGTCATGATGGCTGTCGAATTATTACACGAGTCTGCTGCCAAGACCAGACTTTTATTCTAATATAAAACCCATATCAGAAAACCCTCCAAAACCACGCCAACTATATCGAAATCTTCAGGCGAATTTAAACAGTTCTCTGACGATCTAGGCCGCATGTTTTCATAGTTTGATTAGGCGCCATAACTAGTGTTTTAGCACTGTAGCAAATAGATTAATCAGTCCACCATAGATAATAAATACACTATATTCATAACAGTCCGAGGCACGCTCGCCCCGTTTTCATCAAGTTCGAACTTATTGTTCTGAATAGCTTCTCTAGTACGTAGTACGTATAATACTATAAAATTATAACAAACTTGAAATAAAACGACAAGAAATCGGTAATTTGGTTTTTATTTATTTTACATAACCATTATATTGAACAGATCATTTTTAACAAGATTACAACAATTAGAGAGATCTATTATTAACCTAAAAATAAGACAATAATTTCTATACAATAACTTTTGTGCTAATTAATTAAATTAACCAACTATGCTTTATTTCAATATATTTTCCACAAAAGTAAACAATATATTTTTATTGAGAAGTACATACTTGTAACATGACAATTTTAAATTTAAATGACCATTTAAGTGATATGATGTTCTCAATATGTAAACAAAGCTGAATCATTCAATGTCATTGAATACCATCATGGCTACCACTCGTGTACCTTCAACCAAATTGATTATTTTGGTTTTTTTATCTAAAAATCAGATTACATTACGTATGTTTTAAATCAACATTCAAATAAAACTCAAATTAAAATGAAAAGTTAAAAAATCTTCTTTGAAGTAATTCAATCATTTCTATCTTGTATTTTGTATAGTACTTCTCTGTCAATCAATTACGAAAGTACAACTGTATACGCATCTCTTTCTAACACGCTTACAATGATACAAATAAAAATAGATCGGATATATTTAGTAACTATTTTAGTACAATAATATGGTTCTTAATAGCTTCGTTATTCTAAAAATGCGACATATTTATGCCGAATATATATGTACCAGCCGATCTATTTGTTTTGTAACTGATCTTCCTTAAGGTGTGAAATGCTTACGGGACCCTAAAAACCATCTAGCCAGTTTCTTATACTAAATTAGCCTCTAATTTTATAGTATTAATTTACTCGACTGGTTTCCAGCAAACAATTGCCCTCATATCATCAGCGGCTTTGCCAAATGTCATTTCTCCATTCGAGTCCACGTATTGGTTTATTTGGTAATCTAGAAGCGTTTTGAATCCTAAAATATCTGTGCCGAGTTGCTGCAAACAAATAATAAGATATTTACTATACATACAAACTAATATGAAAGTGATTTTGTTTTTGGATGTTTATATCTAGTATTCTCCTTCTTTACGGTAGAGAAAATCAACCTTCTGGTCTTATAGTCATTACCATTTGATATAATTGTAATAGCAATAGCAGACTAAGACTCAGGCACGACTAAAGAAAAAAAATCTAAAATAAAACAATGTGTGTGTGCATAAGTGAGTGAATGAGAGTGACTGAAAATTAATGAGTTAGTAAAGGTGAATGAGTCAGTAAGAGTGAGCGATTAAGGATGAGCGTCTGAGTGAGAGTGAGTGAATGTGCGTGCATGCATATTGTGTAGTTAGACTTATTAAATTATATTATTATCTAAGTATATACATAAAATTCTCGTGTCACAGTTTTTGTAACCAAACTCTTCCGAAACGACTTCACCGATTTTTATGAAATTATTTGTGTATATTCCGTAGGTCTGACAATAGTTTGTAATATTTTTTATACTCCTTAGTGATTAGGGTGGCCCATCCACAAATTTTATTTTTAAGTTAAACTTTTTAAATATTTTCTTAAGTTTTCGCGACCTGAATACATAAAAAACTACGTTTTAACGGTTTTTAAGCGCGGTAATTCATTTGATTTTTGTTATTCCGACGTTTCGGCCACTTTCAGTGGCCGTGATCACGGCCATTAAAACGTAGTTTTATTATAAACTTTTTTATTTTTATGAGGCATAAAATACATATAATCGTTAATTTCACTCTTCTACCACCAACCCCCATTTAAAAAAAACTATATTAGTACTGTTATAATGTTCAACTCTCAGTTCGATAACTAATCAATATCAGTCGATCAATTATCCCCGCCAGGCGTCTATCGGTGTCACTTCTTAAGCACGGAGAGGGATGAGAACAATAACTTACTTATTTTTTTATTAACTACCAAAATATTCACTAGAAATAATTTATATGGCAAAACAACATTTGCGGGTCATCTAGTATGTATATAAAAATTAACATTCAATGGTCCACGTCCATCAATCTAGTATGAGCAATGAACTTTTGTTATTGAACTTTTTTTTTACTGAACTTACTTGGGTCAATGGACTGGTATTGGTTGTGAATACGCCCAAGAACCGCCTCTCTCTTGCAACTTTCATAGTAGCGTTCTCCAACGCCCTTATAGCGGCGACATTGTCACGGGGGGACAAAGTTTCCGCTGTTGCCATCATAAATGAGTGGAGGATTGTACCTGTAATGGAAAACCATAGGTCAAGATTCATGAGATATTTATATTCGATTGTAAAAAAATTTAAGGTTGTGTAACAGAGGAGGTATGCCAGGTTAGAGGAGTATGGAAGGAAATGCTATGCTGTACCGACTGAAGGAAAATAAGCTAAAAAAATAATTTAAGGAATTGTCGGATGCCTACATAAATTTCCTATCCCCTTATTTCTCTCCCATTCATCATTGTTTTTAGGACAAAAGTCCTACATATTTTTCAATAAAAGAAAGACATATTTTATTTAGGACAAAAAAACAATACCGCGTATTATCAAACAGTAAAATAATTGAAACAGAATACGTCCTACAATTGGAGCCAGTCTCAACATATGCTGACCAATTAAGACCAGCGCTGTTCTTCTGCCTGGGACCAGCAAGTGGAGTCACGAAGGACTACAACACACTTATAATACATAATGCACAGTGCAGTTAAATAATGATAAAACTATATCAATAAGATATAGTAGTCATCTCCTTGCCAAAATACACCAAGACCCGTTTAGCGGTTTGTCACGAATAATGATAAAAAGGTTACAAACAGATTTACTTTCACATGAATACATTAGTTCCCTGAAAGGGTGCCTCCTGTTAAATGCCTGTCCGGTATTTTACAATGCAAGTACGCAAGCCCGATATTGAAACTTTTTGGAATGGATGCTATTTTTCAGGATTTTAAATTTGTCATATAATTTCTTTGTTACTTTGTTTGTCACTTGTGAATTATTTCTGTAACAGCAAGTCCAATGCAATGTTTTAGAAGCGAATTTTATTTATTTATAATATCTTCGCTAATAAATATATATTATAATCCGTAACACTGAGCTCCTCCACGCCACTGTTAATCTCCCTTTCCTCCGTGCCAGTGGTGTCCCCCTTCTCTCATCCTAGTATCCTTCATCTTTACTCATCCCCACATACGACTATCCATTCCTGGTTTCCCTATACAGGATGTGTAGATCCGGCGGCAGCCGCTGCACTTAAAACCATAATTCGCCGTATCATTTATGGACAGCTTTGTAAGTGATTTGTGACCCCAAATGCCGATTAAATTAAAAGGTCAGGTCTATAAATCCATCATTTGACCTGTCCTTTTGTATGGCAGTGAAGTGTGGCTTGTACTTGAGCGACACAAGCAAGAACTTAGTGTCACGGAGATGAATATGCTACGTTGGATGTGTGGAGTGACGCGGAAAAACCGTGTCAGAAATCTTCATGTCCGTGACATAGCAGACAAATTGCAAGATTGCTTACGCTGGTACGGCCACGTTTTACGGAGACCGGCTAATTATGTGGGGAACAAAGGTCTAGCCATGGCGCCTCCGCCAGGTCCCGGTCGAAGGGGAGGGCCCAAGAAATTTGGGCTTGACGTCGTGAAGGATGACATGCGTGCCAATGGTCTCAAAACGGGAGATGCTGAAGACCACGCGAAGTGGAGTAGGAAAAGTAGGAAGCGGACCCTGGGCGTCGGAGTGAATGCAACCGGGATTTACCGCTCGGATGATGATGATGATATTAGTATAGATAGATATATTTTATTAATCGTTCTTGGATTTGGTTTATAACAGAGAGAATTCTTACCTTTCCTCCCGGCAACATGGTGTCCCTGACTGATCCTTCTACGAATTCCAAGAAGGCCATAATTTTTGCTAATCCTCCTGATAATTCGATTTCCGGTTCATCTCTCGCATCGAAATTCAATGCCACAGCTACTGGTTCTCCAGTTTCTTTAAATAAATGAAAAATTAACTCGTAATTCGGATAAAGAAGAAGAAACTAGATAACTCATTAATCCCAATTCATCGCCATAGATTTATTCAACATACTATTTAAATAGACTTAATAATAAACTAAATGAAATATTGCAGTAATTAACCTTCAAAGTGCCAATTTTTAAATTTCAAGTTGTGTAATTCGATGTTCTAAGCACTTTTAGCAATTATTTTACAAAGAAAGAAAAAAAGAAACAACTTAAAGAAACATCAAACCTCATAAAATAAACTTATCATCATCTTGATCAAATTCGAGGCAGCGAGATTGCGACGTAGTCCCATGGTCAAATCAGAAGCGTTTTAAAGAAAGGTCAGGTAATAAGCGCTTAAAGTAAACGTACATACATGTACGAAGAGATTAATAAAAATAGGTGAATCAAAAGAGTGCAAGTCCGTTGCAAGTGGAAATTATCTTCAATATCCAACGCTATGGGAAACAAAGGTAATGATGATATGCAGGGCTTCATAACAAATGGGCGTAAACGCAAAAATGCCATTTTTTTGCTGTTTACTAAAATCTATGCATGTTACAATTTAGAAAGTCAATGGGGATTGTTCACGAAAAATTACCCTCTGATTTTATATTTTTATTAAGTAAAATAGGGTATTTTAAGATACCAATTTGAATATTTTTGTGTTTTAAGCGTAAGTTTTTTTATAATTCGATTTTAAAATTATTTCTCCGATGACGTCATAAGGCACAAGTTTACATTGATTTCTTTGCCTAGAAAACAAAAATAATAAAAGCAAGTTTTATCTATAGTAATCTGTACTACTTATTTAAATATCACTGTCATTTCTCATTACGTATTGTGATCATTTTAGTGTATTTTGTCGCTAGGTTTATAATTTTTCGTGTTCAACCATTATTATTTTCTATAGTTATCGTTAAATTCTTTAAAGTGATCTTTAGGGAAAATCCATGTTACAAAACTCAAATCAAATAATGTATAGCTAAATTTTTTTTACACCTGAAGCAGGCAAACAGGCAGACGGCCCACCTGCTTGGATTTAGTAAGGTCAAATAAAGGTCAAACGCATTTCTTACACTTCTAATTCTTACGTTTTTTTTGGAATTTTAACTAAACAGAAATGATTAGGGACACTATTCCTCGAAATGGTTTTTCAAATAGCCACATTGAAAAAAAGTGAACAATCCCCATTGTACCTAAATAGAATCCAAATTTCAGCCTTATACAATCAACTAGTTTTGTTTTATTCACAAGTTTGTCCCTTGTGTAAAACTGCACTTTTGTCTGTATGTCCATTTGTTATGAAGCCCTCGGTATGTACGTACCTATGTAACGTGCTAATAATACGATCGGACGAAGCACCTAGAACGTTGCAAAATAAAGTAAATAAAATAATAATTTAACTTACCATCCTTGAGAACGACGCTTAAGTTAGCATTTAATAACGCTGGCCAACACGCATCGATGCAATGTGCATAGTCTCGTGTTTCGATCTCGTGTTTCAAAAACTGTTCCAATTCTGCCTTTTCGTAAAACGACGATACTATCATACTGAAATATAAAAGACAATCAAGTTTTTGCCAACCATACAACTACAAAATTCAATATGCGGAAACGTTCCGGACACATACCATGGAAAAAGTTTGGTTTCTTAATGAAAAAGACCAATTCCGCAAATTATTTTCATTTCAATATTTTCGATGACTTAACCCAACCCACCTTTTCATGGAATGTGTTCGGAACGAGACAGCTAGAACTAAGTTACGCGTGAAGCTTAGTTTGGAAATATTAGATTTATGTGCTATATTTAGTACTTTGGCCTCTCCCACTTCTCAAGAAGCTAGACAATCTACACGTCTGGGATGAGCTCCTTATCTACGGGAAACTCATCACATACTTTATCACCGTCATATTATAATAGGTAATAGTCAAACAGTATCATCAGGTAATGTAATGTAGGGTATAGCTAATTAAGAAAGCGTACGATGGGCCCCTTTAAAAATATAAGGAACTCGCGTGCTACATTTCATTTCAGGATTCCAGAATTTAATGCTGAAAGCCAAACTGTTGTAAAATTGTCATGTTCCTTCGTCTGTCTATGTGTTTCTCAGATATTTTCCTTGAAGACTTATACTTGGACCATGCAAAGCGATCATTATTTAATAGTAAGTGATATATATGCTTCAAAAGTAGTAAAAAGTTCCCTAACCCTTATAACTTTTGAGCTCGGTAATGATTACCTCTCACATGTGGTTACTTGGTCTTCTTTGTGTCTTATCTGCCTAATGAAAGTAAATTTTCTTTTGCATACACGGTTACAATTGACAATATGTAATTAACCAACGACGCTATTTCAACGAGCACTCATAGCAAGTCTTGGGTTTCTTTTTACGAATTTGGTAATTGATATCTGCATTTTCTAGTCGCTTCGCTTAAAAATAACATTACTGAACGCAAAGGCGTTTGGACCCAAACTGCCAACAATCAAAAAGAAGCTCCCAGAATAAAACTGCTTCAAGTGAATGATATACCACGGTAAGACTACATATTTATTCCCTTAGTATTTCAAATCTAAAGCTTGATATGCATTAATTAAGAAGCAAATTAACTGGCAGAACTGGCTAGTTAAGCTGCTAGTTCGTTAGTTGGTTTAGTTGGTATGAAAGAAAGACCAGTAACGTTGGATAGGGATATTAATTATTTGAAAATAAAAGGCTGTCTGCCGGGTGTTGGGGTTAACTTCAACAGACCTATAAGTTGTTTTGTATGCGAGTGATATGTCCAAGATCTCGACTTGGTGTATAATTCTAAAAAGACAGAAATTCTAATTTTTTAGTCTGGAAGGGGACCATCGTGGTAATTCGAAACAATTGTCAGAACGTTACAATACCTGGACATATTATTTCTTCTGATAAAAGGGATGACTACGATATAGAAAAGTAACAAAGGTATCGCTCTGTGTGAGGTAACATATTGGCTAAAAGAGTTTTCAAAGCTGGTAATGACACTAAAATATATCTGTCCAGGACGTTTTTCGGGATATTTTACACCTGTCAATTCTAGATAAAATGCATAGGGCTGCCTCTGTATAAGCACACGTGTTCAACATAATAATATATTTCGGCACCTAATAGATTTAAAATCTACTGTAGTGCCACGAGTGTTTCTCGAGGTTACATTGAACACGTTTTATGCTATACGGAGAAATCGCACTGCAAATTTATAGTCCAGGGTTGAGAGGCATAGAAACAGCATAATTGCGGCCATTCATATCCAGTAACATGAAATAAAAATATATTAGCATTGGCTACAGATTGCTCAATTAGTTGATTCAAATAAAATATGTATGTATGTAAATGACAGTTTTAAATTAATAATTGATTGTCATTTTTTGATTGATATTTGATTTTATTTTGATTGTTTTAATTGTTTTTATGGATCTATGCGTGTGAAATAAATAATTATTATAAGCTCTTATCATCATTTGGACGGCAATTTTGCCAGTTATTACGTTTTCGATTACGCAGATGCGTTTCCTTCCATGCAAGCCTTATTGTAGTGTGGAAACACATCTGTTCTGCGGAACTCGGCAGTTCCCCAAGTTGATTCGCTTCTATAGTGATGCAAATGTAAATAAAGTTTCAATGATAATAACCTCTATCATATACGCACACCACTTACTGACTCGCAATACTTACTCAATAACTCGTTGTTTATGTTCATGCTTCATAGACTCTGCACTAAATCTTGGTTCTTTCCTTTCACCGTTGCATTCAGATTTAGTCGTCATGTAAGATAGTACTTCGCCCAGATTCGCTGCTCCAAGGAAGTCACTTATTTCTGTAAAATATTTATTTTCAGTTGATTGATTTTATGGCCTGGTAGCAAACATGTTTAAAAGCAAATTCTTCTTTGATTCATTGAACATTTCACTTGTCGAAACCCAGCTTAGACCAAATTGTAAGATAAAATTGTCTTATATTACATATTCTTCATACAAACATATTTACTTCAACTGCAACAATCACATACTATGATATGCCCGGGATGTTGACAACACTTAACTTTAAATTCCCACGGGATTTCCGGTGTACAAAGTACCGTAGCTTTTGTAAAAGAATGTAATCTATCGTTTTAATGAAAGCTGTGTCCGAATAAGCTAAGTTTTATGCACAACAAGTACAAACCGCTCCCTGGAAAATTTCAGAGGAATTCCCGTGACAAACGTAACGTAAAATTTGTTATCGATCAGGGAAAAAAATGGATTTCAATTTTTTTCAATCTGACCATTTTAAATTATTTTCAGACAAATTTACGCGTGATTCCCGGGAACAATAGTAGTGTAAATTTTAAGCCTAAGAATTAGCTGTCGATCAGCAAAAACCGCATTGAAATCGGCTCAATGGTTTTAACATGAATCTTGAACAAACAGACAATCTCACAAGAAATCTAAAAAACCTTTGCATCATATTCTTCATCGTTTATATAGACTGCTCCAGATTTTTTTTAATAGCTTCAATGTACAGACTCGGCATATTTAGAATTGTATGTAATACATATTAATTAATTATTAGCTTATTTCACTGCATTTAAACATTGATCGTGTATTAGCAGAAGGTGATGTCAGAGGCCTTAAGAACAGACGAGCGTGCATGACAAGAGCTATGAATGTCAAAGAAGCAAGTGAGGTGTGTAAGAATAAGCCTGAATGGCGCTCTGTCGTTCGTGCCTACCCCGCAAGGGACCTGGCGTGAAGTTATGTATGTATGTATGATAAATAAATACTTACCAATATGATATCCCTTATCCCGTAGCCTGGTTATAGTGTAAATAGAATTTAGGGAATTGCCCCCCAGTTCATAAAAGCCTGCCCTGACCGAGAGTGCTCCCCTTGCAGCTCTGCCAAGCACTTCGCCCACAGTTTCAAACAGTACTTTAGCTGCTTCCATTTCTTCGGGTTGCACACCAACAAAATCTATATCTAGTGGAATTTCGGAGTCGTCTGAAATATTAAAGAAATTTTCTTAATATTTAACTTAACTTAATAGTTCTTTGTTATTTTGTTTAAGTTTAAACTTAAGTACTAAGAAGTAACTAAGGTTTCCGTGTTGAGTGTATTAAGCCTTTGCCGCCCTACCCCACTAAAGCACAGAGGCTCGGGGTTCAACTTCTGGTATCGTAAATTTCGTAATAGAATTTTCCGTTATTTACTATGGTCTGGGTGTCTGGTATGGGCCCCAGCATGGTACATTCTATATTCTTAGTTTGGAAATATACAATGTGTGTGTTTGTCTGGTGATTATTTATTTAATAATAAGAAATAAGAAACAGCTGATAGAAAGCTCAAAGACAAGTTCCGATTAGTATAGGACTATTTTGAGTTATGAGAACCCAAACAACTGGACTAATAATATTAACTCCTGATGAAGTCCAATATCTGAGACTATGAAAGGGTTTACGATCTCCGTCTACCACAATTCTCATACATACCATTATTATTAGTATTTTCGTACATCTTGAGTAAAGCTTGTCTGTCGACTTTTCCGTTTACGAGAAGAGGTATAGTATCCACTTCGATAACCTGAAATATTAATATATAAGGTAATGTTTTTCATTCAATCGCAGAATCAGTACAGAAATTATAAATACTAACAAAGTGACTATTGGTTGATTTAAATTAATTATTTTAGCCGAATACCGACCATGGACGACCACTAGTAATAAATAAATACCTGAGGAATCATGTAATGCGTCAAAGAATTTTTCAAGCTGGCTTCAATCTTGCAAGGGGAGATCCTGGCATCAGGTTGAATTGTGACAAAGGCCAAAATTTCAGGGTTCCCGCGATCTACACCATAGCAGAGGACAACACCTAAAAAGGAAAATACATTTTTAAAATCATATTGTTATATAAGTCCGCACTAAATCAAACGCACTGCACAGTGAGCGATTTGTTTCTTTTATCCAATTTTTATGTCATGACAGTATTAATGATATGACAATATAAAAACTGTATCAAATTTTGTACTCGTTTAAAAAAATTAAATTTTTAAAACTTTTTTTAGATTATCTAGTAACATACAGATCATATGTTACTAGAAAAATCGTAGAATATCTTTAATCAAAATATATAAGATGTCTACTGTAAAAGGGATTAAGTTGTTTAAAATGAAAGTGTAATAATACAATAAGAACACAGAAGTCTAAAAGGGAAGGGAATAATAAAACAAAAAAAAACTAAGAAAAGCCCTGACAATCAAGATTGCGTATGTGAAATATTAAAAAAATAGAAGCTCTGTAGCAAAGTGTTCCATTCAATTAAAGACTTACATTTATCAACTCCATCAACAGCAGACACAGCCCTGTCCACCTCCTGCAAATCAACTCGGTGGCCTCTGATCTTGACTTGAGAGTCGGTTCTGCCCGCGTAAAGGATCACGCCTTTCTCCAGTATTCCGAAGTCACCGGTGCGGTATAGGCGACAGAAGTCTACAACGACGAATTAATGTATACACCGATGAAATATTGAAAATAGATCAGGGATTAGTTGTATATGTGTCACCAAGTCTTATTGTCATCCATTTCACAATAGTTGAAGACAAAAGTCTCCGAACCGTGCATCGTACTTGTAATAACATGCGTTTCCGAGAAATGTACTATACTGACAATGGAACTGTTCCTTGTTGTAAAGGTCTCTCAAGGGACGATCGAGCAAATTTATGAGGTGTTTCTCTTTTAAATATAATTAATTTAGTATTATATGACGCAAAATTAGGAAGTTAGGTAGTTAGTAGGACTAAGCTTGGTACATTTTTCATTAGAACGATGGACGATAGACTAGACGAATATACACCATTTCTAAATAATCGTATTGTAACACGCTTCTGGTGAAGTGATATCCTTTTTAATTGCTGGAGTACAGCAGACAGAGTGACAGCCCATCTGATGAAAAATGTTAACCGTCGCCTAAGGACCATTGCAACTTCAGAATTATTACAAACATGCTGCCGCCCTCGAAAATGGACTTGGAACCTGGCCACTAATGTCGGAAGACAAATCAATACTGTTAAAGCGGTATACTCTAGACCAGGGTTGATAGCTATCCGGATAGATTCAGAATACACGGAATCTGCTCAAGGTGGATGAAAGATGGTGGTGCATGTGTAAGGATTGGATGAGGAAACAAAAGACGATGTCTGACGCAAACTTCAAGAATACTGCGTCTAAAAGCAGATTGCGAATGATGACAATGCCAACATATGATTTATTGGAACTTCAAATGAAACATAATAAATATGAAGTTGATACTTTTAAAGTATCATATAATTAAACAAAGCATTCACTACAAATAAATACAATATTAAGTAGTCATTGAAGATGTAGATATAGCTTATATTTTGAAAACCCATATATTATGAACTTATTAAATTAAAACAACAATTTTTGTCTAGTAATATCTTAGAACTTACCAGGATGTGCTGCATGTGGATTGTCAAGGAATTTATCAGCGCCCTGTCCTCCAACGTATCCAGAGGCCAAATTATGACCAGCCACCCAAACCTCGCCAGGTTCACTCTCAGTGGATGGGTTCATTTCTTCATCTAGCAGGTAGACTGCACAGTTGTCTAGAGGAGCACCTGAAAAAGATATTTTGTAGATTCAATTATTTTTCTTGTGATTGTCTAAAATAGATTACTCTTCAGAGACTAGATGGCCATTTACAACATTTCTCGAGGGACTATACTCATAGTCCTGCAATGGAAGATTCAAGATAGGATAAGGTAGGCTTAGTTATGTTAAATTACATAATTTTATTGCAGAAGAATCTGTGTTGCTTACCGATAGGAATAGTAGGGAATAGATCCAACTGACTATTCCTTTGCAGTACATAGAAGGTAACATCACCCATAACTTCAGTACTTCCATAGAAGTTGGCCAATTTATATCCATGGTGGTCCCGAAGTATTTGAAGAACTGAGACGCCAGATCTTTGCTGAGGGTTTCTCCAGAACAGATCCAGAGTTTGAGGTGTTGGAGAGGTCTTTCGGCGGGTGTTAAAGAAAGATACATAAGGATTGATCTAAGAAGAGTTGGAACTAATACAAGGCGTTCGACCTGAAACAAAAATTTTCAATTAGATTTGCAACAATCATAGAATTAAAGGTTTACGACATTGATTACATGAGATAACTTAGTATGTAACGTATTGGTAGTTAGTTCAAATGCAGTTGTTTCGAATGTTGGTCAGGAAGTATGCATCGCTTAGAAAGATTTTTTTGATCTAAGTGTTGTATTGTTACAGTCCCATGTGATGAAGGTCCTAATGACATCTGATAAAATATAGCAATGTATGAAACCTATTAAAACTGCGTGGACATTCGTGGCAAGTACACCTTCCTTTCCCCTATATATGTGGACAGATATCTGCACTATTCCGAGCTGTATCGAACATGACATGTTATTATACAAGTAATCTTTTACTTGACACCCATCGTTTCATTCGAAGTAATTGTAGGGAACAGATCATAGTCATGTGGCGTGAAATAGCCTGGTCCGACACGTGACTCCATATTCTACTAGTGACAGTTAATATCATGGATGACCAGCTCTCGCACAGTCAACAGCGACTCTAAAAATGTTTGTATATAGATCTTTTTATAACCACTTTAAACCGCTTCCATGAAAACTCCCGTAAGATTCTCGGGATACAGCAGATTTAAAGTTCAGAAATTTGCTGTCGATCAGTGAAAACCACATCAAAATTGGCCTAGTAGTTTTTACGCGTTTCTCGAACAGACAAACATTTATAATAACATATACTGTGGCGAATGATGGTGGAACTATCTAATTAGTTTTAGAACTTTTGGAAGAACCTAGAACAATCTAGAAGGAAAAGACAAGGACGGATATATTTAGAAAAGGATAGACGATGAACGAAAGAAAGAGATAGATAGATGTTAGAAAAGGGAGGTACTGCGCGCGGCTGTGTAAGTCAATAAAAGCTCTTAGTCAAAAACTGGTGTTTTCTTCCAATCCATAAGAGCGTACCCCCGCTCGTACGTAACAATAATTATTTACAGGAAACTTTAAATTATCCAAATTGTACTTTTCGGGAAATACAATCTCCAGTAGTGCATTCCACAGCTCTGTCGTACGCAGAAGGAACATGGAGACCAAACGTTACGTTCACACTGGTTATATTTCTACTGCAAAATGATGTCGTAGACCAAAGCTGAATCCTAAATTTTTATTATTTGACTAGAGGGCCCTAGATTTTACTTTCCTCTCGCTTGTTTATAAAGAAGAACATCATAATAACTCTCGACTGATTGGTGAACTTTTTTTACAATTTCCATACCTTATTCTCGGCTAAAACCCTGACCAATTTCTGAGGGTCTCTGGTGGTTTCCTTAGATAAGATTAGAAGAGATCTTCCATACAACAAAGGGCCCCACATCTCGCAAACTGAATCGACGAATGTAAGAGCAGTTTTCCATACACAAATTTCTTCGGTCTCCGTGTATGGGAATGTATGGAATTGCCACCAAAGACGGTTGCATATCGCTGAATATGAAAGGCGAACACCTGTAATTAAGATTATAATTGGATTATGACATTTTCCCATTTCGAAAACACACACGAAATTATTCTATAAAGCCTGATAGATGATGTCAACGGTCAAAGACATTCAATATTGAATTAGAATTAGAGAGGCTGAAATACAAAATAGCCCTCGTATTTTAATAAGATAAGAAGGTATTTAATGTTAAAAAAAATATACACAACTTCCATTGTTCCACTAAAGGTTTCTAGTAGATATAGAAAGTGTTGCAGCAAGCAAATCGTAAAATTACGCAACATCTTGAGGACCACATCAGAATCGATTTAATGGTTTTGAAGGTAGGAAATCGCGGAAAATTTCAAGAAGTCCAAAAACAGTCGTGTCGTACTAAGAGACGAGATTAGGACTTGTCGTGCTATTTTTAAATCTCGGAATTTTCTCAGGCAAAATTATCGTTGTTGTTAAGATATCGTTCTTTTGTAAATCTACCAGAATCCGCTAATTTTTATGCACCTTAACCACATTTGGGAAATATCCCGCGGGATTCCATAGTAACTAATACTACGACATTTTTACTTTAATCATTTAAATTACCTTTAGGTATTCCGGTACTTCCAGAAGTGTAAAGCACAATAGCGATGCTTTGGCAAGTGTTGGCTGCTAACGTTTCATGTTCTTGCGGCTCTTCATCTGATAGACCACTGGCTTCCATGGCCAATTCTTCGAAAGAAACTGCTGGTATACCGCTGTTATCGAACATGGAGGGATTTGCTGAAAAAATAGATATAATATTATAGACAAACTAGAGTTTTATATAAATATATTGAGTGATTGATATATATTATAAATTACCACAGATCACATGGCATTAAATTTTTATACCGGTGCAATTCGCCTCATTAAAATTTACTAAATTCTACCGCAGATATTATTCCATTTTGCAAGGTGAAATATGTTCATTCTCGGTATTGAGACTATAAATATCAAATTTTAACTAATACGGCCGCGTAGTTTGTTCGCGAAAGCGTAACAACCACCAAAGAGACTGTCAAGCTTATATAGAAAAAAATATTGACTGTAGACACAGATGAACCAGTGTATTTTGGGTCTATTAAATTAAACCAATTCGGTTCGAGGAATCGCCTGCGTTGGCAGTTTGGAAGTGTCTCGACGTAAATTCAAATTTTGGCCTAGGCCCATATCAAATTAATCAATTACGACGCAAACCACCATATAATCAAAGAACTAAATATTAGTAAAATATCTACTAGGTCCCATAGATTTTGCCCTCTCCTGAAAAAATAAAGACCTGGAACACGATTGCAGCGCCATTTAGTGGTTCCAATTGTGAATCAAAAACATCCCGGGACCAATTCAAACACATACACAAAATGTTATCAAAATTGGTCAAGATGTTTTTAAATTTTAGCCATACCAATGATTGGCAATTGATTAGTATAAAAATAAAGTATCGATGTATTGATATGGAGAAAGATGCTTTTGACACAGCAGTCTATTCGAAGAATAGATGTCCCCATCGTGCCTTAAAATGTAAAACACCTTATGAGAAATGGTATGGTCATAAACCTAATTTAAATCATTTAAGAGTGTTTGGTTGTAGAGCTAATTCCTTCTTGTAATATAAAGAAGTTGGATAGTAAAGCTGAAGAGCAGATTTTCGTCGAATATACCGAAGATGTAAATACTTATTATTTTCGAAATGTTCATTGTCCGAGAAAATTAACTATAAAGCTTACCACTATCATCATATATAACGAGAGCAGGTTCAGCATCCTTCAGGATATGCGCGATCCTGGCTTGAGGGAAGCTCGGCTCCATCGGCACGTACGCTGCTCCAGCCTTCCATATTGCAAGGAGGGATATCACTGTACTGGAACGTAAAACACATATGTTTTTACTTCCGGAGTACAACAGACAGACTGACGATAACAAGCCACCTGATGGAAAGTGGTTATTTTGCCTGTGGACATTCGCACCACAAATTTATTTTAGTAAGACTTACAGACACTCATATTGCATTGCTAATTACAACAAGCCTTAATATTGTAGACTTCTTCGTCTGGTCACCTAAAGAGTAAATGAGTCGTTTCGATGAATTTTGGCAGAGGCTCATGGCCTCAGGTCCCCACGGTCCAAGCGTCTCGACAGCAAAGCCATATAATTCTCACTGAGGGTTGCATATTTGCGCCGTTTGAGTGATTCAGCTGTTTCCGCCGCCGAACCGGCTGATCTAGACTTGTTTGGTAAATGGGATGCGGCCATCGTGTCTAGGCAAGTCGCATCGCACACCAAAGGCTTGCCACGCTGCCAGGGAATTTAGTAATTCCGTCAGGGCGTCTACCATCGTCACGTGCAATACAGATTTTATTTACTTGTTTGTTGTTGTTCATGTATCTCACTATGTTTATATATCTATGTATATATGTTTATTTAGATGTAAATTTGTCTGATAACCCGTTTTATTGTTCTAATTATTTGACTGAACCGATTTTATATTATTTGTGTTGTATTATCCTCCGTGACTCTACTTGCTGGTCCCAGGTGGAAGAATATCGCTAGTCTTAGCGACTAACATTATGCTGAGTCTGGGTCCAATTTTAGGACGTATTGATGTCTTTATTTCATTTTTCCCAGTATTTGTCTAAAATAAACTAATTCTTTCTTTCTTCATAAATATTTTGCTTAATAACATAATAACACTACTAAAGTAAAAAATTACATATTGTCCGTCTTTATATGTCACAGTTATTTTACTCAGTAACAAAATTTTCTAAAATTGAATAGTATTTTATAAATCTTCTATCATATTACGAAGTTTGTAGTCCAGTCTAGTCCGTTTAGGGGAGGTCTAGCAAAATTAATTATATTAATGTAATCTGTGATTTTGATACTCACTTATGGGTTGGTTGCATACAGACAGCGATGACGTAATCACCATCCCTGTTAGTGTCGGAATGCATGGCTTTTGAGGATATCACCTTCGACAGCGCGTTGGTACGTGCCGCCAATTCTGAATAGCTGACGCGAACATTGCAGGTCTCATCTGAAAAAGAATTACAGCTTTTAGCCGTTTGTCTTAACTGATTTCGGTTACTACAATCGTTATCGTAACATCCTTCTTGGTAGTGAGAAACATTGTTTGAAGTGAACTTTTTTATAGTCACGGTAGTGAAATCTTTCGATGGGAACGAAAAAGCGTGAGGCCTTGAATTTGATAATTTAAACACTATTATCATACAGATATAGTCGGAAATATTATGAAGTTCACAAATTGAAACTAGAGTGAGGAAGAGGAAGAGAGAGAGAGAGAAACAGAGAAAGAATACAATTTCCTGCGGCCGGGTGGCCTGTCATAAGAGGCGATAAAACAACCTACAGCCAGGTGGTAGGGCATTTGCTCGACTGGATGGCTACCACTCCTTGAGTTGTGTTCTGACATCAGTGACCAGTCTGCCTTAAGAGAGCAGTAGCGAATTTGTAGCACCTTTGGTGTTGCAAATGTCCATAGGTGATGGTAACCGCTTTCCATCAACCCTGCAGAGAAGAATCACGTACGGTGTGTAAGTTAATAAAAGCATTTATTTCAAAAAACTGGTGTTTACTTTCAATCCCTACGGCGTACCTCCGCTCGCACGTAACAGTATGGTCAGTAAGATAGTAATGGGATTGTAAGGGAGGGGAAAGTTAGTCACTAGAACTCAGTCGCCGTAAGAAACACGACTATGCCATCTCTATATAATATAATGCCTCTCTCCGCATATTTATGATTGATGAAACAGTTAATAGCACTAACAGCCCTTGTATTTTAATCACACTAATAATTGATATACTAGTTAACGCTATTTACACTAACTATTAAACTATATTGTTAAGGTTTCGCAACTCTTATTATATATTTGTCAGTGTATCCATTATACCTATTTATGGCTCCTTAGCTATTACAGACAAAAAATGTATTTTAACAAAAATCAAACTGACTTAAAATTAAACAGCAAAAATGTTTTTCGACAATTGATGAAGATAGTGCGTAACAAACATACAGACAAAACGAGAGCTTCCTTCTTTTTGAAGTCGGTTAAAAACAGAATCCTAACATATCGCCACGTCCAACCTTCTACCTATACATGCCGCAGCCGTTAAGTGAGTAGCAGAGCAAAGAGGTTACATACCATTGAATATCAAAGCAGTCTTTTCACTGGAGTCCCACTTTGCTAGATGTTGGGGAAGTGGCGCTGAGGGTACGTGTGCCCTGGGGCCAGTGGCCACTGAGACCCGAGGCAGCGAACCCATTTCTCACACTGTAAATAAGAATAATTTTTTTTAATAAAAAATAATGAATACGTAGTAGTAAGGTAAGGGAAGAGGAAGAGAATAAAATAAAACAAACCGACCAACAAATGTAAGTAAAACAACTTTAATGTAAGGTGCAGATTCTTCTTTCTTTTTAGTTAGTTTTGAAGTCGATTTTGTATAATAATAACATAAGAACATAAATTCTGCTTGTCGTTATAAGACACTCGGTCCAAAAGTGCACTAGGTAATGCCTCTTTTGTAGTCAGAACACGACTGGAGCATTTCCTGATTGACCAACACTCATCCATTTGTAAATTAGACATGGCCTCTTAGCAACATGCCGCTCATTCGGTCTTGAAATCGTTCAAGAATTCGCAGGGAATACCAACAGAGGAAAGAAGGTTTTATTCGCCGCCATAAGTTGACGTCTTATGGCGGTGTAAACAAAGAGATCAGCGGGAATAATGGATCACTCAAATTCAAAGGGGTAATAAGACACCTGCAAAGGATTAGTATCGACTTGCAACAGTATTTGGCTAGAAAATATTTATAAGTATCATGCTTGGTGCGATAGCTATTTTTGATAAAAAAAAAACGGCAAATTTTGAAGTACTGCTTAGCTAATACTAAAAGGGTGGACTGTTAAAAACACCGTAGGCTGCGTCCGACGTATCTCTCGGATGCATTACGCGGCACACATATGATGTGCGCGGCTTTACGTTAGAGTAAACCCAAGTAGACATGGCCCAAGGAACCAAGTTGACATGGGTTATGAGCGTTGTGTAATCGAAAATGATGACGTTATTAGTGACGTTTTCGCCAAGACCACAACGACCGCAGTCGCCTTTTTTTTTTGAGGCGAGGGAAAATGACTAACCGATTTACGCACTATCTGGGCCGTCACTAGGAAACGGCACGAATCCACGGGGGGCGGTAACGCTAGCAATTGTATGCTTTATTTTGCGCTCCGTCCGCTATGGACTACACAGAGGAGTGTGGAGACTCCGAGTGATGCCGCACGGGCGAGCAACCTCAATACCCACTAAAAACCCCCTCCTCCCTTCGCGGCCCTGCGCTTTTGTGTGTTGGAAGGACTGAGATATAGAACATAGTTACGCAACAGTCGATCCAGCGCAATAAAGTGCTTGAAGTGTGCCCTGGGAGCACACTCCACTACGGAACGGGGGTAGTTGTTAAATCCCTTGCTTTACCTAGTAGCTAAGGGCCCCATCGTTCCGGATCCTAACTCAGGGAGGGAAGTAATGCGCGTACCTGCCTCTCCGGGTGCCGGCTGAAGGCCGGCGACCTCGAGAAGAGACCGTAGCACGCGCCGAAGGACTTCGCTCCCTATCCCTTTCTGCGGCCTCTTTCAGAGACATTACTGCCTCACAAAAAGAAACCGCAGCATCCCAGCGGTCGTCGCTCTGCAACATGGCCGTTACCAAGTCGCCGAGCGATCCGACGGCTCCTACTTTTGTCTCGAGCTCGAAACGCTGCGGCGCCCAGGCAGCGCACTCGACAAGCGTATGAAACGCCGTATCGGGTGCGCCACACTGTCGGCAATCCGGAGAAGGCAAGCAGCCCACAATGCGAAACAGATACTGATCGAAACAACCGTGTCCGGTCAGCATCTGTGAACGACCGCAGTCGCCTTGTGGAACGGCTAACGTTGCATTTTGGACGTTGTGAGCCCTGTCTGAGTAAATCTTAAACGTTTAAAATACTGTTGAAAGCATAAGTCAAATATGCTCTAAAATAGCAGCCGGCTCCAGTTTATGATTTTGTACGGCCATGTCGTCTGTGCGCATTTATTGAGTAATTGTCCAAATTGCTTACCAATTACCCCACTGCTCAGTCCGGTCGAGTGATTTAGGGTTGTCAGTGAATTTGTCATATCCGTTTATAAGTACAATATGTCAGAAAGTGGTATAGTACTTTATCAATGGAGGAACGGATAATATGTTTAACACTTCTTTTTGAATGCTGTAGGTATGTGTTAAAATATGTAGATAAAAAACAAAACAATGTACAGACACGGCATGTTTAGAATTAAAAGAACTATTTATTTTTTTTTTTTTTTTTTTTTTTTTTTTTTTTTTTTTTTTTTTTTTTTTTTTTTTTTTTTTTTTTTTTTTTTTTTTTTTTTTTTTTTTAAATTAGAACTATATTATATATAAACAGATATACAATGCAAAAGTGGATGGATCCAGAAGTCGCGGAAGGCCTCGACACACCTTTCATGATCAAATTGATCATGTACTAGCAGAAGGTGATGTCAGGTGCCTTAGGAACAGACGAGCGGGCATGACAAGAGCTATGAACGTCAAAGAAGCAAATGAGGTGTGTAAGAATAAGCCTGAATGGCGCTCTGTTGTTTGTGCCTACCCCGCAAGGGACCTGGTGTGCAGTTATATATGTATGTATGTATATATATTATATATCAACTTTATTCGAAAGATATATATTTCTTAACCTTAACGCAATCCGCAACGCTGTCCACGGATTGTAATCAAGAGTATTACAATTATGAAACTCTTAAAGCCTGAAGGCCACAGGATCCCACGGTCCAAGCGTTTCACCAGAAAACGACACAAACAATTAACTCTTTATTACACACTAAATTGTAGTAGGTATCTTAGTCACTTATTTCTTGGTTTATTACAATACTGTAAGTAAATTGTTATTATATTCATATCACCTGGAAGAGATCGCTTTTAGTGATAAAGCTGCCTATTGTATTAACATATTTAAAATATTATTAAAAATACATACAGGTCTTAAACGACTTTTGGGTGCGTTATGCAACTGGCATAGAGTGTAAAACGTGATATAAAGCTCTTTTTAATTAAGGTATAAAATACGGTTTAACCTCTGTATAACGCCACTGAATGGCCTGTCCATTTTATGGCGTACTTTCATGGCGCGGTGTCTTAACTATCAAAATTACTCTTGGCATAATATTGGAGTGTCTAGTTAGGTGTAGCTAGTAGTCTAGACTTACTCCGTTGGCTCAGCGACCCAAAGGGGTCTTGGCCTCCGAAACGAGAGCATGCCACTTCTCTGTCCTGTGCGGTTTCTTGTCAATAATTGACTTCTAGCTCCGACAGGTCAGCGGTACTCTGTCCTTCCAGCTATATTTAGGACGGCCGACCGGACGCCGACCTACCAACCGACCCAAATATACTTTTCTCACGCTGCGATCCTCTCCGAACCGTTCTACGTGACCAACCAGCGTAGGCGGTGAGCTTCTATCATGTTAGGCTCGACCATGAGATTCTCAATTTCGAAGTTGCTTCGGACCCTCCAGCTACCGTCCTCTCTCTTTGTTGGAGCCAGAATCTTACGGAGAACCTTCCTTTCCGCTACTAAAAGCTGGTTCTCCTCCTTGAGGGTAAGCGTCCAAGCTTCGCACCCATACATCAAGATGGGCCGTTTGTTTTTTTTTTGCTAGTTTAGACAAATTTGTGAAAGTGGCACTCCTACTATTTTTTACTATCAGTTGCCAGTCTGTATCTTTACCTTGGTCTCCATGCGAAATACATTTTTTGTTTTGCAATTGACGTGTTAATATTATTGATGACGGAGCAATCAACAAAATTTAAATTTCAAAACTTTTATGGCTACTATATAAAAATTATTGATTTATGATGTTATTTTATTGAATCTAATTGAAGCAGCGAAATATAATTTATCATACTTAATTATAAGCAGATTAACATCTTAAAATCATTTATATATATTTATTTTGATACTTCATTTTATTTAGACAAAAATTGTGTAAGGTTATCTTCAGCTATCTTTTCGTGTTTCTGAAGTAAGAAAGAAAAAAAGAAAGAAAGTTTCTTTGCCAAATGCGACACAAGCAAAGTACAAGTAAACATAAGAAAACAATAAAAAATAATTTTTGGAATTGTATGCCGCAATTCAACATAGGTTAGTAATTAGTATATTGCTGTGTCGAAAGACACTCCGCCACAGCATTGATTTTCAGTGCCCGCCTCTTAGTACAAACTTATTATCAAAATAATACGTTTATTCGAGTCTCAAAAGACTCGAATAAAAAGTATAAATGATTATTTAATTAATCGTGAGAATAAATGCTTGAAGAAAATTTAAAATACATATAAATAAGAAGTAAAACAAATAATGAAATGATCTAGTACGAACAGTGTTTTGATATACGTACACAAATGATAATATATATAATTAATTCAGTTAATCTTAGACTAACCGCTACATAAAATATGACGAGGCGTATATGACAATTCTAATATCGTAATAATTTAAGGGCCGCTTGCATAAGGTTGCTTAAATTTATTTAAGAAACACAAAACGTATTTAACACCCTTAAATACAATTAGCGGCTTGCACAACGCAAAATATACCGCTAAAGATTTTTAAAGAACTGTCAATAGGTTTTGTGTAAAACGTATTTAGGCAGTTCAATATAATCAATTCGACTAATTTTATTACTATTTTATTATTTAAAGCAATTTATTGCAAGCGACCCTAAATATCGTAGGGAAATTTTGAACAGGAACTTTCAAGTGTAAGTTGATATTTAAATACTAGTTATTGCGGATAGGGGTAAGGAGATTATCCCTGTGTTGAAAAAGTGCTCTTCAAAACGCGGTTAATAAGGATGGCGCTACGGAGGATAAATTTTATAGGAAGCGCCAAAAGTAATTAGAGTGAGATAGAATAACAAACAGAGACCGAAAGATTTATGCTTTGTTTTTTATTACTAAATATTAGAAATAATTAAATCACACTACACGTTTTCTCAGAGAATTATATTTACTAAATTATTTTAGACATCGTAAATAGTTGAGGATTTCTTTTTCTAACAACTTTTAATTGTGGTAGGTTTTGAACTTCTTTTTTCAGGATATTGCTGGACAATTTTCAATTCACTTCTATATTCCTTCTTCCTTCTTATTCACCTTCTTAAGCGTGCCCTATACTTGAGCGACACAAGCAAGAATTGCGTGTCACGGAGATGAATATGCTGCGATGGATGTGCGAAGTGACGCGGAAAGACCGTGTCAAGAACTCCCGCAAGCGACATATCTCATCTAGGATAGGAGGAATGTGATCAAGGGCATAGGGTTGATGAATTAAACATGAGAAACAAAATAGAATAGGAAGGGATTGAGGATGAGAATAGGGCAATGGGGTAGAGATAATCTCAATGTTGTTTTTTCATAGGGGACATCCGAGGACTTCAAGGGAGAAAGGTCGCTATCCATATGTAGGACTCGATAGGTCCAGACGGCACTAGCACCTCACGGGTGAAGTGTAATACCCACTAAAACTCGTTTCCGATCCTGCAACGTCCTTTGTCCGGAATTTGAGTTCGGTCGCGCATTCAGGCCGGACGGATGACAGCCGGCCCTTTACAGGCTGGCCCCGTCATTTGCTTGCCCGAGATTTGAGTCTCTCCGGTTATATCGGGGTTTCGTCTCGAGGTGGTCTCTTCTCCGAAGAGATATCACTCCCTCTATCTCATCTTGAAGGTTGAATATGCATTGGCATCGCCCCTGGTATTGCAAACATACATAACGACGATAACCATTTTTCATGAAGTAGACCGTATCCCGATTTGCAAGCTTTATGCAATGATAATAATTATGAAAATTGTCTGTTACTTATGACGCAGTTACGAGCAGACCTGATTTGAAATGCTAATATTGTGTAATAAATAATAAATTGCATAAATAAATAAAATAGAAGTTAATGTTGACAAATCGTTTCCTGGCTTAACACGTTTGTTGCGGTAGGTAAATAGATAAACTTTTATCCTGTTATATATCATGACAGGATAAAAAGTACTGCTTCTTTTTAGGTATCAAATAAAGATAGTTGAATCGTCCAAGTGCATCTTGGACCACGCATATTGAAGCGTTTAATAAAGGTGACACATATCCACTGGTTATGTATTTTGAAGTGATAACTTATGGGAGGGTAAACCGCTTCTCCCGTGGGGCGAGTTACAGACCGCCCCACGCCAAGAGAGCTCGAAGATGCTGGGGGACAAAGCAGTCCCCCGGCAATAGAAGTGGCCTCGGGAGGCCCAAGCCTGCTAGGGCTGCGGAGTGGCTAGGTCATATACCCGTAGCCCTGGCATAAGGCGAAGGACGGAACACCCAGGGGTTTTAGTGGGTATCCCTAACCGGGGGGTGGCACTAGCATTCCCAGATGCTAGTGCCAGCCCCGATCTGGCGAATCCCACACTAGGTCGCGAATTATACCCCCAAGGTTCCGCCCTTGTCGCGGCTTAGTCCTCAAAAGGATTTTGTCTTGTTAGGAATAAACAACTACTATACATTATGACTAAATTTTGGATTAAATAAGTTAAGATATGAAATTACTTATAAATCAATTACTTTTTTATATTTTTATCACTTATCTGTCATTGGTCGGAGCTTAGGACTAATTGATGTTTTAAAATATGTTGTAAATAGTAAAAAATTGACTGAAAGTTTTAATTGATATGTTTTTTAAATAAAAAAAAGCGGTATGGTGGCTCCAGTGGTGATGGGATGGACGTTACGAGTTACGATTTCTACGCGATTGTCAATCGTTCGTATTCCTCATCGATGGTGATTGTGGACTTGGGACGATTATATCATGTGATCTATATATTCTAATAAAGCTCCAAAATATAATGATTAAATGACCCCAATCGACATTACATTAGTTCACAATGATTTTCTATGTTAAGTTAAACGACTATAAAAATTTGCAACGAGTTTTTACAGTGACAAAGATTTATTTGCAAGTTAAATTAACTACTTAATTAATGCAAATGTGAACCAGACTTAACGCTAATGAAACATTTAAATTCAATAGGTAACTTCTGCAATGTAAGTGTTAAAATGAAATAAAACGATAATGCATTTATTTCTCATTTAAAGTAAATGCTTTTAATGTGTGATACTAGTTTATTATTATTTTATTCAAATTACACTTATTAGTCACTGTTGTAATTGCAAGCTATATCAATTACTACATTTAGGTTGGTGTGCACCGAAATTTAACCGACGGTTAACCAAAAATAATCACTGTTTTTCCAAAAAAATTTGGCGGTTATTTTATTTTAACCATCGGTTAAAAGTCGGTGCACACCAGCCTTAAACGTACGGTCACTGACCATTATTGGTCCGTTAAATAAAAATTGTTCCATTAAATGAATGTATCCATTGTTTGAATGTATATATATTTATAATATCATCATATATTTAATTATATATGCATATCTGTATATATAAGTACTAGCTGTCTCGGCCGACGTCGTCCTGCCCGGTAAAAAATAAGGGTTGATCGTAGAAGGGTGAAAATTGAGGATTGTATGTATTTTTGTATTTACATTTGTATGTTGTATCATAAAAAAATAGAAATTAAAAATTTTGTCTATAAAATAAATAAAAAATTTAGGGGTGGACTACCCCTAACATTTAGGGGGATGAAAAATAGATGTTGGCCGATTCTAATAGATACCGGATAAGCATAAAAAATTTCATCAAAATCGGTCAAGCCGTTTCGGAGGAGTAAGGCAACGAAAACTGTGACACGAGAATTTTATATATTAGATATAGTACTTTATTTGTATTTTATTATTTTATAATACACCACCAAAAATCTTGAATCTTATATTGAAATTTCGTTTAAAATCTCCTTAGACACTGGGTTGCCTGGAACAGATCGCTATAAGCGACAAGGCCGCCCATTGTTCTAATGCTTTATCCATATTAATTGTCTAGTATTAAGTTTATGATGAACAATAAAAAGTTCATTCATTCACTCCTTGCAGAAAAATATTAAGAACGCCAGTCATGTAATTCAATCAATCGTATCTCTACAAAGCTCTGATTGCAAAGCACATGACTTCCTTGGAAACATAAATATCACTTTTGCAATCAATTCTAGACAGCCAATCACTGTCCACTGTTGGATGCAGGACTCCCTGAGTTTGCGCCATAATTATATCCTGGGGCCCAATACTGCTGCTTTAATATTTTCGTATTGCGAATATATACAAAGTACGATTCCATTGCGATAGTGACAAAAAATAATATTCTACTACTATATCCTTAATATGTTCTTGGTTCTTCCTAATAATAAGATAAGCCGAAACTAATATTGAAAAGCTACCAAAATTGTAAACAATTATTTCGCGACTTACTACAAATCTTTCATTCTATAATATCAGTATATATAGATTATAGTATTATATAGCATATCTATATATACTATACTTTATAGAATTATACAGATATATAGCTGGTCAGGATAACCGAGTTTCCACTGTATCTTCTTATCGGATTTCATATAAAGTGCGAATGTAATAGACAAGCACCACAGACTAGGGTTGCCACCTTTTTGTGAAAATATAGCTTTTTGTTTTTTTACTCGTAAAAGTACTGTAGTTTTGTATTTTTGAGAAAGTTAGTACAAAGTAATTTTTACCATTAGTTATTTTACATTTTATTTATAGCAGCATTATTTAATTTTTCATGTGTATTTATTGTTACTTTTTGCTTTGGCCAGTAGAGATCTATTGATTTTAAAATAATCATAAGAATCAAAATCATAAACGCAATAATTGTATTAGCGATGGAAGTGGAACTTATTTTTCGATAGGACGATTAGGAACCCTACAACAGGCCCACACGCTCTTTCCATAAAAAAAATTGTAAGACTTTATAAGAGCTCTATCTAAATTGCGAAATAATTGCAGCCTGCTAAATAACTTAGATCAAACGGCCATGATAGCCGCAATTACTTAATTCAATCACTTGAACAAATAATACGTCGGTAGTGAAGGGACATGTTGCAACGTAGAAGGATGCAACCGACGTCACACAAGGTCTGGCCTGTACCCATCCTCCAATCAATCTTGTGAGGGAACGAGTCTATTTAACCAATTGCTCTGCATGTATTTCAATGCAATTTTACTTGTGTATTTGTATAGACTGTTACCTGGAATACTTTTGCAATGACATGATTCATAAACATACCCTTTTTTTTTAGCCAGGGGAAATCCGTTTGAGGACTAAGCCGCGACAGGCTCAGAAGCCTGGGGGGATGTTCGCGACCCGGTGAGAGTGTGGGATTCGCCAGATCGGGGGTGGCACTAGCGTGCCCGGTCAGAACCGGTGCCACGCTATTGCCACTCCCCAGTTATGGATACCCACTAAAACCCCTGGGTGTTCCGTCCTGCGCCGTATGCCAGGGCTACGGCATATGTGTAGGCTATCCCGTCTCCGCGTACCCTGGCAGGCATTGGCCCCGCTCACTGGGCCTCTTCCAATGCCGGGGGAGCTACTCCTCCGGCCCTACTCGGTCTATTCCAGGCGTGGGGCGGTCTGTAACGCGCCCACGGGAAGAGAGATGAGCGCGCGCGGAACACTCGCGCTCTCATCTCGACGGCATGTGCGTGAGAGTGAGAACCCCTAAGAGAACATACCCACTCTAACTCAACATGATAACTCTCTTACAGTGCGGGCTGTCAAATTTTGGAATGCACTGTCTTTTGCTGTCAGAGAGGCCAAAACATCGCCTACATTTAAGAACTCACTCAAGAAACACTACTTTTCCTTAAATAATTATGCCTAATTCTTATATTATAGACTCTTTAATATGTATGTATGTATTTGATTTATAAAGTAATATATACTTAGTGATCTGCACCACCTACATCGCCTGATTAGGTTAAATTATTCCTTAACTTAGGTTGCCTGGACGAGATTGCTTTAAGCGATAAAGGCGGTCTTTTAAATTGTTTCTACCATGACAATATTGTAATTGTGTATTTTTGAAATTGTATATTTAGTGAGCAATAAAGTGTTATCTACCTATTTATACTAATACTATTCCCCATCTCCTTCGATAACCACCTATAGTATATATGCTAAGATGTAGATTAATATATATAAGTATAGTCATAAGACACACACCACTCTACATCAGTATAAGGTTAGTATTAAAATTAGTATAAATTAATATAATAAGTTATATAATAAAACTACGTTTTAACGGTTTTAAGCGCGGTAATTTATTTTATTTAGGTTTATCCGACGTTTCGGCCGCTTTTCAGTTGCCGTGGTCACGGAAGACAAAGATGACATTTGTCGAACGTGTATTGTCAAAGTTTTTATTCAGCCTACCGCCAACTTGTTCATTTTAATTATTTAGTTTTAATTTTGTTTATGGATATTATTTACTCTATGGGAGCCTAATCTAATTTACCACCGCTTCACAACATGTTGTGGCTTGAAGAGAAGAAGCGGCGCAAGAAACTCTTCAGCAAACATGCCTAATTCTAAAAATTTTTATATAATATTAAAATGAGCGGAAGGAAAAAATAAAAGAAATTATCAGTCAAGTTGGTTTGTTTCGTTGCACGCAGAAAGAGCTCACAGTGTCTTGAGGTCTGGCAGTTAGTTTTTGCTGGGTTTGGGTCTTAATAGTTTTGATGATTGGATCCCAAACAGGTGGTACCTGCCAACCATCTTCTCTATTGAAATTTGGGTGTTTTTTGATTTCAATAGCCTCACGCATCATTCTTGGTATGAAACGATTCTCTTTCGCGAGGATTTGTGGGTAATCGAATCTGATGTAATGGTTGGGTTTATCCAGCGTGTGTTCACTGATCGCAGACTTCGTAGACCTTGCGTGTTTCATGTCAGCAATGTGTTCTTTTACCCGTGTTTTTATGCTCCTCTTTGTTTGCCCAATGTATGATAAACCACATTCACAATCGAGCTTGTAAACACCTGCATCCTGGAGTGGGATATTGCATTTCACAGGTCTCAAAAATTGGGTTATCTTTTTATGCGGCTTGAAATATGTTTTGATTGAAGCTCGCCTAAGGATGTGACCAATTCTGTCTGTGACTCCCTTGATGTAGGGTAGGGTAACAGGGCACCGCTCAACTGAAGGTGGTTTGGGGCCTTTGTGACGTTGGTGTGGAGTCTTCAGCTGATTGCGTTGTAAGACTCGCTTGACATGCTGAAGCTCTCCATCCACATGGTTCCCGTCACAGATTTTTTGTGCTCTCTGAAACAAAGATTTGCCCACGGTAGCTAACTGACTAGGATGGTGGTGAGACGAACCATTAAGGTATTTGTCTGTATGGGTAGGTTTCCTATACACCGTATGGCCTAGAGTATTGTCAGAATTCCTTAGGATAAGCACATCAAGAAAGGCTAATTTATGGTTTGCCTCTAGTTCCATAGTAAATTTGATATTACAGTTAATGGAATTAAGATGATCTAGAAATGCAGAGACTTTATCGTTAGGGAGGACGGCAAAAGTATCATCTACGTACCTTTTATACATCTTCGGTTTAGCCGGAGCAGTACCCAGTGCCTTCCGTTCGAAGTCTTCCATAAAAATGTCAGCTACAACAGGAGACACCGGTGAGCCCATGGCCACACCGTTAATTTGGTCGTAGAAGCCATAGTCCCACACGAAATAGCCTGATGTGAGGCAATGTTTAAGTAGGTCTGCATATTCTTCAGGCATGTCATTATCTATTAGCTTCCTTTTGACAATCTCAATGCAGTCTTCCACTGGTAAACTGGTGTGAATGTGGTTTATCATACATTGGGCAAACAAAGAGGAGCATAAAAACACGGGTAAAAGAACACATTGCTGACATGAAACACGCAAGGTCTACGAAGTCTGCGATCAGTGAACACACGCTGGATAAACCCAACCATTACATCAGATTCGATTACCCACAAATCCTCGCGAAAGAGAATCGTTTCATACCAAGAATGATGCGTGAGGCTATTGAAATCAAAAAACACCCAAATTTCAATAGAGAAGATGGTTGGCAGGTACCACCTGTTTGGGATCCAATCATCAAAACTATTAAGACCCAAACCCAGCAAAAACTAACTGCCAGACCTCAAGACACTGTGAGCTCTTTCTGCGTGCAACGAAACAAACCAACTTGACTGATAATTTCTTTTATTTTTTCCTTCCACTCATTTTAATATTATATAAAATTTTTAGAATTAGGCATGTTTGCTGAAGAGTTTCTTGCGCCGCTTCTTCTCTTCAAGCCACAACATGTTGTGAAGCGGTGGTAAATTAGATTAGGCTCCCATAGAGTAAATAATATCCATAAACAAAATTATAACTAAATAATTAAAATGAACAAGTTGGCGGTAGGCTGAATAAAAACTTTGACAATACACGTTCGACAAATGTCATCTTTGTCTTCCGTGACCACGGCAACTGAAAAGCGGCCGAAACGTCGGATAAACCTAAATAAAATAAATTACCGCGCTTAAAACCGTTAAAACGTAGTTTTATTATGTGTACAAGTCGCGAAAACTTAAGAAAATAATAAGTTATACTTAAGGTACACCACAACACAAACATAGATTCAATAAATGTCATACACAATAACAGAAATAACAAATAAGCGTGTATAATTTTTAAGCTTTTTCCTAAAGTAAATTGTAAGGGTATGGAACTAGAGTACGTAGAGTTGTTTAAAAAAAGTAAAAAAGTAAAAAGTAAAAAAAAGTATCAACGTGACGTAGTATGGGTATATTTTTTAGCCAGGGTAAATCTTATTGAAGACCATAGACCGCGAAAGCGCAAGCGCTAAAGGGAAGGGCCGCCCACGTTCTCCAGATCATGCTGGCATTAGCACCTCTAGACAGAACTAAAGATGATTGCCACTCCACAGTGAGGGATAGGAGTCATCCACAAATTACGTCACAAGAACTTCATGACTTTTTGATCCTTCCCCCGTCCTTGTCATAGCTGGTCACATCCGTGGGACTCTTCCCTCTCTAGTGTGACATTACACATTTTGCAATTTTACATCCAGAAGTTATTAAAACTTGTGGTCGCCCTGCGGTCGAAATTCGACCATAATTAATTTAACTTATAAGTTTGAACATTATTAAGGTTATGTTGTCAAAGACTATACTTTTATAATTACAGATTTCGCCAAGGCTACACTGTTAATTTGATTTTAACAATAAACAAAAGTGTATATATATATATAGCATGTGTATCAAATACATGATAGTGTGTGTAATGTTTTTTTTATTGATTTAATGTATTTTTATGCATAATTTTACAAAAATATAAGCCTTCTGCACTCCTGCGTTCTCTATAGTATAAACTATAACTGTGCGAAATTTCATAGTTCTCCATCCGCACAATTTTCCTAAAAAGGGATACAACGTTTTTGCTGTGGTTTTGCTTCAAGTATTAATATATTAGATCAGTGTTTTTCAACCTATGGGTCGCCACCCCTATGGGGGTCGCAGAGCCTTGCTCGGGGGGTCGCCGGCAAAAGGGAAAAGGCAATTTAAATGTATCCCTCATACTTAGCTACTTTCTACGCTCAGTAACTTTTTGTAGAGTATAGGTTCCAATAATGAATATAGGTGACAATATAGAGAACAACACTAACGTAGTCTTATAAATTACTAACTTTTTGTCTGCGTATGTCCCAAAGAGGTCGCCAAAATTTTTCAACCTATAAAGGGGTCGCGTATTCAAAATATTGAAAAGCACTGTATTAGATTAAGGGCAGCACGGCGGGGGTAGGGGGATTCTCTGCTCTGTGGACGCAGTGTATTTTACCTTCATTCAGTCAGTCGTACATTCATACTTCGTTACGTACTCGTACTGCACTTTCCCTCGGTGTTATTCTTTTGTCCGTTATCTGACGCAATAATCCAGTTAAACTGCATCATGTTAATTACCTGTATAAGGTGTGCTAATTAATACCTGCATTGTTCTATGTATTAATTAATATCATTCATAGGTATCTATACATATATTATTAATACTAGTTTCAGCCCGCGGTTACGGCAGCGTTAAATTAAATTCCGAGACAAAAGTAACCAATTTGCTATTTCGGACTATAAGCTATCTCTGTGCCTTCCTTTAAGTCGTTCTGCGCGATCAAGCAACAAACAACTATCCAAACTTTCGCATTTATACATACATTCATATAGTCAAGCCTGTTTCCCATTGGGGTAGGGATACACAGAGACGATGGATATCTGACCTGCTACTTTCCTGAAAAACACTTTTCGCTTCGTCAACTTTCATTAATGTCTTCATTCATAAATACACGCTTTTTACATTTATAACAGTATTATACAGTAACATAAGACAAAATCTTTAATCTCACTTATCCAAGTAAGATTATAGATTTTGTCTTATCATTAAGTGCGCTCTACCATCTGTACAACTGGGAGTGTTCTGATGAGCTATTTGATACCTACGTCGCCATTTTGGCATCGTACCACTCGCCGACAATTGGGAGTGCATTAACACTTCTTCGACACTTAGAAGTCATCTTCTGTACATGGCCCGTACTCCCGCGTGCTTAACATGAGCATACTGTGGGATGAACTCCCTCTTACTCTTCAAAAAGGGCGTAAACAGATATTTACAGTCCCAACGAGATAACCTACGCATCGGTTTCCTTGGTATCTCAGATCTCCATGATGTGTTGTTGTTGATGTGTCTGAGATGTTCATGATGTGTTGTTGTTGATGTGTCTCAGATGGTCACGATGTGTCGACTGTTGTTGTTGATGTGTCTCAAATGTCCATGGTGTGTTGACTATTGTTGTTGAAGTGTCTCAGAAGTTCATGATGTGTTGTTGTTGATGTGTCTCAAATGTAACCTTGCTATCAAGGGACCCGTTTGCCAGTTGCTATAAGCAAACGTAACAAAACTCCAAGAACTGCCAAAGCAGATAGGTGAGATGAGAGATGATCGATGTTATTATTGAAAAGTGAAATCCTGTTCAAAATCAGGTTCCTTCAAAGTTACTTAAAATCATAAGTCTACCACTATTTCAAAATAATTTTAGTCACTGTTAAATGAACAGCAACATTCTTTAATTCATAATTATAATTTATATATTTTTGGTCTTTTTTAAATATGTTTTGAACTTTTTTTTTTTTTTTTATTATAGATGCGTTGTTTCGATGGTGTCTCTTAGACAAACTGATTTACGGTACCCTAAAACTACATTTCAGAACTGTTAAACCTTAGTTTTAATAATAAGATTGAATTAATATCATACCAATATCTTTTTCTTAATAACTTTATAAACGTAGCGTATAATTTTGTTACATGTTTATTATTTAAATTTGCTTCCGCTGTTTTTATCTGGATTCTGAGGTTTGATTGTAAAAAAAAACTAGTTATACGTTTTTGATTTTAATTGAGTATTTTCCACTGTTGGTGTCGTATTGTCTGTAACTTTCAGGTTGTATATGAAAAATATGTAAAAATATAAGACTAAGGTCATATGTATTTAGTACACAGAATGCTGACAACTCGTTAAATGAGCTTTAAAGTCATGCATAATTATGTACGTAATATAAAATTTCACGATATGTCCGCGATTTCATCATCGCTTGGCTTGAAATTCCCGCGGGATTCCCGTGACACAAACTTTCGCAGCATTTAAAAAAGAATGAGAGAAGCTATCGTTTTAGTGAGAACTGTATCGGAAGAAACAATTTTTACGCACCCATCTACGTAATTCGTGATGCATACCCCTTATGTTGTTTTTATAGTGTTTTAATGTATTTTTTTCATTGAATGCTGCGTCTTAAAGATGCAACATTAAAATTACAATCTTATTTAAAATATTAAATTAATTATTTATACTAAGAATGTGTCCAATAAACTTTTCTTATTGTCTCTATTAAGGAGAAACACTTTGTTCGTATGTTTTTTATTAAGGATTACATTGCACTTCACTTTTCAATCTTTTTGAATACACGACCCCGTTACAGGTTGCAAAATGTTGTCGACACCCTCGAGCCATAGACAGACAAAAGTTAGTAATTTAAACGACTACATTTATGTCTTTCTCTATTTTGTTACCTATAGTCATTATTACGGCTCTGCTAAAAGCTGCAACCTTAGAAAGTACGTAAGCAGGAACATGATAACTTTTCTCTTTTGCCGGCGACCCCCCAGGCCAGGCTCTGCGACCCTCTAGGCGACCCACACGTTGAAAAACACTGATCTAGATAGTTTTACAATAGTAACTCATAAGGTTAGGTTAGGTCTAATTACTATACCACTAAGTCAAATTTCAAGGGGAAATCCGTTTGAGGTCTAAGCCGCAAAAGCACAGAAGCTTGGGGATATTCGCAACCCGTGTGTGGAATTCGCCAGATTGGGGGTGCCACTAGCATACTCGGTCAGAACTGGTCCGTATTGCTATTGCCACTCCCCACTTAGGGGTACACACTAAATACCCTGTGTGTCTGCGTGCTATTCCATGTATTTGTTCCATTGCAGAGGGACTTCTTTTAGCCCCGGCATTGTTCGAGCGTGGGGCGGTATGTAAGAAAAGGTTTGCGCGCGCGGAACACTCGCGCTCTCTTCTCGACATTTGCAGGTGAGTGAGAACCCCTATACCCGCTTACGGTGGCCGAAGGTCGAATCCCGCCTTCCTGCGTCGCCGCGTCCTTCTTTGGTGGGAGCAGAGCGAAGCCGTCCGCTCACGCTCCCGCAGTCTAACTGACCTATAGCAACCGCAAGACACCTCACGCATTTAATCGACGCTATTCACATAATTACAGATGACAATGACTTATAATTACGTGTACATACAACAACCGTGGTAACTGCCTTCACCTCGATATAGCAAAAAGTTACCTTAAATTAGCACAACCTTGATTCACCTTTGTTGTTACAAAAAGCATGCTTTTTCAGCGTCGTAATAGTTCTTGACATATTATCAATATTACTTTCATTTGCTAACTAAAATATTTTCATTTATACTACATATATACATATACATCCGTAAAGAACGAAGGTAACCCACATAGCTCGCAAAATTAGGAAGTTGAAGTGGCAGTGGGCCGGTCACGTCTGCCGCAGGACCGACGGCCGATGGAGCAAACGAGTCTGGAGTGGAGATCAGGTCTCGGCAAACGTAGCGTAAGGCGCCCGCCAGCCCGGTGGACTGACGATCTGTGCAAGATTGCCGGCATTGGCGGAATGAAGAAGACAGGAGACCGGGACAACAGAGTATATACATATACCTACATACATAACTTCACGCCAGGTCCCTTGCGGGGTAGGCACGAACAACAGATATACTTAACAAATTTCAATGAAATAACTAGGCGTTTGAAACGAAACAAGACGAAAATGATAATGTTACGAGTAAATCAACTAGTATTGAATGCGTAACGTCCTTGGTGGTTTGTACCGTTAAATTTCAAAGGCCTTAAAGTAACTGTAACAAAGGTAAACAACACAATACACAGACGCCTGCACCTGACCCGATTGTGAAATATTATAGACTATAGTTGCGATACACTTGTCTTGAAGGCTGTCCGAAATGAATGGGACTGTGTGACAAGTTATCCAACAAAGAAAAGATTAGAAGCGTCTTAAAATCAACAGAAGTCGGATTTAAAATTCTTTTTCTTTTCTCTTCTTAAATCTTAAATTTTCCAGCTCGCAATGAATGTATGGGGGTCGATGAAAATGAAACCACTAGATTTTATAATTAATTACCTATATTACGAAACGCCGTCTTAATTACTTATTATTAGAGTTATACAATGGTGTGACATGACAATACGCGCGTGGGAGCGAATGGGCGTGACCCTGCGGCTCATCAGTACCATCAAGACTGCCCCTCGAGCCTCGAGCTCCCGGACTTGGTTAAGAGTGGGGTCCTGTGGTGGGTCGGAGTTCGTTGTTGCGAGAACAAACGAACATTCCCGAGCGCAACTCGGCTGTATATGACTCGCGACATCTGTTAAAGGTTATTCGAAATAGGTTGGCGTTGAAAATTGGATATGTCCTTTTATTTCTTTATTGCGTAAGTTGAGCAGACGGCCCTATGAACATTTGCGACACCAAAATGTGCTACAAATGCGCTGCTGCTCTCTTAATGAAGACTGAAACCTGGTCACTAATGCTGGAACACAACTCAAGGTTGATATGGTAGCTTACTTTAGACCAGGAGTGGTAGCCATCCACTGGGGCAAACATCCTACCAACTGGTTGTGACGGTCGTAAGAACGACAGGCCGCTCGGCCGCAGGTAATTGTATTATTTCTTCGTTCCTGCACGGATAAATAGAAACCAACTAATAAAAGAACTGTTTTTTTTATTTTTGTTAGTTTCCATTTATCTGTCTCTCTTACTCAGATAGTGTTTGTGCAATTTAAGAGTAAATACATTATATGTAAAAGAAGGTCAAGTCAACAGTCATGCTGTATTTGTGTATTAAGTAAATGAAGGGCAAACCTGAGATGGAGACAAAAAACGTATTTGTTTATACAAATTCAATTGTATTAGGCAATAAAAAGCGTAAACATGATTTTAAAAAGCGGATACATTTTCAACCCGGTTTAATTGTTTTTTTATTTATTAGGGATCAAAACAATTGTTTATAACAATTCAATGAAACCTTAATTGTAAGCCTATTTCTTACAAATAAAGTTAAGCATTGTAATATAAAAAGTACTTTAAGGTGAATACCTATTGCGGCGTAATATATTCAGTTGTCATTTCAGGTAAATAAAATTGAAGTGCCTGTTTGTAATATGAAAGTATTATATACGGTACTTATATCAAAAAAACACTTACTTTATCGCGCGTTGCGAAAGGGGGCTAGACGGAAAAAAATAAGACCAAAAGTTGTAACGACACCTTTTGCTAGTTGTAAGCCGTGCGGCGTTATCAATGCGTATGTATTTAGCAAGTCTATATATATATATGTTTGTGTGTGTGTGTGTGTGTGTAACTTCGTTCCATCCGGGTGATCCGGTGACACCTCTCAAGTTTTAATTTTTTCTGTCTGTCTGTTTGTTCCGGCTAATGTCTTAAACGGCTGGACCTATTTTAACGGGACTTTCATTGATAGCTGATGTTATAACGAGTAACTTGGGATAGTATTTTTTCAATATTTTAGGGTTCCTCGAAAATAAAGTCTACGCGGACGAAGTCGCGGGTACAGCTACTTATTAATAAAATACATATAAGTATTATTTAGTCGTTTAAGGCTAAACAAAACTACAAATTGAACAAGAAATCAATATGATTATATCATCAAGCATCAACAAACGAACTATGATGCATACATTGTAAAACTACTCCATACCTTTTTGTTGTCCTATTGTCGTAGGTCAGTAACCGCATGTTACTTAACAGTCACCTACTGACCATGATTTAAATTATTGACATACAAGCTTGTCTCGTGGTTTGGATAGTATCCGTTAAGAAGTTTTTAGATATGAGTTACCAGGGTCTTCTTCCCCTGTATCCAGGAGGTTGAGGCATTTCTTTGCCCTGGCTTCAACTTGGTGGGTAACCACCCACCGCTAACTGGGCTTGCAACCGCTGTTGTTTAACTTACTTTAAACAACAGTTTAACTAACTAACTGGGGCATTGTGGGTTTCGCGACCTCATAGCATTCACCCTGGTAAGGTGATATAAGGTCGAGAGAGGTCATCAGTCGAAAGTATTGCAGGTCTGGTGGCGGCCGTACATGTAATGGAGCAATCCCATGGAGGGACATATAACCTTGGACCTGGTATCTCGCTGCGCAGCGAGTAGGATTGGCTAGAGATAGCTTTCCTTTGCAAGGACATTATGTCGCAGATGGAGGCCGCCGAAAGAATAAGGAGGATGAGCAAGCTGACTCCTCTAGCACAACCACGAAGAGGGATTCGCAGGCGCACATTTGCACATCTCCTCCCTCCTGGCTCGTCCCACCCAGTGCCGCAAAATGTCCTGGCCCCAGAAACACCCTTACTTGTCGACTTGTATCGAGGCATCGCGGCAGATCATAAATATCTATGATTACGGTCCAGTAGCGCCTAATTACGACGCGGAGGGACGCGGGAAGGTAACCTTTTAGTGGGTAGTCTGGCGGTCGGCGCTTGCAACTTCTATCATCAGCAATTTGTGTGTAGCGGCGGCCATCTAGAGACCTACATATCCCGTCGGTGACTTCCCCCAAGTCCCCAGGGGATATGGGCAAATGCATTCCGCAGCGTTAACAAAAATAGGAGGACGTATGACCGTCATTGTCAGCGCAGTCAAACTGACGAACATAATCAAAGGTTGTCATCTTTACAAAACCCTCATAAAGTGTGCGTCTCACGAAAAAAGTGTCGAGGCAAAAATGGAAGTAATTTCTATCCGCAAGAGTAAACTGGAGACCTGAGCGGAATGCGCGCTACCTTCGCGACATCCGCCTTCTTACCGCTCTCGCCATCGACGCGTCAGTACCTCGCGCTTACGGCATCCGAGCGAAGTCTCAAGTTAACTCTTGCGGCTTGTATACAGATTAGCCAAGCCACTTATTATGTTCTTTTTTCACAAGCGTTTATTTAACTTGCAATGAATGTACGTATGTATGTATTTATGTAAGTTCGGGTGGAATCTTGCAAGTTAAATTGACCAACTTCCTGGTTTCCGATTGAGCTGTTTGCAAGCATATGTAGAGGAATATCGCGTGACAATGCAATAATATGGTACCATAAAGTTGATCCGATGATGGAGTCGGAAGATGGCCATAAGAACTCCTGTACTAAACAAGATAGAGCCGTCAAGTTTGGGCTCGTTTTACTTGTCTTGGCTAGCAGTCTGCTGCTAAATGATATCCAGGAGCTCAAAAGCTTGTATTTAAAAATCTTTATGAAAAAGCTTATCAAATGTTTAAATATCAATGTTACATTATATTATTATTATATTTACTAATATCGGAATCTTTCTAACATTGTTTTATTTTTCTAATATTCCGTTGCACGACCGTCGCTTGTGCCGTCTGCAGAATTTAATTCGTTAGTCTAGTTTGTAATTTTATTACCAGTCGGAAAAATATCCGAAATAAGGAAATGTTTTTATTACTTTATAATCAAACTGTTAAGGTGTTATATATACCAACCATAGATAAGAAATAAGTAATAAACAATATACAAACCTGATGTCTTAAAAACAACAACAGGAAATGTTATATTAGAGCTGTTCTTGTTTATTAAAAAGCCTATAACACAGGGTCATATACAAAATTTGTAATTAGCTAATACCCACAACCAGGTGGTAGGGCATTTGCCCGACTGGATGACTACCTCCCCTGGTCTAAATTATGTCGCCATAACAACCTTGAGTTGTGTTCCGGTATTAGCGACCGGGTTCCAGTCTCCCTTAAGAGAGTAGCCGCGTATTTGTAGCACCTTTAGTGTTACAAATGTGTCCATGCGGTTACCGCTTTCCATCAAGAGGGCCGTCTGTCTGCTGAACTCCTGCAATAAAGTAAAAAGTTTGACGACGGCATCCAGGCGTCGCATTTTTTAATATGGCTGCTTTCGTTTAGTGCGCAACGCGTGTCTCATTGTTATTCTAACGAGGTAAGTTCGAAGGTAAGCGGACATGCACCGCATAAGCAGTATGTCTAGCCTAATGTGCATATTATTGCAATCACCACTTGCTTACGATGAAGTAAACCTCTTATTTCACCATGTTGCAATCAATTGAATTGGCAAAGTATTTCTTTTGTTATGTATCTTCATCTTTTTATATATAAAATTGAATGTTTGTCTCTAGGTCCTTTATAAAATCGTAAACTATACATTTAATCATGTGATGTTCTTTAGCAAAGTTGTTGTGCATGAACCAAAGGTTTCTGAGATGGTTCACAATTGGACCCGGTAGGTGGCTGCTGAGGGCATTTCGATTGAAGCTATTCCGGACAGGACGACGTCTGCCGGGACGTAACTATCGATGATCGAAGGCCAGAACAGCTAGTTATTGATATAAGCATCGTGGGTTATGTTGACAGAATGAGTATGTCGTAAAGAAAGCAACTTGATACTTGCACGATGTTTGACATAATGCTAAAAATGACTAGTAAATATCAAAATATCTATTGACATAATATTGGAGTTGTGGGAGTTTAGACAAATTTTCACGAGTGCCGCCCCTATTATTTACATCTTTATTTGGTTAGCCTGTATATCAATATCGTAGCAAGTGGTGATCCAGCATCTGCCTACGCTTATGGAAAGCCGGCGTGATATATAGTAAAAGCGTAAGGTATACTTACATACATACAATATGTATGTATATATACGTTAAGTTTTTACTTAATTGATTACAGTACTTTAAAAAGGAAACAATAAAGTTACGTAACTTAAGGAAAAAAAATATTCTAATGTCTACAGGCCTTTTTTCAAGTCTAATCAGTCCATCGCTGCCTTATCTTGCACAAACATATATTTAATTAGTCAATTTTCTGCTTATTATAATATCAATTAAAATAACAACCTAATTCTCGAATTATGCGTAAGGTTAACGAATACATGTAAGAAGTTCATGTTAATTAAGTTAATTAAAGTCAAATAATTATACATTTGTATGCCTAGAATGTTATGAAAGACTAACTGTGCCCGTGACTTCGTCCGCGTGGAATTTTTTAGTGGAGCCTAAAAAAGTAGCACAAGTTACTCCTTGTAACACCAGCTGTCTGCCACTGAAAGTCCCGTCAAAATCGCTCCAGCTGAGATTAGCCGGAATATCCAAAGCGACAGACGAAAATTCTAAAAATTGTATTTTGGAATCTCCTGATCCGAATTAACCCCTCTTCTTTCTCACAATTTTATTTTGAGTTTAAAAACTTTATTTTCCATAAGAACACGTAGTGCATTTACAATGAGATCAAAAATAATTATTAAGTAATACAATATAATTCTTAACACCAATGTGGTCCTATGCAGTCTTCGATATAATTATATTGCGGTTTATTATTTTATATTTATTTTAATAAAAGGTTTTTAGTTTCATTTTAAAAACCTTATTTTTACATTTTTGTAGGTCGTCTGGAAATTTATTAAATAACATTCAAACATAATGTTTTTTCCTGTAATTTGTTCATGGTATACTAAATTGAAATTGTTTTTTTTCCGGATATTTATGTTTTAGCAGGAAAGGATAGCTTGGAGTGTATATTTTTATTGATTATCTTTTTTATTAATATGCAGGTAGTATAAGTGTGTGTGTATTTGAGAAATATTTAGCAGGTTAGTTTTAGAGTGTAAATGTTTAGTTGGAGAAGATAATCTAGATAGTTAGAGAGCCAGCTTAAATCTGACAACACATTCTTTACGGTATCTGAAATTTCGTCCAGTGAGACTTCTATACCCAGTAAACAAGCAATGGGGACTAGCTAAGCCCGGCCGCGGTAGGTTTGGGGTCCCTCAGGTGAGTCAGGTATGAAAATTAAGTAAATTTTTAAAGTATTTTACGGCGTCTGCCGTTTTAATATGTCATAATATACCTCTAGAAAAATTGAAAAATAAATATGGCTGCTGATTTTGAAGGTTGCAACATCCTGGCAGCCACTTTTCAAAATTCGGAAAAAAAATTAAAGTATTTTACGACGTCAGCCATTTTAATATATTATTTATTGAACTATTTTAAGCTAATATTAAAAATGGCTGACATTTTTTCCGGTTGTAACTATCCGGTTTACAGCGAAACATTACCTGTAGTCCGTGCATATGTATGTCCACAGTTGTAATTTTCACATTCGTAAAATTTATATAACATTAAAATTATATTAGTCAATGTATTTTTTTTATAAATATACAATTAAACGAACACATCTACTACTTTAAATGTGCATAATAAAGAAAAAAAGGTTTATTATAAGGCTGTAACAAATATAAAATTATTATGAAGAGGTAAAAAAAATCAAACATTAATTAGATATATTCATTATTCATATCAGAGTATATTTATTTTTCTCGGTCTCCTTCGAACCACTTAAATACGTAACGGTTTTCTATCTCCATCCAGCCATATTCAAGGGGATTCAGTGATGTGGGCTCTTTCACATGAGCATTTTTCCAAATGCTGGAAATGTAATGCGTCCTTAAAACTTGTTGTACAGTTCAGATTTACACGGAGGGATCAAACTTGCATCAAAGCTCCGGACTATTTTTATAAATTTTACGAATGTGAAAACTACAACTGTGGACATACATATGCACGGACTACAGGTAATGTTTCGCTGTAAACCGGATAGTTACAACCGGAAAAAATGTCAGCCATTTTTAATATTAGCTTAAAATAGTTCAATAAATAATATATTAAAATGGCTGACGCCGTAAAATACTTTAAAAATTTTTTTTTCCGAATTTTGAAAAGTCGCTGCCAGGATGTTGCAACCTTCAAAATCAGCAGCCATATTTATTTTTCAATTTTTCTAGAGGTATATTATGACATATTAAAACGGCAGACGCCGTAAAATACTTTAAAAATTTACTTAATTTTCATACCTGACTCACCTGAGGGACCCCAAACCTAACGCGGCCGGGCTTAGCTAGTACCCATTGCTTGTTTACTGGGTATAGAAGTCTCACTGGACGAAATTTCAGATACCGTAAAGAATGTGTTGTCAGATTTAAGCTGGCTCTCTAACTAAGAAGGTATAACGTTTTGAAATTACAAACAGACACTTCAATTTTATTTATGTATATAGATTAATTTTTCCATAAATATAATCAATCTTTTATAGAACTTTGAATTAATTGAATTTCAAAATGGTCATCAAAATACTGGTGGTCTATTATACCTTTAGCAACATGGCTATTACTGTTGGCATTTAACGAGGCAATAGGTCCAATATTATGGGAACGTTACTTTTTGACCACGCTTTAGGGCCAGATATTTAGTGTTTCGTATTACATTTTTCTCGTTATCGTCTTTTACTAATATATAAAAGAAGGCTATAGACTACATATAATCACGACAAGACCAATAAAAGCGGAGCACCAATGAAGAATGTTTCAAAATCGGGGAGAGTTTTTTAACTTACTTTTTTAACTATTCACGCGGACGAAGTCGCGGGCAGAAGCTAGTACAATACAAATGTTATTCTCAATATTTTCGTTACTTGCATTAGGAAAATTTATAAATAAAAGGCGATTTTATATTCCGATTTAGACCGAATTACTCATAACAATAAAAAATCCATAACATACTTTATCAACTTACAGGTTGGCCAAATAAAATATAAAATAATTAGCGTATTTTTTTATATTTTTTCATTTTAATTATTTGGTTTTAACTTTTTTGTTTATGGCTATTATACAAGGTAAGGCAGACATCTTAATGCAACAACCCTGCACATCGGGATAAGCGATGTATCAAAGCTGCCAAGTTGTCTTGGACAAGGGTGACGGGTATACTGTCTGTTCCCCTATAATGGGAGGGCCGAGCCCAACAGTGGGACATTTATAAAAATATTAAACGAGGCGGTTATTGCAGCTAACACTATATTTAGTTTAAATTGTAGTATGAGCTTTAATAACGCGGATATTGAATGATTTTAATCAAATCAAACATGCATTAACTTTGAAATGCGGAGGCGAATCAACAGGCCCTTGAAACAATATATCATTGTCAAAACAGACGTTAGCTTGATAAGAAATTTGATTCTAGAAACGAGTTCAGCGCTGCTAATCGATAATAATATTATAAAGAGGAAAGAATTGTATTTTTGTATGTTTGTAACGGATAAACTACTGGACCGATTCAAAAAATATTTTACCATTCGAATGCTTTTTGTTTTTTTTTAAGGCGGGGCAAATGCTATTTACGCACAACACTGGGTCCTTTGCAAGGGATAAGACCGTTATCGCATATGGAGGGATTCCATTGAAGGCAATCCAAACATATTTGATCAGCTTGTGTGGAGACTCCGAGAGGTTACACGGGCAGCAACCAATACCCACTAAAATCACCTTCCTCCCATGTGCCCCGCGCTTTTCTGTAGGAAAGGCTGAGACTTAGAACGTAGTTACGCACAGTCCGATCCTAGCGCAAAAAGTGCCTGCATGTGTCCCGGGAATCGGAACACATCCACTTCGTCATACGGAGGTCGTGAATCCTTTGCTCCCTTGATAGCTAGAGGCCACACCATTCGAATGCTACATTATCCGTGATTAATTTAGGCTATACAGAAATGAGGGATCCCAACTAAAACTTCAATAATGTAACCCATCAATTTAAACAAAATTGGCGCTGGAATCGGATTCTACGATTTTGATGAAATGTTATGTATATATATTGTAATAAAGAGTTATCTATCTAATGTTACACAATGTCCACCACAGTAGTCATGAGAACCATAGGGTATATTAATATCACATATACAATGGTCAAAGATAATATTATTTTTTGACGATTTTTTAAATAATTCGGTTTATAATTTAATTTGTATCCTACGAGTAACTCGGTTTTATAAGCCCACTAAATTATTATGTAAATAATCATCAGTAACTAATTGGACCTGCGTATGCAAAATGGAACCAACCACTGACAATTTTGGGAAAAAGCCGTTTTCATTAAAATTTAGCATATAAATAATGTGTCTATATTTTGAAAAACAAATATTTAAAATATTGTACATTAGAATATACAATATGCTAAATATTGTTTTTTTGCAAAATTAAATGTATAATTTTTTGTCAATAATTTGATTTGAGGTACTCGACATCCAGGTCTAAACAACTAATGATTCCTCCCGATGTGCCTGCGAAGTAGACTACTTTTAATAGACAACCACATTGTAGAAACCGTGTAAGCGGGACAAAGCTAGGAATGCATAGCAAGCAACACTCTTCCTTTTTTGTAATTGTCAATAAAGTTCAATATAGATCATTTACAAGTTAAAACTAAACTGACCTGCCTTACCCTCACAAACGAAAACACCCAAGCGGAATTATGATTTGTGTAGGTAGGTAGGGCCTAAAGCATCCGCTTTCGCAGAAATCGCATCACGAACGTGACAATTATTAAAATAAAGTTGCAACTTTATGCTGTCTTACTTACACCTAATAAAAAATCTGGATAGGTGTCAATAAAAAGCGGCCGTGCTAGGTACTCTAATCGAAAAAGTATTAGAGAAAGGTCAGGTATAAAGAACTTCGAATAAAAGTGCATATATGAAAAGGTTAGTGAAAGGAGATGAAGCGCAATGTCCGTCAACATGTCAAGACTGGAGCGAGTGGAGGACTATCGTCTCTGCCTACCCTATGGGAAACAGGCGTTATGATATAAGTATGATCTATTAGACGGAATAAAAGCTGAGACGGCGCCTATATATATAAAGGCGTTAATTGAAGTAAACTATTTTTTAAATAGTTTTTATTTAGTCGTGGTAGCGTAATGGTTAGCGCACGTGCCCCTAAATCAAGGGGCGCGGGTTCGATCCTGACCGGAACGCGCATGCACCTCTTAGTCAGTTTTTGATCTAATGTGCATATTGTTACAATTACCACGTGCTAAAAACGGTGAAGGAAAACATCGTGATGCAACCTGCACATCGAGATAACCGATGTGTCAAACCTGCTAAGCCGCCTTGGACAAGCGTGGCGGGTATACTGTCCGTTGCCCCATAATGGGAGGCCCGAGCCCAGCAGTGGGACATTTATGGGCTGACATTATTATTATTATTTTTTTTTTAAACTTACGACTGTGTTACCAATTTAGGTTACCAATATACCAAATAGGTTACCAATGGAAACTATTGCGGACTAATTCGATTACCTAATTAGTGTGTAAGAAATGCGTTCGCACGGCGATTGGCTTTCTATTCCAATATCGGCTTTCTTTAACCAGCTTCGCTCTGAGAGCTTGGGACTCGGTCTGGCAATTTTTACGTCTAAGATGATAATAAATTACTGCTATTTGAATGAATAATTAAGATAAATGACCGAAACTTGTAGCGGTCGTGACTATTTACCACTGCAAGACCTTCGTGCAGAATTCATTTACTCAATAAATAATCTTCATCGTTAGTACATGCTTAAATATGTATAAGCTAGCCGGCGTATGCTTGCCTATCGCACCTCTCTGTCCCCGGCGACGGAATAATCCTGCGGCCGGCTGGTGGCCGGGTTTTTAACTATCGCACCGGTGAACCTACCTGTTAATGAATTAGTTCGGCGCATTCGTAGCACTTTGTTGCAAATGTATAGCATGTAACGCTGTATCAAGTGGCCGTCTGCTGTCTGCTGATCTCCTGCAATAAAAAAATAAAAATAAAAAAAAATCCTTTATGTTGACCAGGAATATAAGCTACCACCATACAAAATTTCATTTAAATCGATCCAGTCGTTTCGGAGATTAGCCGGTATAAATAGACAGACAAACAGAGAACCAAAAACTTGAAAAAAATATTCTATTTCACTTTTTGCTCTCCCCTGACTCGGTTTTTAGCATTTTATTTCATTGTACAGAAAATCGAACTCTACGGTTTTGTTATATGTATAAATTATACAATTCTTAATTGTTTCTTTATCATTACGACTGTTACGACTTCATTTGCGTGTATTTTTTTCCGCAGAACCCTAAAATATATATAACCCTAAAATAACGCCTAATAACATTAGTACCTTCTTTTACCGTCTAATAAATGTTAAAAAAAGGCTCAAAATCAGTCTATTTCGGTCCGGGAATATCGATTTTGATGAATAATTAAAAGAAAAATAATTTTGTTATTGTTTTTTTTTGTATCCTTTTATCACCTTTTAGAACCCAAAAAGGGCGTCATAATCCCATTCACCTAGCTCAGCGGTTTTGAACAAACCAACTAAGTAATACTCACTGATTTAGCATTGAGTTCTATCTGTTTAATTAATTTTAAGATGTTTTCCACCAGAGGTGTGCTATGCAGCTATGCTAACGAAGATGTAAATCTACGCTACGAAAATATGTGACCGTTTCCGCCAATACTAAGCTATGTAGCTGTGCGAGGAAGATGCGCTATTCAACGACAAACGCGGGCATACTGACGCAGGAAAAAACTCTAAAACATTGTAATCTTATCACTTATTAAAACATCATTTGGAGGCGTTAAATTTTTGCTTAACAAAAGGTATAAAAACTCATAATATGGATACCTTGAAAGTGCAATTATTGGGTGCAACGAGAGACGGTGAGTGGCGCAATCACAAGGCTTACCCTGCGTAATATTACACGTGTATTATTCAATTAAATTCACGCAAAACTTGCTCATATATATGAGGACCGTTTTAGGCGTATTGGGTGCCAGGGTGCGAAAATAGCTCCGCGCCCCCATATCAAAAAAATAAAAATATATATAAAAAAATTACTTACACACATTAAATGTGTGAAATGTACTGCTTTGAGTCCCTCATATCAACAAAAAAATAAGTATATATAAAAAAAAAAAATTACACACCATCAAAAATGGTGAAATGTACTAAACCATGTATTTCTAATAGGAATAGCACCCGTATGCAACCACATTTATGTAAGAATAAATATTTCATAAATAAATAAATAAAAATTAAAGCAGACTGGGACTTTAGGGCTACAGAAATGCAATTAGTTAAAATATGGCTAGGGAAAAAAGCGTTATATTTTTCTATTGCAAAATGGAAAACATCAACCGTAAATTATATATGAAAGACCAGAAATCTTAAATATTAGGGTACAAGAAAATAAGTCATTGATTACATTTAATAATTATGAAAACCGTAACATCACACGATTAATTCATTCAAAATAACTTGAAGAGAGTGCTATGATATTGGACATGATGTAAGGCTCTTAAATAAATATAACTTCGATCTTAAAACGGGCTTTTATTTTTACACTAGTTAGTCTCTTTCAGTAGTACAAAAAGTATATCTCCTAATTGAATTCACAAAACCCGTTACTTTATAACATTTTTGAATTCCCATTATTGAGTTCGAGTTTTATACACAACTCTCATTTATCAGTCGTTTCCCTACGTCCTGGCTAACACAGCTATGTAGGCATTGGTTAACAATAAGAAAGTAGACCATTAAGCAATTGATAAATTAAATTCAAATAAATAAATAAGAAATTTGAATAATTTTTTTTTATGATTGCTATGAATGATTATGATTATAAAAATAAATTACCGCGCTCAAAACCGTTAAAACGTAGTTTTATTATGTGTACAAGTCGCGAAAACTTAAGAATATATTAAGAAATTTGAAGTGGATAGTTATATATAATTTATATTATAATTAGAAATTATATATATACATATATGAATAATAAACATAGCGTAGATCAAAGATGTTGTTGCTATGCTTTTTTTTAAAGTGCACTAGTCAAACGTCAAAAGCCATATACCAAAATTAAATGCCAAAAATTATATTTAAATACAAGTTTTTATACGAAAGTTTCTAATAGACATGAGTTTAGACATTGAGTTGGAAACTCGAGCGCGTTGTAACCTGGGTCATGGTATATTAAACAAAGAATATAAAAATATCCACAACTATAGACGTGGTAAGTATATCCACTAAAAACTAAACCCACTACAATTATAAAAAAAACATAAACAAAATAAAAATAAATCATCAAATTACTCGTCTGTTTATCTTGGCCCAAGAATGTATCCTCGTAGCCGTCTTGTTTTTTATCAAACTTAAAAAAAGTTGCAGGTTTGAGCATTGGAATCAAGTAGTATGAATGTATTTTTTTAATGATAATCAATCATCAATTTACATATTATATTGTATACCTTGTTTTTTCTTACTAGATACATTTTTAGTTAAATTGTCTTCAGATGATTAATATAAAACATTTTCTACTGTAATATCGTAGATATGGTTACCGTCAAGTGCCCTAACTTTTCAGATATTCATAAAATTAATATATTGACTCTTTGTAGATTCTTTGAATATCATAAGATAAAAAAGAAACTAGAATTTTATTATTTTCAATTAATTTAGACATTATACTTAAATCAACAATATTTTTGAATAATTAAAAAATCAGGCAAAGTTACGTCTCATATTCCTAATATTGCCTAATGGTGTAAACCAAAATGAACATGGACTTTGAATTCACACACAATCTAAAATGTAGCTTAGTGACGAAAGAATATAAATAATTTTCGAATAACATATTTTGATGTATTTTAGTATGATATATTACTATAGGCAATGATAGGTCTTAATTTTTTACAACCTCCATACATTAATAAAAAAATCAAACAAAAAAGAAAATATAATATCAGACAAACACAATACTTAGCATTCATTCACTGTGATCAATAATAATTGAAATTATAAAATCAGTCCAATAAAAATAAAATATTTGGCAAAATTAATTAATAAAATAATTTTTAGTGGGAATATGCATGAAATTCAAATATGAGTACATTTTTTATATGATTTCTTTATTGCTCTAGAATTATATGTCCAAGGTTATCGTTTTATTTAATTCCTTTAATTTATACATTTTAATTAATAAAAATAGTTAAATGCGCGGAATATGTAAAATCGCAAAACGTAACGCTATTGATCAAATGGAAACGTTGAGTCATTTTATATTGCGACATCGGGAATGTCGCAATTGAATCGCATTGAATTTCCTTTTCAACAACAAAATCCTAATCAGTTCATAAGTGACGGAGTTTTACGGTAACACACATTCATTTCGTTTTTCATTTTCATTTTATTGCAGGAGTTCAGCAGACACGCAGACGACTCACTTGATGGAAAGCGGTACACCGTACACACATAAACAAAAGAACATCAACCGAATTGAGAGAGAACCTCCTCCTTTTAGAAAGTCGGTTAAAAATAGTGACAAGGCCGTCAACCCTAAACTCGGCAAAGTTTAGTACATTTGTTTGTAAAACGTGCCAAACTTTACCTAAATTAGTATTTTAGACTTAATACTAGTTTATTTTCATGTTTAAGTATTAAAACTGATTAAACTACCAATATTTTATAGAATGAGTTAAATAGAATTAAAAATAGAACTTATTTCATAGACTTATTAGAAAGGTTTTTCCACAACTCTGGTAGCCGCCTTCATATACCTTGGTTTAACGGATGAACTGTCAAAAACGTATGCTTTTTGCCAGCATAATACACTCATTTTGTGTTGACAACTAAAATTTACATTTCCAGACTTATTAATTTAAAAAAGATATAGCTTATTTTTCAATATCGGCAAACATAGGACGTGAGGCAAAGTTAAGAAGTTTGACGGTACTAACACATTTCAAGGTAACTAAATAGCGTATGTAATTCATTGCAAAAATCCAGATTGTTATGTATAAAAATGATCTTCTAAGGAATGTCAACAATGTAAATTTATAACAAATTATCTATCAATATGAATCCTGATTTTTAATGAAAAAGAATTTAGACGGCCTATAAATGGAACATTAACCGTAAAAAAACTAAGTGGGCAATAGACCTTACTTGTGTATTGTGAAACAGGCCTAAAGTTTTTTTATTAGTCACAATGAACCATGACACTATTAACACGACAGACAAAAAACAAAGTTATGCTCGATGAACACTAATCAGCCGTTGCAATAAATAGGTAGGGTCGATGATCTTATTACGTATTCATTACGTGTAAATTTATTTTTAACCGACTTCCAAAAGTGGGAGGTTCTCAATTCTATTGAGGAGATGGCGGGATCAGATAGAAGAGTTCAGCTGCACACTCTCCAAGGTGTATCCGAAAAGCTGGTCGTTGCCAACCAGCCTCCTAGTTCTCCGCTCAATCGATGCTAGTGCTTCGAATTGATTATTCGGCTGAGCCATCATAAAGGTAAAAGCAGTACTCCATACATACTAGAAATTGTGCTTTGTACAATATCAGCAGCTGTTCTAGTTTTTAATCATAGTTTGTGTTCGACCTAAGAGCCAGACTTGAGAGTAGATAATGATGATGTTATATGAAAATTACTGATGGTATAAATTAGGAATGTGTTTTTTGAGAAAAATGTTACGAAAATTAATGAAAACAAAACTAGTGACCAAACAGTTTTAAAGTGTAGATAAAACCAAAAAGTCTCCAAAAATCCAGACCGTCTGTCCACTGGGTAATTAAGTATATACCAACGTCCATTCAAGGTTGTCTACGCCGGAAACACGCTGTATTTATTTTCAAAAATAATGATATTGTTGCAAATATATACACTAAATTTTAAAATGCAGTGAGAGATATGTCATTATTGTTAAGGTCAACCGTAATGAGTTTATTTTATAAATCGACGCCTTTTGGAGTTCCCTATTTAAAAACAACGGTTCAATTCCATTAACCTGTTTTTATTTCTTGAATTGAGCAGATATGCAGACGGCCCACTTGATGAAAAGTGTCTGCCATCGCCTATGGACATTTGTAACACCAAAGATGCTGCCCATGGGCTGCCGGTTTCCAAAAGGAAGACTGGAACCTAGGGTCTAATGCAAAAACATAACTCAAGGTTGTTATAGCGACATACTCTATATATGACTATGTATATATGTATGTATTTGTATGTTTATTTTGAGTATTTCTGTATCCAATGCCTTATTCCTCCACCACCTACATTGTCTGATTCAAATTTCTTTGGTTTAGGTTGCCTGGAAGGAATCGCTTTAAGCAATAAGGGCCTTCCTTCCAATTCAATATTGCCTAGAAAATATTGTAAATATGGTCTGTTTTTGTAATTGTATATTTTGGTGTGCAATACAGTGTTATCTCTCTCTCTCTCTCTCTCTCTCCTCTAACATAAGGCAAATGCACGTTCAATAAGATATAGGAATCGGCCATTAGCCGTCTCTACAGAACCTTTTGCTTCGACGTCCGACATACCTTTGGTTGTTTACTTTTTTTTTATCGCGCAATTGCTTTTTGTGTTTTATCACGAACGATCTATGCTCAGCACAAGGTTAAGCGAGTCTTTGATAATTGGTATTCATCAGTCTACTATTATTTATACCTAATGAATATTTTATTATAAAGGTTTGTTACAAGCAACTTGGGCTGCTTAAGTAGAGCGGTCACTTCCCCATGTAATAGGGTGCGAACACATATGATAATAAATTCTTTTTTTATTTTTTATGCATGATTTCATCAGACAGGCAGACGGCCCGCTTGATGGACAGCGGTTACCATCGCCTATGTACATTTGCAATACCAAAGCTGCAAATGCGCTACTGCTCTCTTAGGAGGGACTGGAACCTGTTCACTAATACTGGAACACAACTCAAGGTTTTTATAGTTGTATACTCTAGACCAGGAGTGGTAGACGTCCAGTCGAGCAAATGCCCACCTATATAGGTTTTTTGTCGTCTCTTACAACAGACCGTATATTACGTACTAAGTATTTTCTCGAAAATGGAATCACAAAACAAATGTATGACAGTATTGTGTACGGTAGAGTTGGTAACGGTAGACCACGAAGCACACACCGTGATCAAATGACAGAAGTGTTAAAACGAGGTCAGGTAAAGAGCATATCAAATAAACGTGCATGTATGAAGAGGTTAATGAAAGTAGATGAAGTGAAAGTTGTTTGTCAGGTTCGTCGCAAATGGAGATCTATAGTCTCTGCCTACCCTACCACGGGAAAAAGGCGTGATAATATGTATGTATGTAAGTATATTTTCTTTAGATTAATGTGTTACATTATTCAAGTTTTAGGGGATCCCTACATTTTATATTGCCTATATTAATCAGGGATAATGTAGTGTTCGAATGGTAAAATAATATATGAAATCGGTCTAGTAGTTTTTGAGTTTATTCGTTACCGACATACAAAAATACAATTTTTCCTCTTTATAATATTAATCTATACATAAAAATAAAATTGGAGTGCCCGTTTGTAATATTGAAATAACCGGTTTTACTACATGCACATGCAACAAAATAACATTTATTACAATTTTTGTCTGTCTGTTTGTTTGTTTCGGCTAATCTTTGAATGGCTGGACCGATATTGAAGGGACTTTTATTGGCAGATAGCTGATGTAATATGTATTTACGCTACTTTTATTTTAGAAAAAAAATATTTTGGAATTATGACGATTTTCAATCATCACGCGGGAGAGACCGCGGGGCGCAGCTAGTATTTATATAAATGTAGTTCAAGTAAATAAGGTAAAAAAATTGGAACAACCTTGACATAGCAAGGGTTATTGGTCCCAATTACAAAACCAGTAGTAGTCTGGTTCAAGTCATTTAAAAGATAAAACCAGCATTCAAGGAAATCTTCATTTTATGTTGAGTTTCTAGAACAAAGAATCATGTACAGGCAAGTCCGCTTCGAGAGCTTTCTGCGTTTGTAGTATATATTTACAATACTTCTGAATTTAAATTTAAATTTCCTTGAAATGTAGTATTAAAAATTATATTTTCTTAAGTTTTCCCGATAAGCATACATAACGTGGCGAATGATGGTGGAACCATCTAGTCAGTTTTAGAACTTTTGGAAAAAACTAGAACAATCTAGAAGGAAAAGACAAGGACGGATATATTTAGAAAAGGGTAGACGATGAACGAAAGGCAGAGATAGATAGATGTTAGAAAGAGATAGACAATGAACGAAAGAAAGAGAAAGATAGATGTTAGAAAGAGATAGAAGTATAAACGAAAGCTCCCGAACACAAGATTCGGGAAAGAAGAGACAGAGATAGATAGCTAATTATGTCATTTGTTTCATGTGGGTTGTACTGTTAAGAAATACGTAACTTGACAGACGTGCAAACGTCAAAACTAAAATAAACGGTTCGAAACAGTATAATTATACATTATGGCGACCGAACTTTCTGGCAGCGTAAGCCGTTCTCAAGAATTTTAGAAAAAAGTAAAAGATTCTGGAAGGAAGGGATAGATGACAAATAAAAGAATAATGAAAAGAAAACGAAATTATGGGTTCTAGAAAATTCTTCCGGGTATATAAACAGCGTAAGGCGCGCGCCTATCAGGCAGTTTAAGAGTTGACTTCAGTCCAAGACAGTGAAGTGACAAGTGCGATACTAAAGAGTTGCAAGAGAAGGTTAATAGACGACAGAGACGAATGTCTCTCTCCCTGAATGACGAAGTGGTGAATTTAGTGACAAGTTTGGTGGACAGATACGCGAAGGAGGTGTGTAGCGTAGTAGCGTAGTTCGAGAGAGGAATCAGAAGCGAGCTACACGCGATAATATCGGAGGTGGTCTACGCAATATCGGCGACGGTGTTGAGGGTGTGACAATTTATCGTCGGAACTGTGCATCGTTGGTCGTGCGTATAGGGACAACCCTGCAGAGAGGTACTACGTGCGGCTGTGTAAGTCAATAAAAGTTCTCAGTCAAAAACTGGTGCTTTCTTCCAATCCATAAGTGCGTAACCCCGCTCGCACGTAACAATAATATGACTACGTTTTAACGATTTTAATCGCGATCATTTATTTGATTTTTATTATACCGACATTACGGCCACTTTTCAGTAGCCATGATCACGGAATAATAAAAATCAAATAAATAATTATTTTTAATTAGGTTTTAAATATTTTTTAGTAGTAAGGCTTCTGTGCACTAGCTTCTGTGCACGTGGAATAGTTGAAAAAAGTAATTTAATAAACCCCCCGATTTTGAAACATTCTTTATTAGTGGTCCTCTCCTATTGGTCTTAGCGTGATGATATAAAGCCTTCCTCAATAAACGGGCTATCTAATACTGAAAAAAATACCAAATCAAACTAGTAATTCCTGAGATTAGCGCGTTCAAGCAAACAAACAAACTCTTCAGCTTTATATATTAGAATAAGGTTTATGTATTTCAGATGGTCGAACTGTATCGGGGGTAGACATGCGATTAAAAAAAATAGTTTCACATTAAGCACCTGCCTATTAAAATATACATAAAATGTTTGTTTATGTATTTATGTGCTGACAGTACACTACTACAGACCCAAAAAGGTCTCGAAGGCAATTTACTTTTATCTTGTTATATACATTTTTTTACTGCAAAACTGGTCATGCTGGCTGTCTGCCCGTTTGTTTACCTTACTGGAAACTGGTTACAGCCCCTATGCACTTACAACACCAGATGTGAAGGTAAACTTGATGCTACGCTTTGGAAGGTATAAAAGGGATGGTATGGGAAGATCAAACAAGAAGAGTGGGATATTGTATAGCTTGGGATGGATTAAGGGGGAAGTGGGCTCTCGGACGCACGAAACACCATTAGCTCGAGGCTAACCGTTTCACGTTAATATTCTGTGAGAGCGTGGTATCACACTGATCGCTAATGCCTAAGAGCTTATATCATGATAATGAATCCATCATTACCTCTCCACGTTTCAATATAATTATTGATATTATAAATGCAAAAGTAACTCTGTCTGTTCCGTTTTCATGGAAAAACTTCGGGACTGATTTGGATGAAACTCATGATATATACATGAACGTAGAATATTTTTAATCCCGAAAAATGGTATAGTTTCCGGGATAAAAATATCTTTGTCTGTCTTTTTGTTATCCCTTTGATTTGCTTGAATTTCGGTTTATACCAGTAGGTATGTAATTTTAATACCGAGAGTGGAAAAGGCTTAATTTTCGTCCCGGAAGGTGGGATAGATTTATATAAAGGCTATCCCAGAAAGTATGAAAGTGATTTTGGGATTATTGTGATTATGGTCATTTGGTTCTTTTTGGTCATTTTGGTCGATTTGGTATAACTTTGTTTATATGAAGTTTAATTACAGTAAATGGGCATAGATACTGTTCATCCCGGGAGATGGGATAGTTTGCGATATAAAATGAAGTGAATCTTCCGGGGGCAAATAGCACTAACAAAAATTTAATACAATGTAGCTTTTAGTAACGACTGCTCTTCAAACAAGAGGCACGAGAGCACCCGAGGCGTAGCCGCAAAATGAACCTTAGAAATTTATGTACGCGCGTAACTTAAGAACGACTTTACCGATTATGATGAAATTTTATGTGTGTGTTTGAGTGGGTCCGCGAATTATTTAGGTTCACAATTGGAACCGGTAGATGGCGCCGGGATCGGATCGGATAGATTTTTATTTTTTTTGCGCAGGACAACGTATGCCGGGCCCTCTTAGTATTATCATGAAATTATAAAAATGGCATGTCTGTACATTGAAGCTATTTAAAAATAAAACAACTGGATTACACTATATAAACGATGGAGAAAATGATGTTTTTTTAGATAGATTGTCTGTTTGCCAGTTCGTCTATTTGTTCGGGACTCACATAACACCTACTGAGCCGATTTTGATACGGTCGATAGCAAATTCCCTGACTTTAAATTTCCGGTACTTTATATCCCTATAATCCAGCGGGATTTGGAACGACCGATTTGGAAGCGGTTTTCTCACGTTGCCAAATGATATATGACTTGCTTTCTGGAGAAAGCAAGTCATATATCAACAACTAAAAAACTTTAATAGAAAAGTTGTAGCTGCGTCTGTAACATTTCATGTTCTGGGATTAGTGAGAATTTCGGGATTTAGGTATTCTCATTGTGATTGACCCATTCGCCTGCTGGATACACTGCCTGGCACGAATGGAAGATCAGCGTCGTTGTTATCAACCTGCATTTGCTGAATTAGGGCCTGTTTAGTTAACTTTTGGCTTTTATTAAACTGCTTATGTATTATTTCCAATTCAAATAATTCTAAATTAACATTATTTTCTTTCTATACAACCTTATCATAATAATAATAATAATGTCAGCCCATAAATGTCCCACTGCTGGGCTCGGGCCTCCTATTATAGGGCAACGGATAGTATACCCGCCACGCTTGTCCAAGGCGGATTGGCAGGTTTGACACAACGGTTATCTCGATGTGCAGGTTGCATCACGATGTTTTCCTTCACCGTTTTTAGCACGTGGTAATTGTAACAATATGCACATTATATCAGAAAACTGACTAAGAGTGCATGCGATCCGGTCAGGATCGAACCCGCGCCCTTCGATTTAGGGGCGCGTGCGCGAACCATTACGCTACCATGGCTTATACAACCTCAATTTTTAAATATTAGTTAAACAACTGTGATCTTTGCTACCCGCACAACATGGACGAAGTCGCAGGCAAATTGTATATAATAATAATATTAGAAAGTAGCATGATAGAGAACGTGCACTTAAATATCTATCCTTAAATCGATTATTAAAATTATTTTTTTTTTTATTGCAGGAGTTCAGCAGACAGGCAGACGGCCGACTTGATGGATAGTGGTTACCATCGCCTATGGACATTTGTAACACCAAAGGTACTACTAATGCGCCGCTGCTCTCTTGAAGGAGACTGGAGCCTGGTCACTAATGCCGGAACACAACTAAGGGTTGTTATGGCGACATACTTTAGACCAGGGGTGGTAGCCATCCAGTCGGGCAAACGCCCTACCACCTGGCTGTGGGTTGTTTTGTCGCCTCTTACGACAGGCCGCCCGGCCGCAGGAATTTGTATTCTTTCTCCGTTCCTGCACGGATAAAATTATTTCTCGCTATTCCAACTACTGACTAATCGTTATTGACGTCAATTATTCAATCAATACGCTATTGTTTTTCTATTATAACGAAAGATGTAAAAAACAAACTATTAATTGATTTAGATTAAATGAACAATACGTTCAGGGTTGAATAAATTAATAAACGTTTCTCTTAACTCGCGCAAATTGAGAAACTTAATTAAATATCAATTAACATAAAATTACGAGACATAATTATTATAATCATATTTTTTACTTCTTACTACTTTTTTCTTTTAAATGGGAAATATCTTTGATAAAAAATGTTTGTGTAAAAGATTTTTCCAATTATCTTTTCCATTTCTAATGTCTAAATAGACATTCGGTCTAAAATCATTAATTCATTAAATTTAACCCAAATAAATTTAATTAAATTCATAACCTGGCCATAACGTCTAGAAGTCGAACTAATTTTGAATACCTTCTGACAATATTTTATATTATCTGTGGTTAGGATTCAAAGTAATTTATTTAGCGGGTTTTGGCGGGAACTAAAATAAGATGTTGTGCTGTGCAGTTTTATTTTCTAAAAATGTGTAAAATTACTCTAAAATGAACAATAGTTGTATGATATTGATAGTTTTTGAGTGGTAATTATGTGTTTTGTGAGAAATGTGAACTTTATAGTCAAATGTGGAATTTTGAGTTATCACAAGAACCCCGTTCTATGGCTAGTTGTTTAGTTGATAGCCTACAGTTCAGCTGAGCCATGCATAGCTTTAGAAAATGAAGAAACTATATTGTAATCTAAGATCTGGCTCAAATGTTTAGGTGCCAAGCTATGGACGCAAATAATAATTTTAAAATCAATTTTTATCCAAGCCTAAAATTCACAAAAAATAACTAAATACGCATATAGCAACACTAAGTATCATAAGAGCAGTGATTTTTAAAGCGTACCAAGATACCTAGACGAATTTAAAGCAAAAATCATTTCGACATAAGTTGATTTTATTAATTACCAACGAACCGCCGACATGACAGATTTGCAATATAAGAGAATAATTGCCCTATTAATTATCATAAGATGTTAAAGCTTTTGCTTACAAAATTATTGTAATTAATGTATGTCTTTGAAGACCGCGGGCCATAAAAATGGTCCGGATTTTTGGGAGGCTTGCGTGGCGTCACAGAAAGGCCAACACCTAGAGGCCCCTTGACAAGTTTAATCTAAATGTAGCATGACACTGACCGGCGATTATCCCTGTCTACACCATATAATAATGCACCGAAGCACAAGTCCCGGCTTGTGTAGGACTATTGTGAGAAATGAGAATAAAAAGTACCGGGCTATTGAGGTGAACTGCTAGTGGTACTAGGGGTCTGGAAATATGGGCCTGCCCGTCGCAATGGTCGGAGAACATGGAACAATGGGCAGACGGTGACTCGTTACTGAAAAATGCCATGGAAGACAGGGCCTCATGTATGTGAGTGGCTAAGGGGTGTGAAGGAGGAAAGAGAGGTGGGCTGTAGGTGCACTGAAGCTGCTTCTGATGTGATGCCATATATCACTTCCAACGCTGGAGCTTGAGGCTTAGCTCTAGCGATCTCCAGTCCGTCCCGGGTGGCAAAGGCAAGCACGGAAATGGGGGCCTTGCCTTAACCCGCGGTCAGGTCCGAGGTGTCGCTATTCATCTAAGGCTTCGCCACAAAGCCCCTTGCAAGTATTATGGCCCTAAAGTCTCAACCCCGAAAGCCATAAATATTTGCGGCCGTTCAGGATTTCTTGAAGTAGGCAGTAACTGTATTTGAAAGATGGAAGCCGCTTACGTATCGACACCGTTGCGTCCCATACTAAGGGGCGTCCCATCATTCAAGGCACCAACGACATTCCGTCCAGTCGCTTCCCAGCGTCGCGGCACTGTCCGTTCGGTTTAAGAACAGCTGGCACACCGACGATGACAAGAGACCGGCGGATGTCGTTGATTGCCGCATGTCGTGAAGTTCTACCAGCACTCCTCGAACAATACGAGCCATCATGACCCAGTCTATCAACTTTATCATATCATTAGTATTTAAATATTTATAAAGTTAGTTAGTTTGATATTGTAGCTTATAGCATGATTCTACGACGTAGAATATTTTATAAAATAGATTTATTTGCAAAACACATGAATTTAGAACAACAAATTAGATAATATAATAAATTTCCTGAAATAAAGAATCGCGTGCAATATGGTTATAAAACAATGCAGTTATTTAAAATCCGTTTCTTTGTTAGTTAATAACGTTATTATTTTACGTTACGTCATTCATCTATCTGATTCCACCTAACTCTCTTCTCTATCTCTCATAATATCCTCTATCTGATCCTAAAGGCTGGCAGCTCGCGAACTTGGCCACTGGTGTTGCTAACATCCATAAGCGACGGCAAGCAGTTTTAATTACACTATACACATGTTCAGTTCGATAACATGCCATTGTTAAACATTTGCTACTTAATGGCATGTGTATCAATACATTGCTAGTGATAAGTATGCCTATTTCGATCACGTTCAAAAGTCACCACTCGTTTGATTATTGATTCCCGCGATTTCATCCACGCTTGACTTGAAAATCCCGCGGGATTCCGGAACACAAAGTACCGCAGCTTTTAAAAAAGAATGTTAGGTATTTGTAATGCTAAGGGTAAAGGTAAAGATACGTTACGTAGTGTTTGCGATTAACGCAACTACTTCATTCCATAAAACCTCATTACATCAACACATATACCACCTATATTATTAAAAACCACTCATGTCACTCGCCTTACATACGTCTAAACATCAAAAAACAATAATTGCTATATAAAATCTAAAATACATATAAAACCCTGTAAAACCATAAATATAGCTATAATTGGATGGATTATTGTTTGGATGTATAACGCACAATATTATTCGTTTACATTTTAATTACTTCTAAAATTGTTAATTTAATTTGGTTTGATGTCTTAAATGTTTCTATAACTAAAAGATCGTTCTAACGTAATAAAAGTTTGAATATTGTGATTTAATAAACGACCAATCAGAGCAGAGCATATGGCTCGGAGAGGGGTCAGACGCCCTCTATACTTTGGTAGTATCTACTTCGGTAGACTGAGGAGTTTTTTGTGACACATTTGGTTGGAGGCAACAGGTCGAGTTGGACCCTTGAGAATTTTAAAGAAAGTATTGAAGTTGGAAGTATGAGCGGTGCCCTGAACCCGCTGCTCGGTCTAAACTATGTTAAAATGTCTTTTAAATCTAAATTAAAAATGTATAAACCGTGGCTATCGTGTTTTATGCTCGCATGTTACCCTGATGACGCCCACTTAACCTGCAATAACTAAAGATGTCGTGAGAACGACGCCTTCTCCGACACATATATATATATATATATATATATATATATATATATATATATATATATATGGTATATATAAAATTGTAGCAGATCTTTAAATTTAATATAACCAAAAAACAGGTAGGGTAGGGTAGGTAGCCTTCTAACCTGTATCAAAAAAGTTCGGATTTGTGCATAATAAATAAATGTGCCGTGTCTCCCACCCATATATTTTAATTTTACCTATACCTACCTGCTTTATTACATTATTCAAGGCTTCGAAGAAATTATATAAAATTGCTAGTTAATGTGATTCTGAGTCAAATATCACTTTATCTAAATTGAGTAGACATTATAAATAATGGCTAGATAATATATATAATATCCGGATTTATTACTTTGGCTGTAACATATATAAATAGATTACAAAAGGAAAAATGTTATGAATATGCAGCGCTGTAGTGAGCTTGAGAAAAATATAATACACATGTTATTAATAACAGAAAACAAAATAATATTTAAATTCAAATATTACAATGCAATAATGGACCTGGAACAAAATATAGCGTTTAAATCTTCATAATTTATGTTTCAATTCTCATTTGTTATAGATAGATAGATAACTCTTTATTGTACACCAATACAAACACGAACTTAAGACTAAATTATATCTAGTTATGTACAAAGGGCGGTATATCGCTAAAAAGCGATCTCTTCCAGACAACCCCCGTTGTTATACGATGTTTATATTTAACTGATAGATTAAAATAAACCAAAAAAGATAACCGGAAACAAGAAAATTCATAGCACACAAAAGATATAAACCATTAAACAATTTAATGCAATAAAAATTACACTTATTTAATAAGTTTTATCTCGACCGTTTGATTCAAAGATTATATTTTACATTATAATTTGAACAGCTGTTTGGAAACATTCTAATGTCGGAAATTGACAGCTCAAGTGTTTCAATTATGATAGGAATGAGACACTGTCAACGTTAAAGAGTAAATGAACTAGACTATTACAAAAGTTTCATAGGTGACACGTTTAACTGACAATCTATTCGAATTAAAATACCGTTGGAATCACTATATAATTAATTTTAACTATACAAACACGTATAACATAAGTACAAATATAACTAGACACTTCTAGTACAAACTGCACGATTCAATAACACGCGCAAAGTCCCTCACTATATCGCTCATCGAATCTACGTCTTGCTCGTATCATCATCATCATCCTCGCTTGACAGCCCCACCCCTCCGTTCGGGCATTGTTTTATAGTAAACTGTATAATACAACAATCACTGCGTCGACTGAGTTTTTCCAAGAAAACGTAATCTGCACACCTGGTTAATTATTCCTTTGAACGGCCAACAAAGTCGAAAACAATAACAATAGGCTATTGTCTAATTGTAAATTTTAAACACAAAGTAAACAAACAATCTTTATCCGTGCAGAACGGAGAAAGAATACAAATTCTGCGCGGCGCCTGTCGTAAGACAAAAAACCAAGCCAGGTGGTAGGCATTAGCCGACTGGATGGCTACACCCTGTCTAAAGTATGTCGCCATAACAACCTTAGTGTTCCGCATTATGACAGGCTCAGTCTCCTTCAAGAGCAGCAGCGCATTAATAGTACTTTGTTTACAAATGTCATAGGCATGTAACGCTATCCATCTAGTGGCGTCTGCCTGTCTGCTGAACTGCAATAAAAAAAAAAAAAAAAAAAATTCGAAATGCAGGTGCGCATTTCTTTTGCGCTATGTAACAATACAATACCTTAAAATGCTTCTCTATAGACGACATTTAACGTAAATGTATGATGATACCGGCAATATCAATACCTTATTAGGTGCACAAGCTGTATAATAAGCTGTTCAAGTAATTAAGGTTTTTTTAACTATCCCACGGGAACTCTTTGTTTCGGGATTCGGGTTATAATGTTTCGGGATCAAAAGTAACCTATATGTTGACCATATAATATATAAGCTACCGCCATACAAAATTTCATTTAAATCAGTCCAGTCGTTTCGGATATTATTATTAGCCCGTACAAACAGACAGACAAACAGAGAAACAAAAAATTGAGAAAAATCTAAATTAGTTCTATTTCACTTCTTACCCTCTACTATCCCCCTGACTCGGTTTCTAGCATTTTATTTTCATTGTACAGAAATTCGACCTCTACAGTCTTATTTTATGTATAGATGTGATTCTTAGATCACGGATCAGTTTAAGTACTTGGGATCTGTCCTAAGTGCGTCCGGGGATATCGATCTCGACGTCAAGGCCCGTATCACAGCAGCTTGGGCCAAGTGGCGTGAGGTTACAGGTGGCATTTGTGACCCCAAAATGCCGGTCAAATTAAAAGGACAGGTCTATAAATCCATCATTAGACCTGTCCTTTTGTATGGCAGTGAAGCGTGGCCAGTACTTGGGCGACACAAGCAAGAGCTGCGTGTCACGGAGATGAATATGCTGCGATGGATGTGTGGAGTGACGCGGAAAGACCGGGTCAGGAACTCCCGCATCCGCGGCAGTCTTCATGTCCGTGACATAGCAGACAAACTGCAAGAGTGTCGCTTACGCTGGTACGGCCACGTTTTACGCAGACCGGCTAATTACGTGGGGAACAAATGTCTAGCCATGCCGCCTCCGCCAGGTCCCGGTCGAAGGGGAAGGCCCAAGAAATGCTGGCTTGACGTCGTGAAGGATGACATGCGTGCCAATGGTCTCAAAACGGGGGATGCTGAAGACCGCGCGAAGTGGAGTAGGAAAAGTAGGAAAGCGGACCCTGGGCGTCGGAGTGAACGCTCCGAACGCAACCGGGATTTAACGCTCGGATGATGATGATGATGTGATTCTTAGATCATGAAGTAGTTTTCAAAGAAGTTTAATGTATAAAATATTGCTGAATGAATGAGTACAAACGCTTTGTGGTCTACCATAAAGTTCAAGCTAGGCAATTAATATGGATATATTTACATTGGAACTATGGGCGACCTCATCACTCTTTGAGATCTCTTCCAGGCAACTCAGTATCCAAGAAGACTTTAAAAGAAAATTTTAACATTATTTGGTGGTGTTGCTAAATTAAAACTAATACAATTGTAGGTCAAAGAAGCAAGTGTGGTGTGTAAGAATAAGCCTGAATGGCGCTCTGTTGTTCGTGCCTACCCCGCAAGGGACCTGTCGTGAAGTTATGTATGTATGTATGTACAATTGTAGGTAATTGAATACTCATCTATATATATAAAAGAAAGTCGTGTTAGTTACACTATTTATAACTCAAGAACGGCTGTACCGATTTGGCTGAAAATTGGTAGGGAGGTAGCTTAGAACCAAGAGACGGACATAGGATACTTTTCATCCCGTTGGAACCGGTAGATGGCGCTGAGATCGGGTTCTAAAATCCTCCTAATTACCTGGAGCGATTTTAATTATTTTGTTTTTGTGTGTTTGAGCGGGTTCGTGGATGGTTTAGATTCGCAATTAGAATCGGTAGGTGGCGCTGAGATCAGGTACTAGAATCCTTCTAATCACCTGGAGCAATTTTGGTGGTTTTGTTTTTGTGTGTTTGAATGGGTCTCCGAATGGTTTAAATCCACAATTGGAACCATTAGGCGGCGCTGGGATCGAGTACTAGATTTTTGTTTTTTATTTTTTAAAAATATACTATTACAGATATTTATGGTGATGGTTTTACCCAATACTTGTTTTTGTATAAATTAGAATGCCAAAAGTCACCATATAACAAACACTAAAAGGTCAATTTAATAAAAAAATTACATCTACATATTTTAGGCGGCTTCTTCTATTAATCCCTATTAATATTATAAATGCGAAAGTAACTCTGTCTGTCTGTCTGTCTGTCTGTCTGTCTGTCTGTCTGTCTGTTCCGTTTTCACGTAAAAACTACTGGACCGATTTGGCTGAAACTCAGTATGTATATATTTTCGATACCGAGGATGAACATAGGATACTTTTTATCGCGAAAAATGGGATAGTTTCCGGGATAAAATGATATTTGTCTGTTTGTTTGTTATGCTTTTACGGAAAAACTACTGGACCGATTTGGCTGAAATTCGGCACGTATGTAAATTAAATACTGAGGATGGACAAGGGATAATTTTCATTTTGGCCTTTTTGGTAATTTTGACCTATTTGGTCATTTTGGTAATTTTGGCCTTTTTGGTCATTTTGGCCTTTTTGGTCATTTTTCCTTTTTGATCTTTTTGGTCATTTTGGCCTATTTGGTCATTTTGGCCTATTTGGTCATTTTGGCCTTTTTGATCATTTTGGCCTTTTTGGTCATTTTGGCCTTTTTGGTCTATTTGCTCATTTTGGCTTTTTGATCATTTTGGCCTATTTGGTCATTTTGGCCTATTTGGTCATTTTGACCTATTTGGTCATTTTGGCCTATTTGGTCATTTTGGCCTATTTGGTCATTTTGGCCTTTTTGATCATATTGACCTTTTTGGTCATTTTGGCCTATTTGGTCATTTTGGCCTATTTGGTCATTTTGGCCTATTTGGTCATTTTGGCCTATTTGGTAATTTTGGCCTTATTGATCATTTTGACCTTTTTGGTCATTTTGGCCTATTTGGTCATTTTGGCCTATTTGGTCATTTTGGCCTTTTTGATCATTTTGGCCTTTTTGGTCATTTTGGCCTTTTTGACCATTTTGACCTTTTTGGCCAAGTTTTGTAATTTATTTTGTTGACAGATAGACGGGGGATAGTATATATAATTAGCGATACAAAATGAAGTGAATCTTCCGTGGGCAAATACATAAAAATATTGTAATATAATATAACCTGTAGCACTTGCTCTTTAAACAAGAGACACGCACTAGAGGTTAACCCGCGGCGCAGCCGCGGGGTAAACTCTAGTAATATATAATATTATAATATCTAATAATCATAATAAGTAGAGTTTACCCCGCGGCGGCTCCGCGGTTTAATCTCTAATACGTGCCTCTTGTTTAGAGAGTGCTATTTGCACCCCGAAGATTCACTTCATTTTATATCAATGTTACTAATATTATCAGAAACAACGCGAAAGTCGTGGTACCGTAATGGTTAGCGCACGCGCCCCTAAAACGAAGGGCGCGGGTTCGATCCTGAGCGGGACGCATGCACCTCTTAGTCAGTTTTCTCATCTAATGTGCATATTGTTACAATTATCATGTGCTAAAAACGTTGAAGGAAAAATTCGTGATACCACCTGCTAATCGAGATAACCGATGTGTCAAACCTACCAAGCCGCCTTGGACAAGCGTGGCGTGTATACTGTCCGTTCCCCCTATATGGGAGGCCCGAGCCCAGCAGTGGTACATTTATGGGCTAACATTTTTACATTATATACGCGAAAGCTCACGAGCATCGGCTTCATCATCATGTGAAGGTTGAGGCGATCCAGTTCCTCGACAGACGGATATAATGAGAAGGCTCGAAAGAACAAAACCGTTTGAACTAGTGCTTTAAACAAAACTAAAGTGTGGTGTCAACAAAGTGTCTTTCCCTTAATAGAGACGATAAAAAAGTGCTAATGGACACTTTCTTAGTTTAATACTTTTAGTCAATTTAGGTAATATTTAATACTTATTAGTCTTTTTAGATCAGATTGTAATATTATTGTGGTATTTTTAATAACAATTTAAGTAAAAAAAAATATTACAAACTATCAATCCCCTGGCATGAAAAGTATGTCCATTTTTAGTATTAAAACTACATTGAAACAAAATTACAGCGAAACCGATCCAGTATTCATAGTAATTTTCCGTACACACAACCTGCCCTCCCGATGTACAGCGGTTACTGTCGCCTATGGACATTTGTAACACCAAAGGCGCTACCAAAGTGCTGCCACTCTAAGCGGATACTGGAACCTGGCCACTAATGCCGAAACACAACTCAAGATCGCTGTGGTGGCTTACTCTAGACCAGGGGTGGTAGCCATCCAGACGGGAAAATACCCCACCACGTAGCTGTGAATTGTATTGTTGCCACTTACGACAGGTCACCAGGCCGCAGGATATGGTATCCTGTCCCCGGTCCTGCACAGATAAAACTTTAATATAAAATAAAAAATTCATTGGGAACCCACCGAATTATCTGGGAGAGATCGCTATAAGCGATGATGCCGCCCATTGTTCCAATGCAAATGTGTTCATATTGATTGCGTAAGTTTAACTTTATGGTGAACAATAAAGTTTTTGTTTTTTATAAATGTGTTTGTGACTAAGACCGAAACTAAGAATAATCTGATATCTTCGGCCTTAGCACCTTCCCATTAAATTTGACCAAATTGTAACACATAAATTAATAACTACTGAATAACTCTTAGACAAAGATAAAGAAATTACAGAAAAAAATAAACGAAAGGAAAGATCTAAGTGTAAATTATTAAGAAAATAGTAAATAAAAAAAAGTGTTTTAAGTGTCCTCTCTATATATTGGCAAGAGTGTATGTGAGTGAGTGTGAACGGGTGTGTATGGAAGATCAATTTCAAGACCATTTTTATTCAGTCATTGAAATTAAAATAAACCAGATAAATAACTACAAACAAGGAAATTGGATTTTTTCTTAATGAGCAGTTAAATATTTAACTTTTAAAGTTCACGGCGTAAATGTTTATAAATTATCAAATAATATAATGCAATGAATTTTAATCAGTATTAATAGGTACTTACGTTTGTATCCTTAGTTTAGATTTAAAGATTAAATATTTTAGTTTATCGTTTATTAAGTCGAGATAACGGTCAAGAGCTTTCAGTTAGGGACTGCAATCCGGAAAACCGGATCCGGTAATCCGGCGGATCCGGCATCAATATGCACCTACCGGATCCGGTACACACATAACGGATCCGGTGACAATCCGCAACGAGCGATTAGTTTGGCAAATTAATCGCGCGTTGCACGAATAGGTACTTTATACTCGTGGTGCTTGTGCATGCGAGTGGTTTGGGGCTGATAATGTCACTATGCCAAAGAAAAAAGACATGGGACTAGAAATGAAAAAAATCTTGGAAAAACTTAAGCAAGATAATGACTTTTACAATACTGTGGAACTCGTGGAAGAAGTAGTAGAGAAGAAGAAGAAAAAAGACTTAACATTACAGGCAGATTTACAATTACAGATCCAGGAAGAAGTAGCTTCTTATACAATACAAACTGTAAAAAGAAGTTTTTTTTGATAAAATACTAAAGAAGGAAATGATGGCATTCGAAAATGAAGGAGTTCGAGGAGAATACTTGTCTGCTATTCATGATTATTTCCTGACAATTAAGCCGATAAGTGTAGGCCTTTTCAGCCACAGGCTATATTTGTAGTTCTATTAGAAGTCAATTGGCAGATGAGATAATGAACATTGTTTCCTAAGATCGTTTTTGAGACCAAAAATTGTTCGTTTGTTTAAAATTTAAATAGTACAAATAATGATTATTGTGATTGATGTGCTATTCATTTGATAGATTCTAGATACTATTGTGATCGCAGTTAAGATTAATTATTACGTTATGTTTAATTATATAATTTTGATTTCTACTTTATCTTTATCTTAACTTGTATCGTACCCGGGAAAATTCCCGCGGGGTTCCCGAGATACACATTTTATTACATTAAATTTGCTATCGACTAGTAAAAAAATTACATTGGAATTCGATTTTTAAAATCTGGTCGCTTCAAATCGTTCTCAGAAAATATCACGAGGGTTTTTCGGGACAAAAAGTAGCGCTATAAGTCTAAAAGTTTGCGGTCAATCTTCAAAACCGCATCGAAATTGACCAATTAGTTTTTTACGTGAATCCCGTACGAAATGACAAACGGACAAGAAATCTAAAAAAATGCATCGTGTTCTCTATCGTTTATATAGTCTATTCCAATTGCGGTTTTTTTAATGGCTTCATTGTACAGACATGACATATTTGGAATTTCATCTTTATAAATTTAAATTACGTGTCACGTTGTTTGTCCGCGATTGACTCCTAAACTACTCAACCGATTTTAATCAAATTTGCACACCGTGTAGTTTGATCCAACTTGAAAGATGGATAGCTTACATCTAAATGGACCCTGTAGATGGCGCTGCAATCGAGTTCTAAATTTTATTTCTTCAGGGCAGGACGTCTGCCGGGACAGCTAGTAACATTATAGATGTCTCATATTCTGAAAGTACGCTCGCAGGTGCATTATGACAGGTATGAAAACAGTACTTTTCGTCCCTGGCAAACGACTTTCCCTACTTTCAAACCATTTAAAAAACTGTCCAAGCCATAGATAGAATGCTCATGTCCCAACTTTTTTTACACTGTTAAATTGCAACATAAATTTTTTAAAAATATCATCAATTTTGTAATATTATTTTATACTTACAATTTACTTTTCACTAAATTATTATTATTATTATTTATATTTTTTGCAATTCTGGGTCCAACTAAAAGAGAGGATGGTAGCTGGAGGGTCCGAAGTAACCTCGAAATTGAGAATCTCGTGGCCGAGCCTAACACAATAGGAGAAATAAAAGCTCACCGCCTCCGCTGGCTCGGTCACGTAGAACGGATGGGAGAGGATCGCAGCGTGAGGAAAGCATATTTGGGACGGCCGGTTGGTCGGCGTCCGGTCGGCCGTCCTAAATATCGCTGGACGGACAGAGTAGAGGCTGACCTGTCGGAGATAGGAGCCAGTAATTGGCGAGAAACCGCACAGGATCGAGGAAAGTGGCATGCTCTCGTTTCGGAGGCCAAGACCCACTTTGGGTCGTTGAGCCAACGGAGTAAGTAAGTAAGTATATTTTTTGCAAAATGCATAATAACGTTATGCTCGTATACCAATCTACTATTACATCTTACTACATTATTTAATTTAAATAAACTTCATCTAAATATTTACTATAATCGATGCTCGTGTGCCAAATTATCTCATGCCTAAATAGGTCACTTTTACCTTTCGTATACCAATCTACTATTACATCTTACTACATTATTTAATTTAAATAAACTTCATCTAAATATTTACTATAATCGATGCTCGTGTGCCAAATTATCTCATGCCTAAATAGGTCACTTTTACCTTTCGTATACCAATCTACTATTACATCTTACTCCATTATTTAATTAAAATAAACTTCATCTAAATATTTACTATAATCGATAACAAAAAATACTGGATAGTAAAATGCCACAGACAATAATAAATTACTTGATGTTTTATACATGACGTTTTGAATGAGTTCATCATATTTAGTTAAGATAAGATTAAACGCGTGATTTCATTACAGAATTGTGCATTTAGTAATAAGCTTTTTTTTCTTTCGTCATATTCTAAATGAAAAGTAGAGTTTTGACCTCGGTTGAAAGGCCTATTATGCAGTCGAACTATTAATGCCCTCGTTATGCTCGTGTGCCAAATTATCTCATGCCTAAATAGGTCACTTTTACCTTTCGTATACCAATCTACTATTACATCTTATTTTAAAGTTTGAAATTGTAGAAAAAAGCTCAACTAGTTAGAAAATAACACGTTTTCCTTACGTGACAATTTCTGCCCGTTCACTACTGTAAGCCGCGCAAAAGAACTTCCTTTCAAAAATTATACTTATTAATTAATAATAATAAAGTTTTTTACAACAAGCAGATGATTAAAAAGCTGCCGCTTAGGCTTTTACGATATATTGGCCGAGACTTGATTTCCATTCCAGTCCAATAAATTATTATAATAGATAATAAAAGCAGTATATATTGAATTAATTTGTATTCAAATTATTAATACATTGAATAATGTATTATTATAGTATAAATTTGTTCTTTCTAAATATATGTTTTTGATAAATTAATTAATCTAAATTAAACTACTTTATTCAAGGATTAATATAAAGTGCATTATCTACACTAATATTATATACAGAGGAAAATTTTGTAAGTTTGGATGTTCGGGGTAATCTCCGGTACTACAAATCCGATTTTAAATTTTTTAATACCAATAGAAAGCTACATTATTTCCGAGTGACATAGACTATATTTTATAGTGATTAATAAATAAAAAGTAAAAATGTTTAATGCCCAGCGAAGTGGGCACGGTAACGCCTGTCAAATATGTTACAGTAATAAAGTTCCACGCAAGTATTGCACACATCCTCATACGTGACACTGCGCACACGCAACAAAATAAATCAAAAACTTCCACGTGTACGCTCCATATATTTTATAATAGTTTCGTAGGGCAAAACATAATGCTCGTTAACGAAATCGCGGAAAACGTTCAAGAGCATTCAGTAGACGAACTTAAAAAAATAATGCAACATTTGTGTGCGAAGCCTTATTATGTCTCCAGTGGAATTTATTTTGAATAAAACCTTTTGAATTTGAATTGGAAACACGTGAGATTTTCCACATGAGGCTGTAGCACACACACAAAAGTTTTAAAAAAAAGTGAGTTAAAAAGCCCCCGATTTTAAAACATTGGTGCCTCCAATTGGTCTTAGCGTGATCATATAGCCTATAAACAGCCTTTCTCGATAAATGGACTACCTAACACTGAAAGAATTTTTCAAATCGGACCAGTAGTTCTTGATTAGGTATAGTGCATTCAAGCAAACAAACAAACAAACTCTTCAGCTTTATATATTAATTTAAGATTATTGAACCCAAAAATATCTGTTATTGTTATTAGCTAAATGAGAGCGAGTCTTTCAAACAGGAGTATATATTAAAACTTAATAAATGGTACCAACCCCAAAATTTTTGAGTTTACGATAATGTAACCGCTAGGGATTTTTTATTATTTTAATCTGCAAACAAACACGCATATTGTATATCCCCAACTTTAAAAAGTTATGCTTGTGTTGTGCGTAATATACAACGGAGTGGTCCGGATCCGATTCCAGACATCCAGACCATAGTAAAGAGCGGAGAAAATACGTTTCCGAAATATACTATACCAGGAATCGAACCCGGAGCCTCTACCTTGCAGTGACATAAGCTGGCAAATGCTTAGGCCATTCAGCTAGAGAGGTTGTCGATTTTACATCTCTAAAATTATGAAATTGAGGAAGTATTCTATACCTCTAGGTTTACCCAAAATGCCATAAAATGTTACCTAGCGTAAAATAATTAATAATTGTTGGATCCAAAGATGTCTGTATACAATAATTGTGATTGTATTAATTACATGTTACTTTTAGTGTTAATTTAATAATAAGATATCGCCGGCGTAAGTCCATGGCCTTGCAAAAAAAAAATAGTTAGGTACATTACTTGATCGACAAATTTGTGAATTGTAACAATATTAACCAAAAAAATAATGTCACCAAAAATTTATTAAAACGTCCTGCATTGAAGCCGATGATATATAATAAAAACTAAATTCAAAGCTTAAAAAAGTTTTAACAAATACCTTTTTTCTGCACGTGTACATGAATTTATTTTACATAATTTGCCTATTCTAATAATATATATACAACTTGATTTATAAAAGATAAAAACTACAAATAGTAAATCGTCGTCAGTTGGGACCGTTCCCAAAACGCTGACCGCATTACCGCGTTGTATGGCAACGCTTATGCATTGCCCAAAATACAGGCCAACGTTTTGGTTTCGAGAAACATCTATCAACCGTTTTGATAGGTCTTGATAATAAATTAAAAACCTTAAATAAATTAAATCTTCAAATATAGATTTTAACTTTTAATTAAAGGACGAATATTAAACAATTATTCGATTATTAATAAAATTAATTTAAAACACTTACATGAAAATAAGGCACGAAAACAAAAAAAACACAAAATCTCTCAACGTTCACTGCACAAATGTCAATATTCCCGCGCCGCGCGTTTCGTGTCACTACTCTTTAAATGGCAATTCTTTTTTTAAATGCAGTCAGTCCTATGCACTACCAAGTTGATTGGCCATACTGCCCGCGCAAGCGAGCATAGCACATTTATATAGTCCTTGTGCAACTACACGCTTGCTTTATGTATTGTCCCAGTAATGCTCTGTGAATCGTCCTATCTATAAACATAGTGAGCGCGTCTTCGCTGTTTAGGATTTATTGTACGTTCAATAGGGGAACATGTATTGTTGTAGTACACTACAGAGTGAACAATTCTGATATTACAAAACCTAGCAACTGACATTATGTTCTTAAGGAATATTTATGCATTTATTGTCTTTTTTAATTCAATTTAATTTTAAACGACATTAACATAACTGAAACCCAATGACAATTAAGTTATTTGGTTGATAATATATATAATTAATATTTGCTAAAGTTTTTGCGACTAGTAAACATTATAAACAGCTACGGAAAAGTGATAGAGACATAGGAATAAAAAAAAAGTTAAAGCGCTTAAAACCGTTAAAACGTAATTTTATTAAATATACATATTTTTGCTGGTGTATTATGATGCTATAAAATATATTTCAATTATGATTTTCCTCCAAATGCCGTAATAATAATAATCGCATGCTGCAATTTTTATTAATTCTGTTTACCTTTGGCGAAGTGCCGAAAGACAAGTTACGTTCTGAAGCGTCTTATTTATAATTGAACAGTCAAACGAACTTACCTGTAAGTGAAGTTCGACTGCAATTATGCGACCCTTGTTTCGTCTGAAGATGATAGTGGACAATTGTAGTATCGGCTGAAGTCTATGGCATCACATAAGTTTAAAAGTAAAAAAAGTAGCATATCCTGTTCCGCCTGCGACGTGCATTTGTAATTAACTTCATTTATTTTACAGTAGATAACTGATTTTACAATTTGGGTATAATAATATATTTATTTATATAGGGTAGGGTGGGACCCTATCATCTTCAGACGAAACAAGGGTCGCATAATTGCAGTCGAACTTCACTTACAGGTAAGTTCGTTTGACTGTTCAATTATACTCCCTTGTTTCGTCTTCGATGATAGTGGACAATTGTAGACGTTCAAAGACTAGTTGTAAAATCAGCTCTTTAATTTGTCACAATTATGTACATATTGGTACAAAATTATGTTTTTATGTCCTAAGCTTATTTATAATCGCACAAGGAAAATACTTTTGTTTTTTGTTTTTTTTTTGTTTTATCAATTATTCTAAAAATGTTAATAAACTTATTGAAATAATTCTTGGTATTTTTAGTATTTTGTACATCTTTATTAATTAACATAATTAACAATTGAACTAAAAAACAACATTATACTTAATTAATATTTACTTAGCACTATTAATTTTTTCAAATACTGCTTGAGAAAATGTTGTATTATTAATAATAGGTCTATTATAAAATGTAGCAAACATATTTGAATTATCTGTACAACCAGTCATCTATGTTAACGTTTCTCTTGAAAGCCACTGAACATATGCATGGCGGGTGCTATGTGCAGTAAATACAGTTGTATCTATATCACTCTCTTCCATAACTTTCTTTATCCAACGACTAATGTACTGGCTTTAAAATTCTTATGAAGTTTTCTGGTAGATATAAACAATAATAATTTTTTCTTTCTACCTAAGTAATTTTCATATACTTAGTCACTGCTCTTGCAGGACAAATATTTACATGTTTATTAAAAAATGGTAATGTTAGAAGAAGTTGACATCTATTAGCTGCTGATGTTTTCACATATTTTTCTATTTTAATACTATACAGTCATCTTTAACATAGATATTTTAAAATTGCTATTAGTGATATTGTCTGAGCTCTTTGGCCTGTGGCTAATGCTAATAATGACAGTCTTTTTTGTGTTAGTGTCTAAATTATTAGTGGTAACATAATTATTTTCTATATAGTTCCATAGTAATGATCCCATATATTATTATATTTTAGTGTTGTAGGTGTAAGTCTGTTAAAAACCTGTAAACAACCTTTTAATTTTGTCATTGTTACCTATGTGTGAGATGATAAATAATGATAATGCAGACCTAATTATGTTTAGTCTACCATATGAAAAACCTTTAAATATTTTGATAAAATATATAATAATTTGAGATATATTTGATGCATATATACTTAAATTATTTACATGGTAATATTTTTCTTTTGTTCAACAATATTGTAAGTATTGTTTTAATGTATTGAAAAAGATGATAACAAAATGACAACTTCTTCAAAGTTGATTCCTGAACCTATATAACAAGGCTTCCTTCTTAACACTCCTGACATCAATGATATCTTTCGATGAGGATGGTGTAACAATCTCGAGTTCTGTATTTGTAATATTTGTTGGTTTACAATTTTTTAATTTCAGTGGTTACAAGTTCACTGTAAATTGGAAACCAAGGTTGCGTTATCCAATATGGCGCTATGACAACACCTAAATAAATACTTTAAGGAGCACACAGAAGAGAGAAAAAAATATAAGGAATATATCTATCCAGCATATGGTTAATGCATCTACTGAAGCTGCATTTGGAATTGAACGCCAAGACACATACTGAACACTATTTGTTCTTGGTACAAATAAATCTATACATGGGTTGTCAGAATATATGAAAATATTTGAATCCTAATTCCCACTCTGTAATATATAACTGCTTTCTTAATTCAAAATTAGCAGTAACATTATCTTTAATGTTTATATATCTAGTAACAACCCAGAAGTTCCTATTTTCACATCATAGCCAAATAATTTTATTTATGTTGGTGGATATTGTACTCCTCCTTGTCTATTAAAATAAGATATAGCGGTGATGTTGTCAATTTTAAGTAATATTTCATGACCCCTAAGCTATTTTGTATGAACATTTTAAGCCAAAATATGCTGCTAAGTTTCAAATAATTTATATATAATTCACTTTCTAACAAGGTCCAAGATCCACTTTTTTAGTGTATACAATTCCATATTTTATTGCTGGGCAAACAGAAATAAGGTTACCTATACTTTGGCTAAATATATACATGTATCTTATTGTTTTAGTTTCCAAATTTTTTTATTTTTTTTGGTAAGATATGCCAACAGTCATATTGTCAATTGAATTGAAAACTAATCCTAAAAATGTACAATTTTGTTTGAACACAAATTCACATTTGTCTCTGTTTATGAGCAAAAAACTTAAATTATTAAAGTGTGAATATTGTATTTATATGTGTGCAACACATTGTAGATGTTTTGTCTATTAACAAAAGCCATCTAAATAAACTATTGAACAATACCTTTTTTATAAAGGTGAGCTATCACTGGTTCCATGATCTTGGTGAAAATGAATGGTGCTGTACATAACCCAAAAGGTAGAACATTAAATTGGTAGTAATTTCCTTCAAAAAAGAACTTAAGGTACTTTCTACTCTATTTATGGATTGATATAATGTATTAAACATCTTTTAAATCTAGTGAAGCAAGATAACTGTTCTATGGTCATCTAATTTGAAATGCTCAGTGGCGGTGAACATATTCAGTCCGTTAAGGTTTAATATAAACCTAAAGGAACCATTCACTTTCTAAACTAAAAATATAGGTGAACAAAATTCTTTAATTTTAGTATGCTTAATTCTATAGCTATTTTCTCTAGTAGATTTATAATTTCAAGACAAATATGTTTAAGAACACTTTTTGAAATTTATTATTCAAATAAACTGAGCTTTGGTGTGGTTTTGTTTTCAATGAAATACCATATATATATACCTTTAACCCATTTCAAAATGGTATTGGTAATATTTTTCCATTGATGAGTAAAATACTCTACTAATAACCTGCCAACGCTCACCTCAAGTTATTTCTCGTTGTAGGTTGGGGATTCCATTTGTTTCAGGAATGTTTTGTGTTGGTGTTCAGCCCCCTGCTGTCCGTGGATAAGGAGGGCCCCGCAAGTTTAAAGTTCTCTTGGTTGTTTTTCAAGTTGATAAGATGAGAGATCTTCAATCACGGGTGTCTATAAATAAGAAGTGACAGAGCAGCCTGCAACTGTCATTTATCTTCTTGATCATTTGTTTATTTTCATCAGAATGTTCTTTTGAACATAACTGTAGGGCATTGCCTAGGTATGATAGAATAGTAGATAACTTGTTTTTCAATTATTGTGTACCTCTTCTTTGAGGTATCAGTTATGGCAGCCTTTACCTCCAGATTTAACTTTGGGGCTGACATTGGTGGATAATCAACAACTTGTACATTATTTTCAAATATTTCTTATTTCTCAGTTTTCTTTAAACCATTTTTCTTTTTGTGGTATGGTTACACCCAATGGGAGATACTTTATATGTAATTCTTTTGTTAATGGGTTATCTTCCTGTTTTTTCAGGTTTTCCATCAACTAATTCAACGATTTGTTCATAAGGCAGACTTTATGATTTCATATCTTCAATCGATCAGACTCACCTGGATCTGTAAAAACCCATACCTTCTAGTGATATTATATTAAGGGAAAAAGTACCTAGTTTAAGTACTTGAATAATTTATAATCACTGAATTTTTGGTCATTAAATATGTTATGACCACTTTAGGTTATATAAAGTAATACATTAATTACTTGTACTTTACCATGTACGTTCCCACAGAACGCCCTAGGTATATTTTTAAAATTTCATAACCATATTTAGGTTATATAAAGTAATATATTAATTACTTGTAATTTACCATGTACGTTCCCACAGAACGCCCTAGGTATATTTTTAAAATTTCATAACCATATTTAGGTTATATAAAGTAATATATTAATTACTTGTAATTTACCATGTACGTTCCCACAGAACGCCGTAAGTACATTTTAAAATTTCATAACCATATTTAGGTTATATAAAGTAATATATTAAGTACTTGTAATTTACCATGTACGTTCCCACAGAACGCCCTAGGTACATTTAAAAAAAATTTATAACCATATTTAGGTTATATAAAGTTATATTAATTACTTGGAATTTACTATGTACGTTCGCACAGAACGCCCAAGGTGTATTTTAAAAATTTCATAACCGTATAAGTTCCCGCAGAACTTCCTTGGATGTATAATGACCATATGCGATCCCACAGAACGATAGGTCTATATTTAGTTTTAAAGAAAAAACATATCACATGTTCTTTAGTTTCACATAGTATTTATATACTTTTTGTTAGTTTTAAATCTTATAAAATAACAAACAAAGAAAATGGCGATCCAGTCGAAATACGTACTTTCTTCGTCGGACTCAAAATTAGATAATCTTCGAATTTTCTTTTCGAGTTTTTTATATAATCGTTCTCTCTTTCCTTCTCTTGATGTTTTTCCCATGGTAAATGAGTTTTTAAACAATATTCTTGAATTAATTCGTTTAATGGGAAAAGAACTAATGTGACGCCGTTTGACATAAAAACCGAATGAAGTTAATTACAAATGCACGTCGCAGGCGGAACAGGATATGCTACTTTTTTACTTTTAAACTTATGTGATGCCATAGACTTCAGCCGATACTACAATTGTCCACTATCATCGAAGACGAAACAAGGGAGTATAATTACCAGTTACCAAAGAGTTATATCATTTCATTATCTCAATGCAATTCAGTAAAAAAAAACTACGTATACATATTTATTCCCACCCATTAAATTATTTATGTATTCCTAATAAAATAATTCTAATAAAAACAAAAACGATTAAATAAATATTATACTGGTTAAATAATAATATATTCAGTAATCTCCTATTAGGTAAACGTGTGTTGCGTGGGTAAATACATGCAATATATAAATTTCGATATGAGGTAAATCTTTCGCGCTCCATCTCGATTTTGTGAAATATTTGTTTGACACAAAATTTAATTTAATTAAAATAAATCAAACAATCAGAAAGACGTATAATTTTTAATCGATTTGTTATGAGAATCGGTTAACTTTGTTAACAATTTTGAGGTTTCAATCCCTAAATATTTTGTACGAGCAGCGACAAAACAACCCACAGCCAGGTGGTAGGGCGTTTGCCCGACTGGGTGGCTACCACCCCTGGTCCAAAGTATGCCGCCATAACAACCTTGAGTGGTGTTCCGGCATTATTGACCAGGTTCCAGGCTCTCGTAAGAGAGCAGCAGGGCATTTGATCGATTGAACGGCTACTACTTCTGGTCTAGAGTATACCACTATAACAACCTTGAGTTGTGTTCCAGCATTAGTGAACAGTTTCCTATCCCTTTAGAGACCACCAGTACATTTGTAGAACCTTTGATATTGCAAATATCCATAGGCGATGGTAACCGCTTTCCATCAAGTGGGCCGTCTGCTTGTCTGCTGAACTCCTGCAATAAAAAAATAAAAAAAGTCAATCAAATCAGGCCTATTATTTTGTGATTAGAATAGATTAATGTAATGCACTTGTCAAAACATGAATATGACTATCAAAATTTATGTATCAACTCCGACGCACGACTAAAGCTTACTTCTTAAAAGCAATTATCTTTGAATATGAATTGAATATGTGTTAATGAATATTATTTTACATCTTATTGTATTAAAGTGCGAAATCGTATGATTATAAAGGCGGTTACAAGACCTTCTAAATACAAAAACCGTACCTTAGTGTACGCACCTCAGTAAGTAGAATTACATTAAAAGCATTACGCTTGTATTATTTCCCTCAGCAACATTTTCATACCAGTGCTTATGGAGTGATAGACATCCTTAAGGATTCATTTTCCTATATCAATCCTTAAGGAGTATACTCCCAAAAGTTATCTTTCCCAATAAGCTTAATAATACTTTTGAAATGATAGAAAGTAGAGTAGAAAGTTCTATATCCATCGTTCCCTCTTTCTTGAACTGTGGAAGAGGTTAAATTAAAAAAAAACGGTTACCATAGCAACGATGGTGACTCACAATGACCACGATTTATCCCGTTCCACTTGCATGCGGGCGTTACAATCGTAAACCCAAATGGAACAGCTATTTGACCTATTTGACTATTTTGAGCTATTTGACCCACCTCTTGACATGGGTCGTTGTGAGCATTGTGTGATCGAAAATGATTCATCGTCATTAGTCACGTTTTCGCCACGACCACAACATTCGCGGTCGCCGTGTGGAACGACTAACTGAGCATTTTGGGCGTTGTATTCTACTAATGGAACGCCCTGGGTATCATTTGTGTGATTTTACGAATTTGAACGAAACGGGGATACATAACTTGTTGATTTGAATGCGCCTCAGCTGAAGGAACTCTGCGGCACATTTTTTTTGACCGACCCGAAATTATTAAAGTATGACGTTTTACATAAAGAGCTTCCTCGCCCTATCAATTTGAACTTTATTCTCTCCTAGCTGACAAAAACCATGTATATACTTTATGTAAATTTGTATCAGTTAATAACATGTATCTTTGGTGTAGTTAGTTTAACTTATATGTTTATTAACTAGACGTGTTGCTAGAGAGTTTATTTGAACAGCGATAACTTTTTTCGATTTTATTATTCCGGTGTTTCGGCCTGTTTTCAGTAGCCGTGATCATCACCGCGCTTAAACCCGTTAAAAAGTAGTTTTAGTTTTCAGCAGACAGACAAACGGCCCACCTAATGGAAAGAGCTTACCATCGTATATGGATATTTGTAACAACAAAGGTGCTAGAATTGCGCTGCTGCTCTATAGACGGGGTCTGGACCCTGGTCCCTAATGTGTTGTTATGGCGGCATGCTCTAGACCAGGGGTGGTAGCTATCCAGCCGCGCAAATATCCTACTACCTCGCTATGAAATCGCATCTTTCACCGTTCCTACATAAATAACTCAATATGAATAAGTCCGTAAATATTTATCAAAGTGTTAAAGTATAAGAAGTGAACATTCACATAGCTGATGTCCAATGTACACATAAATATTTCAAATAACAAACAAATGTCAAATAATAACACAACTAAAATAAAAAATACCAAAGCGTATATATTTAGATTTATACAAAAGTAATTTTAAAAAATGGGACGAAACTAGAAACTACATTATTATTAATAAAAAACACCTTGTAATAAGCAGATAAATAATCAAAAATGCAACAAGACTTTAAATTAAATTAACACTATCTACAACCATAAATGCTTGTAGATAGTGTTAATTAATACATAATAATATATAATACCGACCCGCAGGGGGGCTTTGTGGCGAAGCCTTAAGTGAGTGGCGACACCTTGTACCTGACTACGGAGGCCAAGACAAGGCCCCCGCCTCCGTGCTTGCCTTAACCAGCCGGCACGGAGTGGAGATCGCTAGAGCTAAGACTCAAGCTCCAGGGGTGGAAGTGATAAATGGTATGACGTCAGAAGTAGCTTCGGTGAACCTGCAGCCCACCTCTCTACACCCCTTAGCCACTCACACCCATGTTGCCCTTGCCTTTTATGGCATTTTTAGGGGCCCATGCAGGGAGTGGCGAGTCATCGTCTGCCCATTTTTCCATGTTCCCTGAACATTGCGACGGGCAGACGGTCCCCATATTCCCAGACCGCTAGTACCACTAACAGTTCACCCCAATAGCCCAGTACTTTTTGTCCTCATTTCCCACAATAGTCCTACACTGGCCGGGACTTGTCCTTGGGTGTATTATTATATGGTGTAGACAGGGATAATCGCCGGTCAGTGTCACGCCACATATTTACATTGAATTTGTCAAGGGGCCTCTACGTGTTGGCCTACCCATGGCTCCACGCAAGCCCTCCAAAAGTCCGGGCCATTTTTATGGCCCGTGGTCTTGAAAGACATACAAATAATAATACCGTATAATCTATTATCTAATTTCTGCACATGTAAAAAATAAATTTATGTACCTACTGTAAATAAATGCCAGATATGTTAAAAATATGGCCGGCAATTATTTTTTACTTGCGTTCATTTGAAATTTTATTATATAAAGCTGAAGATTTTTTGTTTGTTTGTTTGTTTGAATGCGCTTGGCTGAGGAACTACTGGTCTGATTTAAAATCTATCGCCGACATTGTCGTCCCCAAAACTTTTTCCAACAAATTCTTGTCACCAAAAGTTCGCCATCTACCAAATGATTTCAGAAACCATGCACAGAGATCATCTTATAAAATAGTTAGTATCATGTAAAAATGTTTATTTCTGAACTAAAAAGTACATACAACAATTTTGGGGTTGGGACCAGTGTTACCAACCCTACTGTTTTAACAGTAGATTTGCTGTTTTCACATTGATGTCCCTGTTTTCTGTTTCATTCTTAATTTTTATTGTTTTTCAATTAGCGTTCAGTGCCACCATGAAAAAAAAAATGAGTATGAAAATACTGAAGATGAGGCAATTTACTTTGATTTATGTTTTTTTTATTATTACATATTATTATGTTGTGAATATTAATATAACAATGTATGTGAGTCCTAGTAACTAAGAAGGCGGTTATTGTTATTAATATTGGATACTTCTGTAATTATATGACAAAAGTATGAAATCTGCCTTTTTTCTTTACCTACTGTTTTCTCCTGTTTTTTATAGACGAACTGTTGTTTTTTGGTTTTTTGGAGTTGGCAACACTGGTTGGGACCATCTGTTAAGTTTTAATATGAAGTCGTGTGAAGGACTCGCTCTCATTTAGCTACTAACATTAATAGATAATTCTTGGTATCAATAATGTAATACTAACATATAGAGCTGAACAGTTTGGTTGTTTGTTTGTTTGAACGCGCTAATCTTAGGAACTACTGGTCTGATTTGAAAAAATATTTCAGAGTTAGATAGCCTATTTATCGAGGACGGCTATATATATGTTACAGTCATAGTGATTAAATAGCTATTATATATAATGACTGGTCATTATATATAATAGAAAAATTGACTAGACAATGTAATAAATTAATCACATTATCCGGATATTATTCAAAATAGCGGGTGAAAGTTAGCCAAAGTATTAAATTAAATATTTTATTGTTGTAGTCTTTAAAGAGTGATACTAAATACTTGTATTAATCTCTGTGTTTTAAAAATTTATATTATGGCTAGTGAGCTTAAATTTACTTTATAAATTAAAGTGAAATAACTTTATAACAATGTTAAATAACGTAGAATTATTACCTATGACAATGTTATTTTAATTCTTAGGCAAATTGAATTATAATTTTGGGTGCGGTATTACTTGAGATATAAAATTAATTTTGGATGGTTATAAACAACAACCACGAAGGATAAGGCTTAGCAACCTTCGCTTCGCTTTTAGGCTTAGCCTTCTAAGCTATATTAAAAAAGTTCGGATTTGTGCATTATAAATAAATGTGCCGTGTATCTTTACCCATAATTTTATAATCTTTACCTATACCTACTTGTTTTATCACATTATCCAAGTGTTCGAAGATATTATATAAAATTGCTGGTTAATGTGATTAATTCTGTGTCAATTATCACTTTATCTAAATTGGGTAGGCATTATACATAATGGCTAGATAATATATATATTATCCGGATTTATTACTTTGGCTGTAACATATATATACATCATCACGCTAAGACCAACAGGAGCGGAGCACCAATGAAAAATGTTTCAAAATCGGGGCATTGTTTTTAAGTTACTTTTTTAACTAATCCATGCGAACGAAGTCGCGGACAGAAGCTAGTTAATAAATAAAGAAACGGTCATTTGTACATTCTTGGGCGTTGACTGTGAAAAGATGAGTCATTTTCTTCATTTCTTTTTATGATGTTATTTTTTTTAATAATTATGGGTTTAATAATATTGAATGAATTAGTCGTGTGATGTAAGTGTTTATGTTATTAATTGTTGAAATTCATTAACACAAATCGATTATGATGAGTCGATAGCTATGTTATTTGGGACCTCATTTTTATTTTTTATTTTAGGTTTATGGCTTGGCAGCTAAGCCTTTAAGCCAGATCTTAGTTTACAATACAGTTTCTTTATTTTCTTACGCCTATGTGTAGCACAGCTATACTGAAGTTTATCAGCTGGTGCCATTCAACGGAGTTCTTGTGATAACTCAAAAGGCCACATTCGACTATACAGTTCACATTTTTCACAAATCACATAATTACTACTCAAAACCTATAAATATCCTACAACTATTGTTCATTTTAGAGTAATTTTACACATTTTTAGAAAATAAAACTGCACACCACGTCTCCTTTCAGCTCCCGACCTTATTTTTAAGATTTCTAGTCTTCCAGATTAGGGTTATTTATGGTATTTAGGGTTGACAATTCCACGCGGGCGATGTTGCGGGCACAGCTGGTATAAAACATAACGGATTTATAAATCATGTCTCAAATTATTACATTTCTCTGGGCCCAAAAATCCCTGTTTCCTTTAGATACTTTATGTTCTTTTGCTTCCCCTTCACAAGATTGAACATTTATCTAACAGAGGTGAATGGCACCTGAGCGCAAGGACCTAGAGGGCGCAAGTTAATAAAAAAAGGCACTTAAAGAATATCTTCAAGCTTTGTCAAGATCTGATCTTTTATATTCCAGGCTTTGCGTCTCTCCAATGACTGCCTATTGCTGCAAGACAAACCATATCCTTACCGAGCTTTATAAATTAGGTTTAGAAGCATTTCTTTCCTATTGCGTACTTATATATTTAAATACTTGTTATACAGAATGTTTTTTTCAAGTGAGCCTTCAGAGCCAAATCTAAACTCAAACTAGCGAAAAACACTCAAAGGAGTCTCAAGGTTGATTTCGACGAAAACTAACTCATTAGATCATTTAAAATCAAGAATCAAATTAGCTGATTTTGAAAAAATAAAGAATAATAATAAACATAAAACAAGCCAAGTCTGTGTATTCGTTTAATGACCTCGTCAAACAACATTATCTCAAAATCGTAAATGAATAATAATGTTATTTAGTTTTGTGCTTGGGATGGTGTTGTTTGAAGACACACAACTTGTATATTTAGATAAATATGTATGTTTAATATTATAATGTAGTAACATTTTCCTTATATATATGTATATTATTTCTATTGCAGCATACCTACCCCATGCATACCGTGTTTCTGTCCATCCAAAGGTTGTCTGGAAGAAATCGCTCCCAGCGATAAGACCGCCCATTGTACTTATTATTATGATTGTATGTTTGGATTTATTTTGTAACATTGTATGCAATAAAGTATATTCTATTCTATTCTAATAATACAGGTGATTAATATCGAAATCATACTAGACAATGGGTTCAAATGAGGTGCGGTCAAATGACCAACGCAATTTTATGTTTAATTAATGTATGGAAAATATTATTTTTTTAAACAACCCTTTCTCTTGGTTTGCCGATTGACATTCCTTCACAGAAATTGATCTTTACAAGCTACACTATTTAGTCTAATAATACAGCTGTGTTTATTTCTTCAAAATCAGCGAATTGGATTCCTGGTAAGGTTAATTGTTTTTTCAACATCCTAATGGATTCACCATAATCGGCCTCATGACTCTTTTGAGTGTTTTTCACTATTCAGTATAGTTCATAATTTGGCCCTGAATGCTCGCTCACTTGAAACATTTACCCTGTGTATAATAATATCAACCCGTAAATGTCCCACTGCTGGGCTCGGACCTCCCATTGAAGGTGGGAACGACAGTATACCCGCCACGCTTGTCCAAGGCGGCTTGGCACGTTTGACACATCGGTTATCGCGATGTGCAGGTTACATCACGACGTTTTCTTCACCGTTGTCAGCATGTGGTAAATGTAACAATATGCACATTAAATCAGAAAACTGACTAAGTGGTGCATGCGTTCCGACTAGCTATATATAAATATAACTATACGTACAAAATAACAATCTATAAGTAAAAAAATTGACTCCAGGTCGCTGTTGGCGAGCAACGTGCCCAAATTGCCGGCCGCATTTCCACGTTAGACGGCAAAGCTGATGCGATGCCCTAGGTGTAGGCCAGCTGACGCTTACGCTTATGCTGACGACACCCTTATCACGGCCCGGGGCGGAAAGTACGAAGCGTCCGTGGAACTAGCCAACGCCGCGACGGCGTTGGTCGTGGAAAGTATACGACGGTTAGGCTTGAGGGTCTCCCCAGATAAACGGAGGCCCTCATGTTCCTCGGACAACGTAGGCGACCGCCCCGGGACATGCACGTCGCTGTCCAGGGAGTGGCGGTAGCGGTAAAGGCCCAGATGAAATACCTGGGCCTTGTCTTGCCTTAGATGGGAAGTGGAGTTTCGGGGCCCACTTTACCCAGCTTGCCCCGAAACTGCTAGGTGCCGCTACCGCCTGGCCAGACTTTTACCTAATGTGGGAGGGCCGGGCACGGCCTATAGGAGGTTGTATACTGGTGTCCTGCAGAGCATGGCGTTGTACGGTGCCCCCGTATGGGTCGACGCGCTCCATAGGAAAAACAGGACCGTTCTGAATCGTTCTCAGAGGGTCCTGGCGGTACGGGCCATACGGGGCTACCGTACAGTATCATGGACAGCGGCGACACTGCACGCGAGTGGTCCACCCTGGGAGCTCCAGGCGGAGGTGCTTGTGGCAGTGCACCGCTTCCGGCAGGACATCAGGGAGACAAGAGGGGAGATGCCGTGTCCGGCAGAAGTAAGGAGAGTCAAGGCCTTGGCGACCGAGGCCGTGATCGAGGAATGGGCTGATGACCTGAGGTCCCCAGTAGCAGGGAAGGAGACGGTGGAGGCGGTCCGCCCCTACAGGCTGACGCAGATACTTACCGGGTATGGCTGCTTCGGTAAGTATCTGCACCAGGTAGCGGGGCGGGAACCGACCCCAGAATGTGCAGAATGCGGCGCACCCTTCGACACGGCGATTCACACGCTGGTGGAGTGCGCCACATGGAGACCTCAGCGTCAGCAGCTGGAAAGTATTGTGGGTCCTGTGTCCTCGCTCCAGCAGATGGTAGGAGCCATACTGTCGAGCGAGGACGGATGGAATGCGGTTGCCTCCTTCAGTGAGACGGTAATTTCCCTGAAGGAGGCCGCAGAGAGGACCAGGGAGGAGGATGCGTATGCCGACCCCATCCGACAACGGTGGACTGGCCGTCGGAGGCGTCGCTACGCACACCTCTTCCCTTAGTGTCATCACAAGGGGCCGCGGGAACCGGGGGAATATCCATATGTATTTATGTTCCATATGTACACCGATTACTCTAAGATTTATGATCCGATTTACGTGATTCTTGTTTAGTTTGATGCGGAATTAAACAAAACAAAAATTTAACATTGTTTGGCCCAGTAGTTTTCATTTTACGAACATTTTTTTGTCCCCGTTTCTTGGGACCTATATTTTTTAAGAAGCGCGGCACCTTTCGTAGGTCTATCCATAGCTAGACACTAAAAAGTAACAAATAAAATAAAGAAATTACGTTTAAAAAACCGACTTCATAAACTAAAATGTATAAAATAACTTATTTCTAATGCTATTATTATTAGTATATAATATCTAAAACATCTTGAAGTCGGTGCAAAGTAAAACATAAAAATTACTTTATTTTGAAAATTGCTAAGCACCGACTTTACAAACAAATTAAAATAACACAAGTTTAAATAAATTTGAACATTATTTATATTTATAATAACAGGCGATAAAATTCCATTTTAATTTGAATATATCATAAATACATATTTTTAGTTATTATGTAAATAATAAATAATTATTTCGTTGACTCTTTTTACTAGCGCAAAGTTACTTAATATTTTGAATTGTTTTTATAGTTGGAATAGGCAAGCTACTCACCTGATGGAAAGTGGTTGCCCTCGTCTGTGGACGTTAGCATTCCCAGTACCAATGTGCTGACACATAAATTAAAAAATACCCATGTTTTTGCACCGTGGGAATACCGCGGCTTCTATTCCAAAGTCATACGGAAAAACCATAACCGGTAGTAGGAGCGGACTGAGCGCCCTCACCAGTGAGCCCGCATTCAGCTCTTTCGTTAGTCGACTCGATTCAGTCGACTTAGAATGCTATGACATATTGAAAAAGAATTGTTTTATTCTAACACTGGACCATGATACAACTGACATCTTGCTGAAGAAAATATTTATCTTTGAAAAAAACTTCGTTTAAAAAAACCGGCTTAAAAAACTAAAAAGTATAAAGTAACAATAAAGATCTTTGACAAAGGGCCGCTTGCATAACGATCGCTTTTAAATAAAATTAGTTAATCATATTAAACTGCCTAAACACGTTTTACACAATATGTACTGACAGTTCTTTAAACATATTTAGCTACATCATATCTATACATATATATTTTTATATATATTTATATATAGATATGTTATTGGGTGAAGTGTATGGAGGTTGGCACTGAAAATCAGCGCTATATCGGGATTTAAAAAAAATTTCGATATTGGACAATGCTGAGTTGTCAACCTCGTTAACTAAAAAACTCGACGTACGACGTATATATGTTTTTGTGTAAAAAAATTGTCAATGTATTGTGTCTTTTTTTCTTTTATGTATAGCGTCGTATTTTTTAAGACAATAAATCTTTTCTTTCTTTAGGTAACTTTAGTTTTGATTGTTTTGATTTTGTTCCTTGAGTTTTTTATATATCCGCAACTGTAGATAGTACAGTAGAAAATGTTCGGTATTAATACTAAATACACAATTATCTTGTTAGGAAAAAAGATATATATATATACACATACATACCTAACTTCACGCCAGGTCCCTTACGGGGTAGGCACGAACAACAGAGCGCCATTTAGGCTTATTCTTACACAACTAACTTGCTTCTTTGACATTCATAGCTCTTGTCATGCACGCTCGTCTGTTCTGAAGGCTCCTGGCATCACCTTCTGCTAGTACACGGTCAATTTGATATATATATATATATATATATATATATATATATATATATATAATATATATATGTACATATATATATGTATATACTAGCATATATATATACTAGCTTCTGCCCGCGACGTCGTTCGCGTGGAATAGTTCAAAAAATAAGTTAAATATCGCGATTTTGAAACATTTTTCATTGGTGCTCCGCTCCTATTGCTCTTGTGATGGTTTATAGCCTATAACCTTCCTCTATAAATTGGCTACCTAATAAAAAAAATCAAATCAGAGCAGTAGTTCCTGAAATTAGCGCGTTCAAAGAAACAAACAAAGAAACAAACTTATCAGCTTTATGTATTATATATATAAGATAAAACTCTCTCACCGACACCACACTCTGTCAAAATCTCCGCTTCTATTATGTTACGTTGCAGAGAAGTTACATTCAGTCTGTTATAAGCTGTTTAAGTAATTAAAGGTTTTAAACTATCCCTCGGGAACTTTTTAATTTTTCCGGATCTAAAGTATCCTATATGTTGACCAGGGATATAAGCTACCACCATTCAAAATTTCATGTAAATCGGTCCAGTCGTTTCGGAGATTAGCCGGTACAAACAGACAGACAAACAGAGAAACGAAAATTTTTAATAAAATCTAAATTAGTTCTATTTCACTTCTTACATCCCCCTGACTCGGTTTTTTGCATTTTTTTTCATTGTACAGAAATTTGACCTCTACAATTTATAATATGTGTATAATACCTTGCCGGTTAAAAGGTAATAAGGCTACAGGTGGTGCGGGCGCGATGCGATGGCCGGGAGAAGGCAAAGGGACGGGAAGAAGCAAGGAAAAAAAACTCACCTCGCCACCAGTCCGCCGCCACGTCCCCCGGGGGTTCACAATCTCACTAGGATTCCGGATCTTCTGATAAAATTCAATTGTAGCAGTTTATTTACTTTATTGTGTGTCCCAACAAATTCATATATGCGTTACGTAATTTATATGCGGTGACAGCCGTGACAGTTCTGTCGAATGTCTTATTATGCGCATTCTTCATTCAAAGTTTTATTTTATTCTTGATGGCGAGGATGGGGAGGAAGAATTTACAAGGAGGTGTTCCTCGGCGCAACCAGGCGGCAAAACTAGATGCTTCAGCAGAGCAGCTTAAAGTTTAAAATTGCAATAGACAGTGCTTTTTTATTTATTGTCATATCGTGAAAATGGAAACAGCTCTGGAATCAAGAAACATGAAAGCATTAATTGGCAGTCTTATTTATTTGATTCCACGTGGTTTTATGTGATTTTATGTTGCTTAGATTAATTGATCTTATTTTCTTTGAGAGGTAATTCGGCATAACTTACATCTACATAGAAAAAAGAAGCGTCTTTACAGTAAAAAAGGCCAGAATGTTTTCATTATTTATAAGACTGGAAATCCTGTGTTTTCCTCAATTCCTACACCTTAGGTGTATTCAAGACCTGTGTGAATAGGTACCTTCTAGTGCTCCATCTTAGGCCATATTTCTGTTCAACATCAGGCGAGACTATGGTTAACCGTGAACTTATACTACAATACAGCGTGGAAAGCATTTTGGAAATACTTTGCACCGACAGTGTCCTGCAAAACATTTTATATTTTAAATCATTATATTAATATGGATCAATATGAAATTTAGCATAATTATAGTTTTAATAGAGAAGGAGGGCAGAATGCTAATATTTATTTTTAATTATACATAAAAAATACGTTAAATCAATAAAAAAACATTATACATACCACCATGTATTTGATACACACACGCATATATACTCTTTTGTTTATTGTTAAAGTCCAATTAACAGTAGTGTAGCCTTGGCAATAGAAGATATATAGAAGTACATAGTCTTTGACATTAATTCTTATGGTCGAATTTTGACCACGGGCAACCACTAGTATTCATTGTTTTACCATGGCCAAAGAATACTGTTCTTCTTTCATGACTAATTAATACTATAGTTTAACGGCTTTAAATGTGGTATTATATTTGATTTTTATTTCGGAGTTTCGGCCACTTTACAATAGCCACAGAAGACAATCATTGACTGTTAAAATATAACTTTAAATGTGTACTAATCGCGAAAACTTTAAAAAAAACTCTCTTGGTGTGATAGAGCCATTTTGAAAACGCCTTCTTGATTTGTGCTCTTAGGGCCGGCGCGATCAGTGTAATACCACGCTCTCACGGAATATCGGCGTGAAACGGTAAGCCTTGAGCTAGTCCTGTTTCGCACGATGAGTGAGAGTTCCGATAGCCCATTTCTCCTAATCCCGTCTCGTTATTCCATTCCCTAGCTCATACTTTTTATCCCTCCTTTATGGTTCCGCAGAGGAACAAACACCTCCTTGTAAATTCTCCCTCCCCAACCTCACCATCAAGAAACAAACGTCAAATGAAGAATGCCACTACTTTTACCGCAATCGTAAATAAGTTGGATAACGAAACATAGAAAACCACTCTAATTCGCTTAACCTTAAAGACGAAACCACCACAAATTTGTTCTTGAACTGTGCACACGGCTAATTGGAAACACCAGAAATTTGTGGTCAAATACAGATAATTGAAACGAGCGTTGAACTGATGCTTTCTCCCACTAGCTACATAGAATTTGTATTAGATAAAAGAGATTATATACTACTTCTCTTGGTTTTGGCGCGGCAATTATGATGACACCTGCTAAAAGCCCCTCGAAGGGGTTAATCAAAACCTAGTAAAGTGTATAACCACCGGAGGACGAGTGCAGTGTGGAGGTGGACTAGTGACATGGTAAGTGTCCCTTGCGTCGTTTAAGCATAAGAACATTGAAAATTAGTTATATTACAATAATTAAATAGTTGAGTAATGGGCAAAACATTATTTGCACATACTAATTTGCTCAAATACTCAAATATTATTATAAAGACACGTATTACTTGACAATATGTTGTGAATATTATTGTATGTCTTCCAAACAAATACTCGATGGCTACATTCCATTAGAGACTTGATAGACAACGATGACGTTACGATCGCGATTTTTCGCGTTTAACTTGCTAACAATCGTGGCTCAATTGGTTATTCGACCCACCTCTTGACATGGGTCGTTGTGAGCGTCGTGTGATCGAAAATGATGACGTCACAGCATCTAGCGAAGACACTCAACAATCTCCGCGGCAACACACTCTACCATGTCAAGGATTCTTCGAATTCATCAGCGCAATTGACGTTAGCTGAGGATGAAGTACTAGTCAGTTTTGATATCCAGTCCTTATTCAGTTTACCCGTGGAAGACCGCATTGAGATTGTCAAAAGGCAGACGGCCCACTTGATGGAAAGCGGTTACCATCGCCTATGGACATTTACAATACCAAAGGTGCTACAAATGCGCTACTGCTCTCTTAGGGGGGACTGGAACCCGGTCACTAATACCGGAACACAACTCAAGATTATTATGGCGACATACTTTAGACCAGATGTGGTAGCCATCCAGTTGGGAAAATGCCCTACCATCTGACTGAGGGTTTTGTCTAAGTTATCCCGCGAGAATATTCACGGGAGCGGTTTGAAGTAGTCCGGGTGCATAAAAATTGACTTATTCCGACACAATTATCACTTAAGAAACTTACTATTTTTTTTATTTAATGCTATGACCCGGGAATTTCAAGTCAAGCGTGGACGAGGTCGCGGGCATAACCTTTTATTATTTAGGTTTATGGCTTGGCAGCTAGGCCTTTAAGTCAGATCTTAGTTATAATATACATTTAGTTTCTTCATTTTCTTAAGCCTATGTTTGCACAGTTGAACTGTAGGTAATCAGCTAGTGCCATTCAACGGAATTCTTGTGACAACTCAAAAGGCGACATTTGACTATACAGTTCACATTCTCACAAACACATAATTACTACTCAAAAACTATCAATATCCTACAAGTATTGTTTGTTTTAGAGTAGTTTTACACATTTTTAGAAAATAAAACTGCACAGCAGAACATCTCCTTTCAGTTCCCGCCAAAAACTCCGGTATAACCTTTTATAAATATGACTGTAATAGAACGCGTCTGTCAACGTCATTTGACAGGTGCGTCAACCGTGACGTACCGGAGCTTCACAACCCCCCCCCCCTCTAGTTTTTACATGGAGCCTGTCGACACATGTAATATTAAGATTTACAAAATAAGATACCTGTATTGTAGTCAAGAAAAAAAAATCATCGAAGACTGGAACATATCTTTTATTATATATTTCATAAAAGATATGTTATTATGTTATATGATACAAGTTATTAAACATATACAATAATTAATTGATCAAACTAATCTCGGAGCTGTATAGGGAAGTGTAATTAATACGATATCATGACGTGTGTAATACCGGTTAATTATCTATACAATAGCATTTGATATTTTATTGGGATAGTCGAGTGTGTGGAATGCATGCCACATATGCAGAAAGCCCTGACCAGATACTTGTTTTGCAAAATGTCGTTAACAGCAAACGTTAGTTGGTCATAATTCGTATATAGAATTAAAATTAATACAAAATAAAACTACGTTGTAACGGTTTTAAGCGCGGTAATTTATTTTATTTTTATTATTTCGGCCACTTTTTTATTTTTTTTATTCCAAGAATTTCGCAGACAGGCAGACTGCAGACATGGAAAGCGGTTACCATCGCCTATGGATATTTGCAACACCAAAGGTGCTACAAATGCGCTGCTGTTCTCTTAAGGGAAAGTGGCCACTAATGCTGAAACACAACACTAGGTTGTTATGGCGGCATACTCTATACCAGACGTGGTAGCCATCCAGTCGAGCAAATACCCTACCACCTGGCACCTTTTCAGTAGCCTTGATCATAGAAGACAAAGATACAAAGTGTCAATGAGCATTGGTAAAGTTTTATTTATGGTTATTAATTAGGTACTCTATGGCAGACTAATCTAATTCACTACCGCTGCGCAACATGTTGTGGCTTGAAGAGAATAAGCGGCGCAAGAAATTTTTTAGCAAACATGCCACCCTTTAATAATTTTATATAAAATTAAAATAAGTGAGAGGTAAAAATAAAAAGAAATTATCAATCAAGTTGTTTTGTGTTCCGGTGCAGGCAGAAAGAGCTTACAGTATCTTGAGATCTGTCAGTTGGTTTTTGCTAGGTATGGGTCTTAATAGTTTGATGATCGGATCCCAACAGATGGTACTTGCCATCCATCTTCTCTATTGAAATTTGGGTGTTGAAAAACCACCTAGAAAAAAAATAGAGCTAGGCATGTTTGCTGAAGAGTTTCTTGCGCCGCTTATTCTCTTCCAGCCATAACATGTTGTGAAGCGGTGGTAAATTAGATTAGGCTCCCATAGAGTAAATAATAACCATAAACCAAATTAAAACTAAATAATTAAAGTGAATATGTTGGCGGTAGGCTAAATAAAACTTTAACAATACTCGTTGACACTTGATATCTTTTCATATTTTTTTTACTATGTCCCGCTTTCGACGAAAGATTTCCGCTTTTTTTCACTCAAAAAGTTCCACAACCCCGATATGACAAAAAAATCTGGCAACGCTGGTATATTGTCAGTTCCCCTAAAATGGGAGGCCCGAACCCAGCAGTGGGACATTTGTGGGCTGTTATTATTATATATATAAAGTGCGGATGCTGCCGGTCAACTAACTGGGGTAGGGCCCGGTAAGGGGATCCACCATGTCATACTTAAGCCGCGTTATTCCGTTTATTAAACGTAAGCATATGTACATATATGTAAGTTTACTTTTATATATCAACTAGCGGCCCCAGCAGACGTTGTCCTGTTCTGAAAAAATATGACCCGATCCCTGCGCCACCTACCGGTTCCAATTGTGGATTTAAACCATTCGGGGACCCACTCAAACACACAAAAACAAAATCGCTCCCCGTTGTTAAGAGGATTCTAGAACCCGATCTCAGCGCCACCTACCGGTTCCAACGGTATAAAAACTATCCTATCTTTCAAGTTGGATCAAACTGGACACGGTGTGCAAATTTGATTAAAATCGGTTGAGTAGTTTAGGAGTCCATCGCGGACAAACATCGTGACAGGAGATTTATATATGTAAGATGACGGAAAATCGTTATATTTTAGATACTTCACTATGGGCCTTACTTATTATAATCGTTTCTTACATTTGAAGAAATTGCTCAGCAATTGATTAGTGGAAATCTTACCCATAAACTCCTCTTTAGCCGAATATTTTGGGTACAACTACGTTAATCATTCAAATTTCGTTTATCTGTGCCCCTCTTAGGTAAACAACAGGTAATACCCTTTTATAAGTGAAAAAATCATATTAATGGATTAGGATCTGATTCTGATTCTCATACTTAAGAGATGGATAATCGTTTCTTAACGAGATTATTATAAGTAAGGTATATCTTTATAAATTATGTGTGCTGATGTGTAAGTCCATCAAAATCCATTCAGTCGTTTTTGCGTAAAAGAGTAACAAACATACATCCATACAGACTTTCGCATTTATAATATTACTAGGATCATATATGTCAGGTCCTGTTTGCACCTACACAAATTGGTTTTCTCCAAAATAGCAAAATCCGAAAAAACGATATATAAATCAAATCAGAATAATATAATATCTAATTAAGTTCGCGCTTAATAAGCGTTAAAACACGTTTTTTATGACTACTAACATTGGATTTGTAATGCAGATATTTATTTTCGACGCGAACATTTTTTACACAATCATGCCGTTACTAACTTTTTGTCGATAAATCGATCAAGGATATATATTTACAACTCTGTGTATTTCTATCTAGGTATAATTAATAAAATTTGTCATACGAACAGACAGGTCTTGATCTAAGTTCCGTTCAAATAATTAATTTGCATATATACAAATTAATACTTGCGTTCTGCGCAAGTTTTTTTTTACTGTCACTTCTCATATTTAAGCCGACTTTAGACGATACATTTCCTTTCAACTTGATGAGTCAACCTAAGTGGGACATATATACATAACGCCACCGATATATGGTGGAAATACCAACGAAACTGACGAAATGCTATGCTTCCACTTTCATCATACGCACCGCTGAAGAGTGGAACCCTTTACCGTCGTCTGTTTTTCCTAAAGAATATAATCTAGGTGTGTTTAAGTCTCGCGTGAACAGGTATCTTCTGGGTAAGCGTGCTCCACCTTAGACTGCATTTCCGCCTGATATCAGGCGCAATGTCGGTCAAACGCGAACCCATTTATTTTAAAAAAATCGGTTGTCTATAAAGTCGGTTTACTGACGATAGTTGAACGTGACAACGTTCAACACTCAAGTAGGAGAGAGACAGATGTCGAACGCTGCCCAATGCGGAGGCCGATTGTGCCTCTTTGTCGCTCGTTCCGCGCTCTCGCTTGCACTTCAAGCCTTAAATGGAACGCCTCAGAGCGAGGTAACGCCGCATGAGTCATGTTTTTTCGTGTGTGCAGCCGGCTCCATCGAATTATAAGACGTTGTCACGTCAAAAATAAACCTTGAATCATTCAATGACATTGAAAATCCTCATGTCATTTTAGCTGTGTACCTTTCAACCAAGTTGATTTCATTGAATAGATACTTCTAATACCAGCATTACCAACTTTTTCGTTGTTTACTCGACCAAAGACATTTACAACTCAGAGTACATATTAATAAAATTGAATTGTTATACGAACAGTACTGATCTTAATCCAAGATCGTGAAATCAAGTATTTTATTTTAATCAGAAAGTTAAAAAGTTATCTTCAAGGCTGGAAACGCGTTGGCAGCGCCCCTGGTGTTGCAAACATCTATTGGCAACGCTAAACACTTTCAGGTGGGCCGTCTGAGTGTTTGCATGCATCAAGCAATAAAATAAACAAACGACAGGTGTACATAAATCAACTTAAGTAAATCTATAAACTTTGGAATTATTAAAGTTTAAATAACGATTAAATGTCTTATTCATATTGAATTCGAGTAAGTTTGTAGCCTTTTTAAAGGTTCTTAAAGAAACCACGAAGTCGTGGTAGCGTAATGGTTGGCGCACGCGCCCCTGAATCGAAGGGCGCGAGTTCGATCCTGACCGAAACGCATGCACCTCTTAGTCAGTTTTCTGATCTAATGTGCATATTGTTACAAATTACCACGTGCTAAAAACGGTGAAGGAAAACATCGTGATGCAACCTGCACATCGAGATAACCGATGTGTCAAACCTGCCAAGCCGCCTTAGACAAGCGTGGCGGGTATACTGTCCGTTGCCCTATAATGGGAGGCCCGATCCCAGCAGTGGGTCATTTATGGGCTGACATTATTAAAGAAACCTTAAAACTTACTATTTCTCAATATGAATAAGACCGTATGTCAATTAGAAAATCACTGCCAGACGGTAGTTAATTGAGAACCTTCCTAAAAAACTGGTTGTGTTGCCTCGTTGGATAACAGTACCTACTGTTAATGAAGTGAAACATCTTTTCAATCGTTGTGACTTGAAAATCGATGAAACGAAAAAGTAACACTACAAAGAGATAAATACATGAAATTCAACCTTATTTAATTTAAAATAAAACACATTCCTCTTTACCCGTTACTATTTATTTTCAATTTAAATAAAACTTATTATTTTTTGGTCTATCTCTATATACTTAAGGCAGATATTATTTTACATGTAGATGAAAGGATATTTTGCTGAACTGTGCATTCCATTTTGAACTTTAAAAAAATTCAATCTAAATTACACTTTCAGTCACTTTAGACTCAAAGTGTAATTTTGAGTGGAGTTATACAAAGACATTGAAACTAAAATATATTATGTAGCAGATCACTGCTAACGGGGAGCGTGATCTGCTACATAATACATTTTAGTTTCAATGTCTTTGTATAACTCCACTCAAAATTACTATTTTAATTACATATAAGTGTAATTTAGATTGAATTTTTTAAATTATAATATGTTGACAAAGGTATACTAAAGAAATTATAGCTATATTAATAAAAGTTAGATAAGAATTAATTGCCTGTGAGTATATGCTCTGAAGTTCCATTTCTACTGCGTGTGAACAAGACACACACACACACATAATTTTTATTTAATTTGGTATACAATTGCATACAAAGTGATTGTGTCACGGTCACAATTCTAACTTGTCTCAGTCACAATACTGAAAGTAGTTGTTATTCTATATTTTAACGGCCTTTTTGAAGTGATAACTTCTTATGGGAGGGTAAACCGCTCCGTTACGTAACGCGTTACGGCGCCAGTCAGTCTGGCTTCCCTTTCTCTCGTAAACTCGTCTCGTAAACTCATCCACTATAACTCTATGTATGTACATTTCAAGAATATTACCTAAGAACAAAATATATTTTATAATCAGTACAAGATTTTATTAATAAATATCCTTTCCTCATATTATCATAGAATTGAAGTAACAACCTAAGCTTCTAAGCTTTTCTCAAGTTAAACAATTGCAATATTGATAGTTCAACTAAGATTAGTTTAAGACGAGACGAGACGTCTAAAATTAATATACAATCCTCGATCATATCGGAATAAAATGTAATTGTAACAAATATACAAAATTCATCCAGCGTCGCTCCAAGGTCACGTTGCGCATTGAGCTGATTGCAATGCAACAACATTATATCTATTTCAAGTATCGAGATCGTATAGTTAGCATATAAAATTTGGGCATGCATTATTTATGAGACAATAATACAATGTTTATGATAATTAAAGCGTGACGTTTTATTGATATTTCTCGCTCGGTTAATTCGCGTATCTTTGAAAATGTAATTAAAAATAGAAACGACCAAGTATCTGTCAGTTCGCGACCAATGTAGTTTTTAAAAACGCATTTAATCAATGTAAACTGACGGACTCATAAACTGCATCAAAGTTCAAGATTACTTTGAAGTATGCAAACTTTTTAGATTAAATTATATAAATGTGGAGAGACTGGCTCTTAATCTCAAAAAAAAGGAAAAATTAAAAATAGAACTGCAGTAAAACAAATGAATATAACCGGGAAAAGAAAATTTACTCGTAGTATCAGATTTGCGTGTTATTTATAGCCAAGTTTTAAATTGATTCTCATTGACTTTTTTATTCGTTTGTCAATTGAATTATTGTTACCAGCAGAATTGTTGGGTTAGTTTTTTAACTCATGGAGAGTTTTTGAACCATAATATGGATACTTCGTCCGAACAAGCGGCTCAAATTGTAGCATTGGTGCGGGAGGGCTTGGATCAACGAACGATTGGTAGAAATTTAAATTTAAACCAGTCTACGGTTTCTAGAATATACGGAAGGTTTATGGAACAGGTTCTTACAGAAGGAGACGTGGTACAGGCAGGACTCGAGCAACCACCGGTCGTGATGACCGATTTATTGTTACAACTTCCGGCGAAATCGTTTCCTCACGTCTGTTAACATCAAAACAGAGCTTAATGAAGTGCGTGGAGTAAACGTGAGTGCACGAACAATAAGAAGAAAAAGGATAAAACAAATGAAAGTTGTACAAGAAATGCAAAACGTGAACTGAAAAGAAAGAAAACTGATGCACGACATTAGAAGATATGGTGCAGATGGTCGCAGAAGAGTCTATCGTCGACGTGGGGAGCCATATGCTCAAAGTTGCATTGAGGAGCGTGTTCCTTTTGGAGGCGGTTCGTGTATGGTCTGGGGTGGCATATCGATGAACGGGCGAACAGAACTTGTGTTCATAGACATGGTCCGTCAAAACGGTAATAGAGGGGGTTTGACTGCACATCGCTACATAACAGAGATCTTAGAAGATCACGTGGTGCCTAACATGGGATTCATAGGCGAAAATTTTACTTTAATGCAGGATAATGCCCGGCCGCACGCTGCTGCACAAGTTCGACAATATTGCAAAGAGGTTGGGATACGTACAATGAATTGGCCAGCACGCAGCCCGGATCTTAATCCCATTGAGCATGTTTGGGACAATTTAAAAAGAGCTGTTTTTTCTTCAAAAAAAGTCTTAAGGTCCTTTCCAGTACACAAACTTACACTTAAGGATATTTTTGTTTATGTTTGCGTGTAGGCAAACTGGCAGACGGGTCCACTTGATGGCAAGTGGCTACCGTCGCCCATGGACATCTGCAACACTAAGGGAGCCGATGCGTTGCCTACCTCGTTGAGACTTTAAAAATCTGTTTACGCCCTTTTTGAAGAGCCCCATATTGTAGCGCTCTGGGAAAACCGCAGGAGGGAGCTCATTCCACAGCTTGCTCACATATGGCATAAAAGAGCGAGCGCCACGTACAGTGGATAACTTCCAGGTGTCAAGGAAGTGTGGATGAACTCCCAGTCGTCGGCGAGCAATGCGGTGGTAAAATGGCGATGTAGGTACCAAATCAAACAGCTCCTCAGAACACTCCCCATTATACAGACGGTAGAATGCGCTGAGAGCTAAGCTAAGGGTATGACCCTATGCTGTTTTAAAGTTCACGAACCAATCTAGAGGTTTCAATTTAAATCTGTATAGAAAGTTTGCATACTTGGTTAAAATATTTATTTCAAAGTCGTTTATTACTTTGATGCAGTTTATGAGTCCGTCAGTGTATATCCAAAAAGAATTAAACACATTTGAATACTAGCCTACCCGGCGAACTTCGTACCGCCATATTTTCTGAATTCCTAAAATACTTTGTTTCATGACACGAAAACAAAATCACTATAATCGGTCCAGGTGATTAGGAGGATTCTAGAACCGATGTCAGCGCCACCTACCGGTTCTAATTGCGAACCTAAACCATCTGGGAACCCACTCAAACACACAAAAAAAATCACCAAAATGGCTCCACGTAATTAGGAGATTCTAGAACCCGATCTCAACGCCACCTAGCACAATCGCCTTTGGAATTAATATTTTCATAAAATGTGTTTTTGTGGACCATAATGTATCAAATAGATATTCCTACAAAATTTTAGGATTGCCGGAGCTGTAGTTCGGAAATATCAATTTTCCATTGTTTACACCTCCGCAATCCCCTTTGGGGGTGGAATTTCGTAAAACCCGTTTTTAGCTGATCTCTACTTGACTTGGCGAAAGAAATATTCATCAAATTTCAAGGCAATCGGCTTTATAGCTTCAAAGATATCGTGATCAGTGAGTTCAAAAACGGGATCTCCTACACATATTATATATATATAAAAAAAAAAAAAAAAAAAAAAAAAAAAAAAAAAAAAAAAAAAAAAAATATATATATATATATAGTTTTTTTTTTTTATATATATATAGATTAGAACGATCTTTAAGTTATAGAAACATTTAACAAATCAAATTAAATTAAATTAAGAATTTTAGAAGTAATTAAAATGTAAATAAATGATATTGTGCGTTATACATCCAAACAACAATACATCGAATCCATAGCTTCCCTCCGATATATATATATGTATAGAAAATTAATAAAATGATAAATGCACTTGCTAGGTTTAAGAACGCACAGCTGAAATATGGAAGAAAATTGTATTCCTAATAAAATAAATGGCCTTGCTCAAAGATTAAGCGTTGCTATACAACGTGGCAACGTCGCTAGCCTATTGGGAACGTTCCCGGTAAGTGCAGTGGTTCGGGACTAATAAATTATCTTTAGGTATTTTTCCCATTTTATTTACTTTTAGTTTTTATATAGTATTGTTTGTATAATATTTTAAGTCTATATTTATCGTAGCATTATAATATTAATATGATTAAAGAATATGAAATAGATAAAAAAGCAATTAAATATTAAAAATTATAATTTCGGTAAATAAATGGCTTTACTTTATTACGAATAAAATTATCATTCGGCAAAATAGTTCTAATTACTATCAGTATATTATACTAAATTAACATCAATTTTCATATTTATCATATTTAGCATAAATGTAAGATAGTGTACATGTTTTATTATAATCGTTGCGCAGCCATTTTTGCAAACTGTACATGCTTTTTTTAACCGACTTCCAAAAGGAGGAGGTTCTCAACTTGGCCGGTGTATGTATGTGCACCAATTACTCTGAGATTTATGATCTGATTTACGTTATTTTTTTAGTTCGCCGCAGAATAGTTGCCATTTGGTCCCTAAAAATTTAACCTAGTTTGGCCCAGTAGTATTCATTTTATGAACATTTTTTTGTTCCCGTTTCTTGGGACCTATATTTTTAAGGCGCGCGGCACCTTTCGTAGGCCTACCCATAGCTTCAAACTAAAAAGTAACAAATAAGAAAAACTTCGTTAAAAAAACAGACTTCAAAAACTAAAAAGTATAAATTCTAAAGCTATTTTGAATTCTAATATCTTATTTTATTCTCTTAACAAATAACCAAATGTCATATGCGAGCGGCGGTACGCACTTGGGATTGGAAGAAAACACCAGTATTTTACCAACTAAATGCTTTTTTTGATTTACACACGCAACTAAGGGTGACCGCAGATATACAATTTCAAGTTGGCCGACTAAATCGCAGGTGTATGTACTAATAGACACAGAAACTTATGATAGCCCGCACATCTTATCCAACTAAATTGCGATCGTATCAGCATCGAAATGCCTTTCCGATTGAGGACAATTAAAAAGTTTGCCAACAATCGGCCAATCGGTTATTAGCACGGAGTCCCTATGTACACTCGCAGACTATGCAACTCAGTTGGTCAGTCGCACGGCAAAATGCAATCGAGCCACACGCGTGCGCGTGTTGTCCCACGCTCGGACCTTTATTATTTTCCCTAAATTGTTTCAGTGTTAGTTATGATTAAAAATAACATATATAGATAGATAGAGTAATGTAACAAATAATAAGATAAACTAATTATTTTATTTGTTACTACGTAGATATACGTATATTAAAAAGCTACCTACTTACCGGACAGTTAAGCAAAGCCTTTCTTCAAGGGAGATGGTGAGTCGAAAAGTTGTGTCCTGTTTTTTATTGCCGGCCCGACAAGGTATACAAACTCATCAAAAGAAGAAATACTCATTCTATAGTATGAAAAATAATTATATGGGTAACATCTCAGTAGTAGTATCTCTTACAATCTAAAGGTATGATGTTACCCATGTTCTAATCTGTCACTTAATATAGGATGCACCCAAAATGTTCTCGTCTGTTTTCGTCTTCTTTTCATTAATATAGCAAGTAGTGAGTTTTTTTCCGCATTTTTCCGCAGACGTCACCGCGATAGCAACACTGTCACCAACTAAGTCGGTAAGGTCTGCGGCTGGTAGTCAATTATGTAAAGTCGGACGATTAAGTTGTAAAGGCCCGCAATTTAGTTGTTCGATAGTCGGCCAACTTGAACTTGTATGTCTGCGGTCACCCTAACGGCGCTCGGCCCCGACCAGGAAATGTGTCACTCGCAATACCGATACCGTCGCTGAAATCGCGTAGACCACCTCCTGCTACTGCATTGCTCAGCTCCGAAATTATAGTGACTCGCTTCTAGATCTCCTCCTAAGCTTCGCTAAACTTTTCCTCTACAAAACTCTCTCACTAAACTCTTCAGTCTTCAAATAAACTCTTCTTCCGACTCTCTCTCTCTCTCTCTCTCTCTCTTTCTCTCTCTCTAACACTGGGCTTTTTTTATTGCCGGAGTTCAGCAGACAGGCAGATGGCCCACTTGATGGAAAGCGGTTACCATCGCCTATGGACATTTGCAACACCAAAGGTGCTACAAATGCGCTGCTGCTCTCTTAAGGGAGACTAGAACCTGGTCACTAATGCCGGAACACAACTCAAGGTTGTTATGGCGACATACTCTTGACCAGGGGTGGTCGCCATCCAGTCAGTCAAAATAGCCAGGTGGGAGGGACCTGGCTATGGATAGTTTTGTCGCCTCTTACGACAGGCCGCCCGGCCGCAGGAAATTGTATTCTTTCTCCGTTCCTGCACGGATAAAATTACAATCCAGGTGTGAATTTGTCTTTTTTCGGCATTCAGGTAGTAAGTAATAATATCAAAATTTAACCTCTCGTAAGGAAAATAAACTGTTAGTAAGATATAGGAATAACCCAATAGGTCTCCTGAATAAGTTTAAACAATACAAACCACCTATTGATTTACCAAGAATGTATTGCAATTTTGTATTTTACTTAATTGTTAAGTAATAAAATGTTATCTGTTACTTCCTAAATGATTTTTTTTGTATTTAATCAAGGTCGGTCGTTAAATTACACGTGGTAACTTGGTTAATTCTTCTTTGCAAGAAAGGTTATCGGCAAGACTTTTAAAACTAGACTTACACGTGTGCCTAACACGTAGGTGTTTACAAAAAAAAACAGCCCATAATTGTTCCACTGCTGGGTTCGGGCCTCCCATTATAGGGGAACGGAGAGTATACCCGCCACGCTTGTCCAAGGCGGCTTGGCAGTTCTGACACATCGGTTATCTCGATGTGTAGGTTGCATCGCGATGTTTTCCTTCACCGTTGTTAGGACGTGGTAATTGTAACAATATGCACATTAGATCAAAAAGCTGACTATGAGGTCCAGGTTCCAGTCAGGATCGAATCTGCGCCCTTCGATTTAGTAGCGCGTGCGCTAGCCATTACGCCACAACGACTTACGTGTGTGGGGTGTTTACGCTTTGGTTCAATTTTATTATACCACAAAATTTTGATCACACTTAGTATATCAATGGGAAGGACACAAAGAGAACTCACCGTATCTCCTTCAAATTGTTACGACAGTTCTTCTATGTTACTATATTGTCTGGCCACTATTATGTCTAATAAATATTTAAAATATTTGTAGTACTACACAATTTTCTTAAAGTACTTTTTAATATTAATTTCACTTAATTTTGGCTTACTCACAGAGCACAATTCGACTACCTCCTTTCTTACGTTGATTTCGTCTCACCCAGTGAGCAAGGTATATTTGGCTCAAATATAGGGAATTGTATGTAAGAAGGAAAGGAATGCGTCGTGCACTCAAGCGACGCTATTTTGAAAAATAATGAGGCGAAGGCTTATTTATTATAATACCACAATTGCACATATCGAATGTATAAATTGTGGATTTTACATTTAATATTAATTTTGGTTGTAAATAATATGCGGGGTAAACAGTCGGCGATGTACACCGATCTGGGGCCTAATTATGATATTTCAATATTTTTAAAGTTAATCTTTTATATAGATGGGGGTTTTAGGATTTGTCTATCACGAAAAAGCGTTACGGCCGCGTGGAAAAGCGGCATAAAATTTAGACGAGACGTGGTGAGTGCGGCGTAAGTTAGGATTAAACTATGGATTCGTTTTTTGGTTCCGGATCGAATTCTGTATTTTTGTTTGATAAAATATATTATGTTTAAATAAAAAATGCATTCATTAAAATGTACCTAACCTAACCAAATCATAATTTGCAGTAAGCCTGCGAAAAATCGAAATGTGTGCTGGGACACATATTAGAAGTGAAACTTCAACGGACAAGTGGATAAACGAATGCCAACGGACAAGTGGCAGAACGTATCGCAACAAAATTTTAACTCAAAGTTTTACGGGCAGATTGTTAATGTACTTGTCCAATTTGAAAACCTGCACCTAAAACTTCGTTATTTTTTTACTGCAGGAGCTAAGCAGAGAGGCCCACTTGATGGAAAGCGATTACCATCGCCTATGGATATTTGCAACACCAAAGGTGTATTAATGCGCTGCCGCTCTTTAAAGGGACACTGGAACCTGGTCACTAATGCCGGAACACTTAGAATAATTACACCTAGAACGATAGTTCCCTTCAAAGCGGTCTGTCAAAAGTGTGGCAAGAATATAATCTATGTGTGCGTAAGGTACTTGTATTTACGCTCGACGAAACGCACACAGTGAAAAAAATAATGTTGCTGATACATTAAATTGTACCTAAAAATAGGAAAGTGGAACTTTACACTTATAGTGTAATCACAGAACAAATGTGATTATTAGATTACATCTTTTATTTATTTTGAACTCATCAATTCTCACTGCTGAATTGATGACAAAGCCCATAGATCCCCTAAACAATTAGTAGTTAAATATAAGTGCAATTCGTCTACCGAAACTATTTGGTAGTGACCTGTTTTGTTTACATTTTATGTTCAAACAATTAAGAGCCAGAATTGTAGAAGAAAGTAATGTTTCGAGTTATAACTTGTCTATAGATAGATACGGGTCTTAGAGTGACCGAGATGAGAACACTTTATGAGAAAAAAAACATACAACAGGTATAATCATTTATTTCAGTAGCTTTGTAACTGCAACTGTTTTCTGAACAATTGTCGCTTCGATGACAAGAATCGTTGTATATTTTCTTTTTTGGATTCATAGAAGAATCGAATTCGCTAAATTCGAAAGCTACTGCTATTAAACTTCTCTTCAATAATAAAAACGTATTATAAGAACAAGGTACTTTAGTTTTGTTTGGACAAAAATTGTTATACCTTAGTTGGAAATGCACCCCTGCGTTATCTACAAAGACCACCTTTAGTAATATACTTTTCTTTATCCTCGAAATGTAAGGATTTTTTTTGTATTTTTAGTAGGCACCCAACTGTCTGTCTACATTTTGATTACGTCTAATTTATTCGGTCCAACGAGCCGCAATGATCGGATCAGAAGGAAACCTAAAACCAAACCAAAACATAAAATTGCATATTAGTATGTGAACTTCTTGTTTTTTTGTCTGTTTCCTTATTAATCAATTTAATTTAATCAAAAAAAAATGCACTTTTAATTGCCTAATGAGACGTGTTTCACTTTTAATTAAACGACAAAATGTAGGAAAATATTTCTCCGTGTTAGCAACATTTTCATAAACTGTGACATGACAAATTATTGAAATTTATTTTTCATTTTGATGAATGTTTTACGTAAAAATATAAGTTCAAACGCATTACTTACCCATGAAATGTAATGTTACATCTTTCTTGTGTTTTTCCGGTGTACTGTGACATCCGTTCACTGCACAAACCGTCATTTTTAATCAAAATTTCGGGAGTAGTTTTCACTACGTCACGACCTTGAGCACTGACGGGCCGAGTAATGAACTTAGCCAATATGGCTAGGTTTGAGTTGCCTCACTTTACGGAGGCGGACTCGGTTTCTAGGTGTAATTATTCTAAGCCGGAACACAACTCAAGGTTGTTACGGCGGCATACTCTAGACTAGAGGTGCTAGTCGGGCAAACACCCTACCTCCTGGCTCTGGGTTCTTTTGTCGCCTCTTACGACAGACCTTTTTTTTTGGCCAGGGGAAATCCGTTTGAGGACTAAGCCGCGACAGGCACAGAAGCCTGGGAGATGCTCGCGACCCGGTGAGAGTGTGGGATTCGCCAGATCGGGGGTGGCACTAGCGTGCCCGGTCAGAACCCGAGCCACGCTATTGCCACTCCCCAGTTAGGGATACCCACTAAAACCCCTGGGTGTTCCGTCCTGCGCCTTACGCCAGGGCTACGGGTGTTCTTACGACAGGCCGCCCCAACGCAGGAAATTGTATTCTTTCTCCGTTCCTGCAAGTATAAAAAGGTTAGCGTAACGAAGACATTCAAAGAACAATTCTATTGCGATAGTGTCAAAAATTCGTTATTTATTAAATCCACAATATCTTCTGGATATCGTCGAGGCAGATTAATAATTTGAAAAAAAAGTGGTATTACCATTAACAGAAATGTCGTTAGAAACAATGAATAGTTATGAGCTGTCAATATTTTAAACATTTTTTGCGTGTTTTCGCTAATAAATATTATACATATTTATAAGAGAATAATAACAAATTCAAAATCATTTCTTTGCATAAACTTATTTCTAGGCTTTATATTTAAATTATATCTAAAACTTATGGTAATAACACATTTGAAATTATAATAGTTAAACTATGGCTAAAAATTTTTGGCTGCGGTTGCTACACTAGTCTGACAAGTCTGTATCGCGGCACACAATTTTATTTCAAGAATTTAACTGTAGTGGAATTATTCATTAATCAACCTATAACTAACAGGTAGTTAATCCATTGAGATTTACAGTACGAGGCCTAAATCAGGCAAACCTGCGATTTGAGAGGAGTGACCGGCGATATTGACGAGAAAGTAATAGCAGACTTGGGCCCTAGGGCACGTCGGAGCCCTTACATTATGTATAGCGGCTAGTTGCTTATAGAAACATTAAGCTGGGTATCCACTTTGTTCGCGAACTATTTGCGCTCCGCGCTCCTGCAACCGCTCTGATGGAGACGGTACGCGCATCTCCATAGAAACACGCATGCTCCACAGTCCTCTTGCGAACATTGAGCGAACATGTCGTTACCATTAGTGGCTAGTGCGGCATATATTTTATTTCATTATCCTCTCGAAGACTATAGAAGCCCTCCTCGCTTTTGGGAATCTATAAAATTCTTATCTTAGGGATCCCACAGCACAGTATAGTTTCAATACAACCCGATTAAAGTTAAACATTTTCCTTCCGACCACTTCATTTAACCGAGCGTGGAGAGTAATATGCGATACATACGCACTAAACGTGGCGTTTTGCTCGCGTTCACGAATACACTGAGCTCCCCTTTGTGTTCGCCTAAAAACCGCCACCGATTGGAGCGCTATGGGCAGAGCGCGCATCGTTGCACGCTTCAGGAGCGCGAACGTATCCAATAGGTGGAGCAGTTGCAGGAGCGCGGTTCGCAAGAGGTTCGCGAACATAATGGATCACCGGTCTAACATCCACGCAGTGCCGTAAATAGGGCGGTGCCACCGGTGCCAAAGCACAGAGCGTAGACTCTGGGGGGCGCTAGAATGTCAGACCAGTTTTATTTTCCTGTTTGCTCCTGATAAGTTCCCGCTGCTGCCCTAGTGCTCGATTGCAACACACACGTACGTATATACTATATGCCAGTATCATCAAAAACGTCTGTTAAATTAGACAAAACATCGCGCTCATTTTTTTGGCAGCATAAGAGCGTATTTGTGTTCTAGTTCTTTACAAAAATATATTTTTCTTCCAAAATATTAGATAATTATTTGTCCACCAACACAAAATTCCTTGTGCGTAATTTTTTCACCTATACATATATTATTGCAGGAGTTCAGCAGACAGACAGACGGCCCAGTTGATCGAAAACGGTTACCATCGCCTATGGACATTTGCAATACCAAAGGTGCTACAAATGCGCTGCTGCTCTCTTAAGGGAGACTGGAACCTGGTCACTAATGCCGGAACACAACTCAAGGTTATTATGGCGAAATACTTTAGACCAGGTATGGTAGCCATCCAGTCGGGCAGAACCACCTGGCTGTGGGTTATTTTGTCGCCTCTTACGACAGGCCGCCCGGCCGCAGCAAAATGGTATTCTTTTTCCGTTCCTGCGCGGTACCTATAATATCTAAACAAACAAGGGCGCAGTTATGGGCGTCACACACGGCGAAGATGCTATAATATTTCATGTTAAGATGCCTAGATATAAAATATTATAGCATCTTAAGGCATCACACACGGTTAAGATGCTATAATATATCCATTCGAGTCATTCAATCAAAGGTTTGACTAGGGGTTACACGTATATTTCTCCACTGAATATATTAACAGGATGATGTAATATGAATAACAAAGCCTTACTATTAGATTTATTAGATACCTCATCAGATGATAATACTGACTTCGAATACGACTTAAAAATTTCTACCGCACATTCTAAGTGTCGAAAAATCTGGGTAGAAAATCATACAAAGTTTAGGAAAAACCGCGGTGAATTTAATCTTTACGAAGACCTTTCACCAAAAATGTTTCAAATATATTTTTAAAAGTCAAAGGAAATTTTTCTTACTATTCATAATTTGATTAAAGCCGATATCAAGAAACAAAATACAAACATGCGTTAATGGTAACGGATATGTGAAAGAATGAATCGCAACGTACAAGTGGAAAAACTTCAACTGACAAGTGACAAAATGAATCGCAACCAAATTTTAACTCGAAATTTTACGGGCAGGTTTTCAAATTGGACAAGTACATTAACAATCTGCCCGTAAAGTTTGAAGTTAAAACTTTTTTGCGAGTTATTTTGTCACTTATCAGTTGAAGTTTTTCGACTTTTACGTTGCGATGCGTGTTTCCACTTGTCCGTTGCGATTCATTTTTCCACTTATCCGTTGAAGTCTCACTTCTAATCTGTGTCCCAGCACACATATCGATTTTTTTGTCCTTTTCTGCGACACGCTATAGCAGTTTCTATAGGTTCTACGACACGAACTCTAAGCGTTGTTTGGCTATGATTGGTTGCGAGAACATCGTGTGCTAATCACAATCAATCGATGCCAAAAATCGTATCGTGTTCGTTACATACATTCTAACCTCGCAGGCTACAATACAAATATAATGAATGAGCGAGCGGGAACGAGACAAACACGCCTGCACTAGGCAGTGGAAAAGTGTATTGTGCCTATTTGATCACGTTAGACTAGTCTTGCAATGAAAAGAACACACATTTGTGTCCTCTTGTGCTGTTCGTTATTAGCGTGCTGCTAACGTTTCGACCTCTTTTATATTTTATATCATTGTTTAGATATCGGTATCTAAACAATGATATAAAACATAAAAGAGGTAGATTGGTATTGTTTGATTCATATCTCCTGATGTTTATAAAAATAAATATACAGCTAAAAAAACTAAACCACTATGGGAAACAGGCGAGACGATATGTACGTTTGTACATAAAAAGGTAAACAAGCGATTTTATCAACATAACAGTAACAAAAAATACGTCGAGTAATAACAAAAACTCGATAGAAACGGGAGTTGAATAAATATAATATATTTCATTCCATTTTGCGTTGGATATTTAGTGCACACTCTGTATAAAATAGCTTGCTATATATTTTATATCTTAAGATACAATTCACGCCATGCTACCCGCATAAACGCTACGTAGGAGTATCTGAATAGCGTTTCAGATTCTTGGCGAATATTGGATGCGAATGACAGCGTGAGACGTCATTACCCGAACGCCAAATAGCAAACTTAGTTGATGACGAGAATTTGCTTAAAAAATACATCTATACTAATATTATAAAGAGCTAAAGTTATGAGTTTCGATGTATGAGGTAATCTCTGGTACTACTCATCCGAGTTAGAAAATTCTTTTATAAGTAGAAAGTTACTTTATTCCCGAGTGACAAAGACTATTAATAAATCAAAACTAAAAATGTTTTACGCCCGACGAAGTGGAGACGGAAACACCCGTCAAATATGTTAAAGCAATAACGTTTCACACAAGAATTGTGCACATCCTCGTACGAGGCACTGCGAGTGCTTTCTGCGCTTATGAATTAACTAGAGTTTATTCATATGTGAATCAAATCAAATGTTTCTTGAGCGAATATACGGAGAACTGACAATCAAGTTGTCATCCCTAGTGTCTCCAAGGGACGTTTGATTCAACTGCACAGTCTGAAATCGCTACCATTTATCGTTACAAATGTAGCGGGCATAAGAATAGAACATAATGGTCGTTTTGCAAACTACCTTCTATCTCGTGGAGGCACCACCGCGGTTTCGAGCAGGAGTTACGTAAGCAATCCTGTCTATTTTATACACGAGTAAAGTGCTTAACAGAACGTGAAAATATAGATCTGTTCATTATTTATATTTTTAGGCTATTTCGAAACGACTAAGTTTTTATGCTTACAGAATTCACGTTTACAATTCCACTAGCTTCTGCCCGCGGCTTCGTTCGCGTTAATTAAAGTTTTGTAAATGTTATGCGACTCGTAACAATATTAATTGTTTAATATTGTTACGAGTCACGGGACTCGAATTAAAATGCCGTTAGAATTACTATAGAGTTTATTAGAACTATAGAAACACGTATAACACAGGTACAAATATAACCGAACACAACAAGTCCAAACGTAATTCAAAAGATCGTAATTCCGTCACTAAAAGATTCCAGATTGCAGTACACACGTCTTGCTTCGCTCGTGGTTATCACTTGACTATCATGTCCCTCCCTCGGGCCATTGCTTTATACTGCACAGATGCAATATGTCCGTCTGGCCACGTGGACTGAACTTCCTAGAATCAGTTTGTACTTTAAATCCGTAACACATGGCTAAAATGTTAAATGACTGCCATAAAAGATTTCAAAATAACAATAGCCTGTTTTCTAATCACAAATTTTAAGCACAAAGTAAACAAAATAAGTCAAAATATCGAAAGGTAATAAACTGCGTTTTACAGATATGCTGGTGTGAATTTGTTTTTGTCGGCGTCTAGGTCGTAACAATATATTTATTATAACAAAACCAGTGGAAGAATAAAGTTTGCTTTAATTGTGACATTTAAAAACATAATAATATCAAAATTCAAAGAACTCTATGTTCCAAAAAGTTTTAGCAGTCAATAAAGTGGAGCCCTGTTGGAGTAAAAAATGTCAAATTTAATTTCTCATTCAAAATTCTATGTGTAGCATAGTTAAGAATAAATGAGTTATGAGCTTATACGTCACCTATCGAAGGTGTAACTATCCATGACCATATGAGTAACAGTCGCCTTGTCACCATGGATGACGCGTGGGTCCACCATTTCGACCCTACAATTAAGAGACTATTTACTTTTCTATTCTATTCGCAGGGCGAGCACTCTCTTGGTGATCCATGACAATTTGAGGCGACAAGGAGATTGGGGCCTCGAGGAAGACCTCTTTCCCCCGGCGTCAGCTCATTATGCAAGTTAGCTAACTGTCTCATGCCTGATTAGGTCACTCTCACCTCTCGGGGTCTACCGTTAAATTAAAACGTTATATCTTAACTTAATACATAAAGCTGAAGAGTTTGTTTGTTTGCTTGAACGCGCTAATCTCAAGGCTAGAAGGCTATAGGCTATATATCATTACGCTCAGAACAATAAGCACCAGTGAAGAATGTTCCAAAATCGGAGAGGTTTTTTTATCTTACTTTTTTTACTATTCCATGCGAACTTTTTTTTTATCGCTGGAGTACAGCAGACAGGCAGATGGTCCACCTGATGGAAAGCGGTTACCGTCGCCTATGGACGTTTGCAACACCAGAGGTGTCACCAACACGCTGCCGACCTCGAAGAAATTTTAGTAAAACTTTCGGGCAGAAGCTAGTTATATGGTATATATATAGACCAAAGCCAGCCGGTAGGGTATTTGCCCGTCTGGATGGCTACCACCCCTAGTCTACAGTACTCCGCCACAGCAACCTTGAGTTGTGTTCCGGCATTAGTGTCCAGGTTCCAGTCTCTCTTTAAAGAGCAGGAGCACATTTGTAACACCGTGTTACAAATGTCCATAGGCGATGGTGTCGGCTGTCTGTCATACTCACACAATAAAAAAATTATAATAAAATTACCGAGAAAATAACAATAATTAGTTAAAAAAATATTTTTTAAATTGCAGTTGGTCATGCAATAATCCGTTTAGTAAAATATAAATAATTTTACTTATCGTTATCTATATTTAATTATTCACAGATATTAATTACTTTTGTATTTAATTAGCGTATGTGTAATGTAATTAGCCTAAAAATGCTTCAAATTTTATCTATGTACATAATTCTTATAAAATGTTTCAATTTAGTAGTAAGCAGAACAAAAATGTTTTTAAATCATACTTGAACAGTAGTGGTGCGAATCATCAAGGAGTTCTTATCTTGCTTTTGAAATAAAGTTTTCGTGCATTTGTTTATTTACTACGCGGAGTCTTAATATCAAACCGAAGAGTCTAGTCGTCTGTTAAGCGGACGACGCACCCCTAGCCCCACACATACAAAACTCTGTACGTTACATAACATTCCTCATCATTAAGGACTTCAGGTCAAGTCGATGGATAACACGGACGTAACCATATCGGTCAAGTTCCATAGACAGTTTGGAACTTAGTTTTAGCGGACGACTGGCAAGATCCTTTTTAGAGTCTAGTCGTCCGGGTAGCAGACGAATAACAAGATACAATAGAAAATAGTCAGCAGATCAGATATTTACTTATACTTACAAGCATCGCTATCATTACAGTTGTCACCGATACGATTATATAGTTATTATATATGTCGGAGGGAAGATATAAATTGGATAATTGTTGATTAGATTTATAACGCAACAATATTATTTGTTTACATTTTAATTGCTTCTAAAATTGTTAATTTAATTTGGTTTGATGTCTTAAATGTTTCTATTACTAACAGATCGTTCTAACCTAATAAAAGTTATGAATATTGTGATTTAATAAACGACCAATCAGAGCAGAGCATATGGCGGAGCGGCGTCAGACGCCCTCTACACTTTGGTTGTATCTACTTCGGTAGACTGAGGAGTTTTTGTGACACATTTGGTTGGTGACTACAGGTCGAGTTGGACCTTTGAGAATTGTAAAGAAAGTATTGAAGTTGGAATTATGAGCAGTGCCCTGAACCCGCTGCTCGATCTAAACTATGTCAAAATATTGATCGAATCTAAATTAAAAGTGTATAAACCGCGGCTATCGTGTTTTATGCTCGCATTTTACCCTGATGACGCCCACTAAACCTGCAATAACTAAAGGAGATGTTGTGAGAATCAGGCCTTCTGCGACATATACATATTCAATCGTCGTAATATAGCATGCAGTTCTTGTGAATTCAGTCACAGTACAAATAAGCATGTTAATTTGTTGACATATCTTGTTCAATGTTCGCAGGGCCCGAGTCATCGACGCCTTATTAAGTTGGTCCTGCGTATGGTACTACGAACATTGTTCATACATCTCATCACAAAATTCGCCGAAATGTTCAATTTGATATCAGCTAACACGCCTTGTTTTAGCTAGAGGAAATCCGTTTGAGGACTAAGCCGCGACAAGGGCAGAACCTGGATAATTCGCGACCTAGTGTGGGATTTGCCAGATTAGGGGTGGCACTAGCATGCCCAGTCAGAACTGGTGCAATGTTATTGCCACTCCCCAGTAAGGGATACCCACCAAAACCCCTCGGTGTTCCGTCCTTCGCCTTTTGCCAGGGCTACGGGTATATGACCTCGCCTCTCCACAGCCCTGGCATGCGTGGGCCTCGTGAGGCCTCTTCCACTGCCGGGGGACTACTTTATCACCCGGCATCATCATGTTCTCTAGGCGTGGGGCGGTTTGCCACTCACTCCATAGGAGAGGTGAGCGCGCGCGAAACACTCGCGCCCCCATCTCGACGGCATTTGCAGGTGAGTGACAATCTCTATAATGGCCGCCCGCCCGCTCAAGGTGGCCAAAGGTCCTGGCTGGCCCTCCGGCGCCGACGCTCCTTTGGCGGGAACGGAGCAGTGATAATGAATGTGTAAGCCGAGTTATGAGTTTTCATCTACCTATTGTTTCTGCATTCGAGAAGCTGTCTTACTAGGGATACCATGGCATTTTCTTAAGTTTTCCCGACTAGTGCACAAACACATCATACATCAAATAAAATACCGCACTTATAACCGTTAAAACGTAGTTTTATTATTGACTAGCTTCTGCCCGCAATTTCGCCCGCGTCGAATACTTAAAAAAAACCCATTTTAAAACATTCAAATCAGACCTGTAGTTCCTGAGATTAGCGCGTTCAACAACAAACTCTTCAGCTTTATATATTAGCACTAAATACCATATTACGTAAATTAAAAATATTGTAACAAAGAAGAGATCTACTTTTAAAAGCAAAAAATACATGATTTCTACATATTGAAGTCGGTGCAACTGCAAAATAAAACATGAAAATATTATTTTTGTTGTTTTTGTTTTATTTGTCTGTTGTTTCCTAACCTTAATACATAAGTTAACCCCCATACGGATAAAGTCTCTTCAGAAGTTAAACTGTTGGAGAGGGAGGGCCTATAATTGAAACCCGTAATGAGGAACTCGTCAATTGGCCACAATCAAAACATAATATAACAAGTGGGCACTTGATTTAAAACTTTGGACCACTCAGTGTTTAAATACCTATGTCCTTACTTATAATCGTTTTTTTAATGTTAAGAAACTGCTTAGCAATTGATTAACGAAAATCTTACCCATAAACTCCTCTTAAGGATAAAAGGACGTAGGTAAAGTAACTCATAAATAATTGTCAAAAATAAACAACAACGAGAGGTAGTTTTAGTGACTGCCAAGAGGCATGATGGCAAGATTTACTTGAAACAGCCATTGATTGGGGGCTTAAGAGTCTCTTATTTAAGAGATAGCTAATCCTTTCTTAACGAGATTATTATAATAAACCTGCGTTTTAACGGTTTTAAGCGCGGTAATTTATTAAGTTTTGGTTTGTTCGACGTTTCGGCCGCTTTTCAGTGGCCGTAGTCACGGACGACAAAGGCCACTGAAAAGCGGCCGAAACGTCGGTTTGTCCGGCCGAAACTTATTACCGCGCTTAAAACCGTTACACGTAGTTTTATTATGTATAAAAATCGCGAAAACTTAAGAAAATATTATGAGATTATTATAAGTAAGGCTCCTAGAATGAATTCGTTACTGTTGTCGATACAATATGACGATATATGTGTACTAATGGCTGGTTTACACGCATAAAATCGCAAGCAAATAAATAATACTGGAAAATCATACTAATACAATATGGTATAATATTTTCGCAAACGTCGGAATAACCAAAATCAAATAAATTACGGCTCTTAAAACCGTTAAAACGAAGTTTTATTATGCAATACGGTATATACATACATAAAACATGAATATGAAAACTTAATTTGCTCCCATCTGTCAGCGCTTTGTCATACAGTCTATAAAAGTGATTGTACTTTTTATAATTGGAACGAAGTTCCGTATCGCGCGTTGCGAAAGGGGGCTAGACGGATAAGATTAAGACCAAAAGTTGTAACGACACTTTTTGCTATAGCTGTAAAGGGCGTCACACACGGCGAAGATGCTATAATATTTCATGTTAAGCTGCCTGGATATAAAATATTATAGCATCTTAAGGTATCACACTCGGTTAAGATGCTATAATATATCCGTTCGAGTCATTCCATCAAAGGTTTATTTACAGGATGATATAATATGAATAACACAGCCTTATTATTAGATTTATTAGATAGCTCATCAGATGATAATAATGACTTCGAATACGACTTAGAAATTTCTGCCGCACATTCTAAGTGTCGAAAAATCGGGGTAGAAAATCATATAAAATTTAGGAAAAACCGCGGTAAATATAATCTTTACGAAAACCTTTTACCAAAAATTTTTCAAATATATTTTAAAAAGTCATTATATCAACATAATATTAACAAAAATCGAAATGTGTGCTGGGACACATATTAGAAGTGAAACTTCAACGGACAAGTGGAAAAACGAATCGCAACGGACAAGTGGAAAAACAAATCGCAACGGACAAGTGGAAAAACTAATGGCAACGGATAAGTGAGAAAACGAATCGCAACGGACAAGTGGAAAAATGAATCGCAACGGACAAGTGGAAAATCTTCAACTGATAAGTCACAAAATGAATCGCAACAAAATTTTAACTTGAAGTTTTACGAGCAGGTTTTCAAATTGGATAAGTACATTAACAATCTGCCCGTAACACTTCAAGTTGAAATTTTGTTGCGATTCATTTTGTCACTTATCAGTTGAAGGTTTTCCACTTGTCCGTTGCGATTCATTTTTCCACTTGTCCATAGCGATTCGTTTTTCCACTGTCCGTTGCGATTCGTTTTTCCACTTGTCCGTTGAAGTCTCACTTCTAATATGTGTCCCAGCACACATTTCGATTTTTATTAATATTATGTTGATATAATGACTTTTTAAAATATTTTTTTTTTTGGTGAAAGGTCTTCGTAAAGATTAAATCCACCGCGGTTTTTTCTAAATTTTATATGATTTTCTACCCAGATTTTTCGACACTTAGAATGTGCGGCAGAAATTTCTAAGTCGTATTCGAAGTCAGAATTATCATCTGATGAGCTATCTAATAAATCTAATAATAAGGTTGTGTTATTCATATTATATCATCTATTATATCCTGTACATATATTCAGTGGACAATTATACGTGTAACCCCTAGTAAAACTTTTGATAGAATGGGATATATTATAGCATCTTAACCGTGTGTCCTTAAGATGCTATAATATTTTATATCCAGGCATCTTAACATGAAATATTATAGCATCTTTGCCGTGTGTGGTGCCCTTAAGGCGTGCGCCGTGCGCGTGTTTCTCTCTCTCTCTCAAAGAAAACAAGCCAGTTATTTTCGTTTCGTCTTTCTATTTCGCATTGAACAGTGTGGTGTCGCAACGATATTTTTTGTTGACCGTAGACAGGCTTTTTGTACATAATAAATAATAAAAAATAATAACAATAATGTATCCTGACAGTGTTTCTGCACAAGTTCCGGATATTGCTGATGGAGTTAGTTAAGTAGAGATTTTATACAGACAATAATGACAATAAAGACTCGCATTATAACTAACTTCGTTCCATCCGGGTGTCCCTTGACACCTCTCAAGTTTTTTTCTTGTTTTTTTTTAGTTTCTATTATATTTATAAGTTAGTTTTAGTTTCTTTATTCCTTAGTTTTATGATAATAATAATATCGAGGAGTGCTGATGTGTGATGGTTTGGTTGCGGCCGTTGAGCGGTGTACGAAGAAATGAAAGATTGATTGCGTCGTACACTTTTAATCACACACACACTCTCAATGTTACAAGATTATAGTTCAGAAGGATTTTTGGTATGAAGGCAAGCAGCGAGCGCGAAAACTAACGTTTGTACACGAGCACGTATGTCGTGCGGTCGCGTTGAAGACGTGAGTCGGACTGTGTCGAATTGTCCCGAAATAGCTTCGGTTCTCGACTGTTTCGCGGCAGAGAAATGCCGCGAAAAATTGGGCGCGCGCTTGTTATAAAACGGCACGATATTTTGCTTGCCACAGGTAAATATTGGTTTGCTCCTCCCCTGTCGACCGCAGCAAGGACTGTTACCGCTGCGGTCAACCAGGTCATCCCGCCGCTACGTGCCAAAATCCACCGCGCTGCAGCATCTGCAGTGCAGCAGGCCGAGCGGCGGGTCATTGGATGTGCAGGGGAGTGCCGGCCGCGCGTAAAAACGCAGGCCCCCCCACTGCGACTCGGTCCAACAAATCTAAAGTGGATCAACAATCTAAAGCCGACAATAAGAAATCACGGAAAAGGAAACGTAACAGGAGAGGCTCTAAGCAAGATGCGGCTGTCAACACGTCTCAACCACCGCAACCGCAGCGGCCACGGCCGAAACCACGTTTGCAGCCACCGTCGCCAGCGCCTGGGCCCACTAGGATGGAGGAATAAACAACCGTTTCAATGGCTCTCCTAGTGGTCCAAAGTAATTTGAACCACTGCGCCGCCGCCCAGGATTTGCTGGTGCAGAGTTTGACGCAGTGGGGAATCCAGTTGGCCGTAGTCGCCGAGCCATACTACGTCCCCCCCCGTTCTGACTGGGCGGGGGATCTCGATGGCTTGGTGGCCATTGTAATCCGGACCGCCGCCGCATGCCCTCCCCTAGCCAGTGTGGTAAGGGGACGGGGCTACGTGGCGGCAACGATCGGGGAGATAGTGGTCGTTGGTGGCTACTTCTCCCCGAACAGAAGGCTCGCCGATTTCGAGGGATGGATCGAGGAAGTGGGCACCGTGGTGGCCCGCAGCCGACCTCGCCCCGTGCTCGTGCTCGGGGACCTCAATGCAAAATCCGTGGCTTGGGGATCTCCGAGGACATGCGCGCGCGGCGAGGTGCTTGAAGAATGGGTCATCACGCAGGGTCTCGTAGTTCTGAACCGGGGCTCCGAACACACGTGTGTGCGCCAGCAGGGCGGCTCAATTGTCGACGTCTCGTTCGCCAGTCCTGAATTGGCGCGCCGTGTGCGGGACTGGAGGGTCGACACGGGAGTGGAGACGCTCTCCGACCACCGATATATTCGGTTCAGCGTCTCCTCCCGAAATCCGGACCCGCCGTCCCGAGAGCCCCCGGTAGGAAACTGTCCGCGCTGGGCATTGAAAAAGTTGGATCGGGAGACGTTCAAGGAGGCCCTGATTGTTGCCACCTGGGCATCAGGGGCCGATGTGAACCCTCCCGACATAAATGTAGAGCAGGAGGCAGAAAACCTACGGTCGCTCGTCACAGGCGTCTGCGATGCGGCGATGCCGAGGAGGGGCAGATTCCGACCCCCCCGCAAGGTGTACTGGTGGAGCCCCGTACTCGAGGGGCTAAGGCGCGCGTGCAATAGCGCGCACCGCCAGTACTACCGCTACAGACGACGGCTACGCCGCGCAGCAGATGCAGCGGCCGTAGAAGCTCAGCTGTACGAGGGGTACAGAAGCGCCAGACAAGACCTACGCGTCGCAATCCGCGATGCGAAGAACGCGGCCTGGGGAGAGCTCTTGGAAAGCTTAAACCAAGACCCTTGGGGGCGCCCATTCAAGATGGCACGGAACAAGCTCCGTGCCTGGGCGCCCCCGCTAACCGAGTCTCTCCCCAGGGACACAATTCGCGATGTGGTTGGCGCTCTGTTCCCTTCAAGGGCTGAGCACGTGCCTCCTGCAATGGCCCCGCCAGAGGTGGAGCTCAGCGCGGATAGAGACCCAGTGCCCACCGTGGACCGGGTAGAGCTGGGGGTGGCTATGCTACGGCTAAAGGCCAAGAATGCTGCCCCCGGCCTTGACGGCATTCCAGGGCGTGCGTGGGTTCTGTCCTACGACGCCCTCGAGCCCCGACTGATGAGGCTTTTCAGCGCATGTTTGGAGCAGGGCCAGTTCCCGCAACGGTGGAAGACCGGAAAGCTGGTCCTGCTGCGTAAGGAGGGGCGCCCCGCGGACTCACCGTCCGCCTACCGGCCCATTGTGTTGCTGGACGAGGTCGGCAAGCTCTTCGAGCGTATCATTGTCGACCGCCTCGTCCAGCACTTATCGACGACGGGGCCGGACTTGGCGGACAACCAGTTCGGCTTCCGCACGGGGCGCTCTACAATCGACGCAGTCATGCGCTTGAGAAGCCTGGCGGAGGAAGCAGTTTCCCGGGGCGAGGTCTTATTGGCGGTGTCTCTTGACATCGCCAATGCCTTTAATTCCTTGCCCTGGTCATGCATCATGGAGGCACTCCGGTATTTTGGGGTGCCTCCCTACCTCCGCCGAATAGTCGGGGACTACTTAAATGAAAGAGCCGTCATTTACCCGGTCCACGAGGGATGGAATCGGCGAGCCATGGTGTGCGGTGTTCCACAGGGGTCGGTTCTCGGTCCCCTCCTGTGGAACATCGCATATGACTGGACTTTACGCAGCAGGGTCCTCCCCGGCGTCAGCATCATATGCTACGCAGATGACACATTGATCGCAGCACGAGGGAGGACCCACAGGCAGGCGTGTCTTCTAGGCACGGCTGGGGTGTCCTTAGTTGTAGGTAGGATCCGGCGTCTTGGACTGGAGGTGGCGCTTCAGAAGACCGAGGCCGTGTTCTTTCACGGTCCTCGAAATCGTCCACCTCCAGACACCGCTATAATAGTAGGAGGCATCCGCATCGGCATTGGGGGGACCATGAAATACCTGGGATTGGTCCTCGACAGCCGGTGGGATTTTTCGGCACATTTTCGGCAGCTGCTCCCCAGACTCAAGGGGGCAGCGGGTGCGCTGTCGCGCTTGCTCCCCAACGTCGGGGGGCCGAACGCCACGTGCCGAAAACTCTTCGAAGGCATCGTACGGTCGATGGCCCTTTACGGGGCCCCAGTGTGGGCAGACCGCCTGACGGCCCGCAACGCTCCGCTGTTGCGACAAGCTCAGCGTATAATGGCCGTCAGGGCGATAAGAGGATACCGTACGGTGTCCTTCGAAGCGGCCTCTCTACTCGCCGGATCCCTCCCATGGGACCTGGAGGCCAGGGTGCTGGCGTCATTGTATGTATGGCGCAAAGAAGCCCTGGCCAGGGACTCCAGACCCGCGCCTCGCGAAATCGAGGCGTGCAAGTCGGAGCTCCGCCAGGTCGCCGTGGGAGTATGGGAAGATCGCCTCAGACGCCCCAGTGCGGGCCCCGCCACCATCGAGGCGGTGAGGCCCGTCCTGCAAGAATGGATTGGACGACGACACGGCACCCTGACGTTCAGGCTGACGCAGGTCCTCTCGGGGCACGGCTGCTTCGGGAGGTACCTGTGTCGTCTCGGCCGCGAGGCAACTTCAGGGTGCCATCATTGCGACACAGGCGACGAGGATACGGCGCTGCATACCCTGCAGGAATGTCCTGCATGGACGGAGCAGCGCCGAGAGCTCGTCGCCTTTACCGGACTGGACCTCTCGCTCCCGGCCGTGGTTTGCACCATGGTCGGGAGCCGCACCGGATGGGACGCCGTCTCCTCCTTCTGCGAGCACGTCATGTTTGCGAAGGAGGAGGCGGAACGGGAGCGTGAGCGCACTTCCTTGCTCCGCTCCCGACAAAGGAAGACGCGCCGACGCCGGAGGTCTGACCTAGACCTTCGGCCACCGTAAGCGGGCGGCGCGGGTGGGGCCTCTAGGGGTATAGAGGTTCTCACTCACCCGCACATGCCGTCGAGATGAGAGCGCGAGTGTTCCGCGCGCGCTCATCTCTCTTCCCGTGGGGCGCGGTACAGACCGCCCCACGCCCGGAAAAGACCGAGACGTCACCGGGGGAGTAGCTCCCCCGGCATTGGAAGAGGCCCAGTGAGCGGGGCCCACGCCTGCCAGGGAATGCGGAGCCGGGTAGCCTATTCCCGTAGCCCTGGCATAAGGCGCAGGACGGAACACCCAGGGGTTTTAGTGGGTATCCCTAAGTGGGGAGTGGCAATAGCGTGGCACCGGTTCTGACCGGGCACGCTAGTGCCACCCCCGATCTGGCGAATCCCACACTGTCTCACCGGGTCGCGAGCATCCCCCAGGCTTCTGTGCCTGTCGCGGCTTAGTCCTCAATCGGATTTCCCCTGGCTAAAAAAAAAAAAAAAAAAAGGTAAATATTGGTTCCGCGCTTGCGTGCTTGTTTTTATGTTGGCACTAATGTCGCCACAATATATATATATCTAATAATTATGAAAGCTATTTTTTTGCCTTGTGATAATATTCTATATTACCTGTAATCAAGGTCAGTGAATGATAAACAAACTGACTTAAGGGCCTAGTTGCCAAGCCATAAATAAAAAATAATCATAAACAAATCTTATTTATCCCTGCTATGAGTTTTTGGCGGGAACTGAAAGGTACGTACTGTGCAGTTTTAATTTTAAAAATGGTGTAAAATTACTTTAATATAAACAATATCTGTAGGATATTGAACTATGTAGTCAACTGGCCTTTAGACTTTTTGTCTGCCTTTTTATAAAATTAAAGTCTAAGTACTGCTTATCCTTGTTATTTTAATAATAACGGTGAGCCTCTTGTGGAACATACCCTATGAGAGATGTGAGTTCCGAAAAGTAGGTAATTTTTTGGTCTCTCTGACATAAGAGAACGCCACAGAGTACATTAATATAATAGAGAGGTAACGCATTTCAAGTTTGACAGCCAGCACTGTAAAAGAGTTATCTAAGGATGAAGTGTGTACAGGTGTCAAGAGCCTACGATATGTATTTGAGCGCAAATTGTGAGATATAGGGAGGCGAAGGAATTCAAAATATTTTCATACGGTAAGAAGTATTAGGATTAAATAGTATGATATAACGGAGAGTTAGAATGTGAATATTTAGCCGAAATAGGAAGCCAAGTGGGATTGTTCACTTTTTTCAATTTAGCTTTTTGAAAAACCATTTCGAGGAATAGTGTCCCTAATCATTTCTGTCTAGTTAAAATTCCAAAAAACGTACGATCTTCTTGTATTTTGTAAGAAATGCGTTTGACCTTTATTTAACCTTACTAAATTCAATCAGGTGGGCCGTCTGCCTGTTTGCCTGCTTCAGGTGTAAAAAATATTCTAGCTGTACATTATTTGATTTGGGTTCTGTAACATGGATTTTTCCTAAAGAGCACTTAAAAAAATTAACGATAACTATAGAAAATAATAATAGCTGAACACGAAAAATATAAGCCACTAACAAAAAACACTAAAATTATCACGATACGTAATGAGTAACGACAGTGACATTTAAACAGTAGCACAAATTACTATGATTATATATAGATAAAACTTACTTTTATTATTTTTGTTTTCTAGGCAAAGAAATCAATTTAAACTTGTCTCTTATGACGTCATCGGAGAAATAATTTTAAAATCGAATTACAAAAAAACTAAGGCTAAAATACAAAAATATTCAAATCAGTATCTTAAATTACCCTATTTTACGTAATAAAAATATAAAATCAGAGGGTAATTTTTTGTGAACAATCCCCATTGGGCTTCATACGAAATTCAGATACATGATCATATTTTCGCAAAGCAAATATGGTTATGCAACGCATAACGCAAAACATTATGAATTATTAGAATTTATTTTATTTATATATTAATATTTCCCTGCTACATTAAATTCATATAACACTAGTAGTTTTCGAAAATATATACATACATACATAATTCTTAAAAACTTTCGCGTTTATTTTAATATTTTTTTTTAAAGTAACGTTAATGTTGATTTTTATTTAAGTAACGTATTTATTGTTGTTTTTAATAAAATGTATTTATTTCTTTTACGTATCAAGTATTACATTCATAGTATTAGTTATATTCATTATTTTTATATTTTATAAACAAAATTGGGTCGTTTTCGTCTTACGCCAAAAGGAAGGTTTGTACTGAAAATCAGCGTTGTGTCAGATATAATTCCGGCACAGCAATATGCTGAGTGCAAACCTTGCTGAAAATGCGGCGTAGAAATTTTCAAAATATGCTCTGTGTATAACAATATATATGGAACGTAATTACACGTCGCTATTTTTATTGCAAATAAAGCTTTTCTTTCTTTCTTCTTTCGTATATAATATTCATAGGATGTATAGCACATTTATTGTTTGCAAGTTAGTTAGAAGTCCGTTGTTTAGCGTCGGTTGAAGACCTACAATTTTATTAACGTACTGAAAATTAATAAAAGTTTATTTTTGAGTTTATGGACCGGCAGCGAGGCCTTTTAATACATTCTAAAAGGAGTATATGGGGTATATGACATCTATGCTCCATAATCCGTTCCAACCTTTATGATTATATCGCCCGCAAGCAAGTGGAATTAAAAAATGCCGCTCGTGATGGTCGTTGTGAGTCTCTTGTGGACGTAGCCTATCTATGGCGTGAAACATAGATAAACCTTAGTAGCGTGACGTTTCCATGACAACAGATAAATATTTTGCGCACCGATAAAATAAATCCTTTCTATTTATTTTTTAAAACTATTTTATATTTTTTTAATTACTGAATTAATTAATATTTATAATATAGTAATAATTAAATATACAAAATGGAAGACGAGGTAGAGAATTTCGGGGGTGCCTTGAACATTGGGTCGGAAACAACTGAGGCCGAGAGGGAATTTGAAAAGGTAATTATTTTAATAGGTTTGTTCCTCTGTTCAATTTAACGCTAAATTCACACTATAACTACCAACCTTCTTTCTGACCGTAGATATCTTGCAATAAATTGCTTGTATTGTCTTAAACTAGTATTAAACTAATTATTTGCATTGTCGGATGAAACAATGTGATCTATGTATATCTTTTTTTTTAACAATACGGACTCGAGTTCCGTACCCTTTTTTAACCGACTTCGAAAAAAGGAGGAGGTTCTCAATTCGTCGGGATCTTTTTTTTATGTATGTTCGCGGATTACTCCGTGGTTTATGATCCATTTACGTGTTTCTTTTTTTGTTCGACGCGGAATAGCTGCCATGTGGTCCCCTAGAAATTTAACATAGTTAGGCCAGTAGTTTTCATTTTACGAACATTTTTTTCTTCTCGTTTTTAGAACTTAATTTTTTAGAATTTAGTACGCTATTAGTTATTTTGGTTCTTGTGTGTGATATTAATTTACTGATTTTTTTGTTGAGGTGTATGTATCTTATGAATAACTTATCATATTAGTTTATTCAAATTTATACTAATGTAGAGTGTATCTGTTACATGCTGGTGTTGTGTGGAAGTGCATGTGCATTGTAGACCTTATGTCTATACCTATATATATTATCTTAACTAGTGCCACGTATGTTGTTTTTTCTTTTATTGCCTATATAGGTTATTAATTTTTAGACTCTTTGTGTGTCTTGATCTGAAGTGTGCGTGTAATGCAATGCGGTGGTAGTGCGCGTTGGTTTGACTTTGTGTAGGTACATCATTTAGTGACATTGGTTAAATAACCATTATATGATATGTACGTCTCTCAAAACCACTGGCCATAAAAATGGTCCGGACTATTGGAGGGCTTGCGTGGGCCATGGGAAGGCCAACACCTAGAGGCCCCTTGACACATTTAATCAAAATGTGCCGTGACACTGACCGGCGATTATCCCTGCCTGCACCATATAAAAATGCAGCTAAGGACCATTGTAAGGAATGAGAACAAAAGGTACCGGGATATTGGAATGAAATGCTAGTGGAACTACGGATCGGGCACTATGGGGTCTGGTCGCAACCAAGTTCAAAGAAAATGGAAAAAACAGGTAGACGGTGACTCGCCACTCTCTGCATGGGCCACAAAAAATGCCGTACGAATTGGCGAAGAGCAACATGGTGTGAGTGGCTAAGGGATGTCGAGTGGTGGGCTACAAGTTCACCGAAACTATTTCCGAAGTGCCATCTGGAGCATTCTACTTCTGGAGCTTGACCGGCTGGCTGAGGCAAGCAGAGAGGTTGCTTGGCCTTGCCTTGGCCCCCGGAGTTGGGTCCGAGGTATCGCTAATCACCTAAGGCTTTACCACAAAGCCCCCCTGCGCTCTTCTTACGTATATCACTAGAAATTTACCCGCAGCTACGCCGCATGAAAATCCATAGATGCTTAGTTCTGTTACGTACATAATCATTTAATTAGATTTTATTTATATATATGAAAACCTTCAATATTTAATTGTCTTATTAAATTAACTACCATTACAAAGAAACTTATTCAATATAATGTAGACAACTGCACAAACAAACAAAGTCGCAGCCAACCTGGTTTGAAGTAATATGTAGTAAGCGACACGTGGGCAACCTGACAACGTATTTGATATTGAAATACAGCACAACCATGATTGTCTACATCGCGATTGCAGCACCGTCTATTTTCCTAATCCGTCTATTCCAAGTAAAAGATTTCTTTTATCAGGAGAAACCTAACCTAAATGTTGGTTCGGGATACAAGGCATGTCTTTCGAGTTTCGTTCTTATACATTCAGTAGCTTTCAAAACGGATGCGATCGTAGCGCCATCATCAGTCGCCAGGTTCCAGTCTGCCATTAGATAACAATATGTTGTATATTGGTAGCGGCTTTAGTGTTACAAATCCAATGTCCATAGGCGTAGGCCGTCTGACTGCTGATCTCGTGCAATAAAAAAAATTGTGTAGGTCGCCATTTCGTCAAATAAAGTCTTTTCACTTCTTTTAAAGTGATACTTTTACATAGACGGCGGTTATTAGGATTTTTCTTTCACGATAAAGCGTTACGGCCGCGTGGAGGGGTAGAAGATATATCGCGTGGTGAGAGGCGGCATATTTTTAGAATAGACTATGATTGTTTTTTTTTGTTCCGGATCGAATTCAGTTTTTTTATTTGATCAAATGAAATATGTTTAAATTAAAAAGGCATTAATTAAAATGTACCTAACCTAACCAAATTATAAATTAAAATAAACCTGCATAGAATTGAAATGTGTGCTGGGACGTATAGTAGAAGTGAAACTTCAACGGACAAGTGGCAAAACGAATCGCACAAAATTTTAATTTGATGTTTTTCAGGCAGATTGTTAATATACTTAGAACAGCTAAGTAAACTTGAGCGACTTCAGAATTTTTGTATTAGGTTCATATTTGGCTTGCGAAAATATGACCATGTGATTTCGTGAAAAACTCAAGTGGCTCCCTATTCGCTTTCGCCGGAATACTCACATTCTCACATTACTTTATAATATATTATTTACCCCTAGTAGTCCTCCCTACCTTTAGGAACGTTTTTAATTCCTTCGCCTTTCTACTTTCCACAATTTGCGCACTCATACGTATCGTAATCTCACTACACCTGCACACACTTCATCCTTTTATGATAACTCTTTCACAGTGCAGGCTGTCAAACTTTGAAATGCGCTGCCTCTTACTGTCAGAGAGGCCAAAACATCGCCTACATTTAAGAACGCACTCGGAAAACACTACTTTTTCTTAAATAATTATGCCTAATTCTTATATTATAGATTATTTAATATATATGCGTATGTATGTATTTAATTTATAAAGTAATTTAAGTATTTTTTTTTTAATTATAAATTATTTACTTTAAGTATGTTTATTTATGATATTTGATATTTAATGATCTGCACCATCTACATCGCCAGATTAGATTAAATAATTCTTAAGTTAGGTTGCCTGGAAGAGATTGCTTTCAGCGGTAAGACCGCCTTTTTTTTACCATGACAATATTGTAATTGTATATTTTGAAATTGTGTATTTGGTGAGCAATAAAGTGTTATCTATCTATCTATCTATACTTGTCTAATTTGAATACCTGCCCGTGAAATTCTCCTTACAATAAAAAAGCGATGGTCTTTTATTATCTCTACGCAACGCTTTCCTGTTCACAGACTCACACGCACTCTCTTAGTCAATTTGTATATTTATGTTTGTTTCGCAGGTGTTAGAACAACTTCGCGAATCAGAAGGACTCAAGCTTTACTCTGATGTTTATACGAAACTATACGACTGTTACTACAATTTGAAAGGTGAAAACCTCGGGCACGTAGAGGAAATTAACAATTTGAAGGTGAATATGTTATTCCTACGATGGCTTTGCAGTTTATTTAGCTATACAAGAACCTCGTAATACCGAAGTAAGAAAGAGAGTTGGTCTGAAAGAGAGTGTCGGAGTGAAGGTAAGGAAAGGAATGCTCCGGTGGTTCGGGCATGTGGAAAAAATGTATGATGAAAGAATGACTAAACAGATATACAATGCAAAAGTGGATGGATGCAGAAGTCGCGGAAGGCCACGACACACCTTCCATGATCAAATTGATCGTGTACTAGCAGAAGGTGATGTCAGGAGCCTTAAGAACAGGCGAGCGTGCATGACAAGAACTATGAATGTCAAAGAAGCAAGTGAGGTGTGTAAGAATAAGCCTAAATGGCGCTCTGTTGTTCGTGCCTACCCCGCAAGGGACCTGGCGTGAAGATATGTATGTATGTACAAGAACCTCTTTAAGTCGAACTTGAAGGGGAAAAAACGAGTTACAGAGATTTCGTCTTATGGAGGATTTCAAAATATGAAACATTCCACTTTGTAGAGGTAAAGATTTATTCTAATAATCGAGTTGTAAATATTGTAAAATCATAATATTGCTATGTTCGAGATACAGAGGTTCGAGATACAAATTTAAATTTTGAGGCGTATCGGTATAAATCTATTTTTTACGCGACAAATGTACTACCTCACACGTGTACTAATTGAAGACGTGAGTGGATGAAGGTGATATGTCGCATATTCAGTTTTTTGCTTTCTTTGCGTAGATGAATGTTATAAGTCGATACCAAATGACTACAGACCTTTGACCATAGATAGAATAGCATATTTAAAAAATAAAAAGTTGCTAAAGGTGTTAAGTTCAGTTCAGTTTCAAATAAAAGTAAAACTTTTATCTCGATTTATTCAGAATTGGAAATATGCGACTTATCACCTTCATCCACTCATGTCTTCAATTATCACTAATTAGAGGTTTCATTTCTGTCTTTCAATTCGGATGAATCAACCAAAGTGAACCGTATAAACATAAACATGAATCATTCATCGAATATTATTATCAGCCCTTTCAGTTCCTGTGCCTTACAACCGAAAGCGTTAGATATACAAGCCGTCTTAAATCCTAAAAAAAAAATAACAGCCAAGTCTTGGTACATGTTAAATTATAATAAACAAAAGTATTTATTAGTTAATTACTATAAATCAACTTTTACGAAATAAAGCAAAATATGAACTAGATTAGACTTATTTTTCTGTTATTATGTTAATTAGGCCTTGCATATAAAAAAAAAATTAAAGACAAATTAAACACTATAAAGTAATATATTTCCTGTTATGTGTTTGGCAAAATATTTGTTAATTTTTTTAGGCTAATATTCGCCCGCGGCTTGGTCCACATTTTTTTTTTTTTTGCAGGAGATCAGCAGACAGGCAGACGGCCCACTTGATGGACAGCGGTTACCATCGCCTATGGACATTTGCAACACCAAAGGTGCTACGAATGCGCTGCTGCTCTCTTTAGGGAGCCTGGAACCTGGTCACTAATGCCGGAACACAACACAAGGTTGTTATGGCGACATACTCTAGACCAGGGTGGTAACCATCCAGTCGGGCAAATGCCCTACCACCTGGCTGTGGGTTGTTTTGTCGCCTCTTACGACAGGCCGCAGGAAATTGTATTCTTTCTCCGTTCCTGCACGGATGAAACTGCACATTTTATGTAAGGGCGAAGTTTTCAAGTGGCCCTGCCAAGCTATATTCTGAACTATACAAAATAATATCGTTAGATTTATTAAATTTTCATTGAAATATCTATTTCCTCAGGCAGAAATCGAAACCGTTGATTTTGAAATAATAAACATTATAGAAATCTAAAAAAAATACCTCGTGTTCTCCGTTGTTTCTAAAGTATATTTCAGTGTTCCTTTTTAAATAACTTCGATGTACAGATACGCATGTTAAGAATGTTATAGTTTTATTAACCGACTTCGAAAAAAGGAGGAGGTTCTCAACTCGTCGGGATCTCTTTTTTTTGTTCTTTTTTTATGTATGTTCACCGATTTCTCCGTGGTTTATAATCCGATTTACGTGATTCTTCTTTTGTTCGACGCGAATAGCTTCCAAATGGTCTCTTAAAAATTTACATAGTTTGGCCCAGTAGTTTTCATTTTATGAACATTTTTTATGAAAAAAATCCTTTTCGTTCCATATGTACACCGATTACTCTGAGATTTATGATTCGATTTACGTGATTCTTTTTTTGTTCGACGTGGAATACTTTCCATGTGGTCCCCTAAAAAATTTACATAGTTTGGCCCAGTAGTTTTCATTTTACGAACATTCTTTTGTTCCCGTTTCTTGGGAACTATATTTTTTAAGAAGCGCGGCATCATTCGTAGGTCCACCCATACATAGCTAGACACTAAAAAGTAACAAATAAAAAATAAAAACTTCGTTTAAAAAAACCGACTTCAAAAACTAAATGTATAAAATAACTTATTTCTAAAGCTATTATTATTAATATATATTATAGTTTTTTTAAACGAAGTTTTTATTTTTATATTTATAATTATTTATACATAGGAAGCTAAAGTAATTAAAGCGAAGGTCTTTAAGCCCCTGAACTGTATTTCATAATTTTTTCACCCTGTATATATTTTTTTCAGGCAAAAATAAGTCGATTTGATGACACGATTACAGATTATATAGCGGAGATCGCCGATGACCACAAAACGATTGATAATCTTCGAGCTGACATCGGTATGTGTTAGCCGTATGGAGGGTAGAGGTAAGGAGGACCAGTATGGGGGATCAGTTGAAAAAGTGTCCACCTGTAAACAGCAAGTGGTGCTTCGAAAATTTTTGACCAATTGAATTTCTGAAACCTATTTCACTAATTAAGATAACTAACTAAATTATCTGAAAATTCCACCATGAGGAGACATGCAATAGTTACATTTTCGTAAAATGCGCGGTGACAAAGAGGCAGTCTTTCTTTCCTTCTTTAATCTAGTATCCTACTCTAATTATTTGTGGCGCTATTTTTAAATAATTTCCACTTGCTATTATGGTGACATCTTAATGTGCTGCCCTTCAGTGGGCACTTTTTAATATGGTTACTGAGATGGTTCTTCTTACCTCTACCCTCCAAAGTTTGCCGGCTCCTATTTTTTTTTTTGAGGCGGGGAAATGCCTTTCGTACACTACCGGAACATTTGTTAGGGTTTTGACCAAAGCGATGTGAGGAAGCCACACTGGCCGTCAGAGTCAATTGGGATTGTTCACTTTTTTCAATCTAACTATTTGAAAAACCATTTCGAGGAATAGTGTCCCTAATCATTTCTGTTTAGTTAAAATTCCAAAAAAACGTAAGAATTAGAAGTGTAAGAAATGCGTTTGACCTTTATTTAGCCTTACTAAATCCAAGCAGGTGGGCCGTCTGCCTGTTTGCCTGCTTCAGGTGTAAAAAAAATCTAGCTATACATTATTTGATTTGAGTTCTGTAACATGGATTTTCCCTAAAGATCACTTTAAAGAATTTAACGATAACTATAGAAAATAATAATGGTTGAACACGAAAATTATAAGCCTAGCGACAAAAAACACTAAAATGATCACGATACGTAATGAGAGTGAACAGTGACATTAAATAGTAGCACAGATTACTATGTTATATAGATAAACTTACTTTTATTTTTGTTTCTAGCAAAGAATTCAATGTTAACTTGTCCCTTATGACGTCATCGGAGATATTATTTTAAAATCGAATTATAAAAAACTAACCTTAAAAACAAAAATATTCAAATTAGTATCTTAAAATACCCTATTTTACGTAATAAAAATATAAAATCAGAGGGTATTTTTTTGTGAACAATCCCCAATGGAGACTCGACTACTGAATACTCCACTAAAACCACCCTCCCATGTGCCTCGTGCTTATCGCAGGAAGAGCGTGAGACTTTTTATCTAGCATTTTATCTTGTTCAGAGGAGGCTCGAGCCCTAGCCGATGCGATGCACGCTCGGGAACTTGCGGCCGTGGAAAGCTTGGAGACTATAAAGAAGACCGTAACGAGACTGGAGAAAGAATTGGATGCGAGAAGAGAGCTGGAGATGACGACGCGTAAGTTCTTCTTCAAGGTTACGTGGTGTTTGGTTAAATTATTTGATCGCTAGATTATGCGATTGTATATATATTTGTGGATTAGGTTGTCCTGCGAAATTGTCTACACGGATGCGTATCCAAGAAGACTTAATAGTGTTGCCACACGTATATTACAATTTCCATTACCTATTTGTGTTAATAGGTTAAGAAACCCAATTTGCGCAACCTTTAGTGTTGCCACTTACATATTGGTATTATGCCATCACACCTTGTCGTAGACACGTGGCGATTTACGCATAAACATAATTCAAAATTAAAAGTTTTTATTCTTAACTACCTGTGCCCGTGGTTTTGCGTGGTGATGGAAAATTGTTATATTTTGGATAATTCAAACTATATCTCTAAAAAATATAGCCTATATGTTATTCTGATGTGTAAGCTATATTATTGGAAAGTTTCATCAAAATCAATTAAGTCGTTTTTGCGTGAATGAGTGACAAACATACATCTTTACATCCATTCTTACAAACGTTCGTGTTTATAATATTTATAGAAATGCAAACTAAGTTGTCTATGCTTTGGTGTACAATAAAGAGTTGCCTTACCTAAGTTCCACTGGAAAACATTTTTGAAGGTGAAGTAAGTAAGGTCATAAAGTTAAGAATTAGATACATAGATAACACTTTATTGCTTACCTAAATACAAAATTACACATAATGCATACTTACACCATTGTGGTAAAACAACAGGTGGCCATATCACTAAAAGCGATCTCTTCCAGGCAACCTAGATTTAAAGAAATTCTTAACTAATCTGGCGATGTAAGTGGAGCAGAAAATAATAAAAGTTGTATAATATTGTACACAAAGCCAAACATATTCAATCAATCAATCAATCAGTCTTTATTTGCAAAAACATAGGTACATGAATAGGTATTACATAATATAAAGTTTCCAGTATGTTTTGTCATTTACATGACGTGCAAATACACTCGCATAACCCTAAACTAATGTTTACAAATTAATTTAATTAAATATACATGTCAAAAAAATAGAAATTAATTGTTAAACATTTTAAAACCAAAATTTAAATTAGTGAAAATATTAAACTTAAAAATGTCAATATTATTATCTTATTTTATTGTATTGTCATTAATATATTCGTCTACGCTATAGTATAATCTATTAAGTAAAAAAGTTGTCATATAGGGTTTGAACCGATTCAATGGTAGCTCGCTATTTATGGTATACATACATACATACATACATACATAACTTCACGCCAGGTCCCTTGCGGGGTAGGCGCGAACAACAGAGCGCCACACAGGCCCCGTTCTTACACACCTCACTTGCTTCTTTGACATTCATAGTTCTTGTCATGCACGCTCGTCTGTTCTTAAGGCTCCTGACATCACCTTCTGCTAGTACACGATCAATTTGATCATGGAAGGTGTGTCGTGGCCTTCCGCGACTTCTGCATCCATCCACTTTTGCATTGTATATCTGTTTAGTCATTCTTTCATCATACATCATTATTTATGGTATACCTATCTTTATATATATGCTTCTTTACGTGTGTCTGTGACTGATCTGCTCCGAAACGATTGGATCACAATAGGACCCGGTAGGTGACGTTGGAATCGGGTTTCCGGATTGTGACTATTTTTTTGTGTGATTATTTGAATCGGTCCTCGGTGGGTTAAATGTGCACTTGGACCCAGAAGGTGGCGCTAGAATCGGGACCTAGATTTTTATTTTGCCATCCAAAAATTATGTCATACCTCAGAGGGGGATCGACGAAGGGTGACAAGGGGTGGGGAGTCCTAAATCTCGTGACGTCACATTTCAAAATCTAACATATTTAACATGGCTATATCACGTAAGACACTGAACTTCGAATAATACACGAAATTTCACTGTGCGTAGACCAAGGTGGCCGCTCAAGAATCGCGCCGGAGACTTTATTGAAGTGAAACTTCTTTATCGGCGTTGGAAAAAATTTACCGTCACATTTTTCGGTTACGCATCACATTTCTTCCGTTACGCGCCATCTTGTTCTTGCCCCTACCACGGTCGATACGACCGAGGCTTTATTTATTTAACCAATTGAAAGAAATTTCACTTCTTACGTGTACCATACACTGGTACACGTACACATTATTTTTATTGGTATGGTAGAATGCGGCTTTGAACCCGCGAAATAACTAGTTATAAGTTCAAATTAGACATAAACGTAATCATATATACTAAAAAACTCGTTTTTTTTCAAGGTCAGTTTGTATAGTCAACTAGTGTTACAATAATAACAAATACAACTTTATTTAGTCATTCACTTTTTATGTATATGACCATTGTATGTATGACGTGTATGAAATAACGGTTGTGATTTTTAGATGAGGAAATGGAATGTAAAATGCATTAAGTGATGTGGTAGATTATAATGGTAACGAACTTAAGTTTTTATAGACATTGTACGCACATAGTTAGCTGTTTTTATTAATTATTTAACCGACTTCAAAAAAGGAGCAGCTATTCCAAACAAAAAAGAACGAATTGAGATCGTTCTTTTTCTGTTCGATGTGGAATAGCTGCCGTTTGGTCCCCTAAAAATTTGACATAGTTTGGCCCAGTAGTTTTTATTTTATGAACATTTTTTATGAAAAAAAATCCATTCCGCGCGGCACCTTTCGTTGGCGTACCCATAGCTAGGCACTGAAAAGTAACAAATAAATAAAAAAAACTTCGTTTAAAAAAACCGACTTCAAAAACTAAAAAGTATAAAATAACTTATTTCTAAAGCTGTTATTAATAATATATATTATCTAAAACATCTTGAAGTCTGTCAAAGTAAAAAAAAGAGACATATTTTGAAAATTACTAAACACCGACAAGCCGAAATAAGTTATTTTATACTTTTTTGTTTTTGAAGTCTGTTTTTAAATTATTCGTTTCGTGCCTTTCCGCGGACAGTGAAAGATTCGTCATAGGAGCGGCGACTGTTATATTGCAACAGGACCCTATCATCACAGCGTGTAGCTTCTTCGATCTTATTTTGTAGATATGTTATTCGTGTGGTATGTCTATATATCTACGTAATATAACTTTTGTTGTTTTACGTTAATTTCGCATTACAATAAACTCATTTATATATAATAGCAAAATTGACTAGACAATTTGATAAATTAATCACTTTATGCGGATATTATTCATAATAGCGGGTCAAAGTCAGCAAAGTATTACATTAAATACTTTATAATAAAGATAAAGAGTGATACTAAATATTTGTGTTGATCTCTGTTTTTATTTAAAATTTTGTATTCTGGCTAAGTTGATAAGATATAAGCTTTAAATTTACTTTATCAATCAAGTTTAATAACTTTATAACAATGTTAATTAACGTAGAATTATTATCTATGTCAATGTTATTATAATTCTTAGGCAAATTGAAATATAATTTTGGATGCGGTATAGATATACGGCACGTTTATTTATTACTTGACATATAAAAATAATTTTGGTTGGCTATAAAAAAATATAACCACGAAGGCTTCGCTTCGCTTCGCACCCGCCTTAGCATTCTAACCTATATCAAAAAAGTGCGGAGTTATGCATTATAAATAAATGTGCCGAATATCACACCCATAATCTTATAATCGTCCGTTGGTTGTCCGATGGTAAAAAGGGGATGGAGGAATCAGCTCGTGCAATTCTAAGGAACACTCTCCGAAATGTATCCGATAGAAGACAATCAGCCCCGCGACCTTGCATCTATGCTCTAGACTCTGGAGTCGAGCATCAAAAAGACGATCATCGCCGACCAGCTTCCTGGCTCTTTTTTCAATTGATTCCAACGCCTCCAACTGGTATTTGGTTGACCCGTCCCAAAGATGAGAACAGTACTCCATGCAGGATCGAACTTATAATTGGTATAAGTTCATCAATCGTTCCGGCGAACATAATATTTGCTTAAGTTTTCGCGATTCGCATACATAATAAAACTACGTTTTAACGATTTTAAGAGCGGTAATTGATTTTAGTTACTCCGACGTTTCGACCACTTTTCAGTGGCCGTGATCACGGAGAACAAAGATGTCAACTGTAAATGAATATTTTTAAAGTTTGATTTAGCCTACCGCCAACTTGTTCATTTTAAATTTACTTTTAATTTTGTTAATGGTTATTATTTGCTCTATATTTAGATACTAAAATTAGAATTTTACATATAAAGATTACAGTAATATAGTGGAAAGGAAAAACCTACTTATTTGTCTAATCATGTTAAATCTAAGAAATAAACCGCTACATTAATAACATATGTTTGAAAAGGAAACAATAAATTTGCTATATAATTATGTGATCCTACTTCGATAATCATATATTTTGCTTCAATTTAATACTCTAAATGGTATTTAAAGTACATAGATATTTATCATTTAAAAATCATATATCTTATTGCTCTAATAATTTTTAAAATACTTAAATTTTAAGCCGTTTTATAAATGAAAATAGAACGAAATGATTTATTCGACTGTAAGGCGATAACACTGAAGGCTTACTCTCAAACGTCTTTCGTAGTTACTTTATGTTTTAGAGCTCTTTTACTTGTTTTTTTTTCAATATTTAAGTGCATTTCCCGTTGTATGTTCTACTTTTTTTTGTGTTATACGGCCTTTATTCTTTTAGTTTTAAATAAATCTTTTTTCTTTCTTTCTAAGGAAAAAATTAAGGAAAATATTTAAATCTAAAAATGCGACACTTAACAATAAATAAGAACAAGAAGTAGAGACAAGCGTCTGTTTTTTTATATTTTATTTTTGAGAGAGAGAAAGAGACATTATGTATTAAAAAAATCATAAAAAAGAATAAATAAATATACATGAATGATAACAATATTAACTAAATTGTGTGCCGCAATTTGCGAAATGAGACTGGCACTCAGTATTTTGCTGTGCTGAAACATAATCCGACAGACACAGCACTGATTTGCAGTTCCCACCTCCTTAATCACAATGTGATGCGACCCACGGTAAGAACAAGCAAAATTAAAATTATAATAATAAAGATAAAAAAGCGAAATCAATGATGGTCTTATAGCGAAAAGCCTCGACCGTCATCTAGAGAGGCTTTCGCTGGGAAGCTAGGTGAAGGGCCAGATACAGAAGGCAGCACTTTTGGACACGGCACGAATTGTGAGGAGGTTCCTGTCTCTGGAGCCCTAACCACCGGTAGTTTGGACTGCAGGCCCCGCTGACGGTGATCAGCGAGATTTTATATTTTTTTATATTGAATATGTATTTTATTTTTTGATGTATTTTTGTAAAAGAATAATGTTATTTATTTTTTTATAAACAAATGTCCTTATATATTTAAAAAAAAAATGTAAAATTTTTGAGAATAAATAAATACAATAAGATAAAAAAACAACATAATGATAAGCTTGTTAATTATTAAAAAACAGCAAACATAAGTACTTAAACATTATGCACTTATTATGTATACATGATCTTTTGTCGATCCAACGACGAAAGGCTTTTGACAGTAAGCTCTTGTGCCGTATTAGCCTCTGTCGGCCTCTGTGGTTGAGCTGGCTCAGGCTTCCACTGCTGAGCCCACTGGATGCAGAATTCGTGTTGCCCTGACTACGATGTGTGTGGCCAGGGGTCGGCAAAGAGCGGCTCGCAACCCGCGTCGACTCTCTCTCTCTCTCTCTTTGACTCCTCGGTTGCGGCTCTTTCGCGCTTTAAATGCTTAATGCAGACACCTACGGAATATTGTTTAAAACTAAGATTTGCTCGCGACTTCCCCGCTTGACTTGAAACTCGCGCGGCATTCCCGGGCAGTGTTACCAACCCTACTGTTTTAACAGTAGATTTTCTGTTTTCACGTTGATGTCCCTGTTTTCTGTTTCATTCTTAATTTTTACTGTTTTTTCAATTAGCATTCATTCCACCTATTACACTATGCAATTTTTTTTCCCATGTAATAAAACTTATTACGAGTCTGTGGCGTATTGTGTACATTACATATTACATATATTGTGCCAGTCGCCACAGAGTCTTTACCTACTAAATCCGAAATAACCGATTGCTACTCATTTGAAGCCTCAGAAAACACATGAAGAAATTTAATAAAAATATGTACGATTTTAAAAAAGAAAATTAGTATGAAAATACTGAATATGAGTCAATTGAGAATGAAAGCGGAAAATAAATTTACTTTGATTGTTTTTCTTTATTACATATTATTATGTTAACAATGTATGTGAGTCCTAGTCCGTTATTGTTATGAATATTGTATATAGCTTTAATTACATGACGAAAATGTGAAATCTGCCGTTTTTTCCTTTACCCACGGTTTTCTCCTGTTTTTTTATTGACGAGCTGCTGTTTTTTAATTTTTTGGGGTTGGCAACACTGTTCCCGGGACACAAACTATCGCAGCATTTAAAAAAAGAATTTAAATTATGATTTTAGTGGAAATGGTGTGTCGGAGTAAGCTAATTTCTTTCATCCGAACAACTTGGAACCGCTCCCGGGAGAACTCCGCAGGGTTCCCGGGATAAAAAATGTTATACGTTTATTACATTTTTGCTATCGTTTTGTATCACTTGAAATAGTTGTTTTCCATGATAATAGCTACTGAAAAGAGGTCGAAATAAAAACCTTAAAATTACTAAAAATTAGTTTAATATTGCCTAAATTTCGTAAATCCCTTAGAAACTACTATCTTTACATAAATATGTCGAATATATAACACATTTACTTATTATCTATTGTTATATATGTTAATATAAAGTGCTTGTCACAAATAATGTTAACAAATATATTTATCTAGATTGTTTTGTATATACGTATATATATTACTATTATATTTATATATTTATTACATTTATAAAATAGTGTAAATATGTATATTTAAATTGTCTAAAATTGTACAGTCGTATCTTTTTTCTGCTCCACCTACATCGCCAGATTAGTCAAGAATTTCTTTTAAGCTAGGTTGCCTGGAAGAGATCGCTTTTAGCGATAAGGCCGCCTGTTGTTTTGCCAAGAAGTATTGTAATTATGCATTTTGTTTTTGTATTTGCTTATTTTGGTGAACAATAAAGTGTTATCTATCTAGCATGTAGTGGTTGTGAAAACTTTTATGCCCGAAATAAGTAAATAAAATAAAAATAAAAAGCCTTTTATTTGGTCCATAATAACATTACACTATACAATAATTTTAAAAATGTCATATTATTTTTCGTCAATTTATTATTATTATATATTTAAACTAGCTGTCCGCAGACGTCGTCCTGCCGGTAAAAATAAAAATAAAATTTAGGGTGGACTACCCTAACATTAGGGGATGAAAAATAGATGTTGCCGATTCTCATAGATACCGATAAGCACAAAAAATTTCATCAAAATCGGTCAAGCCGTCTCGGAGGAGTATGGCAACGAAAACTGTGACACGAGAATTTATATATTAGATAGATAGATAGATAGATAACACTTTATTGCACACCAAAATATACAATTACAAAACAGTCCATGTTTACAATACTTTTAGCAATACAACAGGCGGCCTTATCGCTCAAGCGATCTCTTCCAGGCACCTAAATAACAGAGATTGAATCAGGCGAAATAGGTGGTGAAATAGGGTAGTGAAATAGGGTATAATTAGATTTATTATTATTTTATTCATCGATTTATTATTTTTAGTGTTCTACTTTTGGACCCCCCGTCCGGGGAAAGGCCTCCTCCAGTCGCGCCCAGTGGTGTCTGTCCGCGGCCACTGCCAGCCACCTTGGGCCCGCGACGGCGCGGATGTCGTCGTCCCACCGCTTGAGCGGGCGCCCCACACAACGTTTGCCATACGTGGGGCCGCGCCATTCCCTCACTATTTTTGTCCATCTCTGGTCCGAATATCGTACCACATGTCCATCCCACTTCCACTTAAGCTTTCTTACATGAAGTATGGCATCTTTAAATTTAGTTTTCTTTCTTATATCTAGATTGTTCTGTCTATCTTTTAGCTTTATGTTTAGTGAGCTTCGTTCCATTGCTCTTTGACAGACATAAACTTTTTTGGCATTTCTTTCTGCAAGAGCCCATGTCTGACAGCCATATGTTAGAGTTGGTAAAATGCTTGTGTCCATTATCTTCTTCTTTAGCCAGATAGGTCTATTCGATTTGAAAATGTATTTTAATGACCAATATTTTTTCCACGTCAATATAACTCTTCTTTCAATTTGCCCAAAACAAGTACTTAATCATTATTAAAGGAATCTAAACATTCAACTGTTTAACGATACGTACATATAGAGCCAACAAAGAGCAACGAAGTTCGTTCGTTGACCTTCGTCGGGTTTGTGTGTATGCAGCCTTATACAATTAAATTGCATTAATTAGTAAAGTCATTCTATTACTCGTATTCATGACTTCCTTACTAATAAAATTGTTAGTGTGAAATACTTTGTTTATTTGTCATGACGTCATGGCCTCGCTGATAAATCAATTCAATCGATATTTGGCAATAATCCAGTATCAGTTGTACTTGTCGCTTTCACCTGACTAAATTTTATACATGTTAAATTAATTATTGCTCTATTGTAACGAGTTTAGTTACGGAATCAGTGATATTAGAAGGTAGTTTGTAGCAATTACTCTACTTCACGGCTCGTTCCTTAACCGAATGTAAAAGCGTCGAAACAGTTTGACTCCGACTTCGGTCGGGTTCGAATTCTCATTTCGGTTTTGGTCCGATGTACATGTCGTAGTAGTAGTAGTGTACTCGTAGAATAGTTTCATGGGGCAAAGTGTAAGTAGTAGTAGTAGTATACTCGTAGAATAGTTTCATGGGGCAAAGTGTAAGTATTAGTAGTAGTAGTAGTATACTCGTAGAAAAGTTTCATGGGGCAAAACATAAGTAGTAGTAGTAGTAGTATACTCGTAAAATAGTTTCATGGCGCAAAGTGTAAGTAGTAGTAGTAGTAGTATACTCGTAGAATACTTTCATGGGGCAAAGTGTAAGTAGTAGTAGTGTACTCGTAGAATAGTTTCATGGGGCAAAGTGTAAGTATTAGTAGTAGTAGTAGTATACTCGTAGAAAAGTTTCATGGGGCAAAACATAAGTAGTAGTAGTAGTAGTATACTCGTAAAATAGTTTCATGGCGCAAAGTGTAAGTAGTAGTAGTAGTAGTAGTAGTATACTCGTAGAATACTTTCATGGGGCAAAGTGTAAGTAGTAGTAGTGTACTCGTAGAATAGTTTCATGGGGCAAAGTGTAATGCGCTTCAACAAAATTCTAATTAACCTTCAGTAGCTTTCAGTAAACAAGTTTAAATTTTCTATACTCAATTTTTCTTTTACATCAGTGGTGCAACTTCGGCAGTGAAAGAGAAAGAGAAGTTTGAAAAGGAGAAAGCGAGACTGCAGGGAGAGTTGGACGCCCTTAGACTTAGATTGACGAACGCACTGAAGTACCAAGAAGAGCTGGAGCAGAGGAACACTGCGGCAGATGAGAGTATCGCTAAGCTGGAAGAACAGTTAGAGGTAATTTCGATCAGGTACTTACTCCGTTGACTCAACGACCCAATTTTGAAAAATTTTGACGATGTTCTTTAAGAATTTCTTTTAAAGGTCAATAGATGAAAAGATAGGTGGAGGTAAGATTATTAGAACTATTTATTTTCTTAAATAAATATTCAATGGGTTTTTTATAGCAGGAATACAGAAGACAGACGGCCCACCTTCTGAAAAGTAGTTACCATCCCCTGTGGACGCTTGTAACACCACAGATGTTACCAACGCGCTGCTGGTCTCGAAGAAAATTTACGACACCCTCATTGAAAAACTGCATATCGTAGCGCTATGGGAAAACCGCTGCTGGGAGCTCATTGCAAATCCCCACGGCACGCAAGAAAAACACTCTACAGAACCGTTGCGGACATGAGCGAAGTGGCTCGAGGAAGTGGGGATGAACTCTCAACCGATAGCGAGCGGTGCTATGGTAGAAAGAGGACAAGGGCCCCATTCTAAACAGTTCCTCGGAACACTCCCCGTTGTACAGTCGGTAGAATACACAGAGTTCTCTTTTAAGACCGAGCGTATATAGAACAGCTCAACATTGACTACAGTCCAAGTGATAAAGCTGGTAGGCAGGTGCTCCAGCCCAAAGGTGTGGGCAGTAATACTCTATATGCGACCTCACCTGTGCTTTATAAAGCACAAGGCTTTGCCGCGGTGTGAAGTACAGCTTGGCAAATTTATCACTCCAGCGTCTTGGAGGCTAGTTTTGCCTTGCCTTCAAGATGGCCTTTGAACTGCATATCGTTCGCGATGTCAACACCAAGGATCCCAATACTCTTGGAGGTGGTAAGGACCTCTCTTGGAACTGAAGTGCTTGCTCAAATTGAGTTTTTTGGGCAGAGAATAGACGTACCTGAGTCTTCTTGAGTTTAAAATGGACAATTCTCAATTCGATTCTCCGCCATTCAAAGACTCTCTCTAAGGAAGACTGCTTCAGCCACAAGTCTAACTAAATATCTTCTTAAATCATCTTGAAATAACACATCATTTTATTTATTATCTTGTAATACCATCGTCCTTCGTCCAGCACCAGCACTCAGCCCACGTATCATCCAATTGTCTCTAGTTTCTATGCCACCGTCGTCTATTGTTTATCTTTTGAAATCCCTTTTCTTTCATTCATCACCTACCTATCGCACTCACACATCGTTCGGAAACACACACACACATTAGCTTCCACTGTTAAAAAATGTGTGTGTGTGCGTGATCCGTGATCCCCCTAACTTTGAAACTTTGAAGCAGAAATTTTGAGATACTCTCAGGCTTTGTGAGCTGTAATCAAGGTATTTCAAGCATAGTTCTACCACGTTATAAAATAACTTCAAACAGTCTTTAAAAAATAAAGGTTTGACCAATAACGGTCGAGCAGTTTCTGTTACATGCTCTTTATGGCACCATAGCCAAATGACCAAAGCAGTGGATGTCTGTCATGTTCACGGGACTCTTCCTAGATCGTCGACTCTCATGTATTAAAAAAGTAAAAATAATCTCGTATGTAATTGTTTCAGGAAGCTGACAATAACGCTGTGAGACAAAACCGCTAGTCGATCATCTGAAGGGCGAAAGTGCAACTCTGAAGTCGGAAGTGGAACACCGCGGAGTGACAATTGGCAGTATGAATGAGAAGGTACATTTTGAAAGTTATGAACGTTTTTTGGGTCTCGCTATCTCCAAAGTATGTCCATATAGTGGACAAAACGGCTTAAGTGTAGTATATTTTTAACAGAATTTAAACCCAAACCACCTGAATGATTGAAAGAGCCTTAAGACTGCTTAAAATTTATCACTTAAAGCTGTTACTATCCTTTGAGCGAAATTGATCAATTAAATTATTCAACTACTACTTGTAGACAACTTATTACTCAACTTAAGTAATAAGTTGTCTATAAGTAGATATCTGTCCAAACGCTGACAGAGGCTTAACTCGTCACTTTCATAAGTACACTGGCTTCTTAAATAATACCAATGTAAGGCAGGATTTTGGGGCGCGTATGAAATTTAATTGTATATTCTTCAATTCCTTTTCCTCTTTTAACAGTTAACAAAAGCGGAAAAGACGATTGAACGACGAGACCGCCAACTCCGAGATATGACGACGAAGCTCGAACAGGCGAAGGCTGAAGAGGAAGCCGCTCTAACCAAAGCGGCGTCATTGAGAGAGACCTTGGATATGACCAATATAAATTTCGAGAAGACCAAAACGGCTCTTGTCAACACTAGCAAGGAGTTAAAGGTGCGTTCGAACTGCATGTAACTCATAAAGTTGCTATTAATTGTAATTTTTTTCATATATTAAATACTTTCTACACTATATACTCTATCATTATTAAACATTAAATAATATGGTTTATAACACGTAATACTATGTTTATTATTTTTGCATTATGTCCAATGATTATGATTGCATATGTCATTATTCCCATTCGGTGCTAGATTGTCAAATTTAAGGTTAGACCAAAAAGATGTATGGATTGTGTGAAAGTGCCACTTAATGTACGTCCGTGCTTTTATGTATGTCACTGTAGATGACCATGGGCGGGAGTAGCCACTTACTGTCAGCTCATAATTTTACTTGCAAACATGCAAATCTATGTCTTTCTTTTTCATCCAGTGGAAATCCGATTGAGGACTAAGCCACGACAGGCATAGAAGTCTGGATTCATTCGACATTTTCAACCCGTGTGTGTGATTTGCTAGATCGGAGGTGGCACTAGCATGCCCAGTCAGAACTGGTGCCATGCTATCGCCACTCCCCAGTTAGGGATACTTACTAAAAGCCCTGGGTGTTCCGTCCTTGGCCTCATGCCAGGATTACGGGTATATGATCTAGCCTGCCTAGAGAACTACTTTTATCCCCCGGCATCGTCAAGCTTTCAAGGCGTGGGGTGGTCTAACCGCTTAAAGCTGCTAAGCGGTTAGAAAAAACAGAATTAATATTTTCTTAAGTTTTCGCGACTTGTACACATAATAAACTAAAAAGCGGCCGAAACGTCGGATAAACCTAAATAAAATAAATTACCGCGCTTAAAACCGTTAAAGCGTAGTTTTATTACAAACATAATTATTTTCGAATTTATACATAAGTATATATTACATACGTTCTGCAATAATAAATATATAATAATAAATAATATGATTTATTTCACGTATTATTGGGTTATTTTTGCATTATGTCAAAGAATCACGATCGCAAATGTCAGCAGAAATTTATTCGAATATTTTTAGAACGTGACTGATTGGGTGTGACCGTCTATTTATCAACTTGCATACATATTATCACGCCTGTTTCCCTTGGGGGGTAGGCAGAGACTATAGATCTCCACTTGCGACGATCCCGACGAACAACTTTCGCTTCATTTACTTTCATTAACCTCTTCATACGTGGACGATTATTTGAAATGCATTTTACCTGACCCCTCTTTCACTTCTGATATTTGATCGTAGTATGTTTTTAAGAAACAAATCAATAGGTTTTTTTTATTGCAGGAGTTCAGCAGACAGGCAGACGGCCCACTTGAAAACTTGGAAAGCGGTTGCCATCGCCTATGGACAATTGCAACACCAAAGGTGCTTTAAATGCGCTGCTGCTCTCTTAAGGGAGACTAGAACGTAGTCCCTAATGCCGGAACACAACTCAAGGGTGTTATGGCGACATACTTCAGACCATGGGTGGTAGCCATCCAGTCGGGAAAATGCCCTACCACCTGGCTGTGGGTTGTTTTATGGCCTCTTACGACAGGCCGCCCGGCCGCTGGAAATTGTATTCTTTCTCCATTCCTGCACGGATGAATGATGAAAAAAAGCGAGGAGCTTTTGTATAATATAGTAAGTGTATGTATATATTATGTTATATGCACACACCACTGGGCCCTAGATAAAGACGGCTCTGATAATAACATTATTATTCATTTATTAGAACATGATAGACGACGGCAACAAGCTCCGCAACGAAGTGGCCAAGCTGACGAAGCAGGCTGTTCAGCAGACGAAGAAATACCAACTCCTCGAGCAGAACAAAGCCAACGTGGAATCTGAACGGTTAGCAACTCAAAGAACAATTATTATAGAAATGACTGTATAAAATATCATTTTATAAAACTTTGACCTTAAAATAAATAATCATATTAATATTTATGCTGTTGTAAATTATCAGATTATTAAATTTTCAGACATATTATATAACATACAAGAAATATATAAAAAAGATAATATGCATCATATACTTATCTATAATTATATTATGTAACTATCATGCTCAAAAAGAAAAAAAATTATTTACTGTCGCGAATGTATGCACATAAAACTAAAAAATATACTAAATTAACAGAATATACGTATACTCATAACACATAAAGCCATTCGAATTTTATAAAATATACAACTTTAATATACAAATGTGTGTGTGTGTGTGTGTGAGAGAGAGAGAGATAACTCTTTATTGCACACCAAAACATACAATTACAAGAACAGACTTACTATCTTACTTACATATCGCTCAAAGCGATCTCTTCCAAGCAACCTAAATCAAAAACAAATTTGAATCAGACGATGTAGGTGGTGCAGGAAAAAGGCAATGGACACATAAATACTCAAACTAATTTAACAAATAAATATACAAATACATAGTCATAGATACAATAATGTACGTATACAATAATATATTACAAAATAAATATGTTATTATTATAAATGTGCCCAGCACATTTATCGTATAACATGCGATATGGGACCTGTCTAAAGACCTAACTCAGTTGTGCTGTAATTTTGGCTTAGGTCTGGTTTACATAAAATCATCAATTTATGGTGAAACTTTAAGTTTATAAACGAGCATATACCTGTATAAACACAGATAACAAGAAGTGGACAGTGACATTGGGACAAGTCCACATTAAGAAAATACAGACCAAGTTCAGAACCTCCTCCAAAAGGAGGAAAGAAAGTTTCAAAAGAAAGTCGGCTAAAAATTTGGAACTAACACCGTGCCGGAGCACGGTTACAACAATGCTGACATTATTGCCGTAATTATTAATGTGTTTGAGGGTTTACAAATAAGTTGTTTCTCTCCGATATGAGCGCACTTTCGATTCGTAAAAACTTTTTGTATTCTTTAGCGATCGGTTGCGCCAGCAAGTGAGCGTAATGGAACGAGACCTGATGCTTGGGAAGAAGCAGGCGGAGTCCGACAAACGGGACATAGAAAACCTCAATCGAGAGAAGGACATACTTAACAAGACTATGCAGAAATTACAGAGTAAGTATGCGTTTGCATTATTCATTATTCGATACTAACAGGTAGACCAACAAAAAATGGATGGATTGTGATGGATGACATGATGATTCGTCGTGTGACAGCAGACGTATGCCAGAATGGAGGAGTATGAAAAGAAAACACATATTTTTCCGACACCAAAGAACTGCGATAAGGTGAAAGAAAATAGCGCAACCAAATCTTTACATGATCAAATTGATCGTGTACTAGCAGAAGGTGATGTCTTTGTTACACACTGCCTTAAAAACAGACGAGCGTGTATGAAAAGAGCTATGAATGTCAAAGATGCAAGTGAGGTGTGTAAGAATAAGCCTAAATGGCGCTCTGTTGTTCGTGCCTACCCCGCAAGGGACCTGGCGTGAAATTATATATGTATGTATGTAAATCTTTGGGCCACTCGTTAAGTATATATCATCTAATTTAAAACATGTCAATACAACTACCACGTACGTCAAAATATAAATAACCAGAACCTGTTCTTTCGGGTGCCAAGGTATTAATAAAAACACGATGTTAAGGGGTGGTCACAGCATTTAATTTTTTAAATGAAACAAATAAAAGATTATAAATCAGTGAACGATAAAGTGACGAAGTGATTTTTATTGGTACACAGTACAGTGAAGGCTGGCAAATATCGTGACCTGTTCGGTGATATGCCATATCCAGCAAACATAGTACTGGGTAGACCGTACCAATCGTAGAACAATAAGATACGAACGATAGATGTTCCTTAAATATATAACACCGTCGCGATGTAGGTATTATCGACATATCAAATCTGCCAATTTATTATGTTAAAAAATTGCCGTCTGTTCATCGATAATATTGTATCTACTTTAGGATGTACCCTAGTGGGTGAATCAATTATTCATATTGTAATGTTTCCAGATGATGCAATAGAGAATCTCCAGATGCTTAACCTACAGGAGCAACGCCGTAAGCAGCTGGAGCACGAGCTGGAGGTGAACGCGACGCAGATCACCAAACAGAGGCTGATCATACGCCAGATGGAGAAAGACAAAGATAGGTGAGGTTTGAAACAGCACTATAAAACTGTAGACTAATTAAACCACTATTTCAGCGAAATGAATGAATTGTCTTTTGCTTCATATTTCATATTTTTTACACCACAAATCTTCATTAGGTTCCTTATGCAACGTATCCATATCTTTCTAGACTTATTTTTATAATTATTTTCTTTAATCGTTCAGTTTGACACTCTCTTGATTGTTAGAATATCGACTTTCATAAACGTAGCACTTCGTCTCCACGTCTACCATGAGAACTGTCGAATTGTGTGAAACACCGTAAAATAGATCTACAATAGAGATTTTCGTACGTCAAAAATCTTCGTAATCTATACAGTGATATTATAAAACTGTAGAGGTCGAATTTCTGTACAATGAAAAAAAATGCTAAAAACCCAGTCAGGGGGATGTAAAAAGTGAAATTCAAATTCAAATTCATTTATTTGCTTAAAACATGGTACATAAATTTGAGGTGACATTAGAATACAAGGTTCACATGTTTTGCCTATAAGGCGTGTTCAAGAAAGAAGATTACTAAAAACACATCATCACAATTATTATTACAAAATTAACAAGGACCTAAAATATACATTAATGTCAATCATCATTAAAAAAAATGTAAAAAAAATATCCTAAAAATTCGTTAACAGAGTAAAAACAAGAGAAAATAAGAGAGAAGAACAAATAGAAGAGAGAAATAGAATTTAGCTTTTTTTAATTTTTTGTTTCTCTGTTTGTCGGTTTGTCTGTTTGTACTTGCTAATCTCCGAAACGACTGGACCGATTTCAATGAATTTTTTGTATGATGGTAGCTTATACCCCTGCTCAACATATAGGATACTTTTGATCCCGAAAAATTAAAGAGTTTCCGTGGGATAGTTAAAAAACCGCACCGCGCGGAAGTCTCGAGCAGAATCTAGTATTATATAAATTTATCACCATATACATAGATAAATGTTCTTATTTGGTATTTTCTGCATTGGTTACAGAATGCTTGAAGAGGCAATAGCTTTGAATGAGAAAATTGATGATATATCAGGTAAACACTTCAAATTTATTTACATTACAACGTTAAATAAAAATGCATTATTTAAAATGTACCTAATTTAACCAAATCATAATTTGCAGTAAACCTGTGACAAATCGAAAATGTATCGCAACAAAATTTTAACTCGAAGTTTTGCGTGCAAATGGTTAATTGTCCAATTGGAAAACCTGCCCGTAAAACTTTAAGTTAAAATTTTGTTGCGATACGTTTTGCCACTTCTCCATTGAAGTTTCACTTCTACTATGTGCCCCAGAATTTTTTTTTAAACTATTAGCTTGTAATTTATATATTTATAAAATAAAAAAAACTTCGTTTAAAAAAACCGACTAAAAAACTAAAAAGTATAAAATAACTTATTTCTGAAGCTATGTATTATTGTTAAATTATCTAAAACATCTCGAAGTCTGTGCTTAGTAATTTTCAAAATATAGTCGTTTTTATGTTTTACTTTTCACCGACTTCGAGATATTTTAGATAATTTAATAATAATACATAGTGTTAAAGCACATCACTAACCATCTCATCGATGTTGATCGACACATCACTATTCTCGGCCATTTTTGTGAGGACGCGCGCGCATGTAACACATAGTGCAAAAGAGTATTAAAAATTAAGGTAAAAACAATCCCCAACATGCTGATCCATCGGCCGGATACAATAAAGAACGAGCCCTAATACAAAGAAGACAAGTGAAAATCCAAATTACAAAGTGCATAGCCAAAAACTGGAAATACGGCGAGATGAGCAAATGAGTGAGTCCGTTCCAATTTATCTCTTAGATTTTTAAAAATACATACGTTACAGTCCATATACATCGAAATATTCATTGATCAGCTAATACATTGTCATATTAATACGTATTATTTATTCCTCATAATACAATTTAACGCAAACGCCGACCGGCGACGGTCATATTCAATCTTACCTACATTCATTAAAAAACGTGCGCTGCGCGGCTGCAATGTTTTATAAAATTGATTATAGACATATATTTTAAACAAATACGTTAGTGCAATTATTATCTAATTAAATTAAACATTGAATTAGGTATTTTTTATGACATGATAGAAAATTAATATTAATTACATAGGTACCGACATATTACGATTATCTTACACAAGTGTAAACCGGCGGCTACGCCTGCGTAAGCTTCGAATACGTTTCCCGCTGCAATTATTTTGTTTTTAAATATTGCTATTACGTTACGGAGAGACAAGTGAACCAATTTTCATAAAAATCTAATAAATTCGAAGGTGGGGTGACGAAACGGTTTAACGAATATACAAGCTAAAACAAGTTCATATTCACATTTATACATTAGAAATAAATATAATACATTATTATTAGATTTGATGTATAATTTATTTACTTAGGTTTAGAATTGAATTGTATACAGTATTAATGACATTTTAATTAGGGATTCAATACATATGACATTTTTTTCTATCATTTAATAATTATATCATCACTTAAGCCGTTACTTAAGTTTTAAGATGAAACATTTATAAAATAATAAATTGAATTATATGATAATTATAAACAACAGACAAATTGATACCAAAGAACAATAATCCAATTAAGAGTTATAAATTTAAAGTACCTAATTCATTGACATTTATATACCGCCAATTTTATTGAAACAATTAATTGCATTTATTCATAAATTATACATTATATTCAGATTGTAAGATTGTTCTTCCATTACCTAATACAATGGCAACTGAGCTTAAAGAATTAATTAAGAAACGTGGTGTAATTAAGGGTCGTTTGACAAATTTTATTAATTATATAGACAAGTTGGATAATTTAACATCAGTCGAAACTATAGAACTTCAAGTTCGTTTAAACAAAATAGATGCACTTTTTTCTCAATTCGAGGAAATTCAAACTTCAATTGAGTGCCTTATAGTGGATGAGAGGGACATAGCGGTACAGGCAGCCGAGCGTACTGATTTTGAAAACCTTTTTTATGCAAACGTTGCGACTGCACAAGAAATATTAAGTATGAATAAGTCCGTGCATAACAATAACGACAACCACTCTTCTGCCAGCTCAAATTATGGCACTGGCGAAGATCCACAAAGACATGGGGTTTTGAAGCATACATCGAGATGCAGTGTTAAACTACCCACAATTCAAATACCAAAATTTACCGGTCAATATGAGGGTTGGTTGGAGTTTCGCGACACATTCCTTTCATTAATTCACGATTCTTCTTCCATTTCGGACATTCAGAAATTCCATTATTTAAGAGCATCCTTGGAGGGGAGCGCTGCTCAAGTAATACGATCTTTAGAATTTTCTTCTAAAAATTATAAAATTGCCTGGGATTTATTGTGCGGCAGATATGACAACACACGTTTGCTTATTCAAAATCATATTCAAGAGCTCTTTTCATTAGAACCAATTAAAAAAGAATCCTTTGAATCCATACGTAAATTAATAGACACCTTTACTAAAAACTTAAGAGCTTTAGATAGCTTAGGTGAGCCCACTCATTCTTGGGATACCCTCATAATTTATATAATGAGCACTAAATTAGACCCTCGAACATTACGGGAATGGGAAGAACATAAATGCAATTTAAATCCAATTAAATTGGAAAATTTCACTTCATTTTTAAAAAACAGGGCTGATCTACTTGAGTCCATAGCCATGAGTAACAATGTTCATGGCACTAATACCGCCAGACCTTCAAGATACAAGCCTGGCGAACACTATAAAGGTTTAGCATCAGTGACTAAAACTTATCCAATACAAAATACATATACAAAACAACATCCTCAGCTAGGATCACAAACACATACATATCCTTGCCCCTTGTGCAAAGGAAATCATCGGATATACAGATGTAATCAATTTTTAAGTCAATCACTCATTGAAAGAATGCAAGTAGTAAAGGATTTCAAATTATGTGAAAACTGCTTACGCCCTGGTCATCAGGCGCCTCATTGCAGACTCGGTCCGTGCACAAAATGTTCACGCAGACATAATACAATGTTGCATACAGACACATCGCAATCGAATGAAACACCAGTCATAGGTGCGACATCGCTCTCAGTCGAACCGACAGGGCGTGTACTTCTATCGACTGCAGTGATATACATATACGATAATGACAACCACCGCCATGAAGTTAGGGCACTTCTTGACTCAGGAAGTCAAGCCTCTTTTATGACGGATTCCTTATTTCGTAAATTACGATTAAACTATACCCAAATACAGTCATCCGTAATTGGAATAAATAATTCTACATCAGCAATTAAAATGCGTTGTAATACATTTATTGAATCGCGAACTACCTCATACAAAAACAAAATGTCATTCTTAGTGCTGCCACACATAGCGACACTTTGTAGTAACCAAATACATGTACCTAAATTAAAAATACCCACACACATAATATTAGCGGATCCAGAACACTTTTGTCCGTCGAGCATAGACATTCTACTCGGCGCAGACCTTTTCTGGGATTTGCTTGAACCAGAACAAATACGTTTAGGTACAAACTGTCCAATTCTACAAAAAACCAGACTCGGATATATCGTTTCTGGGCCTACCAGTGGGCTTAATACAAAACATTCAAATCCATTAAATGCATTCACATGTACGTTAATGACAAATAATACAATACAGGAACAGTTGGCTAAATTCTGGAGCCTTGAAGAGGTATCGGAAAATTCCAAACATGTGTATTCTGTGGAAGAACGTTTATGTGAAGAAAACTTTGTTCACAATTATAAGCGAATGCCAGACGGGCGATTTTCTGTAGCAGTTCCTCTCAAGAAATCAGAATCTTGCTTAGGTGACTCGCATGAACGCGCTAAACGATGTTTTCTTTCGCTTGAACGTAAATTACAAAAGCAAACTTTATTAAAACAAATGTATACAGAATTTATGAATGAATATATACAGTTAGGACATATGTCACAAACCAATACATATCGACAAAATTCATATTTTCTCCCACACCACAGTGTATTGCGAGAAAATAGTAGCACCACTAAACTACGTGTGGTATTTAACGCAAGTGCACCCACGAGTTCAGGCATGTCATTTAATGACATACAAATGGTCGGTCCTACCATACAAAGCGACTTATTATCCATTTTGTTGAGATTTAGACATTATCCATACGTTATAACCGGAGACATCGAAAAGATGTACCGACAAGTACTTATAAATGAAAACCAAAGACATTTACAACAAATACTATGGCGTAGTGATCCTAATCAAGAATTGAAAACATACAAATTAAACACTGTAACATACGGTACAGCGTCTGCACCATTTTTAGCCGTACGTTGTTTAAGGCAATTGGCCATAGAATGCAAAGACAAACTCTTATCACAAATAGTTGATGAAGACTTTTACGTCGATGATTTAGTGACCGGAGCTATAACAAAAAATCAATTAATTCAAATAAAAGAAGGGATTTGTAAAATATTAGCAAGCGGTTGTTTTAATTTGCGAAAAATTAGATCCAACATAGAACTTTCTGAATCCAATACAACACAAACATTGAATCTCGGTGACCAAGGTTTATCAAATACTTTAGGTCTCGGGTGGTCACCGAATAGTGACAAATTGTATTTTGCCATAAAACCAGTTACTGACGAGAACCCAACCAAACGGTCTATTTTGTCCGTCATAGGACAAATATTTGATCCGTTAGGATTATTAAGCGTATGTGTCATTCAAGCTAAAATTCTATTGCAAAAACTTTGGTTATTAAAATTGTCATGGGACGACATAGTGCCCACTAATATCATTCAAATTTGGCAAAAATTCCTTTTAGAATTAAAACACATTTCACATATTAAAATTCCGCGTTGCATTGTTATGAACAATCCTGAATGTGCGATAGAAATTCACACATTTTGTGATTCATCCCAAGACGCATACGGTGCATGTCTATACATAAGATCAGTAGCCAGAAGGCAAATTCATGTAAACTTATTGTGTGCAAAAAGTAGGGTAGCTCCATTAAAGCCCACTACAATTCCACGCTTGGAGTTATGTGGCGCTCTTGTAGCTGCACGTCTAACTGAAAAAGTTCACAAATCATTTCGCAGACCTGTAAGTAAATGCATTCTATGGACCGATTCGTCAATCGTTTTGGGTTGGCTTCAAACGCAACCTAGTAAACTGAAACAATTTGTAAAAAATCGCGTAGCGGGAATCCAAGAACTTACAATCAATTATGAGTGGCGTCACGTACCCACAAATCTTAATCCAGCTGACTTGTTGACTCGAGGAGTAAATATGTCAGAATTACATACATTATCCCTGTGGTGGAACGGACCAAATTTTTATTGGATGAAGAAAACAAATGGCCTATTAATAATTTTTCCAATATGAATCCAGAAATTCCAGAAATAATTACAACCACATCCACCATTGTTAAACCAGAAGAATGCTTAATTAATGTCGAGAGATTTTCTAAATTATTAAAATTAAAAAGATCGTTAGCTTACGTATTGCGGTTTACTAATAATATCAAAAAAGGAAAACTAAAGTTATTTGGACCCCTCACCACAGAGGAAATAAACAATTCATTTAATTTATTATTACAATGGCCACAAAAACAATCATTCGATGAATATTATACATTACAACGTAAAAAACCATTATCCAATAAAAATAAACTTTTAAGCTTATCTCCATTACTTGATGACACAGATTTACTTGTAGTCTTTGTATGTTTCACAACCAAATGCCTTCATCTTGATTTGGTCACTAGTTTGACAAAAGAAGCTTACATTGCTGCATTGCGTAGATTCATTGCAAGACGGGGAAAGCCACAATTAATTGTATCTGACAACGGCACACAATTTGTCGGTGCAAAAAATGAAATGAGTGCATTTTTAAAACAACACCATATATCCATTTCCGATATAACAGCTAATGAAAACATCAATTTTAAGTTCATTCCAGCTTATGCAGCGCACTGTGATGGGCTTTGGGAAGCCGGGGTTAAGTCTTTTAAATTTCATTTAAACAGAGTATTAGGAAACTCCCATTTAACTTTTGAGGAGCTTTATACAATATTAGTCCAGATAGAAGCAATACTTAATTTGCGCCCATTGTCCCCTTTAAGTTCAGATCCTAATGATCTAAATCCATTAACGCCAGGACATTTTCTGGTCGGACGTCCTCTAACTGCTCTGCCAGTTCCAAAGTAGGATAACATTAATCCAACTACGCTACAGCGCTGGGAACGTGTTGAAAGTCTTCGCCAACATTTTTGGACACGTTGGCATAAAGAATATGTGTCCGAGTTACAACAGAAGACTAAATGGAAATACTCAAAGGGCAGCTTAAAAAAGGGCACTCTAGTCATCATAAAAGAAGAAACAACACCCCCCATGAAATGGAATCTTGGACGCATTGTTGAAGTTCATCCAGGTGTCGATGGAATAACCAGAATAGCTGATATACAAACCAAAAAAGGCATCATTACACGAGCTTTTAATCGGATTTGTCCACTTCCATTAGACGAAGAAACTGTTGAAGATCAAGACCTTCAACGCCGGGGGGCATGTTAAAGCACATCACTAACCATCTCATCGATGTTGATCGACACATCACTATTCTCGGCCATTTTTGTGAGGACGCGCGCGCATGTAACACATAGTGCAAAAGAGTATTAAAAATTAAGGTAAAAACAATCCCCAACACATAGCTTTAGAAATAAGTTATTTTATACTTTTTACTTAGTTTTTGAAGTCGGTTTTTAATACTTTTTAGTGCCTAGCTATGTATGGGTAGACATACGAAAGGTACCGCGCTTCTTAAAAAATATAGATCCCAAGAAACAGGAACATAAAAATGTTCATAAAATGAAAACTGCTGGGCCATACTAAGTCAAATTTTTAGGGGACTAAATGACAACTATTCCGCGTCGAACAAAAAAAGAATTACGTAAATCGGATCATAAATCTTGGAGTAATCGGTGAAAATACATTAAAAAAAGATCCCGACGAATTGAGAACCTCCTCCTTTTTTCGAAGTCGGTTAAAACTGGTTTTAATAGACATGCTGTGGGGTACAGATAACCAACGGCAATATATATTGCAAAGTTATTTTTGTTTAAAAAATGTACGGTTATTAACAGAGGAGGTGAGGTTGCGTACGGCGGACATTTTGGACCTAACGAAATCTTTGAGAGAAGAGACGATAAAAACACGCAAGCTGTCGGTCGCTTTGGACGCCACGAGATCTGAAAGGAACATGTTACACAAAAACTATACGGAATCGTTGGACGAGATACAAGACCTAAAACAAAAGCTAAAGGTAACTAGGGGCTATTAGGGCAAATACAGTGTAAACTCCATTTAACAACAATCGATTTAACGACAAACTCCCTTAAGCGTCGAAATCACTTGGCTTTGGTTGATTAAGCTTATTTTCTATATAGCGTTACACCCACTCTCAATAACGACAATAATTAAGTATCAAAAATTAACTTTTAAGTAACCAAGATTGGTAAAAGCTGCGCAGCTGTCTACCTTCTTTTATCGCTTACTATCCTAGCTCATAATTAACTCGACTGTCGGCATCATACATACCGAAATTTCGAAGAAATTACGAAATACTGTAATTTCTAAGTTCTTCTTTTGTCGCCAAAATGCCTCAATATCGCAAGATATGATTAAAATAAGTAAAAAATACAACAAAATTACTGGTGCAGCTAAAGATGTCAGACAAAAATAACAGATTTAGTCCACTTACCGACTACTCTCTATAACGCCATAAAAAGCACTCCTTTGTGTGAAAGTCTCCTCGGTGTTGTTATATAGAATTTACACTGTATTACCTATAAAACAAATTAACTTGCACATCTTGAGGATATTGATCAGAATGATGATTATAGCACTCCTCTCACAGATGTTGGCATACCAAATAGAACAACTGAAAGAGGACATAAGCGGGAAAGAAGTTGGCCTGAAGTCCTGTGAGGGTGTGCTGGCGAAGTGCAACAAGAGGAACGAGCAGTTGCGAACGGAAGTCCAAGCTGGTATCACCAAGCTGTCCGAAGCTAGGGCCGATATCGCAGCGCTCAGGCAAGAAGAGGCCAGGCTCAACAGGATCGTTCAAGTGAGTTTCTTGCTTTTAGGGTCTCGTAGCCAAGGCTAAAACGGAATTCATACACAAATCATTATTTCTAGAAAGTAGTTGATTTGAAATTGTAAAGGATAGGAATATGACTGTATTCTATATAGCACCACATAGTGCACTGAAAAATTGAGAGGAAGAAGACTAAGTTGGAATGGGCATATAATGAGGAGGGATGAAAGTCACATGACAAAAATAATGTTAAACTACAAGATGGATGGGTAGAGATGTAAAGGTAGGCCGAAAAAAGATGGATGAGCTGCGTGAAGGATGATATGATGATTTGTGGTGTGACAGAAGATGTATGTCAGAATAGAAGAGTGTGGAAGGAAAAGACATATTGTGCCGACCCCAATTAATTGGGACTTGGTGAAAGAAAAGAGAGAGAGAGTGGTGCAGGGAGATTGCGATGTGTACAACCCGCAAGAGTTAACTTGAGACTTCGCTTGGATGACGTAAGCGCAGGTACTGACGCGTCGATGGCGAGAGCGGTAAGAAGGCAGGGGTCGGGAGGGGAGCGCACATTCCGCTCAGGTCTCGAGTTAACTCTTGTGAATTATAGTGGTAAAATAGTAGTATAATTGGACGTAGTTACGCAAAAAGGATCCAACCCACAAAATGTTACTTTTGAATTATTAATGATTAAAGTTTTTAACCGTCTTTCCGCATTGATGTACTTGTTTGTGTCTATGGGTTCTCAGGAAAATATAAGCGTAAATGTATCATTTTTTGTACAAATAAATTTAACTGCATCAATGCGGAAATACAGCTAAAACTTTAATCTTTAATAATTCAAAAGTAACATTTTGTGGGTTGGATCCTTTTTGCGTAACTACGTACAATTATGGCTGGAAAAAATGCTTGCAAAGGCAGGTACATTCAGGTGCATAAAACTTAGCTTATTCCGGCACAGTTGTCACTGAAACTTTTTTTTAAATTTATACTTTGCCTTCCGGGGGAATTTCAAGCCGAGCGTGGATGACATCGCGGGTATATCCTAATGAAATAATAATAGCTCCCAATTTTATATAATAATACACCCTCCACGCTTGTAAAAGGCAGATTTTTTCAGTTGTTTTAACACATCGATTATGCCTCAAAGGAGTATTTCTTAGTGTTCCTCTTCCATGATAACATACAATTCTACAGGTGATCTAATATGCCTTGTATGTGAAATACCTATGTGCAGGAAGGTGACGCAGCTCGCGCCAAACTGATGAAGGAGCTGGAAGGTCTGATGAACGAGCGCGACGTGGTCGGGGCTCAGCTGGTGAGAAGGAATGACGAGATCTCTCTTTTATACGAGAAGATACGAATACTCGAAGTCACTTTGCATAGAGGTTAGTTTTTGAAGTAGTAAAGAATTCAAAATTCAAATTCATTTATTTCCTTAAAACATAAATTTGAGGTGACATTGGAATTCTAGGTTCACATGTTTTGCCTATAAGGCGTGCAAATGTTCTTTAAAATTACTGAAAACACATCATCACAACTATTATTATAAAATTAACAAGAACCAAAAATATTTATTTATTTTATTTTATTTGGGGGGTTAACAGCTGAAATCTTACAAACTAAAGTTTTATAAAGCACCATTACAAAGATAGCTTAAGATCAGCTATTCATAAATCTCCACAGATGGCAGAGAAATACAAAAAATAATAATACGAAAATTTTGTGACCAGAAAACTAATTATTATTAAAATAGGCTTTGATTAAACTCGCATTTACGGATGCTAGATTATCCACAAACAAGTCAATGTCAACATAATTCGACTTGCTAAGTTTGTTGATGAACTGATCTGATAAAAAATGAGTGGCGTCTGAAGGCTGTACGAGTCAAGGGTGAATGAAGCAGTTTTCTAGGGCGTACAAGACTAGGGGGAACATACAAAAGAAGCTTCTCGATGAGACTAGCACAATCAATTTTGGATTATACATTAATGTCAACATTATTATTGTCAAAAAATTATCCTAAAAATTCGTTAACATAATAGATTAGATTATATTATATAAAATCGATAGAATAGATGTACTGTATTTTATAATATATCCGTACCTCCAACGGAGAAGGAATACAAATTTCTGCAGCTAGACGGCCTCTCATAAGAGGCGATTTTTTGAAGGGATTGTGGTAATAGATGACCTAATATCGCAGGAGTAGTAGTGTGTATGTCAACGAATTATAGTAAAAATCGCAAAGAATCAAGAGTTTATAATCCCACTAGTCGAATTGTAAACCGTCAACAAATTGTGAACGAAGCAAAGAAAGTGAAAAAGTGCAGTTACAATACATTTAGAGTAAAAACTTCTGTTTAACAGGTGAAAAACAATATGAGCAAAGAGTAGAGGACATACGACTTTTGAGGTTAGAAATCATTCGTCTGCGGAAGGAGAAGAACCTCTTGTCCAAAGGCATCGAGAATATGACAGACTTGAGATTAGAGGTAAATATTTTATATATAATTGTGTATTGTTACAACCTCGGTGGTGACAAAGACAAATTCCACGTACGGATTTGTAGAACCACATTTATTACCCGTTGGCATTTGAACTAATTGTAATCCCTTTATGATCGTCTTTTTTGTTCTCTTATATATTGACAGACGTATTGTATTCGCTCATTAGCATCATTAACCAGGTGTCACGAGCTGATTCTAGGGAATTCGATCCACGTTGCCGGGCCTGATTGAGGAAGGGAGGTGGCAATTGAGCGAGAACCACGAGTGAAGCGAGACGTGTGTACTACAATCGGGAATCTAATAGTGACGGACTTTGCGCGTTTTATTTAATTATGACCTTCTGCATTACGTTTGGATTTGTTGTGTTCGGTTATATTTGTACCTGTGTTATACGTTCTAATAAACTCTATAATAATTCTAACGGCATTTTAATTCGCGTCCCGCTACTCGGAACACTACAATAACTACTTATTTTTCGGTATGCTCGACTAGATGGCGACCACCCCTGGTCTAGAGTATACCGCCATAACAACCTTATGTTGTGTTCGAGCATTAGTGACCAGGTTCCAGTCTCTTTTAAGAGAGCAGCAGCGCATTTGTAACACCTTTGGTGTTGCAAATGTCCATAGGTGATGGTAACCGCTTTCCATCAAGTGCTGTCTGCTACCTGTCTGCTGACCTCTTGCAATAAAAATAAAAAGCCTACATTTTTATTAAAAGTATTTTATTTAATTTTTGTTATATTCTGTTAAAACGACTCGGCTGATCTTGTGGAAAATGATTTTCTTTGAAGCGTGCTCCGTCTTATATCATATTTCTACTAAACGTCAGACGAGATCGTGGTCAAACGCGAACCTGTACGACTAGTACGATAAAAAAATATTTTTTGAATTATTTTGGATATTTGGCTCACTAGCTTAAAAATAACTCAACAGATTACGATTTTCTAAAATTTTATTTTTATTTTTTTGGTTTGTATACCATCTCGATTTTTTCATAGTTGACTGTTTCGTAGTTTAACGATTTGGAGGGGCACAACTTTAGCGACATTGGAAGCCCACCTTATTAATTTCAATAAGGAAATGATTGCTTAAATAGTTATGATTTTTCAACATCCGATTAATATAATGTGGCGGCAGTGGAGCACGGTGGAAATTCGGCTAAGGTGAGCCGGTTGAAAAGCACGCGGTGTGATGCAAGCGCCGACTGCACCGTTGTACAAATTAGGCCCTACTGTGATGAAGACAGCGACTATAAAGCACCTCGTCCACGATAGATTAAAATAACGGAGAAAGACTCTTATAGGGCAATCTACGACGTGTACACATTAGCGAGACTACCCTAGCTAGAGTATCACACTATGTATCTATACTCTACGTAGACACGCTCGCTACTCTCGAAGCATCGTGACGCCGTACGAGGCGACACAACGATACGAATAGAGAGCTCTCGAATTACCTACATGCTTAATCAGTCAAACAAGGTCAATCTTCTTCAGTGTCGCTTTCGCATCACAGTATCTCGTTTTCAATTTTAGCTGATAAGTCTAGAAGAACTGAAAATCCGACGGATTTTTTTTTTTTTTACATCTTTTGCTTTCAACTCCTGTATTCAATTACTATACGCTACTTGTTTTGATGTATCTAGTATCCATTGTTTAATCCAGCAGCTTCGTTTAACCTTTTCCTTATTCTTCTTTTTCAATAACAAAGAAACCACAATCGCAGCAGCTAAGCGTGACCGCGACACGCTTTCAACTGAGAGCCATGACTGAGAGTGTATATCGTGTCTAAATATCTAGTCTACGAGTGGTGTAGTGTACGCGGGCCAATATTTTACTATGATCGAGCTACCCTACGATAGGGCAAAAAACTGCAATAGGGCACTGTAATGATCTCTACTTATACTTAGAAATTAGAGTAAAGATTAGATTAGTCTCCAAGCTGTCTAGCTCTATTCTCTCTCCGTGGACGAGGCGCTTTACACTTCTGAATAAAAACTTGTAACTCGCAATGTATATATCCTATATTTTGAAACAAAAGCCGGTTCCCGATCGGGATATGAATTGCTATTTCAATCCAATACGTATGGAAAGTCGCCGAGAGTAAAAAATAGTAATACAATAATAATATATGCACAAATAAAAAACGTAAGCGCCAATAAATTTATAGCGCTTTCGACCTTTTGGCAGCTAGTTAATTTATAGAGACACAAGAGTTTACCCCGCAGCTGCGCCGAGGGTCAAACTCTAATGCACACCTCCTGTTTAAAGAGCAAGCGTCAATAAAGGTTATATTGTATTAATTTGTATATTAGTGCTTTTTGCCTCCGGTAGATTCACTTAATTTTTAACCGACTTCCAAAAGGAGGAGGTTCTCCTGGGTATGTTTTTTTATGTATGTACACCGATTACTCTATGATTTATGATCCGATTTCTGTGATTCTTTTTTAGTTCGACGCGGAATAGTTGCCATTTGGTCCCCTAAACATTTAATATAATTTGGCCCAGTAGTTTCATTTGATGTTTTTTTTTATATCTCGAACTAATCAATCTCCCGCCATGAAAAGTATTTATGTCGGTATATATTTTCGGTATTAAAACTACATTTAAACAAAATTATAGCAATAGCGATCCAGTGATCCTAGTAGTATTTCCGTCAAAGCTTAACCGACAGATCAAGTTAATAGCGCATTTTTTTTAAAGATGATGTGATTTTAATTCTATAAACTTAAAGAACTATTGGTCTCCCGTACAAACTTTCATCCCCTATTTCAACAAGTTCTAGTTTTATTTATGTATCCATTTCATGTCTATCTATCTGTAACCTACACAAACGACACAAATGACCAAAATAACAAAATGTCCAAAATTATCAAATTGCCCAGCGGCGAGTTACAAAAAATAATGAAACCTATCTATCCTATAACATTTCCTTAAGTTTTCGCGACGTGTACGTAGGTATACATAATAAAATTACAATTTAACGGCAATTTGGAATAACCAAAATCAAATAAATTACAACGCTTCAAACCGTTAAAACGTAGTTTTATTATAAAAGCTATCCTACTTTATTGGATAACCTTTACATAAATCTATCCCACTATCCGAGATGAAAAGTCGGTATTGAAATCACAAATATACCGAATATCAGCCAAATCGGTCGAATAGTTTTTCTATAACAACAGAGATAGTATATTTTTATATATCAATGGAGACAAATATATTTTATCCTGGAAACTTTCCTATGTTAGGCTATATTCATCCTCGGCACCGAAAAAATATATATACTAGCTGTGCCCTCGACGTCGCCCGCGTGGAATTTGTTTTCAAAACCCCCCGATTTTGAAACATTCTTCATTGGTACTCCGCTCTTATTGGTTTAAAAGTGATTATACATCCTTCCTCGATAAATGGGCTAACTATCACTGAAAGAAATTTTCAAATCAGTCCAGTAGTTCCTGAGATTAGCGCGTTCAAACAAACAAACTCTTCAGCTTTATATATTAGTATAAGATATAAGATACGGAGTTTGATATGAGAGCCAAATCAGTCCCGTAGTTTTTTTACTAGATAGCTAGTAAGTAAAACAACAATAAACCTACACATCAATGTATGTATTTCGACCCTTTGTGTCGCTAGGCGGTAATTTCTTAAAGATAGGCTACAGGGAATCGAGTTGTATGAAGTGCCTACACTAGTAAGCGGCTTTGCTTAATGTTTACGCTGTTTCGTACATTTTCAGGACCTGCCACACACGTATGGCGCGTGACCCGGTTGCGCTCAACCTACGAAATACACAAATGCCCTTTCATATTTAAATATTAATATCAATTAACATATTACGTACTTAGCGGTAACTTATAAGATAACGTCTGATTAATTAATAAGAACATGCATAATGCATATTATATCCATATAAATATAATGAATATTCATAAGTATGATATTGTGTTGAAATTTTTTGTTGTATTATGATTCGTTTTATACTCAACTTCCGACGTGAATCGATGTTTATAAAATATTCTTTTTAAAGTAAGTATATAATATTTTAGATCTTGATATGTGTACGGCCCATCATGTCCAAATATGCATCCATCGGTGACGGTCGCATATTTGTGGCTTTCGGGGTTGAGAATTTGGGGCCATCGGGACGTGAGGCTTATCAACTTTATCAAGACCTTTCAAGGCGATTGAAAGAAGTCGCGCGTGACCAAAGGGCTAGCCTATATTTAGGGCAACGAGTAAGCGTTGCCATACACCGTATGAATGCGCCAGCACTAGGACTAAATCTTTTACTTGTAAATATTTTTATAATAGTATTTAATCTCGTAAGTTTTTTGTAATGCAATTTATTTATAACTTTCTTTTGTTTATTTTCACTACTGTTTAAACTGAGAAATGGGCAATTGGGACTCTCACTCATCGCACGAAAGGATAGAATAGAATAACAGCCCAACAGGTATTGTAAGAACTGTCACAAACATAAAACTACAGAAGTGTTGAGTTCTTTGTTGGAACGACAGTTTGTCCTTTGGGACCGAAAATACAGGCAATTTTAATGGTCTTTATTATATTAATTAATAAGTCAATAAATTGTCCAATCAAATTAATATAAGATTATACCATAACATGTCATGTTAGTATAAATTATTTTTTAACGTCAGTCAATCAATTTCAAAATAATGCTATTATAATTATGTAAGTCGTCATTAATTATAATATGATTATTTCTGTACATGATATGAGAATAGAATAGAATATACTTTATTGTATAATAAAATTAAAGAAATAATACACAAAAACAGTTTAGAATTAGGTGCAAATGGCTGTCTTATTTATCGCTGACAGCGATCTCTTCCAGACAATTTTGGGATGGAGCGAGAAAAATAGGACAAAATCTAGGGCGGGGTTTGCTGCACAATATTTTTAAAAATGATACATATTTTTATATATTAATATTGTTATATCAATATATAAATCTGTCATATGACCAGTCATGCTATACGGGTCCGAATGTTGGGCCACCAAGTGATAGACCACAAACGTCTCCACCCAGCTGAGATGAGAAAGTTGAGATGGATGTGTGGTGTTACGAGAATGGATAAGGTGAGAAATCAGTATTACAGGGGATCTTTGAAAGTTGCACTTGTGACTGAAGAATTGAGAGGAAGAAGAATAAATTGGTATGGGCACATAATGAGAAGGGTTGAATGTCACCTAACAAAAAGAATGTTAAATTACAAGATGGATGGATACAATGTAAGGTAGACCAAAAAAATATGGATGGATTGTGTGAAAGATGATACGATGATATGTGGTGTGATGTGACAGAATATGTATGTGAGAATAGAGAATGTGGAAGGAAAAGAGATATTGTGCCGACCCCAATTAATTGGAATATGGTGAAAGAAAAGAGAGAAAGCCTAGCATAGCTATACGTGTAAGAACGAAGAAAGATGATAATTTCCCGCAGCCGGGCGGCCTGTCTTACGAGGCGACAAAAACACTCCTCAGCTAGGTGGTTGCATACTTGCCCACCTGGATGGCTACCTAGATTATGCTGCCGTAACAACGTTGAGATGTATTCGAGCATAAGTAGCTTCCAGTAGGTTCCAGTCCTTCTTTAGAGAGCGGCAGCATATTGCTAGCACCTTTAGTGTTACAATTTTCCATATGCTATTTCAACCTTTCCACGTCGACTGTCTTTCTGCTGTACTCAATCGTTAAAAAAAGTCAAAGCAAAATCATTTAGTCCAAACGTAATGCAGAAGGTCGTAATTTAATAACACGCGCAAAGTCCGTCACTAAATAGATTACCGAAGTCTTGCTTGGCTCGTGGTTATCGCTCGACTGCCCGTTCTCTTAATTGGGGCATTGCTTTATACTGCACAGATGAAATATGTCTGCCCGGCCGCGTGGACTGAATTTCCTAGAATCAGTTTGTACCTTAAATCCGAGACACCTGGCAGTGATCACAGTACACAATGGGCTGTTTTTTAATCACAAATTTTAAACACAAAGTAAACAAAAGATGTCCAAATGTTGCTACAGGTATGCAGGTGTGAATATGACTTTGTCGGCGTCTAGGTCCTAACAATACGTAAAAGTGCTGTTATGAAATAAAACATATTTCTGTTTCAAATCAGGTATTCAATTTAGAACGTGAACTGGGACGAGAAAGGTTAAGAGTCAGGGCGTTGGAGGAAGCCCTTGAAACTCCCCTGAACGTGCACAGGTGGAGGAAGCTTCAGGGCACGGACCCTGAGAGCGTGAGGCTAACACAGAAACTAAGGCTCACACAGAAGTAAGTATAGTCAGATTTGAATACACGCGTGAGATGAAAGCATCATGTAACATTTTAAAAATATTTTTTTTTAATCCAATGAAGGTCTAATGTGCGTGTTTCAACATGCTTTTAAAAATTTTAAAAATGAATTTTCATACTCTCATTTATTAACTATTATTAACTAGTGTAACTATGTTACACGTCAGGGTTATTGTATACATAGCCTCACCTAAGATATTTTCTTCAGTGCTGGAAATGGTCTTTAGGAAACTTAATTGGGACGAGAGAGGTATAAACATTACCGGGTAATATTTAAACCATCTACGATTTGCGGATGACATAGCGATCTTTGCACAAGACCCAAAAACATTACAAGATATGCTCCAAGAATGGGCTGAAGAAAGTAGAAAAGTAGGATTATCAATTAACTATACGGAGGAAAATATCATCATAGTTGGAGAAAAAATAGAATATGTAGTGACAGTTGGTATCCTTCAAGGATCAGATCGGAAATGAAATTAACAGAAGAATAACTGTATCGCGGAAAAAATATTGGGGTATGAAAGAAATAATGAAAGAAATAATGAAAAATAAGGACGTGAACATAAAGATAAAATAGTACATTATGGTACTAGTGTGTAACATTGGTGATTACCGCCGAGGCGCCATTGAGACTCGAGCCGTAGGCGGGGTTCTTAAGAGAGCCGAGGACGGTAATCATCAATACACACGTGTATCATACGACGTTCTTCAATACACTTGTGAATAAAATAACAACAAAAACTCATTTTATTTAGTATATAAAAAGTTTATTTAGAGAAACAATTAGTAAATGTGCAGTTAGTAAAAAAGTTATATATGAGTGAAAGTTTTATTTATTAAACACGTACGAGTTAAAATTATCTATTTAAATAAGAAGTTGCATGAAATGAGCAAGCAATAGGAACATTAATTTATTTGTTCTATAGAACACGATTTTTTTTAAATAAAAACTTTTTTAAGAGGAAGCAACTCAACCAATACAATTTAAAAAAAAAATCTATAACTCACTAGTGAGTTATAATTTTTTTACTCACAGTTTGATTATGGGTGTCATTTTGTACCTAATTGCAGTGACCATAGAGCCACTTTATGAGCAAGTGTGTTGAAAAGTAAATTATATGATACTGTAGCCGCAGACGTCCGATCACCACTGCGGCCGCTCACAAATTGTTGCGGACAGAATCACCCCGCTGACCTCACCCCCGTAAAGCCCGTGCGCCCACGCCCCGCTTACCGCGGGGACATAGCTCGCTCCGTTAGCTGCTAAACGTCTGCATTTTTGTAGTACTTTAGTAAGCGCGGAGCGAGCCTACATCATGCATTCCTGAACTGCAATTCAAACACACAACATTGTTTCACTTCTACCTGAAGACCTCTAAAATACTGTTATTCTCCCATGCCTCACATATGGAAGCCAGACCTGGGCTTTAAGAAAAAGGACGAAGAAAAATTGTCAGTACACCAAAAGAAAATGGAAAGAAGTATGTTAGGCATAAAACTTCAAGACAAAGTTCACAACAAAATTATAAGAAGAAAGACTAAAATAACAGATGTGATCAAAAGAGTAAGGACTCTGAAATGGAAATCTGCAGGACACACAATTAGGCAAGACGACAATAGATGGGCAAAGAAAATCCATGATTGGCTACCCAGAGATCGGAAAAGAGAAAGAGGAAGACCTAGAAAGAGATGGGAAGATGTTTTTGCAAAAATGTGTGGAACGAAATGTAGAAGAATAGCTAGAGTTGGGAGTTGGGGGAGGCCTGCGTCGCAGAGGCGACTGCCATTATTTAATGTGTACACATTATATATTTATATATATAACTACATAAATGCAAAATTTAGTTATTAAGATGGACATTATTTGTCGTCAATCTTTATAATCCATAAATTCCTTCAAGCTATAAGTGTGCTCGATTAGCCACTTAGCGACAAGCAAATGCATTTAAACTGCCGGAAAGTGTGATTTTGTCGGGTAGTTTATTATATACTAGTATAGTCGGACCCATAACATGCGTTAGCGTGTTATATTTTTCCAATCGCCTCGGCAACGGTGCAATCCTATCTCTATTCCGAGTCCGATGTGAATGTATGTCGCATATAAGTTAAAATTTAAATCGTTTAAGTAAATATAAGCAAGTGATGTAGGAGTTAGTTATACATTAATATACAATGATAACAAAATAACTTTGCTACGCATTTTCTCATTCATGTCTTCATTTATTATGATTCACAAATTCATTATTAAAATATAGTTTAGATAAAGATCACTCATTATATGAAGGTTAAAAGTTAAAAATAAAGCATTTCCTGAACTAATACCGCTTTTAAACATTTTAGCGCTTTGTATAGTTAACACGTTTACCTCCATTTTTTTATCTGTTATCTTTAATTCTAAATCGAAAGTTTTTATTGCAACTAAATTCAACCGGAATTCGTTTTTTGAAAGTCCTGCAAAGTCTACTTCCTTCATCTATACGATACAATTAATTGATTTGCTTAAGCAATTTAAAGAATATGAATTCCTGCGGCCAGGTGGCCTGTTGCAAGAGGCGAAAAACAATCTACAGCCAGGTGTGGTAGGGAGGTGTTTGGTGTTGCCCGACTGAATGGCTACCACCCCTGGCCTAGAGCATGCCGCCATAAAAACCCTGTATTTCGGCATTAGCGGCCAGGTTCCAGCCTCAACTACGAGTCTCTCAGTGCATTGGTAGCACCTTTAGTGTTGCAAATGTTCATAGGCGACGGTAACCACTTTCCATCACAATTGGGCCGTCAACCTGTCTGCTGTGTACTGAGCTATAAAAAATAAATGTTATTTCTGTTTGCTCTCCCGAAAAATATGCTTTTTTTATTTTAAAAAAACGGGCAAAAACATATTGATGAACATTATAATAAAATAAATATGCACACGTGTCGAATATGAATGAATTGATTGATTCATACTGTGAAATATAAGCGGCACGTGTTGCCATTCTAACGGAAAAGCGGGGAATACCTGTTTCCTGGTCACTCTACCTCTAAACCATTCACCGTCAATAACATTTCTCGGTATTTCAAGCACCAATGACCCGAGTGAAGTGGGACTGACGTATTTCGCAAGTGATATCGAGCGTATTCAGTGTTGCCAGATGACCATGTCAATAAACCCCCATTTTTTTTTCAAAAAACCCCAAATATAAACTTTTTGAGTAAAAAACCCCAAGACAGTTTTTACTTATTTTAAAGGAGAAATAAAAAAGCAAAATCACCGACGTAGTGAAAACGTCACTAATGATGTCATCATTTTCGCTCACGGGGCGCTCAAAACGACCCGTGTCAATGGTGGGTTGAATAACCGTTCCACTTGAGGTTACGATTGCGACGCCAGCACAAGAAGTGAAACGGGAAAAACTGCGGTTGTCAACGTGGTCGTGGTGAGTGTCTAACAGAAAGTACCCTATGAGATACGATTTATACGAGTAGAGACGGCATAATAAATAAATAACATAAATGAACGAACAAATTAATTTAATTATTAAAGTGAAATATTGCTTTAAAGTATCATTCATTAGTAGAGTATAATTCTATAAATATAGAATAAGGGAATAATACCGTATTGTGTCTTAGTTATAATAATTGTAGTGATGAGAATGGTGTTTGTAGATAAATTATTGATACGTAAAATATCTCTCCAAAATTTCTGACAACAAAATATTTCCCCCCGAATATCCAAAGAATCTAGACCCCGAATCTCCCGCCCCGATGTCAAAAAATCCCCGAATTTGCAGGGAATCCCCCCCCATCTGGCAACAGTGAACTAATTAATATTTGTGAAGTCATTACACTTGAATCACACTTCTTAGTAATATTCTTAGAGCTATTATTATTCAATAAATAATTAATATTCAGATGACGCTTACTTGCTATGCCAATAAATAAAAGATTATGGTATTTTTTAAACTTGGTGTAAAACATGGTTTGTTTTTTCCAATGACGCACGCCCCCAATTTCGCTTAAATTTTATATTGGACCGATGACATTACACTATGCAAGTTTTAAATGTTTATTCGGATCTCTTTGGTTAATTCATTCAAAGTAAAAGACAGAAATGAACCGTCTAATATCGGTTTGACGATTCATTGTATCTTTTATGAACAGCCAGAAAGTGTCTGTAAAGTCACCCTTGGCTGTCTATAAAGGAGTGTTGGGGCCAACCCTAATGTATGGCAGTGAAAGTCGGGTATGGTAGAAGAAGCATGAAAGTAGGATAAATGCAGTTGAAATGAGAGCTTTGAGAAGTATGTGTGCGGTTAGCTTGAATGATATTTTTACAAACTAGGCGCCGACAAAGACAGGTTCCACGTATAGATTTGTAGAAGCGCATTTATTACCCGTCGGCATTTGAACTAATAGCTAAAAACATTGAAACTATTGTAATTCTTTTTTGATCGTCTCCTTTTGTTTACCTATTCATTGTGTTTGCGGCTGTGGTCATTAGCCAAGTGTTACAGATTTTAAAGTATAAGCTGATTCTAGGAAGTTCGGTCCGCGTTGCCGGGCGGGCACGTAGCATTTGTGCAGTGTAAAACGATTGCCTGACTGAGGGAGGGGGGCACTCGAACGAGAATCACAATCAAAGCGAGACGTGTGTACTGCAATCGGGAATCTATTGGTGACGGACTAGTGCGTTTTATTGAATTACGACCTTCTTTCTGCATTACGTTTGGATTTGTTGTGTTTGGTTATATTTGTACCTGTGTTATACGTGTTTGTACAGTTCTAATAAACTCAATAATAATTCCAACGACATTTTAATTCGAGTGTCGCAACTCGAACAATATGATAAGGTACAGTGTGATAAGGGAATGTTGTGAATTGGAAGAAGATGTAATAAGAAATGTTAATGTTTTTGGACATGTAGAGAGAATGGATAAAAGTAGAATCACAAAACAGGTGTATGACAGCATTGTGAATGGTAGAATTGCTCAGAAGAGAAATCGGAAGTGTTAAAACGAGCTCAGGTAAAGAGCATATCTAATAAACGTGCGTGTATGAAGAGGTTAATGAAAGTAGATGAAGCGAAAGTTGTTTGTCGGGATCGTCACAAGTGGAGATCTGTAGTCTCTGCCTACCCCCCAAGGGAAACAGGCATGATAATTTGTGTCTAAGTTGGTAAATAGACGGTCACACCCAATCAGTCACGTTTTAAATATAAATCTTGTGGCTTTTACTATTAACTTCAGTTTTTCACGTACCTACTGATAAATATTGTAGCTTTCATTTTGACATTTTTCAAATAAACATCCGTATATATAGTAAAGCGTAGCGTAATAGATAGTAAAGCGAAACTAAAACTGCTGGACATCATTGATGCTTAAAATTATTTACGTAATGCGGAATTTGCGGGTAGAATAAGTATAAGTAAGTAAACAAACAAAACGATTTTAGTTTAATTACAGAGGTCTTTGCATATAGAAGTCACTCGCTGTCTCAGTTATAGAGGTAACTATGATAATAAATCGAAAGAACGAATTACAGATATAGAGGTTTGCTTCGTCCCACTAACAGGGGTAATTCAGTTCCAAAGTGTTAGGACCTCAGCATGAGTTCCAGTTATGGAGGTTTCTCACTTATCCAGGTCCCACTTAACCAAGTTTTACTGTACAATCGTAAATAAATAATCGGCAGACAAACACACACATTCTATATCCTCAAGCTAAGTAGCTTAAACCTGCTGGGTAAGGGGGCTCAAGACAGTAAGAGAAAAAAGAAATAAATGTACTGTGTTTTTCAACAAAATATATTTTTTTAACCTATTATATACTATTACTATACTAACTATTTATAATTTAATTTATTTTTGTTAATTAGATATAATGAGTTAAAGATTAATTTTAATACCGGTTTTATTATAAAATCTTTATTAATATTAATGTCTTAACTCAATTATATTTATTTTTTATGGTTATAGACGTTTTCTTAAGCTTCGGGGGAGCGGCATATTTCGAGTTTGCCTACGGGCGGCTGGAGACAGCCAATCTACGCAATTAGGGGGTTGCGCTCAATATATGGCCAACCTTACACTTTATATAAAAAAGACAGGCGTCATTCGTTTTAGTCTTTCAAATTCGAATATTCCAGCTAATGACTATCACCCAGTTAAAACTAATCCATGTGCAAACCTCAAACGAAAATGTCAAAAATTAACATTTCTGTCTAAAACGAAGTACCTTGGAGTACCTACACATTGACGATAGGCTGAAATGGAGACCACATATTGAAAACATGTGTGGTCGAGTGATTAGTCGAATTCATATTTGTAAATCTTTGCGACACTCTGCTGATAGGGAAAGTAAATTTCTTGCATATTGAAGTCTAGCAGAATCTTTAATTACTTACTGTATTCCTGTCTGGGGTGGTTCTTGCAAAACTACTCTTATACAGTAGAACTGAAGGTAATACAGTTTAAACGAATGGACTCTCCTACCACCTAAATCTAAATTGACTCTAATGTATTAACAGTGCGGCAATTGTATTTTGCGACCTCATTCAGACCTCACCCTAGACTCAAATGGTTTTTTAAGCGCCAAGATTGCTCAGTATGTGATGTACCTGCTAGACGTAAAACTCTTGCCCGCCGACATTGTCTCCCTAAATTCGCTTTTATATAACAAAATAAATAACTAATTATCTATTTAATCCTTTACTTTATTCAAAATTAAAAAGAAACTTGCCGAGATTTTACAAAAAGTACAATTGGGTCTAATTGTTCATTTTTCTGCTAACAAGTTTACTAAATAATATTTCGTAATATACACCCATGAGAAACATCAAGTAACTCCCAAGACACAGGTGTAAACCTAGTTTGGGGGTTAGGGAAATGGCATTTAAATTAACTTAAAAATTCTTTATATATAGTTGCCTGGAGAATATAGAATTTTGCACTTACCTCGCAGTCAGCCCACGACAGCGCTGGTTCAGGGGTCTGCCGCTGTTTATCACGTGGCGATATACAAAGGTGGCAAAGTCCTCACGAGCCCCGGGGCGCAAGGGACGCAGATACACTGACCAAGTTTTTAAATTGGTTGAAGAGAATGTCTCAGCACCTAACTGGATACTGAAATCTTCGATACCTTATTAGGTGTATTTATGAAGGCGGGTATGATACTACTTCACGTGCGTCGCGGTAGCGTGGCGTTTGGCAACGTACTGACTCACGTGCTGAACGAGCGACGGCATGCGGGTGTTGTAAGACAGTATAAACGCAAGGCACAATAATTGCTAACTAGAAAACAGGTAGCGCCAGCAGCAGCAAAAAGGATATGACCGGCCTTGGTTGAGTAGTCATCACAAATCTCTAAGATGCGCAAAGTAAACGTTCTTAAAAACCCTTGCGTATAAGAGCATAAGGCAGTGAGGATAAACAGTGAGCAGAAGATGACGAGCTGAAGGTTGGTGGAAAGAAAACGAAGGCCTATTTAAAACAGGGGGGTGGTATGATGAACATGACAAATATCAATATAAAGAGGTGTCAATTTCAAAACGTGATTCTCTAAAGCGAGCGCTTTCGCTCCTCGGAACAGTCTCCATTATACAAACAATAGAAAACGCTAGGATATTGTTACGAGTTACGGGACTTGAATTAAAATGCCGTTAGAATTATTATAGAGTTTATTGGAACTATACAAACAGGTATAACACAGGTACAAATACAACCGAACACAACAAGTCCAAACATAATGCAGAAGGTTTTAATTCAATAAAACGCGCATAGTCCGTCACTAATAGATTCCCAAATGTACACACGTCTCGCCTTGATCGTGGTTCTCGTTCGACTGCCGTCTCTCTCCACCAGGCCGTCATTTTATAGCTCACAGATACAAATGCGCCCGTGTAGTACTCGACTTAATTCACAACACCTGGTTAATAATGATTCGGCCATAAACGAGTATAACAAAACAATGGGCTGTTCTCTAGAAACATATGCCACTCAATAAGTAAACAAAGAAAACGACCATAAAAGAATTACAATTAGATAAAATGCCGACGGGTAATGTGCTTCTACAAATCTGTAGGTGGAATTTGTCTTTATCGGCGCCTAGGTTGTAACAATATAATAAAATTACGTTTTAATAGATCTAAACGCGGTATTTTTTATTTCATTTTTATTGCAACGTTGTGCGTAAATTAGATTAGGCCCATTAGTAATAATAATAACTATAAACAAAAATTAAAAGTAAATAGTTGAAATGAACAAGTTGGCGGTAGCCTATATCAAGGACGCCGTTTCAACGGGATATCCGAAAATAGCGAAAAAGATTGCGCTGCGATCGCATATTTTTTGGAAACTATTGAATGTATACGAATGGACTTAGTTTTTTTTGTTATTATTATTTGTCAGAAACTAGATTAAGGTGTTATGTAAGTAAAATAAAGCTACCTGTTCGACAGACGGCGCGACCGCGGAGCAAGACCTGGTTAGTAAATTATAATCAAATCGAAGGCTTATGAACGATTCTTACAAGAGTTCAAGAATTAATCTTTTATGCATTTTTAATATTACCTTGATCTTTAGGGGTATCTAATTGAAATCTTATCTAAAAATATTTAACTATCAGTTGGTTTAACTGTTGAATATGCGTGTAAGTTTCTGTCGTAAATTTTATGAATGTATGTGCATATTATAATTTTAGTTTAAATATTTCCTTCTTCTAATATAAACAGTTAATCAATTATATTGATATCGGATTAAATCGGACTATTTTTTAGTCGTTAATTAATGTTAACTATATTGTTAGCCTCGGTTCTTTGAATACTAAGTGTTCTCAACAACATTTTAGTCAAAATTTAAACTTATCCGCGTAGGAACGGAGAAAGAAAACAACTTCCTACGGCCGGACGACCTGTTGTAAGAGACGACTAAACAACCCACAGGTAGGTGTGGTTAGGTAGGGTTTTGTTTGACTGCGCCTGAATGGATGGCACCCCTGATAAGGAATATGCCAGCATAAATACCATGTGTTGTGGTCCGGCATTAGAAGCTAGGTCCCATTCCTCCCTCTCCAAAGTGCTAGTGTCTACGAAATGTGGAACTAGATGTTTGCCTAAGACTATTCCTCTCCTTCTTCTCCTCCCCCTTCAATAGCCTTCAATAGGAGGTGAAGCGAGGGAAAGGGAGCCCCAATGAAACGGTTGACCGCTGGCTGCCCGCCAGGTAGTAGAAGATTCGAACCCGGTTCAACCAGTTTCATGGAAGCAGATATATAATAGCACTTATTTAGAGTTCTCTTATTAAAACGAAATCATCTTAAGACTGTGGTGCGCCAATAGAACTTCTAGTTTTGGCTAGAAGTGGTAGTGCCACACGGACCTGACGGATCCCACACACGGGCCGCGACTTTTCCCCCTTATGCGGCCAATAGTCCTCAATAGTATTTCCCTCGTTAAAAAAGAGGTTAAACCTGCAAGTTTTGTCCGCATAAGTTATTCAGCTCAGCTGTGTAAAGATGAGTCCGGTATTGACAATTGTAGTGTGCGCTGGACCTTAGCAACTTACGCGAACAAAAGTTATAACTACATAGTCCAGTCAATCTAGACATTCGAAGGTGCGTAAAATCACAACAAATCAGTAAAATTGTTGAAAATATATTTATAAATAAAAAAAATTAATTACCCATCATTCCCATGTATGGATAAATAATTACTCGAGGTCAAAGGTCAAATGTGAATTGTGAATCATTATAGCTCAGAAACGGTGGTTCGTGGAAAAAAAGTATTGTTGCATTTTTTATAGATCTACAATTTTTATTTGGGGTAGTTTTATGATAAAACTTATTGTTTTGCTGATAATCGCAAAATACTTTTTTTTACCTTTGACCTCGAGTATAATGTTTTTCCATAAATGGGAATGATTTTTTTTATTAATAATTATGTTTTGAACAATTTTACTGATTTTCAGCTTGTTGCGATTTTATGCACATTCACTCTCATTTTTTGGTCTCGATTGACCGGACTATACAAGGCCGGACTAAAGATTCAGGAAACTCATAATAGCCCGAAAAGGAAGTCTGCAATCTCTTTAAGATTGCTTTAAACAAATCGGAACCATCATTTTTGCATGCTAATTAATATATTTAGAATAATTTCATGTAAATTACAGACGATATAAAGGTGTTGTTAAATTCAAATAATTGTAACCTTCAAAAAGTAATCTTATCGGATATTTATCTATTATTTATTCAAATTTGAATTTGCACTTGTAAGAAGTAATAAAACAATATCAATTATATTATGAACTAGCTTTGTCCGCCGTTTCGTTTGCGAGTAACATAAATGAAAATTAATGTATCTATTTCAAAGTGGACTTTTACAGATTACTTATTGAACGTCAATAATCTAGTACCCGCATCAATTCGTGTGTGCGAGGGGCTCAGGGACCTAGGGGCGCAAGCCGATTGACATATAAAAAAAAATCATTAAAGAACATCGTCGTGATTTTTCTAGATTTCACTAACAACACCCCCCAGAACCGTCAATTGAAAAAGAATTTCAACCCTTATATGTATGGCAGTCACTTCTACTTTTCTTTTGTTTGGGTTAGCTTTACCTTGCTTTTCGTTGGCATTTTTAAATTTTTCGCGCGATGAAGTCAACAGCCGTGCATTTCGGCCATTTTAAAATTTGAAATACTCACCTTGTAAACGACACCTAATTGGTCGTCTCATCCATAGGTCATACAAGAATGCGTAAGATCACACATACACCGGAATACAGATATTTTCTGTACACATCGTTTAAACTGTTTATTCTCTTCTTTGAATCGTCTCCTTGTATTATTACAATGAAGAGTTTATTTTAAGCATACCGACATAAGAGTCGTTGGCCGACGAGACAGGCCTATAATTAATACCAAAGTCCAATCCTTATGGGCATTTTTAATTTTTTTTAGATACGCGTTAGACCATTATTACGCTCTATTTTGAGCGGAGTTGTGGTTAAAGATCGAACACGCTTACCGAGAAGGTACCTATTCACACGAGACTTGAAGACACCCAGGTTGTAGGTTTCGGGCAAAACAGACTTCGGCAGTGAGTCCACTCCTTTGCGGTGCGAATAATGAAGATGGGCTCAAAGAGCTTTGTTCGTATAGGTGGTATGTCCACCATATTGCGGATATTGAGATTGAAAAGCTTCAATGCACACTGTCCAAAATGTATCCGATGGAAAACCGACAAGCTGGCAATCCTGCGTCGATGTTCGAGACTTGGTATTTAGTCATTAAATAGTCGTTGCCTATCAAATTCCTAGCTCTCCGCTTAATCGATCCACCAAGCATGTGAGACCCCCATTGTTAAAGAAGGTTAAGTTATTTTCAACCAGCGTGTTATGTATTAATATTCTTTGTGCTGCGTCATTGACTTACCAGCCAATATTAGTACTGTTATAGTCCTCGGGAAGCGGCACGTATCAAAGACACCAGTGGATAGTTGGAATAACCTTCAATGTCCTTCTTCAATTCGGTTATTCTTATTGATTCGAGCCAAGGTAGTTCCGGAAAATAAAATATAGTTTAGCAAATACTATGTATCACTGGTTTACCTTAGACGAGTCGATTCACTTCCCGCCTGCTGGATCATAATTGGTGTATAAGTACTGTAGAGAGAGACCTTCCAGAAAGTTCGTGAGTAACCACCGCTGACCGGCTACGTTTACCCGGTCTTACCATAGTTTTTCGATTATTTCAGTGCGGTTTTTTTGGTGCGGATAATTCTTGAAAAAACGCTGACGCTGCCTGTGTACTCTAAGCTCGGCACAGGGACACCGTAAGCCCACTTTGGTTGCCACCATAAGCCCTCCCCATCTGCTACCAGGATGGCTGGTAAAGGCTAACTTCTTCAGTTTAGTCAAATTTAATTATATCTTTTAGATCTAAGGTTAATACCTTATTGCATTTTACCCAAAAACTCAATCCAACTAGAAGAACTCTATGTATTAGTATATATATATATATATATATATATATATATATATATATATATATATATATAGTATAAGTACTTCGGCATAAAATTTGTTTAAATAAAGTTTCGAGTTAATAAATTTTTAGCTAGACGTGTTTCTGGGGAGTGTCTTGCCGCTTCTTAACGCCTTAACAGCAAAGATAAAAAGAATTAGTAGTTTCTTAGAAAAAAAGAGTTACATACAAACAAAGACAGATGGACGAACATAAAATAACCACTTGGTAAGGTCTGTGTTTGTCAAAACGGCCGGTAACGAACACATATGTTTTGTAACTAGATATTACCCGCGGCTGTGTCCGTATTTATTTTTTACTTTCTGAATGAAATAAAAACCCAACTCTTCAACTTTTTTTTATATATTTAGGTACGGTGATATCTTATGGAAAGACTATTTATTCTATTGTATTATATTTTATTGTAATCCTAGATATTAATTTTCATATCTTGAGGAATTATGTCTTCATGCCCTTTTTCGCCTCCTTCAATATTCTTTGTCAAATTGTTAGCCTGTGTTCTTGCCCAAGATACTATTACTTTCGTATGTTCAATGTTAGTATGGATGAATTTCATTTTTATTTTACCAGTCAAAACTGGATATTTGACACAACAAATTCTTAGATAGTATTCATATAAAAGAGCTGGCGTCAAAATATCTTGTTAACATCTAGTTAACTGTTAAATAGTTCCGTATAAAAATCATTTTAATCATAGTTCAATCAATAATAAATACGCTATTTGACTCGTTAAAATTGTGACGTCATAAGTCAGTATAAGAATGATGACAGGAGTCAGATATACGGACAGTAACTCGATGACTGAAGGCAGAAAAAAAAAAATACAAAAGAAAAATAAGATAGGACAGACAGCATTCGTTAAGCGTCGTCAAGTCTTTTCGTCAGCCATTCCACAATGTCCGAAGATGAAAGTCTTTGAGCAGTGCGATATTTCCGCCTTGACCTACGGGGCCGAGACGTGGACACTGACTGTAGAACTGGTTCACAAATTTCATATCGCTCAACGGACTATGAAGCGAGCTAGAAAGATGTAATTAGAAATGAAGATATCCGTAAGAGAACCAAGGTAACGTAAGGCTGCAAAATTAGCTAGTTGAAGTGGCAGTGGTCCGGACACTTCTGCCGCAGGACCGATGGCCGATGGAGCAAAGGAGTCCTGGAGTGACGACCTGCGCAAGGGCGCCCGTAGGCGCTGGATGAGGAAGGCGGAGGACCGTGATGAGTGGCGCCGACTTGGGGAGGCCTACGTTCAGCAGTGGACGGTGATAGGCTGACGACGACTATAATATTAGTACATGTTGACGCTTGAAAGGCAATCATCACTAAGCGACCTTGAGGTCTAAACTTTACAGGAGAGTGATTTAAAGTTCGAAAATAAAAAATAAAAATCATGACATTTCGCCTAATTGGTTCGATTAAAATAATTTTAACACTGGTAGAGATATTTTAATTAATAATATCTCTACCAGTGTTAAAATTATTTTAATCGAACAATTAGGCGAAATGTCATGATTTTTTATTTTCGAACTTTAAATCACTCTCCTGTAAAGTTTACTCAATGTCGCTTAGTGATGATTGCCTTTCAAGCGTCGATGTGTTATTAGAATATAAAACGAAAAATGGTTGTCAGGAGCAACCGTTTCTTTTTTTTTTGACGAGGCAAATACCAACCAAATGTATCGTGTTTTGAATTTATAATAATAGTCGTAGAAGGATGTACTCTATCTGTGAAATGAGTTTTTTTTTGCAACAAGAATATGTTAATCTGGTTTTTCTCTGGTTTTGATTCATTTTTGAATACATTTTTAGTTAAGCTGTGTGCTTAGAGTTGAAGGTTAATTTAAAATAGTTTCTACTTTAGTATCTTACTTCAAAACCTAGATAAAACCTAATTAAATAATGTATGTTATTCAGTTTTCCAAAACGATGTTAATATTGTTGCGAGCTACACAGGACTCGAATTAAAATGCCGTTGGAATAACAATAGAGTTTATTAGAACTGTACAAACACGTATAACATAGTTACAAATATAAGTAGTATAAACTGCACGATTCAATAACACGCGCAAAGTCCGTCACTATAACGCTACTCGAATGTACGTCTTACTCGCATTGTAGTCGTCGCTTGACTGCCCCACCCCTCCGTTCGGGCATTGTTTTATACTAAACTGTATAATACTGACAAAGGGGCCGCGTTCACTTAGTAATCCGCACATCTGGCAAGCTTCGACGCAACGCAATAACAACAAGGTTAGTTCGACACGTAAAACAAGTACGATAACAATAGAATGATTTTCTTAATTGCAAATTTTAAACACAATGTAAACAAAAGAACTCCGAATGCCGTAAAGGTAATAAACTGCGTTTTACGACAGCCTTGTGTGCGAATATTTTTGTCGGTATGTAACAATATATCCTACTAGAGTTTACCCCGCGGCTACGTCGCTTGTCATACCCTGAGCAGTAGCTTTGTTTTGCTCACACATAAACTTAATTCCGTTGTTTATATATAAACACATTAGGGATGGGCCGAAATTCGGTTTAAATGCCGAACATTCGGTGCAGGAAAACAGTAAAATATCTACTTGCACTATTTTGACGGAAATTAATAGAAAATCCTATCCTATCATCACCGTAAATATAATTAGGCCTTTATACATCCATAGTTATTTATTTTAGTTAGGAACATAATATAAAGTTATAAACCTTAACTTGTAATGTGATAAAAATAGAATAAAATTAGTTTTTCTTAATTGAAGAGTTTTTGCCAAATTAAATAGATATCTAATTAAAATTAAAATGAAATAAACTTAATATACAGGAATATTAAGTAAGTGGTGTAACTGCTTAATTATAAAGCGTAACTAAAATAAAACAAAATAAAAATGCCCTTTTAAGAGTCATCACATCAGTTTTACAAATTTAGTTTTGATTGAAATCACGTTTTTACGAACTCAACATTAACAATTTAGAATTATAAAACGATGTTTTTTTCAAAGGTCTAAAAGTCTATTTTTTTATCCTACCTACTCGTAAATACTTAACTCGTAAATCGTACTCTACTATGAAATTTACCAGAGGCAGATATGGTGTAAAAACGCCACACATTTGGCGTTATCAAGTCATGTCATCAACAAGTAACGACGTGTCGCTTTAGAAAAAGCGTGGCAAAATTAAACCGAAGTTCGGCCTAAAAAACATATAATAATAACAAAGAAACTAAGTCCATATAGTTAAGACAACTGCCCAGCAAAACATAGAAGTGTATCGAAGCCAACTTGATTTAAAGAAAGAAAGAAAAACTTTATTTTCAGAAATAGCTTATTACATTCCTTATACATTTTTATACACAGCATATTTTGAAAATTTGTACGCGGCATTTTCAGCAAACAAGGTTTGCACTCGGCATATTGCTGTGCCGGAATTATATCCGACACAACGCTGATTTTCAGTACACACACAAAACGACCCAATGTTGTTAATAAAATAATAATAATAATTAATAAAACTAATTCTACTTGATTTGAAGTGATACAGTGATAAAACGTAAATATTTGTTACTGAATGGCAGAAATGCGATTGCAGCGCCATCTATTTTGCTAATCGTCTATTCCATGGAAGCGATGACATTCATCGGGATAAAAAGTATCCTGAATGTTGACTCGGGGTAAGTCAACATTATGTCGAGTTACATTTATATACGTTGAGTACTTTCCAAAAAGAGGCGTTCGCAGCGCCATCGTTTTCGCTATTTTCGTCTATCCCACGGCCACAACATCATTCAGCAGGATATAAAGTATCCCAAGTTACTCCCAGAGTTATGAGGTAGATCTGTATCGAGTTTCATTTAAATGCGTTCAGTAATTTTGACTTGATACTCTGACATACAAACAGACAAAAATTGAAAAAATAGTATTTTAGGAATCTGCTGGTCCGAAATAGCCCCCTGATTTTTTCGCATTTTTAAACGCGTTGTACTAACTAGAAACAATTTACGGAATTATTCATTGATAGATAAATCTATCAATTTACGTTTATAATTTATTTCATGTATTTGATTTGCACACCACCATCATTCATGTTTTCTTTTACACAATCCACAGTCTGGGTTGTCTGGAAGAGATCGTTGTAATCCAAAGCGATAAGGTCGCCCTTTGTTCCTGCCTTTATATTATTTATATGACTGTGAATTATCAACTTCATGTGTATGTAGTGTACTACAAAGAATTTTCTATACAGCTTTTAAGGAAAAACCATGTATAGAAAGAAAAATGTACTTACATGTTATTGCTGTACCGCAGTTTAGTAGAGACAAAGCTAGTTTTCAGTATTATAGTTACATCATATGATTTTTTTCTTTGCAGAAAAGTCCTCGCGCAAAGTGAAGTATTGGTTCTCAAAGATCGCGAGTTGAAAGAGACGAAAAACTTGTACAACGCTGTGAAGGACATGCTGGCGCTTCAGCCCAGTCCTGAAATACAGGTATGAGTACCGTTTCAATGGTGTGGGTTTCAGAACCAGAACAAGTATATACCCAATACGGTACGTTATTCTCCCACTGACAGCAAAAAAGCAATGTATGAAAACAGCTATACTTCCTTATGTCGGGTTGCTGAATCTACTACCTTAACATTTGGAGCTTTTACGTTTACTTTAGATTTACGTTTTTGGAGTAATAGTAGATTGTTACACGAGAAATGAAAGTGACCTATTCAGGCACGAGATGGTTTGGCGCACGGGCGTAGCGAGGGCGCGAGTTATTCGAGTGCCTATATAGACCTTTCACCCGAGGTCAAAACTCTGCTTTTCATTTCGTATATGAGGAGAGTAAATAAAAACGGATTAGTTAAACAAACTACTTCTCTACTAAAATCGAGCGTTAAATCCATATCTATATATGATGAAATATCATCACATACATCACATATGAAACGCAAAGTAAAAAATGTTTTCTATGGCATCCGAACAGCCAGTACCCAGTATCGTTTTTGACACTGAAGGTAGTAAACATTTAGCTCAAATTTATGCAAATTAAGTAATGATTTAGTGAAAAGTAATTTATAATTATAAAATAATGGTAGAAAATTGCTGATATTTTTTTATTACAATTTATGCAGCGATTGAAAAGTGGCTGTAAAACTAGAATCTATGGTTCGCAAGGTCTTCTAATTATTTTAGGCTGAATCGTTGGATCGTATGGATGAAAATTCCGTTTTCATCCATGTGATAAAGCAACTCCAAGCGAAGCTAAATACTTTCAGAACATGAGAAATGAAAAACATCGTTATCAATGTAATGTAGAAATTTGGTAATATTTAAAAAAATCGGCAAGTTAACAAACTATGAAGAGTTCCGTACAGATGACAAACGTTCACAATTTTTAAGGCCTTAACGGCTTTTTCAGGGTTACATTTTTTACAGGCCGATTGTTAGATAATATAAGTGCGTGATATATTTGCAGGTAACGCTAAATAAGACGCAGCGAGCTTTGACACAGAGGACGATGAAAATGAAATGCCTCATAGCTGGTTAGTGTTGTTTTTGTGTTTGGGGGCTTGCGTCTCTAAAATGTTGTTTTTTTAGAATATTAACTCCAATCAAACATCCAGGTGGTAGGGCATTTGCCGGACTGGATGGCTACCACTCGTTGTTTAGAGTATGCCGCCACAACTTTGAGTTGTGTTCCGGCACTAGTGACTAGATTCCAGACTCCCTTAAGAGAGCAGCAGGGCTTTTGTAGCACCTTTAGTGTTGCAAATGTCCATAGGCGATGGTAGCCGCTTTCCACCAAGTAGGCCGTCTGTCTGCTGAACTCATGCAATAAAAAAATGATTTATTTAAAAAAATTAAATCGATAAATAAGTGACTGTGTCTGTCTCGCGCAAATAGGGTTCCTCCTATAAATAAATAATAGTAAGTTTCCCCATAAATACTAAATCACTAATAGTTTTTTCCCATTGAACAATAATCTCTTAAATTTAAAGTTACTCCTTTACACGTTCGTCGCACACAACATGACCTAGTCTATTTGTACAAATTACTGCATGGTAAATTGGATTCGTCTTATTTATTAAGTATCTTGTCACTTCACGAAATGCAATAAACGTGTACATAACAAAACATTCATCTTAGAAGTTTGTAAAAACAACACATCATACTACAATCCGTTGACAAGAATGTGTCGTGTCTACAACGAACTCTCTTTGAAAAACAAAAAATTAGATATAATGCAAAACCTTTAGCCTTAAAAAAAAAAAAATTTCTTCGCTGAAAGATCACACCTCTTCACTTGTTTGGTAATTTGTTTAATGCTTTCTTTTTCTTAATCTATCTTTAATTATTTATTGAATCACTATTACTGACATTATTCACATAATTGTGTTTGCGAAAATATAATTTTAAAATGGATGTGTCAGCACGCTTGGATCTCGATCTAGATGTAATAATTTACAAAGTATATTATACAATGAATTACTGATTGTTATCTGTTGTGTTGTCCAAATAAATAAATAAATCTGAAGCCAGAATTGGGGGTCAATAAGCAAATAATCGAAAAAAACCAAAACCGATCGAAGAAAAAAAAGATCTTATATTTATAGGATTTTCTCGATTATTAGCTAATTGACGCCCAATTCCGACTTCAAATTCGTGTTCAACGGGAAAAACACAAGGAAATCATAGTCCGACAGCCTACGTACATTTTACGTGAACCTGTGCAATTTTAATAGATGGAGGGAAATTCCCTTCTAGGTTTTCTCTATGCGCTACGCTACAACACGGAGTTATATAAAAAGGACGTAATAAAAAAACCCGAGGCTGCCTTAGCAGCGCCTCTGGTGTTACGAACGTCCACTTTAGTGAGCACTTTCTATCAGGTAGGCCGTTAGCTAGCTTTTCACAACATTTTACTCTTCGAAAAATTATTGTACAGGCTAGCAAAAGACGTGTATTATAACATGCAACATTCATCAGTGCTCGTTTAGCACCGTACTCGGCAAAACAGACATTAATCTTAGATCAATCATAAGCACCATCATTTCAGTAGCATAATTGAAGACGTGAGTGGATGAAGGTGTCGCATATTCGGTTTTTGGCTTTTTTTGCGAAGATGAAGGTTATAAGTCGATACCAAATGACTAAAGACCTTAGACCATAGATATAAGGCATATTTAAAAAAATAAAAAGTTGAAAAAGGTGTTACGTTCAGTTCAGTTTAAAATAAAACTAAAATTTTATCTCGATTTACTCAGAATTGGAATTATGCGACTTATCACCTTCATCCACTCATGTCTTCAATTCTAACAATAAATAATTTACATCTACAAATTTCTATCATTAACAACCTATGTAGGAAAACCCCGTGCATTTTTTTTTGAAAGCATATTTAGATTTCTATCGTTTGAACTCGGGAAGCAGGCACCACTTAGTTTTCTTACTTAATATGCCCATTGACATACGATTTCAACTACAACATGCTGATATTGAAGGAAAACATCACGATGAAAACTGCACATCGAGATAACCGATGTGTCAAACCCGTAAATTCTTAGACAGGTGTGGCCAGTGTACACACATCCCCATATAACTTACCCTAGGGGCTTCCAAACTATTTCGGTTCGCGGCGCACTTACAGGTTTTGTACTTTGTCCCCGCGCTCTAGCTAATTGAAATAGGGTACAATGGTACTAACAGATAGGCACAAAAATTTAAACATCCGCGATATGGAGTTTTTATATTTGTGCACAAGAAAATATTATTTAAGAAAATTAGGAAACATAATGCAACTTAGTCAAAGTGACGCGCACACTTTGGGAACCCCTTTTTTTATGACGCAAGGGGATTGTCTTTTCTTGGGACACCATCTTCGGGCCTGGGGGGAAGGCTTTACACCGAGGGATGTGTGGGACTCCTGATCGACCGGATGCCCACCGTGGCTTCCAATTGGAGGCACGGGGATGGTTGGCCGTCAGACTACCCACTAAACCTAGCCTGAGCCCCTCTCCTGTGCGTTTTATGGGGTGCCACAGGAACTGAACCATAGGTATTACATCTGTGGCACCCCTACGCTCGGCTCTCACTTAGGGCACCCCGGGGAAGAGTACCCTCTTCACCAACGGGGGGGGGGGGGGAAGTCCACGGGCTCCCCCGCTGGTCCACGTGGCCCCCTTTGGTGGGTTACGGGAGGAGTTGCGCGTAGCGGTGCCTACTGCCCCCAGGCCACTTTCTGCGGATGGGATCTTAACCTAAGCTTACTTAATTTTTTAATCGTAATATATATATTTCTTCTGTGCGTGTGTATGTCACTGAACTCCTCCTAGACGCCTGGACCGATTTTGAGGAAATTTTTTGTGTGAGTTCAAGGGGATTCGAGGATGGTTTAGATTCACAATTGGACCCGGTAGGTGGCGCTGCAATCGGGTTCTAAATTTTATTTCTTCAGGGCAGGACAACGTCTGCCGGGACAGCTATTATGAATATATATGTTTTAAATGTATGTATATGGAAACGACTCGTGTTTCTGAAACAGTTGTTATTATTATGGCAGGCCCGAGCCCAGTAGGTCGTCTGTAGGATAATATTATTATGATTTTGTTACAGAACTTAGCATGCGAGAGAAGCAAGTGTCAGACTTGCGTCTGGAGCTGGACAGGGTGAACGGGGATTTGCACTCGTTCAAGCAGAAGTACTACGAGATAAAAGGGCGCTGGACGCCGACGAAGCGAGAAGGTTGAAAGTGCCAACGCCGCCGGCGCCTAACACCCCGCGAAACTGAACGGTTTTATGGTCGGTTTCTATATTATACTTTCACTTGCCTTACTACTGATTAAAATCTGACATAGACTTCGGTTTAGATGCAGAAGGCTGAGCCATACCAGATTTTTTGGGAAGTTCCTATTGTGCAGATAAGTTGATTCGCTCGCTCTCGTACCATAAAGACAGGCACGGTCTGTTTATGCAATGCTCCAAAATAATAAATGTGCCAAATATTTTTAATTTATAAGATATCTGCTGTACAAAATGTTTAATTTCCTGCCATTCTAAAGCTAGTAATCCTGAAAGAAATAAAATCTTTAACCAACATTTAAGATGATTATAGTCGGTAAAATTTTGTATGGTGTATGTAGTATATATTTTGAAATAACATAAGAATACAGGAATCTAAAAATTAATAGTTAATTATCGATTTTATATACCCATCTATTTACGAATTCTTTTATATAGTTACTGTTTATATGAGGTATATGTACATATACATTTTAAGTCATTAGTCTTACTTTTGATAGTTGAAAGCTACTTCTATCTCAAAAATATACTCAATATAGCATTGCAACACAAAACTGAATAATGTAAGTTGCCGTAACCTTTGTTCTCCTGTTCTCCAACTTTCAAGATTCAATATAGTATCAGCCTAACATCTGAAAATGTAACCAATGAACCTGAGCTCATGACACAACTACATATTTCCATTAAAAAAAACTCCATCAAATATATTCCAAATCATTTCTACAATGAATAAATAAAACACCAGAGTAATTAATCCGAAAACAATAGTTTTATTTAAGAACTTTTCACTTTCTCATAAAATATACACATTGTTTTTGTCATTAAACTAAACCGTAAGTAAATACTAATTTTAAATACCAATTCTCACGATTTCCAAACGATCGGATGATTGGGGCCATCGGCCCGCTATTGCGTTTCGGTCTAAAAAATCTTTTAACCCTATCCTCACATAGGAGAGGCGTCTGTCCATGTACAAATTCATCACTTAAGCTCTATTTAGAAAAAAAAATATAATCAAATGAAAGCATGATTTTGTACATTTCAAAAAAATAAAAAAAGAAACATCAAGACCTCCAGTTCTCTTTGAATATAGTGTGATGATAAAATTCTACAGTCCTTTGTCGATTACTTAAAAAATAAAACAGTACTATTATACGCATGCGTCGGTTTTTAGTTCGCGCGGACCGCCGCACCCGCCGCAAGTGCAAATGCGATCAAATGCCATTATAAAAAATCTCTCGCTGGAACGATGCGGCCTGCCTTGCGTTTAAACGTATCCTAATGTACAATTAATTATATATAGTATACTCCGGCGTTTATTTAATTTTTATATTCGCTACGCACACACTCTGCGGAATGCGTAAGGTCACGACACGGTGCATCTAAGGCTGGTGTGCACCAAAATTGAACCGACGATTAACCAAAAATATTTTTCCATACATTTCTGGCGATTATTTCATTTTAACCATCGGTTAAAAGTGTGTGCACACCAGCCTAAGTATCTCAATCATAAGTCCAATGAAAACTGAATTAATATGTCAAACCTCACTTTTATCAAAATCAGGATGGTGTTTTTTTCAGTTCCCGTTACTAGCACGCGACGACATATTTAAGACCGAGTGTATTAACGGTTTTAGGCGAGGCATTTTATTTGAATTTGACTTCAGCATTTCAGCCCCTTTTCATTTTCAATGATCATGCCAACTAAAGTGGCTGAAACATCCAAAGAAAATCAAATAAAATGTCATTCTTATCATTATTAAACCTTAGTTTTAATTAAGTCATAATATAAATTCTTTAATTTTTCTAATTGTCAGTGGAAAATACATCCCCAAGTCTGGCTGCATTATTAATAGAACTAAAGTAATTTCAAAAAATAATATTTCACACCAATCAAGCAAAAATATGATTTATAACCATCAGGGAGAGCCAGGTCTTTTCCCTGCATTTATTCATTTATTGGACAATGCTTGCAAATTAAAGGCACTAACATTATTATATGACTTTCAATATATCCCCCCTCAAATAGTTTAAACAGTAAATTCAGCTATAAATATAAAATTCATTTTTATACTCTCCTACCCCCACATAGCATGTAAATTACTAAACAGACAATTTTTTATATCAATTCACTCTGAATTGAGGTAATTTATATTGCATTCTATGGTCGAGACCTTACGTATGCCACCAAACACTCACTACCAGTGGCATGCACAGGCATTTTACTACACAAAACAAGGTATAAAATTAATATGCCTCAAAAGTTCTTTACATCTTATATGTAAAAAAAGCATTTGAATCCTACATAGTTATTGTGTTTGAGTAATTTCAACATCACTCCCAATCCCAGCCTTAGTTAAATTGTAGGTCTTTTGCTAATAATGCGCTAACATCAGACCACTTGTAACAACCCAAAGTCACTAAATATTAATGATTTACTCAAAAACAGGCAACACCTTTAAAACTATTTTTTACTTTCATCAAAATTGTACATTATTTGAAAATTAATGTGTACCGAAAATATTGCAACAATATTATCACCCAAGTTATTTCCAAAGAGTCCGTATTACAAATGTGATACAAAAAGACAGAAAACTTTACAAATATAATATCCAGAGACATTACAAGAAACCGGAAACCTTACACAGGCCCGGAAACTTTACAAAAAAACTGAAAACTGTATCCAGACACTTTATAAAGACCCAGAGACTTTACAAGTACTTAGAACTTGAAAAGACCTGGAAACTACAAATTTCCAATACAATCAAAACCACCACATATGATACAAAAAGCCCTTGAAACATGTTAAAACGCCCATACACTCCACTTGTCTCCATACTATACTCTACACGATCGCGTCGGTCCGCTTTTCATATTCACACGCATATTACAGTAACAGTATTTATATATAGCTGTCCCAACTTACCAAATACAAACACAGAATCAACTATTTTCGCTCATTTTTCTTTATTGTTTCACTTCTGATTTGCAAAGAGATTCATTCATAAATATCACAAAATTATTTATTAAAATTAAAAAAATTTTATTTAGATCAATTCGGATACTATATCAATCATCTTCAAGCAATTTGTATTTGTCAAATGTATTTATTTTTAGAATATCAATAAAAAATACCATAACCCCTCTATATTGGTATGGAAAAAGATAATAATCACCTATTTTGTTAATATGTAATAGTTCATAGAGTACACAAAACAATCAAAAAATAACAAACACATTTACAAATACTTTGTAAATGTGTTTGTTATTTTTGTAATTTGGTAAGAAATAAGTGCTATCTATAATTAGCTTTCTATTTCAACTTTACGTATTTCATAGAAACAACACGTTTTTAAAACTTTATAATACTGACTTTCACCATAATTTCTAAAGCCGTGTGTACATTAACCTAAAGAAAACCCACTGAAAATCATGAAAAACCATAACAGTTTTAAAATTGATTTAAGTAGTAGTCTGATGTTTCAACCACTTTCAACAGCCTATTATCAAATACTCTATAAAATTATTCTTCATCTACTACCCCCAACTTGTTATAATGAAATTAATTTGATTATATTTATGGTCTGTACATACTCCATGGGAGTTATAGTGACTATAAACAAGATTAAATAATTAAATTATAACATTAAGGGTACCTAGTTGAATAAATTTAAAAATTACTCATTAACCATTGACATCAGAGTAAATAGTTGAAAAACAAGTGATGAAAATCTCAATCAGACTAAAATATGTTTTTAACGCAACAGTCCTGAAAACCTAATAAGTACTCTAACAATCTATTTGAAAAAAAACCTTTTTTTATATAGTTAATTGATATCCAGAAGCAAATCTCTATGCAAATCCCAAGTGAACGCTAATAATATATATATCACTCGTTGACTTACGACATAGGTACTTATGACATATTTGCGATGGAATCAATAAAACTATTGTTTATTTTGTTTGTGTGTCGTACGGTACTGCAACGTAACGTATATAGTACTCGCGTCCGACGCCTAGTGGACGTCCGAGCTCTCTTGCTTGTTCATCTGGTGGTTGGCAGGGTCGGACGTGTTGATTGGCTGCAAACAACAAAAACAACATCAACTCACATTTGAGTAATGCATTTTGATATAATAATAATAGTAGCTCAATGTCCCACTGCTGGGCTCGGGTTTCCCTTTATAGGGGAACGGACTGTACCTATACCCACCACCACACCTATCCAAGGCAGATCACATATATTCAAGATTTTATTCATAATAAGGTTTCACTGGAAAACATTTTGTGAAGGAAGGAATACCATGCATTATAAATAAAAATAGCTTTATTGTTGAAAGAACGTTTAAGTTAGTACTTTATTTTATAAACTAATTGATATCCAATTTATTCCCCTATACCTACCATACATGATACGGGTACTCACTAAGCTCAAAGTGGTGGACGCAACGAGCGCTGGGGCAAGACAGGTATCGATTTTTGACGCATTTTAAATCCATGTCTGTCATTGATATATTTTATTTATTAGTAGAGTTTACCGCGCGGCTGCGCCGCGGGTTAACCTCTAGTGCGTCTCTCTTGTTCATAGAGCAAGTGCTACAGGTTATATTATATTACATTTTTATGTATTTGCCGACGGAAGATTCACTTCATTTTATATCGCTAATTATACCATTCCCCGTCTATCTGTCAACAAAATATATTACAAAACTTGACCAAAAAGGCCAAAATGGTCTAAATGACCAAAAGACCACAGTACCGACATGGCTAAAATGATGGAATAGGCAAAAACGACCGAAAAGGCCAAAATAATCAAAATGGTAAAAATGACCAAAGAGGCCAAAATGACTGAATATGCCAAAATGACCGAATAGGCCAAAATGACCAAATAGGCCAAAATGACCGAATAAGCAAAACGACCAAAAATGATGAAATAGGCCAAAATGAACAAATAGGCCAAAATGACAAAAGGCCAAAATGACCAAATAGGCCAAAATGACCAAAAAAAATGACCAAAAAGGCCAAAATGACCAAATAGGCCAAAATGACCAAAAAGGCCAAAATGAAAATTATCCCTTGTCCACCCTCAGTATTTAATTTACACACGTACCTAATTTCAGCCAAATCGGCCCATTAGTTCTTCCGTAAAAGCATAACAAACAGAAAGACAAATATATTTTTATCCCGGAAACTATCCCACTTTTCGGGATAAAAAGTATCCTATGTTCATTCTCGGTATCGAAAACATATATATACTGAGTTTCAGCCAAATCGGTCCAGTAGTTTATACGTGAAAACGGGACAGACAGACAGACACACAGACATACTTTCGCATTTATAATATTAATAGGGATAATAGGATAGTCTTAAAACTTATATTGATCACGCAGCGTCTACATTGGTACACACATCAATAAATAATAAAATCTTAGCTACTACCCAGTCAGATGTATATGTTTTACATTCGCTATTTTACATCAATATAATTTACTTGCGATTTACTTTATCACTGTATTTACAGAAATCAGTATTTTTTAATATTCTATTATACTAAACTTCATTACCTAGATAAGAAGTATAAGACACACTTGTCTTGATATTAGCTTACTTTGAATATTTTTAATAGAGATAAATATAGTTTTAGTGGGAACATGACTATTAGAATAGAATAGAATATTCTATATGGCAAACAATGAAAAACAATTCATATATAAAAATGTAAGGTTTAGTACAATGGACAGTCTAATTAAATAATGGATAGTTAAAAGTGAACAATAAGTTGTAGGATATTGATTTTTTAACAAAGCATTGTGAGTCTATGTTGCACATCTTCCATTGAACGTGCTCTTTGAAAATGGTGATCATTGCCTATAGATGGTTGCAACAGCAATGGCTAAGCCAAGGTATTGCCACCCTTAATTTAAGATGGGATAGAGAGGATAAGATGGAAGCATCATAGAGGATAGGGGGTGACTCACCAGGGTGATGGGCGGCTGCGGCGGCTGCGGCACCTGCTGCGCGGGCGGGTTGAGCGGGTTGATCGGGTTGATGGGGTTGATGGTGTTGAGCGGGTTGAGGGGCGCCGGCTCGTGCGCGTGCGTCGGCGTCGTCGAGTGCGCCGGCGTGGTCGAGTGCGCGCCGCCGTAGTAGCCGCCGTTGAGCGTGTCGTAGGGCGCGGGCGGCGGCACGGCGCCCCCGCCCCCGCCGCCGCCACCGCCACCCATCGGCGCCCCGCCCAGGAAGTAGTCCTTGTTGACGCAGTTGCGCAGGCACTCGGGGATGCGGCCGACGATCGCGCGCCGGATCTCCGAGGCGGCCATCTCGCGCAGCTCCTGCGCGGACGCGTCCGAGTAGAAGGCGGCGTGCGGCGTGCAGAGCACGTTCGGCGCGTCCTTAAGCGGCCCCTGGAACACGTTGAAGGGCTCGTTCTCGTGCACGTCGAGCGCGGCCGCGCGGATCCGGCCCTGCTTCAGCGCCGCCGCGAGGCCCTCGTCGTCCACGAGGCCGCCGCGGGCGGTGTTCACTAGGAACGCGCCTGAAAACGAATCACTCGCATTTCAAGCTCCTGTCTCAATCAAAATGACGAAGGTCAAATCTTGCCTAGAATTTTTTTTTTAAACATTTATTGCTTAAACTGTCACAATCATAAAAGTTATTCGAGTTTCTTGTTGGAACGACAGTTTGTCCTTTCGGACGTACAATACAGGCGATTGTAGTGGTGCCTGGCCATAATTATTATACACAACAAAAACAGTTTTTTGACCGAATGTTCATTTTATTACAATTACTATAAGCCGACACAGTTACAGACATGACAACAGTGGAATGAAACCTGCAAATTAAATAACCATGTCTCAAGTCTGCCTAGTCACCTTACGGTACCCATGAAGTATGGGATATTATACAGTTTAACACAGCAGAGAGAGACATTTATTGACTGTTTTTATTATTATTTATTTATATATCATACATAATTAATACCACACATTAGTGTCGGAAAAATAGGAACTTAGGGGATTATCTTCAAAAACACTACAAAATAAATCCAGATTACATACACATATTAGTGACTGTATACGATAATTTTTTATAAAGCAATTAATGTCAAAATGGTGGCTGTGCAGTGTTTTTTGCAACAACATCTCAATTTCCATTTTTCTAATACTGTGATTTTCAAGATGTATTCATTATATCAAGTAAATAGATTGAAAATTGTTGTTTCCGGACAACTTGATATATGCAGTTTGAGATACTACTAAAATAACAGTAATAATTAATCTGCAATGTCTGCACCATACAATTATCCATTGACATTATTTTGGCCCTTAGGTTATATATCATATATCATTTTATTGTAGGTTTTATTTCTTTTAATGGTCCCAATTAAAAGAAATAGAACCTACAATTAAAAACATTTTTTTCAACATTTATAGAGTGGCCTTACTCTTTAATGTGAATATTGTCCACATTCAATACAATAACTAAATAAAACTAAATTAAGTACTGATAAATAAAAGAACTTTATGCCAACCAAATAAACCATTCATAGTCGATTTTTAAGTAACTGTAGATAAAGAAAAGGAAAATTTTTGGAGAACCGAACTGGGGGTACCAGCTTGCTCATAGCTGATTACAAATGTGCATAATCTCAATGCTCAATGCAAATAATTGTTAATGAATGATTATTTTGATTATTGGCCTTGGAGATCTCGGCATCCTCCGTGAACTAGAATATGTGACCAGGGAATCCAGGACTGTCATGCCCTAAATAAAATAGGACAACTAGTAAGTACATTATTTTTAAATAACAACAATAATTGATACACACCTGGACGCATCTGTTTGATAGTGAACTCATTAATTAGGTGATGATTGTGCTCGTTTAAGCTGCAGTGTAATGACACACAGTCACTTTGAAATAGGAGGTCCTGAAAAGAAATATAACCACATTTATTATTACTGAAATTGGAATTGTGAAATGAAACACTTGATTTTTAGTCTGCCATTTTTACTCCCACCCGGGAGCAAAAATCATCCTAATGTAATTTCTCACAGGCAAGTATTTCCAAGAAAACATTGAACTTTAACCCCTCATGTGCCTAGTGCCCCATAAATCAACATAAATACCATGTTACAAAGCAAAAATCCTTGCATTATACCTTCAAGTAAACTCTGTAAAAGTTTAAAATATTTGGAAATATTACTAAGACAGCAATAACCATTGAACTTCGAAAGAATTATTTATAACACTTAGGCTGGTGTGCACCGAAATTTAACTGACGGTCAACCAAAAATAATCACTGGTTTTCCATAAATTTTTGGTGATTATCTTATTTTAACCATGGTTAAATTCGGTGCACACCAGCCTTAGGCCACTAACTATTCTCCCAGCACAGGTGGGAGCTTTTAAGCTTCTTTTTCTTTATCAAGCCTAGTCCACTGTTCGATGTAAACTTCCCCACTTTTGTTCAACTTTCCTAAACCTCCACTTTCTTCATTCTGCCTCTACTAGCAACCTTACATGATCAGTTCATTGGGTTGGAGGATTAGCAAAACCTGCTCAAGCATAAAAAACTTGTATTTATCTATACCTAAAAGACAATTAGTATTTCCTGCACCTTTCGCACTCTACTAATAATGTCTCCTTAATGACATCCATATAAATATCTTCTATTGTTGACAATTAATTGCTTTATGACACAGGCTGACCATTCATGGAACTCAATTATTGATTATTAGTTCAGCCAAATTTATACTGTTCTTTAAACTCATTATTGTTTTTGGTCTCCTGCAATCCATTAGTGGCCACTAATTCTGTATTATTTATTATATTCTATTGTGTTTGTATAGAAGTCTCTTATTAATTTTGTTTATGTTTGCATGTTTTTATATTAATTTTATTTTATGAATTCTAGGGTTTGTCTGGAAGAGGTTATTAAAAAGCAACAAGACCTCCAATTGTTTCTGACTTTACATAAAATCATTTTAAATAAATGTGTTTCCTGTAAATGGAAAACAATAAACTTTTTAAAAAGGTTTTTTTTGAGATCTGAGATATCGTGTAGCAGCAGAATGCTAACCAAGACAAGTAAAACGAGCCTAAACACGACGGGTCTATATTGTTTAGCACAGGAGTTCCTTATCTTCCAACTCCATCATGAGATCGGCTCCATGGTACCGTATTATTGCATTGTCACACGAGATATATATGCATGCAAAATTTCAGCTCAATCGGAAACCGGAAAGTTGGTCAAATTTAACTTGCAAGATTCCACTTCATCCATTGCAAGTTAAATAAAAGCTTGTAATAAAGAGTTTTCTATCTGGTTTATAATAGGTACTGAGTTTTAATAAACGGTCGAATGGGGCGGGGCTCACCTGCAACGTGTAAACCCTGGTGAGCCCTAGCGACTTCTCGATGCCGTCGGGCAGGTAGGGGTCGTAGAAGATGACGTTGAAGCCGAACGCCTTCGCGCGCAGCGCCACCGCGGACCCGATGCGGCCGAGGCCCACGATGCCGAGCGTGTCGCCGCGGATGCGGGCGCAGCCCGTCGCCGCCTCGCGGACCTGCTCTGGACCTGGAAACCAACACAACCACAACACAACTTACAAAAAATCATGACATTGTTTACATAGAAAGAGTGGGAGAAAACATACTGTTTAATTTAACACAACTATTGTTTAAACAATTACTAATACACAATTTCATTGTTGACAGACTTTCAAAAGGTTCTCAATCAATACAAATGTATTTTTTTATTTAGAATAGAAAGAATAAACTCTATTGCATACAATGTTACAAAATAAATTCAAACATACAATCATAATAATAAGTACAATGGGCGGTCTTATGGCTGGGAGCGATTTCTTCCCGACAACCTTTGGATGGACAGAAACTCGGTATGGATAGGTAGGGTAGGTATGCTGCAATAGAAATAATATACATATATATACGTAAATATAAGGAAAATGTTACTACATTATAATATAAACATACATATTTATCTAAATATACAAGTTGTGTGTATTCAAACAACACCATCCCAAGCAATTTAAACAATTAATTATATGTTTGTTATATGAATCTCCATCAACTGTGGACTGATTTTCCATTTTTTTTCTCCATTTGAAAGAGTATGCACCTATTGTGGTCCCACTGTCACCAAATTAGGACATGCTGAGTGGATCCCGGGAAAATCGAGAGCAACCCTTGTTGAAGAACACCAAGCGCCTGCCTACACGCTTCGATAGACAAAGTGCATGCCAGTAGTACTACAGAGGCACTTAAATTATTTTTTTAAAGCTATTCAAGTAACTAAAAAGTAGATTATTTTTAACAAAACTGACTTTAAGCTAAAATGCAAAAAATAAATATATTTTACATTTTTTAAAATTGGTGTATCATAAGGAGTATTGTTATTGTTGTTGTAGACAATATTTATTTTTCTTATTAGTTTGAAGTAGGTTTTTTATTTGTAAAAATATATTCATCACAATTATGTCAGTATGTGTATATAATAATACCAGAATGCTAGAACATTTCCTAACATTATAAAGATCGTCTTTTTCAATTGCATAAGATAGAAAATATGATCACCAAGTTTGAACAAAAAGTATTACTAGGTTTTTGATTTTGTCTTGATGAATTACATCGTTCTCGCGAAATTGTGTCCTGCAAGAACTTTCCATTTTTGGAGGTAGAAGGTAGATTTAAAGAAAACTCTTGTAATAATTTACATGAACATCTGTTTACATCAAAGGAGGACAAAGGAACAAATGTACAAACAAAGTAACAAATATTTCAATGCAAAAACAACTCTTGTTATGTTACCTTTTCATATCTAAAAATCATTCAAACATTGTAAGTATAGTAATACTGGAAACCCTACACCTCCCCTTGGTAATTCATCATTGGGAACACAATAAGGTATATAACAACACCTATTTGAGGCAATACATTTTTTATCCACTTTACTTCCTGCCTTACTTATCTCTTTTAAGCTCGCCGAGCTTGGCAGCAGATGGCAAAAGCTAAAAAGTAACAATCTACACCAATAAATAAAATTGTCAGTGATATCAAAATATATTCAAAAAATTTAAATTATAGTTTCATAACTATTTATATGACTAATCATAAACAACACAAACAATCGATTTAATCAATATCCTGTCAATATATCGGAAAGTATATTTCAAATAGACTCCAAGACTCTTCAGTGAGACTTTTAGGAATTGAAACAGCAGTTCTATCAAATTGAATGTAAAAGAATACATTAGCATTTTTTTATGTTCAATTTGGACATCTCACAGGGTTCAGAAGATTATAAATATAAAATCAAAATCTAGGGCCAAAAAAGTGTCAAGCACACTTATTAGATGTGTTCATTTTAATAGAAATGAAAATGTAAAAAACGAGTTACTTAAGAAAAACGTTACTTTTAAGCGCTTTTTCGTTTTCGGCTTTTTTCTTTTTCGTATTGTAAATAATTCTAAGCTGTGTTATTTGTATTTCTGTTGGTTATTTATACACAAAATTTTATACTTTACACACAAATTGGTCCGTGGAAATATTCCATAATTTAAGAAACACCATATCAAATAAAATAAATTATTAGTTAAAAGGTTAAATATGAAACCTTATTTTTTTAAGTTCATTTGTTTTTTAATGTTGCCTCAGTTCTGTCAAAATTGACAGAAACGAACCCACTATTTTCGGCAATATGAATAAAAATATTTGAATAGTGTACCTGTGAATTTTTTCCCTTCCCGCACCATATTCGCGAGCCAGTACGTCCGTCGATATAAATTCAATATGAGACACATCGTCGTGTCGGCCACCTCTTCTACCCCGTAACCGGGCACGTTGCACACCGCTATGCCTGGAATATGCAACAAAAAACTTGATATATTTGATACTGTGGGGGGGACACGCGACGAAAATAATAAAGCTAGAAATATGAAAAAGAATTGTTTTCATCTATATGATATTTCTTTTTTTCCCATTTTAGCCTCATTTTCAAGGTTCATTGTAAATTTCCGTGCAGGTACAAAGAAGGAATACAATTTCCTGCGGCCGGGTGGCCTGTCGTAAGAGGCGACAGAACAACCCACAGCCAGGTGGTAGGGTATTTGACCGACTGGATGGCTACAACCTCTGTCTAAAGTATGTCGCCATAACAACCTTGATTTGTGTTCGCATTAGTGACCAGGTTCCAGTCTCCCATAAGAAAGCAGCAGCTATTTGTAGCACTTTGGTGTTGCATGTCCATAGGCGATAGTAACCGTTTTCCATCAAGTGGGCCGTCTGCCTGTCTGCTGACCTCCTGCAATAAAAAAAATAAAAAATCTTTTATTTCCTTCTTCGTCACTTAAGTTTTTTTTATCGTGTAGTATAGGTTCGCTTTTGACCATTATCTCACGCGATGTGGAGCGTAGATATGGTCTAAGATGGAGATTATCTTTATAGTATAAAAACAGTCGCTTTCGGCATCTCCGCGCGTATGTTACGTTGCTCCTCCCAAACTATACAACAAATTTCGAAGCGGTTTTCACTATCAGTTAGGTAATTTTGCACCGAAAACATGTGTAAAACATAAAAAAAACCTAATTACATTTGTATTTAATATATATATATATATATATATATATATATATATATATATATATATATATATATATATATATATATATATATATATATATATAAAGTATTCTCCAGTGGAGCTTCCACTTGAGAACACTTTTGGAAGGTCATACATATAGTAAAATTAATTATACTTCCAAGTCCTAGTCTATTAGTGTTATTGCTGTTAAGGAGAAGACGCGGCAAGAAACTCCCAGAAACTCCAAAAAAACGTTTCGAAATCTAACATATTTAAATATTATATACAATATAATTTATAATAATGACATTAATTTTTATTTTATATATAACTATTATAAATTATATCTTCTAATTTATTTAACACACGAAATTTGAACTATTAAAGAAAAACTTCATAATATTTACTATACTGTATCTGCATCGGTATGGGCAGTGTTTAATGATTTAAAAATAATTTTTAAAATATAAAGGCAATTAAACTAATTACGGAACTGCTGTTTATTGATGTAAAATTGCAAAATATTGGATGTCACACTAGGAACGGAGGAGTATCACGAAAGTGACCAGCTGTGACAAGGTGGGGTAAAAAAAATCATGAAATTCGTTGACGTATTCCTGACTTTCTGGGGTTTGACTCGTGGAGCGTGACTTAATGAAAATTAATAACATTAAAATCATTAACCCTGATTTACATGTAGCATTAGTTAAGTAATTAGTTGCATAATAATGCGTTATATCCTTATAATCGTTAGCAGGCACGTTTTCCAATTAAGTAATAAGTTTTCCATAGTAATTAAATGTCCAAACGATGACAAGAAGTTATTTGCAACTAAGTTATGACACTCTAAATCGGGCTTTTTTATTGCATGAGTTCAGCTGACAGGCAGACGGCCCACCTAAAAGTAAGCGGTTACCATCGCCTATGGACATTTACCAACACCAAAGGCGTTACAAATGCGCTGCTACTCTCTTGTCTGGAACCTGGCCACGAATGTCGGAACACAATTCAGGGTTTTTATGGCGGGATTCCTCCTGGGCTCCAGACCAGGGCTGGTATCCATCCAGACGGACAATACCCTACCACCTGGCTGTGGTTGTTTTGTCGCCTCTTACGACAAGCCGCCCCGCCGCAGAAATTAGTATTCTTTCTCCGTTCCTGCACGGATATTACATACTGACACTGGTTTTTTAAATACAATACAAAATAAGCTATGTCTATATGTATGTCCTCAATGTAAAAAATTTAAAAGATTCCAATTTGTTTCAAGGTTTCAAGTGCTCTATGGCCAAATCCGAAACCTTAAGAAATAGTGAAAACTACTCAAAGAAGTCATGTGGCCGATTTTAATGAAAACTAAAGTGGCATTATTAGATTTTTGAAATATTAATTAATTACTGTAGTCAGATTTCGAACCGGTTGATTTTGAAAAGAAACACACATACTATAGCATAAGTTTGTAGGGTCAATTTCTGTGAAGGAATGTCAAACTTAAAACTAAGAGAAAGGGCTCTAGTTTCGGATGTAGATATAGACAAAGGCAAAGGCAAGACAAAGAGTGTCCAAACTCACCTAATTCGCCAGCGGCTTTCACATCTATATTGTCGACACCGGACCCAATGCGCACAATGATCCGTAACGCCTTAAACTTTTCCAAGTCTTCTTTTGTCAGTATGATCGTGTGCCACATTAGCGCACCGACCGCCTCGTTCAACACTTTCTCGTGTATCTCCGATGTGGATTGCGCGTCGCAGAACGCGACTGTCGCAACGTCTTTGAGAATGGGCATCTCGACGGTGCAGTCGCGACCGTCCAGTAGGGCCACCAACGGCCTGAAATTATCCAGAAAAAAACAATATTATTACTGGTTGTTCTCTTATATAACTTTTCTTGCACGCACACATACAAACGTTTTTGATTTTTGTCTTATACGAGTATATATAAAATTCAACAACTTCGTTAGTCTGGATAAAACTCGAAAACGGCTTGACCTATTTGATAAAATTTTGTTTGTGTGTTTGGGTGGGGTCCCTGGATGGTTTAGATTTACAATTGGACGCGGTAGCGTTGCAAGTTTTTATGTTTTCAAGACAGAACAACGTTTGCCGGGGCCACTAGTAAGTTTATATTTTTATCATATAATATCCGTACTTCGCGAAACAAGGCAATTCTAATGCGGGGATCAACGCATTACCATAATAACAAAACATAATTTATTTTTATGTTTCTTATTGCTCCAGTATAATAGCAGGGTAACTGTCTATCTGATAGAAAGTGGATTCTGTTGATATCTCAACGATCTATCTACACGTCTCAAAAATTGTTCCAAGTCATATTATTTAAAAAGTAATTATGAACGAATGTTAGTCTCTAGGTGTGTGTGTGTGTGGGGGGGGGGGAGTATGAAAGGACGAATGTGCGGTACGATGATGGAAAGAAAATAAACGCTCCATTCCAAACCGTTCCTTCTTATTACTCTCCGTTATACATACGGTAAAAAACGCAGGAAGCAGTGAAAAGTAAAGCCTTGATCAAAATGAAGCGCCCCGAGCGAGATTCATCTCAATTTTAAGTTAAAAAGCTGTCTGAATTGCTGAACTGTACATTCTTCCATTATTTTCTAGAATTGTGATGTATAATTTAACTCGCCTATCACTCGATCGCCCGCCCTCATTGACGTAAACACGCGCTGGTGTAATAAAATTCTAGTGTGACTCGACGACAACACTATTATTACAACAGAAGCGATAAAACCCACTTTACTTTATCGGTTTTGTGGGCAATTTATTGTAACATGTTCCAGCTGATTGACGCTCATTCATATCATATAAATTATCGTATTTATACAGAACGTAAAATTTAATTTAAACATCTGCATGTTTGTTTCTATTTGTGTCACAAAATTTTATGTAAGTAAATGAAATTATAATAGAGATTGAACATGAATTCTGTGTAAATCGAAAAAATTAGGACATTTTCACGGGATATACAAAAGAAAGTTATGCAAGCCATTATGTATAATAGCCTGTTTTACATTTATATAAAACAATTTCAATTTTGACATTATGTTTTTTTTTACTAAACCATATTCAATGCGAGAATCACTTGTGGTTCATTTTATTTCAAATACATATAATCAAAAACTAATTCTATCAATATGAATATCACGTACACTGCCTACTCTGATACGTCAGTTTTCGATGCATAATTTGCTTATCTATTCGGACAACAACAAAATTATAACAAGACACCGCTCAGCTAGGGCCTCGCCGTGTTAAAGGAAATGTGTAACGTATCTACCGGTCAGTTTGTCTAACGCAGATTTATCAAATCAGTTATCTCAATCTGCTGTTATGCGCATTATGCATGCTTCTCGATAAGGATTCGAACCCACATCACTTAAAGCTTTCAAATACAAAGTGAGCATAAACTAATTTACTTTCAAATCGACATCCCTATAAACCTAGCAATTCATTTCCAACAAATGAATCGCATAAACTCAAGAGAATGAAAACCTTGTAAATTAGAAGCGCACCAGTGTAGTACGTGTAGCATATTATAACGATGTCGACGACCGCGTATGCGAGCCAAGGTTGCGTTTATCTAAACACAACCGACTTACAATGTGAATAATGCATTTACAACTATATTAACTCACCGAGTGTTTACGATAATTTTAATTTACATTAATAGACATTTATATTTTGAAAACTGTATAAAAATATATACGTATATTAGGATTATTACAATGAAGATTGTTAGTGACGAAAGAAAAGGAAAGCATCGTGCCTGTCCTCAAAATACACAAATATAATATACATAGAGCAAGAGCAAAAACATTTTCATAATTATTCCACCATAATTTGTCAGAAAAGAAAATATAGCACTTTTTTTTAATCATTACTTTTTTATTTGTAACCAACACTTTGACTTCATCTGACGTGGTAGAAACGGGTCGATCGGTGTGATACCCCGCTTTCACAGAATATCAGCGTGAAACGATTCCCCCTCCGCCTATTCCAAACCCACATCCAATCTATTCTATACCAGTCCTCCTGTATGATCCGTCTATCTCACCCTAAAGCCTGGCAACGCGTTGGTTTCTCCTTTGATGTAGCAAACGCCTATAGGCAATGGTCACCACTTTCCATGAGCTTGGGCTCCATCTGCATGTTTGCCAGCTTCAGCGTTGCCAGCAGCAAGGCAACACATAATAAACTACAATCACAATCAGCTAATCAGCGACTCTTTTAATAACAGATGTATATAAAGAGATAAAAGTATATTCCACTAACAACAACAGCGAAATCATGTTTCATCTTAACAACATATCAGCCTCCGAAACAAACACTAACAACGAACATAACAATGCTACTAATTAAGCACAAAGCACTCCACAACAAAAGAGAACATTTAATCGATGGCTGGAATCGAATCAGAGACAAGTATTGGAAGCTTGTCCCGTTTTAGACTACAAGTTGGCTGAAGTTAAGCTAATCAAGTGTCGTGGACGTGGTGCCCGGACAACCCGCCACTAACCCCCACGTAGCTGTAAGCCCCCCCCCCCCCCCCATAATTAAAGTAAGCCAGTGCGATTAAACTAATAACTTAAACTTTCCGTCATAGCGGAGCGGAATTATTATTATTGCCGGGCGAAAGTTTTCTGGGAGAGCGGCGAAACGGGAAAGTAATTCCTAGCGGAGACTCGTCGGTGGGAGGCTAGGGGGAGGTTGAAATTTTCGGAACTTTCCCCGCGGCGGGGACAGACGAAAACAGATTTGTAGGCAAACAAAGAGGCCGGTAAAGGGTGAAATTGTTGAGAGGTGGAGGGGCCGGAGGTGTTGTAACCCCTTTGGGCAAGTTTTGATGGAAACCAAATAGGATTAGGGCGAGAAAAGAATAAGTTGAGCGAACTGAATGGGCGGATGCCGCTTTGTTAACATGCCGAACCTGTTTGGCTTCGGGCTCAGAGGACGTTTCCGCCTCAACCGCTACAAAAACTACTATATATTAAATCATTGTCCTACCAAATATGTTTTCACAAATTTTAAGATGTCGCATCTTATTTATAACTAAAGACAAGAGTGGATTAATGAGTTGTGTGCCACTTCAAAGACACTTTATTTTTATTTACGTAGAATGAAAATATAGTACCTAATATAGGAACGGGTAATATATGAATTGCCCGTTTATATATTCTACCAACCGTTCATTTGCCTTACTAAAATAAGCTCCATAGTAGTGATGTCAAAAATTAAATGATGGTAACACAAACGAATGAATAGTAAAATATAGGAACAACAACGCACTTGATGATGAAGGAGATAAATCCTTCTTCCTCACCAATTGCCGAATCACAAAGCCAAAATGATAACAAAAAACTTTCATGTCCGTTTTATTGTTATAATGTTTGTCATATGCAACATGCCCTCTTCATCCACTCATGCAATCTTGACTAATGTAATTAAGATAACCTCGATTGATTTGATACTAACCTTGATTGCAGGGGTCCATTCGCAATTGGACCCCGCATGCCTTCCATACGTGCTCTCTTTGGCAGCATCTTGCGTTTGTCCATTTAAAGCGGCAGAGCCGCTTTAATCACGCTCCGCAGCGCGTCACCTGTAACAATACACACAACCGCCTTTTATTTACGTCATTAATCTTTCTACCATCTTCTTTACATACTATAAAACAAAGTTGCTTTCCGCGTCTGTCTGTATATCCGCCAAACCCTCCTAAACCAAGCAACAGATTTTTAACGGTTTTCTCCATCAGTTAGATAACTTTTCAATTAAAGTTACTTAATAGGGGTGGAAACTTTAACTAACCAACCCAGATTGGAGTACTAAAAAAGTCAGATATTGCAAAAAACTTTTCTTGTACATTTTGTATACTTTTTTAAATGAAATAGGATCGACTGGCATCATTTTTTTTGGTGTGAAATGTTATTAATTTCTTGCAAACTGCATTGTTTTGAAAATCTGTGATGGGGATCAAAATTTCTTGAAAAATTATCGCAAGACAATTTTCGAGTAGCGGCAACGGTTAAGTTACTTCCCTGTTTTAAGTTTCCACTCGGTATGCTAGCTTTTGCCCACGGCTTTGCTCTTGATATATTAACCAAATTAAGTTTATATGTAAGTAAAATAGAGCCACTAGTACACCAGGGTTTGACACGCGGCATAACGCGAGGAAACCTCTAGTATATTTCTAAATCAAAATACGCTCCTTCATGTCACACGTGTGAAATTAACTTCCACCTCTCTCCCTTTCTGGGGTTTTTCCAGAGCGTTACAATATGGGGCTGTTCAAAAAGAGCGTACACTAGATAGATATATAGTGATAGCTAGATATTTAAAATGTCAACGAGGTAGAAACCCCATCGACTTCCTTAGTGTTGCAGATGTCCATGAACAACGGTGTTCACTTACCAACAAGTGGACTGTTTGCCAGTTTGCCTATAAGCAAATATATAAAATGAGTTAAGGTCTGTAAGATCAGTCCGTAAACGATGCCGAAACACAGCTATCTACAATAAATCCATTCATGATACTTTTCTTAATTAAAACAATTTCGTAATTTACAAAATGAAAAAATGCAATCACACCTGTTCTATTTATTAATCAAAATAATAATAATCCAAGCACAACATGTTCAAAAGAATTCAAGAAGGTCGGAATTTTATAAAATGTCTTTAAATTAAACTCAATTTACAAGTTTCCAAAAGTGTGGGATCGCCGGACTTGTTTTATAATTCCAATCGACGTTCAAAGTATTTACCAACTTTGGTTCCGTTTATAACTTTTGAATTAAAATTTGCGAAATAATTCGTATTATTACGTAATATAACGTAATATTACGCGTAGAAACGTAGAATTATGATAACAACTTGTAATTTATCTACACATTGCCGAAACACATCTCTATCTATTGTGGATTCAGATGATAGGTATAATTGGGTAGATGACACATGTTACAATAAATTCTAAAAATATAAAAGAGCCGACAATAAAATACCATGCTATTTCTTGTCTTTGTTTTAAACACCAGAATGAAAATAATTTTTAAACTTAAGTCTAAGAATTAGCTGTTGATTAGCAAAACCGCATCGAAATCGGCCCAGTATTTTTTAAGTGAATCCCGAACAAACAGACAAGAAATCTAAAAAAAAAACATCGTATTCTCCATCATTGTTTATATAGTCTATTGCAGTTTTTTTTAAATAGCTTATATGTGCAGACACAGCATGTTTAAAATTTTATGATATTATAGATTAATGGTTATAATTGTATTAAGCCTACTGACAGCCGAGACAGGATGAGATGTTAGCATTCGTTAAATGAACATTATGAAGGACTGTCAACAACGGGGCGAGGTGTGTGTTGTATGTCTACTCACAATTTTAATGTCATTAGTGATGTTGACGTCACACTGCTGTCGGGGGTCTTGTGTCGCATAGTTCTACCTACGGCAAAAACAATACTTGAGTTTTTTTATGCTATTCTGATAACTAAAATATTTATTATTCTAATAAGGTTTGCGGCTGCAAAACTAACAATTGCATTTTAATAAAATACTGTTTTTATATACTAGCTATTAGTTTGTTCTTTTTTCCTCCCTAATACTTAATTAATATAAAATCGAGCTACAGCAGTGCGTAGCCGGATTTGTTTAAGTTATATCTTATACTATATATAAAGCTAAAAAGTTTGTTTGATTGAAGGCGCTAATCTCAGGAACTATATTTACTGGTTTTTTCAGTTTTAGATAGCCCATAAATCGAGGAAGGCTATATATCATTACGCTAAGACCAATAGGAGCAGGGCACCAATGAAGAATGTTTTAAAAACAAATTCCACGCAGACGACGTCGCGAGTATTTTACATGAAGTTTTTGGCCAAAGTAAGTGAATTATTACATATTATTTGAGTTTAAGTATGCATATTTAAAAATTAGTAGAATCTTACGGGTTGGCCACTACTCTGGGCTTCTTGTCTAACATTATTATGTAGGTACTATATTTATGTGTCTGTTTCTTTTGATGTATCAACAATGAGCAATCTTTTTTCGGCATCAAATTGCAATTAACTGATAACGAAGACAAAATTAAGCAAAGAAATCACTGTTATTAATCTGTGCTTTCATATTTATCTTTTACGAAAGACAGGGCTCTCTCTAGTCCTATTGGCATTCAAAACGTGGTAGGTATTTTTAATACATCAATTAGTGTATTAAAAACGAAACACAAAATAAAAAAGTTGTTGAAAATGTATCTAATATAGCGATTCCTATGTATCCCAATATTCGAAGGATTTGTAGTTGAAAACAGAAACTACATAATTATACTGAACATATAAATTCTGTACAAATCATTACTTGAAACTATTTATCTGAATCTGATTTAAAATAAACAATTGTTTAATAACGTCGACTTCAAAACACACGAGGTCTCGCGTGACCAAAAGGCTGGCTTGCACTTAGGGCAACGCATCAGCGTTGCCATCCAACGCGGAAATGCGGCCAGCATTTTGGGCACTCTCCCCGCCGAGAGCGACCTGGAGTCTATTTTTTACTTATAGTTGGTATTTTCTTATTTTATTTATATTTTAGTTTAATTTTAGTTAATATTTATTTATAATTAGTTTTATTTCAGTTAGTTTATAATTACGGTTGTAATTAAACAATTTTTGTTCTTCCATTAATACACTATCTCTACTAATTATTAAAAAAAAACACACGATATAAAAACGTTTAACACGATTTTTACCTTTTTCAATAAATAAATAAATTGAATTACCCTATTTAATGATGTTTAAATGTCTTGGACAACTTACGCCACATTTAAAGTTAGATAATATCTAACTTTAAAAATAAAAATTATTTACATTAATCATCTAGACAGAATTTAACAAAAAAATTATCCAAAAATTAGTCTAAGGAAAAACAAGGTGTTTTTACATTTTCCTGCTCAGATTCATAAGACAGTAATTTATTCAGTTCTCAGTAATAATCAAGCCGCGCGACAAACAATGACAACTGACCCCTGAATAATCTCGGCGTCTCGCATAGCACGTGTCGATCAGACGACCTTCAAGCAACCACACAACCTAGTACACATTGTACCTTACCTAAGTAAGTAAGTATCCACGTTTGTTAAGCACATATTTAAATAGATTTTTTTTACTCCGATTGTTGCGAAAACTAATGGTGAGAAGGTTAACGTATCTACCTACTTTTAAACGCCTGTTGTTTACTCTACTAAAATCTTTAGTTAATAAATAAATTGATAACCAATACAGGCTAGAATAAAAACATGTTTCCTTTTAGTTTTCAATTTTGATAATATGCTCAATTAAACAAATTCGATGAAAATAACTAAAAGTACCTACTAATATAAGGTCATGCTATATGGATCGGGATGTTAAGCCACTAAAGTGATAAAAGCGTCTCCACTCAGCTGAGATGAGACTGTTGAGATGGATGTGGTTAAGGTGAGAAATGAGTACATATGGGGGGGATCTTTAAAAGTTGCACCCGTGACTGAAAAATTGAGGGGAAGCAGATCAAGTTGGTATGGGCATATAATGAGTGATGAAAGTCACGTGACAAAAAGAATGTAGAAGTACAAGATAGCTGGGCACAAATGTATAGGTAAACCAAAAAAATAGATGGATTGTGTGAAGGATGATGATATGATGAAAGTGGTGTGACAGAAGATGTATGTCAGAGTAAGAGGAGTCTGGAAGGAAAAGATATACTGTGCCGACCTCAAGTGATTGGGATATGGTGAAAGAAAAGAGAGATTAGGTGATTCGTTTTGAATGATAAACCAAAAACCTTATCATGTTTGATTATATTATCCAAATATTTATAATATTGATTACACTTCTTTTCGAGAAATATAAAAATATCCAAATGGTATAACTACACAACATAATTATATTATTATGGATATTGATGCGTGATATATTGGCAGCCGGTATTAGATACATTCCAGGAATTAGCTTAGCGTATGTATGAATATGAGACTTAGAGCCGATTGCTCAATCCCCAGATGAAAGTTACTCATCGAATAAAACAGTAGAGCTGTTTCAAATGATAATTACTCAAGTTATAATATATTCGAAGGATAACTTTTATTTGTTGATTGACAAATTGGCCTTTATGAAAATAATTTTATACTGTTCATATTCAAAATATATTATACAACAAGCTGCGTCCGCCACTTCGTTTGTTATTATACTAAAATCTGAACCAAATGATCACAGCTCATAAATGTCCCACTGCTGGGCTCGGGCCTCCCATTATATGGGAACGGCCATGCTTATCCAAGGCTTGCCAAGTTTGACACATTAATTATTCCGACGTGCAGGTTTCATCGCGATGTTTTTCTTCACAGTCGTTGTTAACCCATGGTAATTGTAAGAATATGCACGTTAGGTCAGATAACGACTTGGTTTTGATTATTAACATCAAATTTCCTACGGTATTTAATAACATTTTAAACCACAAGAGCGCAGAGGTCGCCTATTCAACCCCGGCAGGGCAAACATTTCTTAAATAAACTTTTTATTATTTATTTACACAAATTTTACTAGTGGGTGGGCGTATTGTGTGGGGGCGAGAGTATACTTACCCTTTCTGCAATTCCTACGATTCGGAGTTGTTAAAATATTTATTTTTGGGAAAAGTAACCTCACCTATTTTTCACTAACATTATTGTGATGGGTAGTAAAAGGTCGACCAGTGAGTAGAACAGTAATTTTGGTTATGTTAGCTTCAGACCAACGCGCACGAACAGAAGCACGAAGAGAGCTTGCCGCGGCAGATGCCGGCGAGTGCCAGAGCTAACTGATAACCATTTAATATTTATTTTATACACACGATTTTTAATTTCGTCTTTATTGGTCGCCATCGTGAATATTTTCATTGTTACTCTTGTAGTGTATGTGAATGTGTTGTGATTTTCTTCATTTTTTGACGACATACGCTGTATTTTGGTTCTTTTTCTGTTGATTACTGGCTTTTTTGGCATTCAAAGGATTGTCCAATTTTATAAGTGCAATATTAGTGAAAAATAAGGGAGTTTATGTTTATTAAAAAAAAAACTGAAGATCTCCGCACCGTAGGGGTTGTAATAAGGGTAAGTATGCCGCCCCCCCCCCTTTCCCATTAAATCACCCCGCTACTTGAAATTCGTGCATCAAACATCTACAGATTTTACCTTTATTCTGGTCTGGGGGTTTGATCGGCCGGATTGCCTGTTTTATACATACATCCCACAACAGAAACTTAACTGGACTTGTTTAGGACGTCATTGACACGTGGGTATTCCGTACGGACGGTGGACGTTTGTGAATCTCATAGCTTTTTTTTTTTTTTTTTTTTTTTTTTATTGCAGGAGATCAGCAGACAGGCAGACGCCACTTGATGGACAGCGTTACATCGCCTATGGACATTACAACACCAAAGGTGCTACGAATGCGCTGCTGCTCTCTTAGGAGCCTGGAACCTGGTCACTAATGCCGGAACACAACACAAGGTGTTATGGCGACATACTCTAGACCAGGGTGTAGCATCCAGTCGGCAATGCCTACACCTGGCTGTGGTTTTTGTCGCTCTTACGACAGGCCGGGCGCAGGAATTGTATTCTTTCCGTTCTGCACGATCAAAGCCTTGTGCGATTGCAACATTGTGTTATCACCGAGCATAATACACATGTTTATTCTTCTTCCTCTTCAACCAATCTCAGTCCACTGCTGGACGTAGGCCTCCCCAAGCATAATAATACACGTGTTGAAAGACTAATTTACATCCTAAACGGCGCTAGTGCGGGCGCCGTGAGCTGAATTCTACCGTTTACAGAAAGCTCGCAGACATTTACACGATGCCAGTATGAAGCCAGCACTGGCTCCTTTCGAAATTGAAGTCAGTAGCTGGATTAATATAACATTTATTATACACGTGCTTTACGATAGAGTGATCAACTGATTACTCACCAGCGCTGCTCTTGAGACGTAGTCAGTCCGCGATCACCGATCCATCGGCACACCGGCATTGACTTGACGTCTGCGTCGGCGCCACTTCGGACGCGCACACGCACAACCGACACTCACACGAGCACGAACAAACAACACACACGTCAATCACTTTGTATCACGGTTGACACCACAACTAACACCCACAATCACAATCGAGCGGCCGCTGCCGTCCGGTGGTACACTACACTGTTGGTCACCAATACAGCATTCACTGCACACCTGCAACAAAAGAGAGGACCGGTTAGACATAATTATGATTCCGAATTAATTACATTAACAAAATAGAGTAATCAACACTCCAATCATTTAACACACTATTTACTAACAAAACGCCGAAACAGCCTAAATTTTAAACGAAAGATTAAATTATGACATTGCAACTTATGCAGTCAGACATTGTATAATTACTGTTTAGCTATTAAATTTTTAACTCTGTTAAATAAGAAAACATTTTTGTATAAATTAAATAGCCATATATAAAACAATTAATAGTTTGACAAAAAACATAATTACATTGTAGTGAATGATAATAAATAAAAATTTAAAAGGCATAATAAAACTACGTTTTAACGGTTTTAAGCGCGGTAATTTATTTTATTTAGGTTTATCCGACGTTTCGGCCGCTTTTCAGTTGCCGTGGTCACGGAAGACAAAGATGACATTTGTCAAACGTGTATTGTCAAAGTTTTTATTCAGCCTACCGCCAACTTGTTCATTTTAATTATTTAGTTTTAATTTTGTTTATGGATATTATTTACTCTATGGGAGCCTAATCTAATTTACCACCGCTTCACAACATGTTGTGGCTTGAAGAGAAGAAGCGGCGCAAGAAACTCTTCAGCAAACATGCCTAGTTCTAAATTTTTTATATAATATTAAAATGAGTGGAAGGAAAAAATAAAAGAAATTATTAGTCAAGTTGGTTTGTTTCGTTGCACGCAGAAAGAGCTCACAGTGTCTTGAGGTCTGGCAGTTGGTTTCTGCTGGGTTTGGGTCTTAATAGTTTTGATGATTGGATCCCAAACAGGTGGTACCTGCCAACCATCTTCTCTATTGAAATTTGGGTGTTTTTTGATTTCAATAGCCTCACGCATCATTCTTGGTATGAAACGATTCTCTTTCGCGAGGATTTGTGGGTTATCGAATCTGATGTAATGGTTGGGTTTATCCAGCGTGTGTTCACTGATCGCAGACTTCGTAGACCTTGTGTGTTTCATGTCAACAATGTGTTCTTTTACCCGTGTTTTTATGCTCCTCTTTGTTTGCCCAATGTATGATAATCCACATTCACAATCGAGCTTGTAAACACCTGCATCCTGGAGTGGGATATTGCATTTCACAGATCTCAAAAATTGGGTTATCTTTTTATGCGGCTTGAAATATGTTTTGATTGAAGCTCGCCTGAGGATGTGACCAATTCTGTCTGTGACTCCCTTGATGTAGGGTATTAATTTAAAAGGCACTAATAATACCAAATCGCTGTAGAGTGGGTAAAGCTCTTAAGTCACAAACTCGCTTTTAAAAAGAAACATTAGAATTTTTTGACGTAACGTGCACATTGTGACAATTATCACGTGCTGACAGTGTAGGAAAAAATCGTGATGAAACATGCACATCGAGGTAACCAATGTATCAAACCGACCTAACCGTCTTGGACAAGCGTGGCAGGTATACTATCTATAGTTACTATAGTTTTCAAAAAAAAGTGAGGTTCCGGCACAGTAGTAGGACGTTATGGGCTGTTATTATTATATGTTTATTATTACTAGTAAATAAAAAAAATACTTCGTAAATCAATTACAAAATGTATATTACATAACGAGGTGTGTGTGATGAGTTTGTAGCACGTAATACATAAAAATGGTTATTATTTAGTTTCACTGTGTTAGTGATGCGACACGACTTAATACAAAATCGAGTAAAAAAATTGAAATCAATGTTTCTATTCCATTTTAAGGTACATTTATCCAAGGTCATCAAGTAAGTTTTTAATTTCAAGAAAAGACTTAATCAATATCCTAGACTGAAATAGTTACAATGGTAATGTAGTAACATTGCAATTGTAACGAATATAAAAATCAGCTTTAGTATATATATGTGTATAACGACAATAGTCTATTGATGGACTTCCCTAGTAATTATTATCAGACTAATAGCCGGTTCTTATATCTAACTACTAGCTTGTGTTCGATACATTGTCCGCGTGGAGTAGTTTTAAAAAAATGGGGCTAAAAAGAGCCCCTGATTTTGACACCGCCCTTTGTACATAATTAGATATATTTTTAGTCTTTAAGTTCATGTTTGTATTGATGTACCATAAAGGGTTATCTGTCTAATTATTGTGCGAGAATCATGACTTATAGGGTTAATTGAACTTAATCGGCATTCTTGGTTTAAATTCAAATAAAATATTTCCCAAAGCTTTAGGTGTTACGTTATACAAATCCCGCACTAACACTAGCTAAAATATAAATTACTCGATCGAGAACGACAGAGAATAATAATCGAGTAAGTCAAGCAACATTTTCTCACTGGAATCTTATCGCGACGGCACGTTACTCTCGGCTGGTACGAGTACGTAATATTTTACGGGCCATAAACCAACCTACAATGTCGCTTTACAGCTCACGAACACGGCTGTTGAGCTGTTTCCATACGATATTACGACGCCGATACAAAGTTAACAGCGCCGATGCGTCTGCCAGGCGTGTAATATAATGTGTTCTCTCTTGTGAGCGTAAACGGATTTTCATTGTTATAGTAATGTTGATAAATAAATAACTCTTTATACAAAAATAAACTCACGTCGTCTAATCGCTAAAAAGCTATGTCTTCCAAATAACTAAATAATTGAGATGATAATTGGCTATGTTGGCTATGGTAATTTAAGATATATAACGACTACATAAGTTTTAGTAACAGATACATAAATGTTATATATGCAGACGTTTTATATATTAAATAGATATTTAGGTCACTAGCGTTTTTCTCGCGGCCGCGCCGCGTGGATAGCCTTAGGTAGTAAGGGGCTCTATGTTACGTACGTAAAATTTAATTTGGTGTTTTATATATACACATAAATCTTCAATACTTTAGTTTCTTGTTCAATTCACTCCAATTACGAAGAAACCATGTCAAGAAAGTGTAAACAACTGCACAGCAAAACATAAAGAAAAGTCGCAGCCAATCTGATTTGAAGTATCTAATACGTAATGAATGCCATGTGAGCAACTTGACAACGTATTTGTTTTTGAGTTACAGCGATGGTTGTCCACATCGCGACTGCAGCGCCATCTATTTTGCTAATAAGTCCTTTTCAAAGAAACAACGTTATAATAATTATAATAATAATCGGCAGACAAACACACATTGCATATCCCCAAATTAAGCAAGTTACCCTTGTGTTATAAAATGTATACGTACTTACTCAGGTTATAAGCCAGCACTATGTTGAGATTTATTCCTATACGTTCAGTATTTTCCAAAAAAACCTCCGTTCGCAGCGCCATCGTTTTCGTCGTTTATCGGGATAAAAAGTATCCCAAGTTACGCCCCGTGATATGAATTAGCTCCGTTTCGAATTTCATTAAAACCTGTTCAGTAGATTTTACGTGATGCTCTAACAGACTTTTCGACTTTTTCATTTCTCCGGATTATTCCCCGTGTTTTTTTCACATTTTTAAATTCGCAAAGTACAAACTCGAACCATTTATAGTTTATTATAGTATAGAAATAGACGAAGGCAGAGAAACCAACTAAATAGTGATTCTAATGGAATTAATGTTTTAGCAGATTAGGATCATGATAAAGATTGCAATGCCGTATTTAGTCACAAGAATCGGCATTTGTAAATACAATTAGAGTGTTCAAAATCCCTAAAAGCATTCAGTATTGTATCAATTATTATAAGCAATTAGCAAAACAATGTTTGTGCAAGAAAGGTAATTATGAATCATACGTTTTCTACACGACTACATCGAATAGGCAGAATTTATGATTGCTGACAGGGATCTTTCAGAAATTATACAAACAACCCTTATGCTCATATGATTGCTACGCATTTAAATTACATACAATATTTAATATCGAGAAGAATAAATCTCATATTATGCGTAAGACAAGACGTATATTACACAATATCTAAGTTGAGCATTCCAATAGTTTCTTCGTGATAAAGCCTAGACGTAATAAAACATACAGCATTGTCTATAAAATATTTTAGTACAAATGTGAAATTGCTGCTTTTGTATTTTATAGCTCATCCAGTATAGGGATACGGAGGCTATTTTTCTTGGAAATGGCTGGCTGGATAGTTTCGTAACAGGAGAGCAGACGGTGCTGAAATTACAAATATTCTAGATTCAGCTCACGATTTCGTCAGCGTTTAATAAATAGCAATCTTGTCGAAATACTACATACAAGATTACGTAAACATGACACAGTTGCTTTCATAACAATATGTCGTACTTCGACTACGGGGTATTTCAACAAAATTTCTGAAAGTCTTTATTTTAGAAAGTGTTCGTTTTAATTACCGGGTTGTGTTTTATCAAAAGGTTTCGGAAAGACATCCATCATCTTGTGATGACAACAATTATTTTACAAAACAGCATTTAACAACAGAAGAAGCTCACAAACATTTTTCTTTTTTAAACATGTTTCTTACCATTTACGCATACTGTACAGTATTTACGTATGTTTCAGTTTATTGACACATAACACGTCAAGTCAGCCTCAGACAGATTGTAACGCCTGAGTAGGCAGTTCTTGTAGCGGCTCGAAAAGGCACATTTCGCTAAAGAGTTGATATTTTCTATACAAAAAAATAAACAATACATATAGCTTCAATCATTACTCATTTTTGTCAAAAATAATACGTCTTGAAAATAAACAGGGCACAGTAGAATATAACTCTTCAAATTCTAGCTGAAAACTCCCAATGAACATTTTGTAAAGTAAATCACTATACAGTCCTTAAACTATTTATAATGCCCCTCCTCCACCTGCCTAATGTGTTAGTGGCTGTGACCAAATGGGACTTACTTACACCTTTAAAAAATAACGCGTTAAATATTAACTACATTAGTATGTATATGAGTTATCTCTTAATATTTAACGTCACTAATAGTGTCGCATCTTAAGTAACGCAATCATTTCTTGGCTACATCTGCGTGACATAGTCATTAACGTTATCCCAGGAGTATCAGGGATATAAGACATAACTATTTCCAAATACCTGCTCACAACACAACGCCACAAAAAAGCACTAACATCTTCACTCTCAGAAATTTTAAAAGAAAATATGTTTCTCAAATTCGAATGTACTATATGAAGGAAACGAGATCAAAACCATACAAAAGTATATACATACAGATAAATAGATACCAGTAATAAAACATGTCTGGGCAAAAAGCCTAGGCTTTCAGGATTTATGACCACCGCATACGCTCACATTTCGGTTGACCTCCAAACATATAAAATATGAACGCGTCCATCAAATTATGAATAATGTAAAAACCATTCCATACACATACATCGTGGGTGCGCCACAAAAAATATTTGCTTACTCGGCAAGCTTCGCAGTTGAAAAGCTTTTATGTTAGATGGTCAGTTTTCCCCCATTCTGAATAGATATCTATAGATTTATATTCATGTTTAGGCATATACATATAGTGTATATCTAATTATACTAACATATTTGACAATTACGACATAAAAGACACATTTTAATATCTTACGAAATCTCGAAACCGCCTAGTTTTCATACAAGAATATATATGATCTTCAAAACTTACATTTGAATCTTTTTAATACATAATTATATTGAATAATACTTACTATATTAATTAAATTAGGCCACTCGGAACTAAAACTTACACCTACTCCACGTGCAATATTTTAGTTAAATAAATAGCCAAATAATACTCCAAAATCGTAATTGATGCACTAACGTACCTATCTATCGGTTTCTATATCTTACTACTACTAATACCATTACATGGCTAACTTTTTATTGTTCACCATTACAAAAAAACTTAAATACTGGTAGTGATTTTTTTTATTGCAGAAGTACAGCAGACAGGCAGACAGCCCAGTTGATGGAAAGCGTTTACCATCGCCTATGGACATTTGCAACACCAAAGGTGCTACAAATGCGCTGCTGCTCTTTTAAGGGAGACTGGAACCTGGTCACTAATGCCGGAACACAACTCAAGGTTGTTATGGCGACATACTTTAGACCAGGGTAACCATCCAGTCAGGCAAATGCCCTACCACCTGGCTGTGGGTTTTTTTGTCGCCTCTTACGACAGGCCGCCCGGCCGCAGGAAATTTGTGTTCAAATATTTGATATACAATGTACACACATGCAAAAAACGAACTCTCCAGACAATCAGTGGCGGAAATAAATTACATTACTATTATAAACTCTTCTACCTTATCAGTGATAGAAAGTTGGTATTACTTGTATGGAGTCTATAATAACCAATAAAAGCAAGGGAAATTAGTATAATAGATAGAAGATATAGAAAATCGATTTGGTCTGACTACAATTTCAATCCTCTATTAAAACATATAGTAACATGTGCCGTAATAATTTTGATAAAAAGCGTCTGCCGATGGTAGAGGGGAGATTCGAGGACAGCCCGGCTGAACAATGAGGACCCGTAGCCCACAAAACTGTGCCGCGGGTGAAACTTTTAATTGAAAGGGCCATTGATCGCACCCGGCGGCAGGACCCGCCGAAAGCACATTTCAAAACTACGCTTACACTTTACAATTGGTTTTCGACACAGCAAGCACAAATATTTAAATATGTTTTGAATTTTGAGATTAATTCAAAATCGTTATGCATTGATTTAGACAGTTCGAGAGATCACTATTAATAATTTGTAGCGTAGTTGTTCTTGTCATGTTTCCGTTTGAAGTTAATCCTTAATTTTGTTATGTACCCTCTTATTTCTTAACGACACTTCGACCATTTCTTTAATTGAATAATGATGCTGCTATATTTTTATTCTGTGGTTAGCTGTTTTGTTTAAAGTAGTTGTCTATAATTTACAATAATTTAGATACAATCATCATAATTTATAATGTAGTGATTGTGTACAGATTATAATTCAAAATATCTCAATTGTAGATAGACGGTATTCACTACATTTTGTTTTCATGTTGACAGACGCGATAGATTTGTACTGTGTTCGGTTTGTTTTATTACATGTAATACTTTAAGAATTATATTTTATGATAATATATTGTGTAGAATATTATCTGGAATTTCGAAACAGTAATGTATTAAATACTTTTCATTTCATTCATAACACTTTAATTAAAATAGTTTAACAATGACTTCAATTCGCTATCGGTTGTGCCAATATGCTAAGTTTCAACTGTTAAATTGTTGAAGGCATGGAGAAGTGTTCTACAAATGCTCGACGACAGTTAAAATCAGTGTAATAAATGTGTTACAACCGTAAAGTCCTCTGATTATAACAATGTGGCCAGTTGCTGTTCTTTTATTACCATAAACCCTTCCGAGTTCTTGCCAAGTATTACATCACCGCTGCCAACTGATACAGATAGAACGATATGATAGTATGGAGAATATAAAATGATAGCTCAAACTGTCATAGATTCGATTGGTACCTGAGTTAATTGTTAGAAAGGAGCGGCTTTCTGCGAGACTTTAATAGCCGATGGCCTATTTCGCTTTAGCTGTTACCATGTGATATAAATCAGGGTACAGTGCGCGCCCACCTTTATAGTCAGCAACAGCGAAATACGACGTTTTGCATACAAAATTAAGCACTGCGCGGCCTTCTACAGATACTTTGCAGAGTGTACAACGTTTACCGAGGGTTAAACTACTGAAATTATGTGTTTTATTCTGTCTGTTCTGGCGTGAATTTTATTTGATTCCCGATGTAACAAATATTTCATACAAAAGGAAAATACTCCCTATCGAACATATTATATACGAAGGCCGTGCGGCGTAATCCCTAGTTCACGGCAATGCACGGGTCCCCGGGTTTGATTTCCAGCAGGATTTTTGTAAATGAATATTCCATTGTTTACTTTACAGTGTCAGGAATTGGTCTCAGTGTCGTCCATTGGTATATAAGCGTAAATTGGTTGGCTTGATAATATATGAAGAGAGCTAAATTTTTATTGCCTTCACATTGAGTAATTGAACTGTTGTTGATAGATACATGTCTGGTACTATACAAAGATGTCAAACTAGCGGTCTCACGTCAACCCACTGCGTCCACTGCCAGCAATCGGCAATTATGTTATTGTCCCGTTAATACAGCCGACGCGCGTAAACGACTAGTTGTAAAATATAACTGTAAAACCGTTTTGTACAATTGCATGATAAATGTAATTGATAATTACGATGACTTGTCAGATTGATAAATTACTACTGATAACTTCTTTTTTTGTTTCCATGATGGTTTTTAATGATACGATACGTTGTGCTGATCTTCCGAATGATAGATAGCCAAGCGTTGGAGTGGTTTAATTTTACCGTTCAATTCTTAGTATTTAGAAATTATTTGTAAAAATTAAAAATGATTTTCCTTAAAAATGTTTTTCCTTGATCATAACCTAATTGCTCTGAAACGATATTTACGGTACACATTTTATGCGCCATATTAAATTCCAGTGCATCTACCAATTCCGGTTATCGAAAATTAAGATCGTCATTTGAAAGTTCAGCAGGTCTAAAGCGGCTGTTTCAGAGAACCGTTTAGTGAAATTGACACGTGCCTGACACTGGCCGTATTCGGAATACAAATCTGCGAAAGCGGCTGCTTTAGGTCTCCAGATCTCATATTAAAACCTTGTAACCTGTTTTTTCTTACTAGTAAATTTTCGTCTGTCTTTTTAAATTTCTTAATTCTTTTTATATTCATGAAGACAAGATGTAAAAAACATTAATCAGTGTAATTGATTGAAAAATAAAACAATTATTACATTTAAGCTTTATATTATTTTATTACCATTTTTGTATCTAGTTTACTTATTATTATTTCAAAATTATAACTTAACAATACTGATTCATATGTCAAAGAAACTTTTATGCAGGTACTGCCTTTAAATTAATCTTAAAGGCCCGGTTTATTTTTTATCGATCTTTTCAATATGAAAAAATAACAAAGCCATAAATATAAATATAACACCGTTGATATACTACAAAACTGCTACTGCAAGCTAAGGTCGTCGTACTATCGATTGAGGGACTGTTAGGTGCTATTCTTAAAAGACAATGCGATGGTTGTTGGCTGTAGCCCCTTCTCTTTCACTTGGAGAGGACAGGTTGTGTCCCACTTACATATTGGAATAGTGTTGGAAGCACGCTTTTGTATATAGATAATATTGTATTGAAATATCAAATACGCAGGAATTTCGTTCACAAAAAACTTGAATGTGATATATCTTCTTGTAACTACGTTTTTTGGTGAAATTAAGTTTTTCGGAAACAAATACATTGAGAAAATAACTCACCAAAAATTTTTAGATACAAGGTCCTGCACTGACGACGTAGATATTTAAAATAGTCATGTAGTGACTCATTCACCGTTCCAGTAATATTGATTAAATTTTACTTATATTGTGTGTTTTTTAATAATATCAGCACGGACTTCGACTGCTGGAAACAGGAATTCTCATTTTAGATGAACGTGGTACAACAACCTCCACGCTCGTTTAGTGGCCGGTTCCTATATCTTACTATTTATACCCCATTCTCTTATCATCGCTTCAATTTTAACATTACTAGTGTGGAGTTAATGTCCAATTTTAACAAAGAGAAGGCAAATGAACGGTTAGTATGATATAGAATCAGACCGTAAGACGGATACGCGAGTTTAGGTAATCTCAAAATTTTTACAGAATTCCCAGCAATAGTTATCTTCATCATCAACACAAGGTGATTTTAAGACCAGATAAGATCTAAAAAAAACTGGCTAAGCCTGTGCATGCCCGACACAATTAGGTTGGGGCTCTAACCGTTTGCTTGGAAGCAAAAATAAACATACACACATAAATTACAGATCTAATCTTAGCTACCGGCGCCGCGAAAACAAACTTTACTAAACAAAATAGACGTAAAAAAAACAAAACAAGCAAGCTAGAGATAGTTAACCCATAGAAGGCAGTCTAGTATAGAAACAAAAACAAAAAGGCCCCCTTCACTGTACAGATATACTCAATACTCATACATACAAACAGACAGGGAGCCGCATTGTCTAACCGCAAAACACTCTAGTCGCCGCTCCGATAATATCAGATGACTGTGATCACAAAGGCAGCTCTTTTTAATGTACAGTCACTGGGAAAAATGTGAACGTACTAGCCCACGCCCGCAGCTTCGCTTGCGTTAATGTTATCCCACGGGAATCCCATTTTTGCAGGGATGAAAAGTAGCTTCTATGCCAGATAGAAATGTAGTTATAAGGTCCTGCTCTGACACCGAGGATATGGATCTATTGAGAAAATATAAAATATTATCACAAAAAAATCTATTGCATTTTTTGTATAAAAAGAAATTGCGAAATTAGAGTTAGAGTCGGTGCTTAGTAATTATCAAAATATAGTAATTTTTATGTTTTACTTTGCACCGACTTCAAGATGTTTTAGATAATATATATTAATAATAATAGCTTTAGAAATAAGTTATTTTATACTTTCTAGTAGTTTTTAGTGTCTAGCTATGTACGGGTAGACCTACGAATGGTGCCGCGCTTCTTAAAAAATAGGTACCCAAGAAACAGGAACAAAAAAATGTTCATAAAATGAAAACTACTGGGCCAAACTATGTAAAAATTTTAGGGGACCAATTGGAAGCTATTCCGCGTCAAACAAAAAAGAATCACGTAAATCGGATCATAAACCTTCGGAGTAATCGGTGAACATACATAAAAAAAAGATCCCGACGAATTGAGAACCTCCTCCTTTTTTTGAAGTCGGTTAAAAAGAACTTTGCATATCATAGGGTTAATATGATTTTGACTTCGACTGTACCACTAACACAGACAACTCTGTGCCTTTTGTTAATAGGTGAATGTAACAGTGCAACGTACCAGAGAACGTGCAATTTGCATAGACACGGGTGTAGAATAAATATAGTTTGATAGTTTTTAGGCTTCTTAATTAAGCTTTAGACCAGACTTAATTTGGTGAAGCTGGACTTAATGGTTTACATTTCGTGTTTTATATGATTAATAAACACCTATTAAACAGCATGAGGTGTTGTAATTTCGGTTGCTATATATTTAAATTTAAAATGTATGTATAAAGTAGATACATGCTCAAACGTGTTTGAATAATAAAATAGAATATGCTTTATATATTTTTTTTATGAAACACGGAAAAAGCTTATAATTAAGAAAAAGATAACAGCCTTTTCGCTGACATCGATCTCTTCCAGTCAATCTTGGACGAATAGATATGGTACAAAAGAGAGGACAGGTTTTAATATTATAACATAATCGGGATTTGTTTGAAAATTTATATTGAATTGACTCTGTAAATTGTAGGAATTACTACGGATTTTTTTGTTACGTTTTCATGTGTCTGCTATTTTAATATCTTGCAGGGTTTAAAAAGTCCAAATCCTGTAAAACGGAGTGAGACATGACTAGTTATAAATACATTTCGTTCCAAAGAGGGTATTAAAATACGTATATTTCTATCACTATTCAATTTCCATCCGTATATACGCCATTTACACCGACACAAACGGCTCAATGTGTCACAGGCGCGATAATTTATGGGCAACCGATAATCTTTGACTGACACCCCATTCCTCTGCGAGGGGTATAGATTGGCTCGCAATCCCCAGAGGCTACGTAGATCTCAGATAGGCGATAGACAATCGCCATTAGACTAATTTAACTGCTATCGATATTGTATTTGGGCATCGGTCGATACTGGAAAAGGGTATCTGAGATGACATTCAGATATGTATAGATCAACATTTGTCATAGAACTTTTTATTAAAAAAAACACTGGAATTCGATTTATTTGAATCTATTCTAAATTACTTGTGTTGTGTTCCGACATTAGTGACCAGGTTCCAGTCTCCCTTAAGAGAATAGCAGCGCATTTGTAGCACCTTTGGTGTTGCATATGTCCATAGGCGATGGTGACCGCTGTCCATAAGTGGGCCGTCTGCCTGTCTGCTGAACTCCAGCAATAAAAAAAACCCAGAAAAATTCCCCCGCGATTCTGCATTTTTATTAAAAACAATCCCAACACAGAAAAGGCAAAAGAACACTGCTTAAAATTATCGGAATAAATGTATATTTAACATGAACATAGATATTATAATTTTGGATCGATGAAATAAAATCAAACTCAACCAACATTGCTCAAGTACCTAATCCAATTATCGAAATCACATAGGATGAGAGCAGTAGTATCCATGTGGGGTACATGTATACTGCTAATACATTAGATACATAGTTTAATAGCCTTCAGCGTTCAACTCAGAAGTGGATACAGCGTAGATAGATCGCAAAGTTAGTCCGAACTTGTTAAGACTTGAGTAAGATGGGCAGGCCAATTTCGCTCTGAAGTTTACCAGTTTGTGGCTTGCACTCCAAGTGATTAACGGCCAAGTTTCAGATTGTGTTAAATAAGATTACATTTTATCAAACTTAAATTATTAACCGACTGTCTCTAGTGAGGCCCCGTCAAAATTAAACCCAGACAATGTTAAAAACAAAGATAATATAAACCATTTTCAATTATTTTTTGGAATATAATCCAAAGGTGTCAAAGTAATTACCGAAAAACTTTTTTGAAACAAAGTAAAGTTAAATGGAATTAGGGTCACTTTATAATAGAGTAAGTTCATTTTCTTATACTTTCCAAGAGTATGGGCACTTGCATGTAGTTAGTTAGACAGTGATGAGTATTCACGAATATTCACGATACAAGAATAATCTTCAAGCGAATAGGTACCTTACATCAAAAAACTTTTATATTCCTTTTACTATCATTGATTTTGCGTACACAAACTCCTTATTCATAACAGTTATACAAAGTTTATAGGTTCTTTTAAATTAAGCAATAAAAGTAGGTAACACACAAATGTAAAATATTTAATTAACAAATATTGAAAAATATTTATTTATTTATCATATTTGCACGGCTAATAACTATAATAGTAATTAGATTGTAATGTAATTTATGATTCATTTTAATGTGTCCTATATATTTTCCATTTGACCCAAATACGTACCTGATACACGAATCCCTAAATCGCACATACATAATGTCCCCAATCGGTCGACACACTCGGGAGGAAAATCATTCGTCCGTAATCATATTGTACGGTACAAGGACTCCTATGCCGATCCAATCAAGTAAGCCGGCGTGGTCCTTCGCACACATGACTTGTCATTACGAAACTAGCAAACTTTGTTTAGATTACGCATGGCGGAAACTAAACGAGAAAATAGAGTTCGCCGAGAAATACAAGTGTACGTGCATAGCAGTTGACTTGAGCCGTAATAGATTCTTGGAGATTTTCGACGGCGTGAATAAACATGAAAGTGGACACCAGTGAAAGAGAAAAAAAAAACATTTTGGTACGCGGCAAATTATCGAGCCACAAGAATGGCTGATGCGAATAGCCGGTGATACAAGAATGAGTTCAGATCCTACTTGCATATTTTTAGTCAAGTTACATGTCCACTATAGTAATGTTGTTTTGGATAATAAATTGGTCTACACGTGATCACGCGAGACCACATTTAATTATTTATACATTTAATTTAAAGATCATATTTTCTTCTGCAGGAAATTAATTTCGAGATATAAGAAAATAAAAGCCAAATGTCAGAAACTCCCGATGATGCAAATACTTACTGTTCATTAACTGAACCGTTAAATTGTTACAAGCAAAGTAAAGCACAAATACAAGTAATTGAGCTTTTAGCTGTCGTAAATCTTCGAAAGAAAGAATAGCACCCTTGGCTTAGTGACTATTATCCGTACGGTTTGTATACTTTTATCCGTACAGGAACGGAGAAAGAATACTGACTCATTCGGCCGGGCAAACGGTGTAAGAGGCGACTAGACAAACCACAACCAGGTGGTAGGGTATTTGCTCTTCTAGATAGGGTATGTCTCCATAACTAGCTTAGGTTGTGTGTTCAGGCATTAGGAGGCAAGTTGCAGTCCCTCTCTTCGAGACCGGCAGCACATTAGTTAAGGTGTTGCAAATGGCCATAGGCGACGGTAACCACTTTCCATCAGGTGGATCGTAAGCCTGTCTGTTCCATTCCAGCATTCAAAATATGGTTGTAGGAAACGCGTTTTTTCCTTCAATACACAGTACATGCGCGGTATACAATTTAACATCTTTCCTTTTGCAGAAAAGTAGCATAAAGATCATGATGACACGTCAAAAGTTACGCGTTGGCCCCGAAGGGAAAGTTCACTCGCGACGAGTTTGTTCATCCCGCTCTCGCCCCTTCCACAGCGGCAGTCTGCACAGTTCGCAAGTTCGTCCGCGCGCGGCGTGTACCTAGTAACTACCCCGTGAAACTATCGGTTCAATGGAACTAAAGTAAAGCCGAATGGGGTATTATTTTTTTCTACTATCAAAAATATTTATAGTTTTTGGATATATCATGACATACAATAATATACGAATTTATGGCGTAAATATAAACATTAGCGAAATGTAATTTCGAGCTGCCACAGGAACACATTTTTTGGACTAGACTCAAAAACCTTTAATTCGAATTTAAGCTGAATTCTCATAAGATTGCTTTAAAACTTCATTATTCTTTAATAACTAACAATGGCTAGATACACAATCATGCAAAGCAATAACTATTTAATAGAAGAAGAATCTGGATTCAAGATAAAAGACTAACAACGAAAGTAATGAAGAGACTGAATGAAGCAATTTTTCACTATCAATAGACAAATTTATTATGTTATAAACCTAACTTTGACCTAACCAAATCGAATAATGGCATTAGCAATAAATATCGGCGCGATTGAGAATTTCCTTTTACAAATTTATTGAGAACTGTATTTGGCTTTAGTTATTAGCAACATAAATTATAAATATGTCTCCAACGCAAATTTAAATTGGTCCTGATGATAAATCGATCTCTAGCTCAATGTGGTGGTAGTAAGATTAAGGAAATTAGCATGAAATGAGTTTAAATCATTATATGCTTCTGAAGTGAATTGTAAATAAATGAAATATAAAAATCGTAGCCCAAACAAATAACTACTAATCTAATCACTAATTAGACATCGTTATATGAACATGTCTTATAGTAATAGCTAAAAACAAAGAATATATTGTAGTCATTGCTATACATGAGCGTTTCGTTTTGTTTCATGGAGAATCGTTTACAACGGACGAAAAGCTCTGTCTTCATACCTGCGATTAGGCAACTCCAAGTGTACTTTCAAGAGATCATAAATGAAAAAAGAATTTTCAAATATGTACCACATAGTAGATTTACCTACAAACATATATGTGAACGCCTGTACATAAATAATACCTCGTTTATTATAGGTATTCTTATTGTTCATTTAGCAAAAGGTTTTGGACGAGTAGATTCGGTAACATTTTTAAACCACATTTGTATCCTTCTAATTTCAGTTTGAATGTTTGTGTTCACTTCACGGCCTTGAGTTAGAATAAACCGGTTTCCACGAAATGTTTGTGCTTTCGGTAACTGGGATGAACAATAGAATAATTATTATGCGATAGGCTTAGCGATAAAGGATTTAATATTTACACAAACAATTTTGTATTATTCGATTGTTCTGAATTAACTACTAATCATGTATAGTTTTATACTTTCGATATAGAGTGTGATCATGGGAATAATTTTATATCAAATAATAAAAAGTTTCCGGGAGACATAGACTCGATTAACGTAATGCTGATTTCAGACGGTTCAAACAAATGAAATCAATTTGGTTGAAAGGTACAGAACTTAAATGAAACGCTAATATTCAATGATATTCAACGAATCAAGTTTATGTTTATATGGATCACGTAGATCACGATGATGAATAGTCTATGCTTGAGGGAAGCCGCGAGAAATCTCCAGTTTATTTATATAACAAATGCAATTCGGGATATAAAGCTCAAACAACAAACTACTACCTAGTAATCTTATCTTTATAAAAAATTAGCAAATGAACTACTATATAAAATATCTGTTCTAGACTCTTCCAGTAAAGTAACGAGCTAGTTTAGCGCGACACGGATTCTGTGTAACTATCAAACTACCGACCTCAACAAATCCGGACGAATGGGGTGAATGTAAAACGGGGGAAATAATGTTATCGTGGCCGGCGTTGACTTTCAGACAGGCGGAATACGAGGTGAGCTTTGCGACAACAGCTTCGTGAACATCGTGTTATTACTTTTATGCCTCTAGAAAACTTGTAAGATTATATAGCTTATTAATATAATATAATATAATATAATTAAGGAACAATCTGTGGAAGAATATTAGGAATGGTATAAATCGCCCAGTATCATACGTAACTTTTTCTTTTGTTCCTCCATATGGAAATCAACTGGGAACGACCCAAATTGTGATTTCCTTCCATAGTCTATTTGTATACGTCGGCCGTATTTATTATTGAATGCCAAGATTAAAGATATGACATTTGTTAAGACACGCTGTCCATATTTACATTATTGATTTTCATCTCTTGCTAAATTGGTCACTCCAGTACCAAACCGACAAGTTGAATTAGATAATTCACTCAGTGAGGATAAGTTCACCGAAGTACAAGGCGGAACAGGCAACATTATATTGTAGCAAGACTTTTACAGACAACAGATTATGTTATACAAAAGCACATGTTTATAACCACAATACGAAAACTACTTGTTCTACGCACTTTCAAGAAACAAGGCCTGACTCATATGGTGTCCTACTATGGAGAACTTTTCGATGTGCAATATTATCCCCGTAAGCGACCAGGGACACAGAATACACAGGCAAAAGCTACATAAACCTACATCGCGCTTGCGAAGTTCAGGGTACTACTAAATATAGTATATACAAGTTCCCAAATACAATTCTCGCTAAGGTTTGCCAGGCGTACCATACCTCATCTGGACGGAAGATATTCCTTATGCGTTGAAGGAGCATACCCCCTAACACTCCTTCATCTACTTACTGATTACTAGTATAAAATGCCTTCCATACGTATTATATTGAAGTAAGACTATACGAGAAAACACTAATTCATAAATTTCTTACGATAGGCACACATACATTGTATAATTAAATCATAACCACATTAAGAACTACACTATAGGGGGTTTCCTCATAACATTTATGTTGGATTAAGGTTCCCCCCACAGGCCCGTGAGCGAATTTCGACATAATTCGTACAAATTAGACAACAATCCTCGTTTAAAGGCATTAAGAGTGGGAGAGAGAGCCTCGCAAACTTATAATGAAATTCACGAGCAATAAAACTTCCCTTTTGACTAACCCCCAGATATACATTTGCCGCGCAGGGATGGTTCGCCAACGATTATAAATTGCAAATTTGAAAAGTGAATAGGCATTAGAAACATGCTATGCTAGATACATTTAACATAACCTATTTCATTACTTTAGTTTTTTTTATCGATCAATGTTATTTTAGATGTATTTGTGCCAATTTGTACACTAAATCACTTTAACTTACGAGTAGGGATAGCTCACGCAATTTAGGAATTAAAAAAAGACTTCTCATAGTTGAATGTGTACACATGCATATTGGAATAGTATGTTTAATGGAATGATCAGTTGTTCCGAGTGTGCCGTACAATCTTAACTGCTTTTGCAGAGACAGAAAAATATTTACTATAACTGAAGCCCGTTGGTGCATTGCAAGAACTATACTCTAGTTCTTGCAATAAAATATTACAACTCTCGTCTCAGATTCTTGGTATAATAACGATAGCTTAGTTATCGTTATTTGACTAACGTCAAACAACCAGACCTCTTGTGGCATCTCGGAATGACACATGTTATTAACGTATTCTAAAATAAACTCTTTTGAATATAATTACAGAATATTGAATCTGTAATGAAAAAACACTGGTAAGTTATTTTCTTTTCACAATTCAATCAAATCAAAATCCATTGGTATATGTAAAATATCTTAAACTCGTAGGGACACCATAAATATCACTGAATACATTCATCACAATATTTCCGGCACGGTAGATATGACATGGCGACAGGACAGCCCTGCGTTTGTGTCAAATTATGAGACGGGAGCGTAGCGTCGGCCAGACAAGCTTCAAACTTAAACAAAGAGTCTAACTTCCATTAAATCTTTCGCAACAAAGTTCTTCGGTCCCCGAGATGATTCTTACGTTTGCGTGAGATACTTGCGTATCTTGTTTCTGAATGCAAGAGAAACTATATCCTCCTGGAAATCATAGTCGACGGTGTATTGCTAAAAAGAATTTTATGCGTAGTAACCATTCACTAGTACAAGATAAGCTACATTAACAACTAATATTTCCAAATGAAGTTAATCCATAAGCTGTAGGAACTTTCGTATTTCCCGGGACAAAGGCATCCTTTATTCGTCGTAAATGTCGATGTATACCAAATATCAACGCAAGTGGTTCCACCCCAAGACCATGAGCAATGGACATAATAATGTGCTAATAGACTGGAATGCAAACATTTAAATATTTATTTAAAAAATAACAATATGGATATAATAAAAAAAAGTGAATTTATTTATTTATTTCTAAGAAGTATTTACTTTCCTCTAAGCTTTAATGAAAACAAATTTGATACTACATAAACTTTAAGTAAGAAAAATATTCCGCCACATTTTTATGAAGTTAAAAATGTTGTTCGTGCAATTTACTTGTTTACTCGGATAAAGTAAATTCCATCTGCAGACGTGTTCTGTTTTGCAACTCTGCATCTGGAATTTCATTTCAGATTATGAGGTGGATAAGATAACAAAACGAAACATTCATTGAATTCCCTTTTAATTGCACAATGCAGTACACTAAGTAAGAGTTAGAGAACGTAATATTTATACATAATACGCTATTTCAATATAGACAAAGGAATTGGGAAATTATATTCATACTGAGAGTATGTTTGTTCTTTTTTACGTGCTTTGGACGCAGGCAATGAGATTTACTGACACTTGGCGTGAGGTGACAAGTGTCATTTGTGACCCCAAAATGCTGGTTAAATTAAAAGGACAGGTCTATAAATCTATCATTAGACTTGTCCATTTGTATGACAGTGAAGCGTGGCCTGTACTTGAGCGACACAAGCAAGAACTTCGCGTGCCACGTAGATGAATATGCTGCGATGGACGTGTGGAGTGACGCGGAAAGACCGTGTCAGAAACTACCGGATCCGCGGTAGTTACATGTCCGTGACATAGCAGACAAAGTGCAAGTGTGTCGCTTACGCTGGTACGGCCACGTTTTACGGAGATCGGCTAATTATGTGGGGAACAAATATGTAGCCATACCGCCTCCGTCAGGTCCCGGTCGAAGGGGAGGGCCCAAGAAATGTTAGCTTGCCGTTGTGAAGGATGACATGACAGGCGTACCAATGGCCTCAAAACGGGGGATGTAGCGAACCCTGGGCGTCGGAGTGAACGCTTCAAACGCAACTGGGATTTACCGCTCGGATGATGATGATGATGATAATGATGATGGACGAATGAAATGAGCTTAATAAGATTCCTTTCAACATTGAAATACATGAGTTTCTGCAAAATATGAAGCGTATCCAGGCTTGGGACCAGTTTAAACCTAACCGATCATAAAAGGTAGATAACACTATTGTACTCCAAAGCATAGACAAACATGGTATTTTTAATTCAAAGTAACAAAGAATGTTATTTCAATTGCCATTAACCGATTTATTCAGCGCGAATTACTATCCTAAATATAACAACCGTTTCAATATAAACAAATAATGTGCTTGTAGGCGACTGAAAACTTTCTGTTAATTGCGCTTTGAACGTTTGCGGCAAATACCGATTTATTTAACGATATATATTTAACCAACTCTTGTTGTTAAAAAACCATTACACTGAGGGTAACAGTAGAACAAAACAGCAAAGCTAAACTTGCATATACTTAGGCTGGTGTGCACCGACTTTTAACCGTTGGTTAAAATAAGATAATCGCCAAAAAAGTATGGAAAAAACAGTGATTATTTTTGGTTAACCGTCGGTTAAATTTCAGTGCACACCAGCCTTAGGCTATAATCGGTTAGTTTCTGTTTTCCAAGCCCTAAAGTGAACTGACATCTAAGAGTGCTAAGAAGCTCGGCTTTAATCTTAAGATAAAAACGTATGCATAATAATAATTTAACATTACTAAAAAAGGGAACGATTTCATAGAAATATCTAAATGTAAATCGAATAACTTAGTTTTTGTAGTAATGCTAAGTCCGTCGTCATTAACCGACATACACTCTACACACACACATCCTACACTCAATCGGGCAACTTGTTTGAACGCGAGGCAATCAATCAAACATAATACAACGTTAGCACACGAGAATCACATTAGTTGCACATAACTGGTTTTACTATTATGCGGGTATTAATTATCTAGGGTGAGGTAGATTGCCGCAGAATATATAGGTTATCGACACGTTACGAAATGCACTATTGATACGGAAAAAGCTGTGTGTCGTGCCTATTAAATGAAAATACATAAATTTTTCTGTCGTCTTTATGTTTTAGGTGAAACATTATTTATTTTACCTAAAACATAAGGAGTTATTGCAACGGTTAGGGAGGGAGCATTCCCGTGTAATGTAACAATGGAATATTATAAATTATCTTAAAACCGTTAAAGAGGGCAAATGATCCCCCTTTGCCCTCTTTCATGTTTTAAGGAGCGCGCGCTGGAAGAGGTCTACCTACCGAATCAAACTTAATTAAACCGTCTTCAACTTCTAGTCTATTTTAAATCCGTTGCTTCATGTATCCTGTTTCATGATACGTTCAACCGCCGTCGCTCTTATAAGCGTAAAAGAAAGGGCTGTCGCTCTAGGACCGAATGTGAACAGAAGAATAAGGGTGACTCGTACGTGCTTCAATAAACTTGGGATACTTTCTTAATTTTTATGCACCACTAATATAATAAAATAATCAAAAGAAACACATCTAATTCCGACCAGGAATACAGCATTGCTATAAATGCGTTTTTAGTAATAACATATTTTCGTAATTGTTTACAAATAAATTAACACTATTAATTGCCAACAAGCCAATATCGCTACACTCTATACACAGTCCACAGGATGTTTGCAAGGGATTTATTAATGAGGTTCAAGTTGTAAGATAAACATTAATTTAAACAGTAAGCGGGTGTATGCACAGAAGTTAAACATCTATAAACATATATGTACATGTTGGTATAAACGAAGGGAGCAGAAGACTTGGTGCGGAGTTAACAAACCAAAGTATTTAAAGTTTCACTAAGGGAGAGGTGGTCAGTTTAATGTGTTTATGAAGGATTAAATACCTACATGTTACGGTATCGATCAGAAGTATGAGTTTTGCTTTTGCAAAACCCATTTCATCACTTAAATATTACACTTTCGGTAAATTCCTGTTATCTTTGTTTTTTTGAGTATGCACTGTCAGAAACAACTCCATGTTTTCTTCGAAAAGTGATTGTATAACAAACTTCGATATTTATTTAAAAAAACCCTGAGATAGACAAATAAAAAGAAAAATAATATTTAGCTAAAATGCCACTGGGGAAGTTCTTGCTGCTTCTTGTCTTTAAACAGCGATAAGTAGTTGCAAAGCAAAGAATAGGAAAACAGAGACAACTATTTTTGAGAAAAATGACGTATTACATTTCTTTAAGTATGGAAAAAATAAAGTATTTGAAAGAAAAAAGTATTTTCCAAAATGTTATTTATTTCTTCTCTGGGAGATACTATTTTTGCGTGCTTTTACATACTAACAACTTTTCATTGTCCTTAATTTTTTGTAAGCTATCTTTACATTCCCAATTTTAATTTAAATAAACAAACAATTCATTTTTTATTCATTTTATAGATGTCCTATTCCTTTGTTCTCGCCATTTTAGATTCATTACTGAATGAACTCTTTCAGTGAAAGTTGGATCGATAGTAGTTAAGTAATTATACATAAAAGTATTTCCATTTTACATACATACATACATAACTTCACGCCAGGTCCCTTGCGGGGTAGGCACGAACAACAGAGCGCCACACAGGCCCATTCTTACACACCTCACTTGCTTCTTCTTCATTTCCATTTAACGCATCAAAATAAATATTGGAAATAGAGCATTTCCAAATACTTTTATTTTTATACAGTATAAAGTATATTTACCAAAAATAAAGTAGGATACGTTATTACAAAACATGGTTGGCCTGATGCATGCATGACCTTCAAAAATCTTCTCTTGTGGAACATGTTTTGAACAAAAAATAATTGACTTTGTGGTGACGCTTTTAATATGATATGTATAAGAACCTCGAATACCTCAACTGTTAAATATGTCACTTTAATATATTTCTAAATAAAAAAATATCAGTTTTACAATAAAATGCAGCTATCTATATACATACATATTATCAAGCCTGTTACTATGGGAATAGGCGGAAAGGATGGATTTCCACTTGTGACGATCCTGACAAACAACTATCTACATATTATGTGTTGTAATCGTAATTCCTAGTGCTTTTGTTACTAAACTAGGATGATAACACGTGTACACTAACATTCTCATAAACCAAACTCAGAGTTCTGACTAAGACTCTATTTATAATTATTCCAAGAACGCAATTCTTCTAAATTATTGCCTCAATACCGCATTCAGTGTAACAAACAAGGGTAACATTGTCAGCGTTAAAAAAGTTAAAGTATTATACATATACATAAAAATAACATTTCCGGTTATTATTGTTTAGTGTCACCATACTAAATTGACATTTCAGCAAAATACAAGTTCATTGATTAACAAAAGATATTTTTAATTGCTGGGTTATTCCTCTACGTCACCGGATTAGTTTATATATATATGTCCACTGTCTACTTTAACACCTGTATTATAAATTCCAGGGATGAACTTTAAATTGTCTGTACCTGAGGAATAAATAAATTTTATGTATTTTATTTTTCAATATACAAGATATATATACGAATGAAATTTGAATACAAAAAGTCGAACAAAGCGGCACGTGTCAAATTATAACTCGTTAAAATTCGTACAATGTCTCCTTTCACAGAATCCTAAGTGTAAAACTATCTTTGAATAATAAAATCCATTATATATACTTTTTTTAGTATATTTTGTACAAGAATATAATATCTAATATAATAAACTAAAAATAAACTAAATTAAATAAAACGAATTATAAATTAATATCAACTAAAATTGAGGCCGCAGTACTATAAACTGAGGACAGAAAGGCAGGTAGTGCTGTGTCAGAAATTTTGCGTATGCCCAAGCCTCCTAACCGTATTGGTAAGGATGCTTGGGTCCATGATCGATCTTCCAAAGGTATTTTTATAATGGATATTAAAGTTTGTCGAATATTTGATTTAAGGACACATTTATTATTGCTTGTTATTATATTGTGGGGAAAAATCCAGATATTGGATTTCACACTGCGGGACCGTTGGAGGAGTGTGGAGACTCGCTACTGGGGTGGACACGCGTTTCCGCCATGCCCTTCCCAGCCGAAAACAACCCCCTGAAAACCTTTCCAGTTCCTTTCTTGTCAAGCTTATACCGTGTCACGGAAACCTCAACGAGCAAACACTTAACTTTGTTAAACTATGGAATTCATAAGAACTATATAAATTATTAAAATTAAAAAATATCGATATTTGATACGGATAATTATTATTCATATCGACGTTAATCACGTACAATTTTTTAAAACCTGACAGAAATTTTATTTATCCAGATAAAGTTAGAAAAAGACAGAGATATTTTAACAGACACCTAAACGTATTTAGGTTCATCAGACGAGTTACCTAATATAAAAACTGTCTGTATTATGCATATTGAGTTAGAGTACGTCCAAAGAGGGTACCCCAGGTTAACAAATTAGTTTTTCATTGCCAAATTAAGATATACACCTGAAAAACTATTAGTTTCTTTCATCTCTTTATGGTTGTGTTGTATAAAATAATATTTTGATAAGGTGTGCAATAAAAAGACAGTTGTTTTATTATATTACATCTTGAAATTTACTAAATAACGATATATTTCATCAAGTTTATAAGTTATGCTTAGTAACTTATAAACTTAATAATCATCAAAAAATAAACGTCTATTTTAATTCATATAATTATCTGAAAGCACAATATACTCCTGATCCAGGTGACAAGTCTCAAGTTATTAAACACGAAATATTGTTTACACAAGAGATATTGGCAAAAGGAACGTTACATATTCACGTTTCGCGCTGTACACTATTATATGGTAAACGTACAAACAGGCATCGTCCAACAGTCTAGCTGTGATTATCATAACATAACAATAACGCCCAGTGTTCGCCAACAAAGCCCCGCACCATAGAAGCATAACTTCCGAACAACAAACAGGGGGGGGCCACCTACCGTGCGTTTAGACAATGTAAACTACTTACAAACAGTCATTATGAGCATGCCTTTATACCAGTTGCAATCCAAATATGAAGCCATACCTTAGTGATATATTTTTATAGTATTATTGAAATAGTATGTTCTCTATTTTTTCAATACTCCATATTAGTCAATTCTGATACACATCCTCTGTCACATCACATATGTTGATATGTGATGTGACAGATTTATTCTTTATTATACACACAATTTATGTCATAAAATAGTAATGATGTAAAAAAGCGAGCTTCACCCCAAAAAGAGCTTTCTTACATTTGCATATCTGAATCATCATCTTCATATTGTCCTTCACACAATCACAATTATACTGTAGTTAATTATAATAAATAGGCAGGCCGTCAAATACACATATTGTATATCACCAATCCATGTTACGTTTATGTCATTGGTAAATATATAACGGACTACTTACTACACTGGGGCTGATACAAGACCCCTTAACATCAACGAAAAGTTTAATTATGCAATTTATCATGCTAGTAATCGAACCCGGAATTCTGCATTCCAGTGAGCTAGGCGGGTAACGGCTTAGTCCACTCAACTACAGAGGTAATCAAGTAAATAAACTTATCAATTGTATGATTATCAGATTCATCCTAAGAGTTCTCCTATGTCTATAAAGTGGCTTAAAACTGTGCTCAAAGTGGAATGGGCAGATAGTTATCATTAAATCAAAACTCTTTATAATTATTATATACTTTACATTCTATATTTTGCGTTAAAATTTTTAATTTTACTTCAAATTTCTTTGAGCAAACAAAAAAGAATTTCTTTATGGCTATGGCTGTAATAATAAATTTAATAGCTCTTTGAGTTCATCCTTCCATTATTTCTTGGGGACCGGTCGTTAATAATGTTCAAAAACAATTATATTAAACTGTCTCTATTTTTTATATTTATAGACTAGTTCGATAAAATTAATTTCTAAAGGATAGATAACAACTTCAATTCTGTGAAACGCGGAACAATAAAACTCCCACAGATATACCGTCGATAGCTGGTTGAAGAGGATACAGGTAATAAAACTACAAGAGTTCTATTAATTAGTACAATAAATTAGGAGATAAAAACCAAGGCAGAGGTACGAGGAACGGTACCAAGATAGGTATCGAAGTACTAGCAACAGTGCTGTTGCGAGTAATTTGTCGTGTAAGCAATGTAGGGCTGTCACAGATCAATAAATTAATGTAGCTATATAATTTATACATAATATTAATTCACTATAGAAAAAAAATGTTGCCGATTTTCAGTGCAAACCTTCCTTCTGGCGTGATACCAAAACGACTCGATTTTTTGTGTATCTAATTTAAAAACTGTTTAATTAGCAGGTAATAATATACACTAAAATAAACAATAACATTTTTTTAAAGTTTGATTTATAGATAAAAAATAACTAAAGCTTGTCTAAAACATTTTATTTACCTGTTTATGCTAATTATCAAAATATTTATAAATTTATATTGATCGGCTATATACATAACAGGTAAAAGTATTTGCATCTATCTACCACTCAATCTTTCTTAATTGGTAGGTTAAGTAAGGATGGCAAATTTTGAGTGATGTGGCACCACGTGAATACATTTATTTATTTATTATTTATATTAAGACAAAGAAGCTAAATTCTTATATGTTTTATAACTATCGTATCGGTATTACGTTTAAAGAAACTAAATATTTAGTATGATTTAATAATATACTACTCGTATATTTTTCTTAGGATTAAGTAGTTTGAATTATTCTCATTATTTATTTTTTATTATTGCTTCCTACATTTTTCTGTTGGTTGCACTTTATATTTTAATCTTTGTATATATACGTTTTAGTAATTATTTGCCTTTTTTGTGTTTAGCCCCGGTCGCCTGTCATATGTGGTTTAGGTAGGAGGTGGGCACTACTGACCTATGTTCAATGTCATCAGAAATTAATCAACACTAACTAGAATAAATAATAATACATTTTTGAAATCAATTTATTAACATTTACACATCTAAAACATAGCATACTTTTTCTTACGTAACGCGTCTAAAGCACTTTCTAGAATTGATAAAAGCGTGAATACTAACTAAAATCCAGAACTTTGCTAAATCTGCTCACATTTGAAGGTTTTAAATCAAATATCGAGTATCAATAACCTATTTGCTAAAGAAAAAAAGACTAACTACAAGCGCCAGCCCTATGTAAGTGGGACAGGGCGATAGCTGGTGGCGAGCGGAGAACGCCAAGCGAGCGTTCGATCGCCGAGACGCGTTTGGGTCGTTCACCCGGCGTACACAACGGACGGTGCTTGCTAGCTTTGGACCCAACACATTGCATTTTATTACCGAGAAACGGCTGACGAATAGTTTCACAAGTGATGTATTGGAAATAATGATACTTCACAATTTTATGGCAGTTATACCGAGAACAGCGAACGCTTTGAAATCAATTATTATTAGAACTTTAAGAATCTTAGTACGCTTTTCTTTTTATTAAACTTCGAGATACGTTCGTTTGCTTTACAGATAAAATTATAACAGGTTTTGTTATGCTTTAAAAAACGATGTTATTTTGAATATCAGTTGATAACTTTTTATTTCGAGTGTTCTTTAGAAAATATTGATGACGAATTGTATGAGTTCCGTACTGTTAATGTAGTTTGGTTGTTAGAAGGTAAACAGGCAAACAACACAAATCTGGTGAATATATTATAGTTTGTCGAGTTCAAAGAAATTAGCGTATAAATAATGTGGTAAATAGTATGTAAGTAAAGTAAAATATAAAAATTAACATAATCATTATCATGACACACGTCTCTGCTTGATTTCAATGAACTCCGCATGATGTGAATAGATCAATAATCCCCCCTTGTAGCATCGTGTTTCTGTCAACGACCTAATACGAGTTTGCTTGTATTTGTTTATTAATTTGCCAATAAATTGAGGCTAAATATGAATGCTCAGCGTGTCGTACGTATTTCAATGCTGTATTCTTATTCTTCTGACGGGTGGTTTCGAACTTCCCAATAATTCTGCCCTGACTCGTGTTTCAACTATTTAAGGGAACAGACAGTATACTAATCACGCTATTTCAAATGTACGCTACAAGAAAATATTTACCTGTGCTGTCAGCATGTAGTACTAAAAATAACAGCTTAACATCAGAAAATTACCTTAATAGTTCATTCTAACAGGCCAGGCTTCAAAGCCGATGTCACTTCAAACGCGATAGTCGATAACATTGCTTTCAGAGGAGCTATATTCAAATAATTTCGCTTTCTTCGCAAATTGTTCTTGTACATATACATGTAATGTGTGTGTGTGTAGCGTATTGTGTGTGATTTTAATATTCACTTGTTAAAAGGTCATCATTAAACATGCACGTTCTCTCGGAGACCAAATGACGCCGCCATGATTGATCGTTCGAGCACAACATTCATCACGTCTGTACGAGAGACCACATCACGCGCCGCGTACGGGTAATAGCCAATCAATGTACAGCGCCGGGCCCTCAGTGCTCAATAGTCTCGCTGAAATGTTTGCTCGTATATAATTGGTATGACATGCTACAGGGAATTTTCCAAATAAATATACGCAATGACTGATTGCTCCACGTTGGGCGCCACTTTAGTGGTTTAGATATATAAGCTACTATAAGAAATAACGGATGTTCGAGATAATTTTATATTTTACATTGCATATCAAGAAATTTCTCATAAAGTGGACATAGCGAAGTGTCTTATTTAACAGCGTTATAAGAGACAGAATGCGTTTTTAGATCGATTTCTCAATTATTTTTACAGTAGTTATACACACTTTATTGCGGTGAAAAAAATATATGTCAATCTTGATCATATTTCTGACGTAAACTTTGTACTCGGAACGCATTTGCGATAAATTTTCTCGATAGAAAATAATTGCAAAGTAACCTCTAAACGAGTTATTTAATCTTCGTTATTGTTATTACTGTTAATCGTACATCGATAAAATAAATAACAGTAACATATCATATTATAACAAATACAATTATAGAGTTTTATTCGGTTACTTAACTTAATTTGGAAGTAATTAATTATTTTATTAAAAATGACTGCAAAAATCCCGCCTGCCGGTCCCAATGTATGGAATTTGTTAGATCGCTTTAGAGCGTCGGCTAATATGCACGCGCTGCTCTTCTCCACGACCGCCATTGAAAAATAATTTTAAATAAACGAAGGAGCAATAATAACAAGAATTTTGAAACGGTCGCGCTATACTTATTTGGCTTATACGGTAAAGGTCTGGTCTAAATCACTAGTTGTGTGGGTTCGAACCCTACTAGTTTCACTTGATCCAGAAGATTTTTTTTTTATAAGAAAGTTGATAAAATGCTCTTTTTCTCTTCGTAAATAATTTTATAAAATGCCATAAAAATACTTTTCAAAATTTTTATATTTCATTTCATTTGGACTTTTATGCTATTGACAATAAAATTTTTACCTTACCGGTAACATTAAAATTCTAAAGCGCCATCTATGTTTCTCAATAGAAATGACGTAGACACATGGATAGTTAGAAATATGAAGTTTCGTTGTTCAAGTTGAGTGCTTGCTCCATTTTCCTTTTCTAACAATTTTTTTTATTTAGCCCTATTATGTTTTTAACACGCTTTTATTAGCTTCACCTGTATGTATGTATGTATGTTTGTAACCTTCCCCTTTGAGCTCGATTTTGTCCTACTTTTAACGATCAGATTTAATTCAAAGTTTGAACACCTGTCAAAGGTCGATGACAATGCAATAATATGGTACCATGGAGCTGATCTGATGATGGAGTCGGAAGGTGGCCATAAGAACTCCTGTACTAAACAAGATAAACGCGTCGTGTTTAGGCTCGTATGTTTATATCGCGTGCCAATGCAATAATATGGTACCATGGAGCTGATCTGATGATGGAGTCGGAAGGTGGCCATAGGAACTCCTGCACTAAACAAGATAGACCCGTCGTGTTTGGGCTCGTATGTTTATATCGCGTGACAATGCAATAATATGGTACCATGGAGCTGATCTGATGATGGAGTCGGAAGGTGGCCATAGGAACTCCTGTACTAAACAAGATAGACCCGTCGTGTTTGGGCTCGTATGTTTATATCACGTGACAATGCAATAATATGGTATCATGGAGCTGATCTGATGATGGAGTCGGAAGGTGGCTACAGGAACTCCTTTACTAAACAAGATAAACGCGTCGTGTTTGGGCTTGTTTTACTTGTCTTAGTTAGCACTCTGCTGCTACATGATATGCAGAATCTCAAAAGCTTATATTTAAAATTTAATTTAAAAAAACATTAACATTTAAAAAATAACAACTAAAAATGAAAAATAAATAATAGTTTAAAAAAAGGCGCTCTTTAAGATTTTAAAGAAGAAGAAAAAGCGCATTGAATACACCCCACGCTTTTTTTAAGACCCCATTCATCAGAAACCAAATTTATTAAATTTTATTTTCTGTTTTTTAGTTGGATTTTTTATGAAAGCGTGGTTTTTTTTTAAACTATTATATATATCTATTATTATTTATTTTATAGTTCTTATCTATACAGATAAATAAAAGTGAAGTGCCTGTTTGAAATCTCAAAATAAAGTCTAATATAATCGGACCAGGAGTTTCCGAAAATGCTATTTATAGAATTTTTGTCTGTCTGTCTGTGTGTCTGGATGTTCCGGCTAACCTCTGACACAGCTGGATCGATTTTGACGTAATTTTCATTGGCAGATAGCTGATGTTATAAGAAGTAACTTAGGCTACGTTTTTAGGGTTCCACGTAAAAAAATCCACAAGTATATTTGTCTCACTGTTTGTTATCCTTTTATGGAAAGCCTATTGAGCCGATTTGGCTGAAACTGAGTACATATGTTATGTTAATACCGAGGGTGGCCAAGAACTACTTTTTATCCCGAAAAATGAGATTTCCGAGATGAAAATATATTTAGCCGAAGGTCTAAATGATCAAACGGCTGAATGGCCCAAATGGTCGAATTGACCGAAATTACTGAAATGGCTGGAATGGCCCAAATGACCGCAATCGCTAAAATGGCCGAAATATCTGAAATGGCCGAAATGGATGAAGTGGCCCAAATGACCGAAATGGCCCAAATGGCCGAAATGACTGAAATGACTCAAATGGCCGAAACAGCTGAATTGACTGAAAAGGCCGAAATGTGTGAAATGGCTAAAATGGCCCAAATGACCGAAATGTCTGGAATGGCCCAAATAACCGCAATGGCTGAAATGGCCCAAATTACCGAAATGACTGAAATGGGCGAAATGGCTGAAATGGCCCAAATGGCCGAAATAGCTGAATTGACTGAAAAGGCCGAAATGTGTGAAATGGCTGAAATGGCCCAAATGACCGAAATGTCTGGAATGGCCCAAATAACCGCAATGGCTGAAATGGCCCAAATGACCGAAATGACCAAAATGACCCAAATGACCGAAATGGCCCAAATGGCCGAAATAACTGAATTGACTGAAATGGCCCAAATGACCGAAATGACCAAAATGGCCTAAATGACCGAAATGGCTGAAATGGCCCAAATGGCCGAAATGGCTGAATTCACTGAAGTGGCTGAAATGGCTGAAATGGCCCTAATGTTTGAAATTACTGAAACTGCCGAAATGTCCGAAATGACCAAAATGGCCCAAATGGTTGAAATGACTGAAATGTCCGAAGTTGCCTAAATGGCCAAGATGGCTGAAATGGCCCAAATGGCTGAAATGGCCGAAATGGCCCAAAGGGCTGAAATGGTTGAAATGACTGAAATGGCCAAAATGGCCTAAAAAGCCCAAATGGCCGAAATGACCAAAATAGCCTAAATTGCCAAAATGACCCAAATGGCTGAACTGGCCGAAATGGCTCAAATGGCTGAAATGACCGAAATGGCTGAAATGCCCGAAATGACCAAAATGGCCTAAATGACTGAAATGGCTCAAATGGCTGAAATAGCCAAAATGGCCGAAATGGCCCAAATTGCTGAACTGACCGAAATGGCCGAAATAACCGTAACGGCCTAAATGGCCAAAATGACTGAAATGGCCCAAATCGCTCAAATGACCGAAATGGCTGAAACGGCTGAAATGACTGAAATGGCTGAAATGGCCCTAATGACCGAAATAGCTGAAATTGCCCAAATCGCCGATATAGCTGAATTGACTGAAATGACTGAAATGGCCGGAATAGCTGAAATGGCCCAAATGGCGGAAATAGCTGAAATGACTCAAATGGCCCAAATGTCCCAAATGGCCGAAATGGATGAAATGATTAAAATGGCTGAAATGGCCCAAATGGCTGAAATGGCCCAAATGGCTAAAATGGCCCAAATGGCTAAAATTGCCCAAATGCCCTAAATGAACGAAAAGGCTTAAATGGCTGAAATGACCGAAATGGCTAAAATGGCTGAAATGGCTGCAATGGCCCAAATGACCGAAATGGCTGCAATGACTGAAATGGCTGAAATGGCCGAAATGGCTGAAATGGCCCAAATGGCTGAAATGATTGAAATGGCCCAAATGGCCGAAATGACCGAAATGGCCGACATGGCCAAAAACACTAAAATGGTTGAAATAACTGAAATGGCTGAAATGACTGGAATGGCTGAAATGGTCCAAATGTCCCAAATGGCCGAAATGGCTGAAATGATTAAAATGGCTGAAATAGCCCAAATGGCTGAAATGGCCCAAATGGCCGAAATGGCTGTAATGGCATAAATGGCTGTAATGGTATAAATGGCTGAAATTATTGAAATGGCCCAAATGGCTGAAATGATTGAAATGGCCCAAATGACCGAAATGGCCGACATGGTCAAAAACACTGAAATGGTTGAAATGACTGAAATGGTCGAAATTTCTGAAATGACTGATATAGCCCAAATGGCCCTAATGGCCGAAATGGCTGAAATGGCTTTAATGGTCCAAATGGCTGAAATGGCTAAAATGACTGAAATAGCCCAAATTTCAGCAAATCGTTCCAGTAGTTGTTCCCTGAAAACGGAATAAACAGACAGACAGTTTCTTTCGTATTTATAATATTAATAGGGATAATAGGGAAGGGCTAATATGAATTCATTGTTATTCCATAATACAATGAAATAATTTTAATAAAATTTACCTATCTAAAAACTAATATCATTAAAATATTTTTACTGTATCAAATTTAGTTAGAAAAAGTGAAAAAAAGAACTAATTTTATGGGGATCGAATCTTATACCTCCTCACCACCAGATTATTAGAATACCATTAGGCTAAACATTCTTAGTGTTACATGTCGAATTTTCAATAAGTATTATCCATGTGAACTCCTCTCACTTTAGGATGTGAAACACCGATTTGAATTAGGGTGTTCACCTAAGACAGTGCTACGATAATTTTGAATAATAACCTATTAGTTATGACTGGTTTGGAAGATTGAAGTATTATTATATTGTAAGTATAATATTGCAATACACGACGATAATTCAGTGAAGAGTTACAGAATTAAAAAAGCGCTAAATAAGGTGTTAAGCGCTGAAAAATAATTTACGTAAAGAAAAAAAAATTAACACTGAAAGCGCTAATTTGGCAACACCGCAAGCCGCGCAAAGGAACTTCATTCGAATAAAAACTAAATAACAATATTATGTTATGTAAATGTAATTGCAGATAATCAATGCTGTTATTTTTGTATAACAGTAACAGGACTAACGATATTTAAAGTGACCTGTTATTACGCTATATCTATCTCTACCAAAACTTAGTAATAAATGTAGTTTAATAAGGATCCAGATCGTGTGACACCGTTTACCCAGTCAAAAATTTGATAGTAAGTTCCTCTTAATTTCTTAAGAGATGGCTACCGCCCATGGACATTTGCACAGATGCAAAGTTCGGCTCTAGGCAAGGAATAATATGAACTCATTGGTGTTCCATAGTACAATGAAATAATTTTAATAAAATTTACCTATCTAAAAAGTTCTTGGGAAAAAAAAAACGTAAAGTCTGAGAGGAGGATTTGAACCGTGTACCTCCTAGTTACCGTTGAGCATGGTAAGCCGTTGGGCTAAAGACGCTTAGGAATTTATGTCAAAATTTCAATAGGAATTACACATACAAACGGTCTATCTCACTTTAGGACAGTTTGTCTCGCTCTCGTGGGCTTTAGAATCAAATAAATTGAATCAAGTCGGCAAGGCGCGCGGTGCGCGTCGGTATGGTCAATTGCAATATTTCGCCACGGTCGAAGTTTTATTTGGCGCTGTTCCATCGAAGTAAACATCGGACGTGCGGGGTTGATTTTATGAAATGCCGATTTGAATTAGGCGTACATAGCCTCTTAACGTTAACACTTCATAATTTCGTTAGCGTGCTGCTGAGGATTGAAACCTCCATGTTACAATTAACGACGTAAGAAAAGTACTAGCCCGTATGATCAAAAAGAGCGGTATTTTTCGAGACAATCCGTGGCAATAGAAAAACAGATGGGTATTGGAGCTTTATCTGAATAAACTTTTTTTGTGAAACGATAAATAAATTTGGCATTCAATTAAAATATTTGTATAATATATTTATTCACTTGAATGTTATATTTCGATGTTGTTTATGTGACCCTACACACCTAACATATGATTTTAAAGTACAATGTTCATCTCCGTTATGTCGATTATGCTGCGTAGAATTCCATGAAAATCGGAAATCTAAATCCGTAATAAGAAACCAATAAGCATCCTTGTGTAAAACATCCAAACATACATATGAATTAATCTTATTGACACTAAGGGAAAAGAAAAACAGTTAAGAATTATAAGGAAAATACCGAAAGTAATTCGATTTATTAACCAACAAGTAAAAGGTGAAAAGTTTGGTCCATATTCGACTCGAACGTGGTTATTTATCATAATAAAGATAAACAAAAGTATATCGAAGATTTTTTTTGTCAAGACTTACTTATGTAACATATTTCTTGAGCAAACTTCTGTGGTGTATGCGAAAGTAACTGTTACTCGTCTGTTACGCATTCACGGAAAAACTACTGGACCAATTTGGTTAGATAGATAGACGGCGAATAGATAAGTAAAACTAGAACGGGTTGTAATAGGGGATGAAAGTTAAACGCTGCTATCTTTTAAGCTTTCACGGACAAACTAACAGGAATATCAGATCGATTTTGGTGTAATTTTGTTTAAATATAGTTTTAGTACCGAAAATGGATATACGTAAAACGGAGTTAATCGTCCGGGGATAAATAGTACTAAGATAAATCTTTAATACAATGTAACCTGTATTAGCGCCTGCTCTTTAAATAGGAGGTACGCGCTAGTTTGACTCGTAATGTACTTAATAAGATTTATTTGTCAGTGGAAAATTATTCGATGTATCAATTTAATATTTTGAACAAAGACCATCTATAAAGTAGACAATTAACTTGTTTTCGAGCTTTCGCCGAGGACGTTGATTCGTTTGAGTCATTTTCCATTGCGCAAACGCAATCATCGTGTTTACTTAGCCCAGTTGCTACATTAACGTTTGCACATAGTTTCTGACATACGTAACGCTAGATTTTATCATTTGAGTTTACCGTGGTGAGGTTAGGCATTTCCTTGATTGTTAAACTACAATTTAAAAAGAGAAATATCTAAATATTATTACACCAATTGCGTTATGTAGTGTATAAACCCTCTCAGATGAATATCAAAACCCGGTATCTTTACAATTTCACTTTGTACGTATATCTTTGTTTGTGTAATAGTCAAAAAGCCAACAGGCAAAGTATTGGGAAATAATAAGAAGATGTACTGCAAGCCGAAGAAACCAGATTAATTCTTAGATTCAGTTTCAGATACTTATATAATTTTATACTTTAATGATTATTTAGCCTAACATAGTAAATGTAATTTTTTGTACTGCTATTTTTGACAATAACGTATTATTATTATAAGTCATCCTTATATTTTATTTGTAGACTAGCAGTACTAATAGAGATCAATTTTGGAAGGAACTATGTATGAACTATGCATACAAAAAGTAGAGTGTAATTAAAAAAAATCAAGAGTAGCATACGATACATAACAAAAGGACAAAAAATACAATAAATTAAAGCACATAGGCATAGGCATACAGTAATTTTTAATTCCTAGGTGCGTGCGCAGAAGGTTTGCCGATAGCCTCATGATGTCACGCGTCGATGGTCAGTAGGGCTGACAAAAAAGGTTAGACATAAATTGATGTTGCAATAAAATTATTGTATATACTTTACATAAGTATATACAATAATAGTAAATAGTCATCGGCAAACCTTCTGCGCACAGTTCATAGGTATTGAAGCCGTAAACAGTAGTGGACCGACGACTTGCTTAAGGTCACCGGTAAGAGATTGATGAAAAAGGCGAGAGACCGGGATATATAGCGCAGACTTGGGGAGGCCTACGTTCAGCAATGGATAATAATTGGCTGAAAAAGAAGACAGGTATTAAAATATTAAATAATAACTTATTTGAATTATATAAATATAAAAATACTTAATAGGTATGTTCTACGTTTTCGCTACTGTGATACACATAAAAACATTAAACTATTATTTTACTTCAACATATTATTCAATAACTTTACCAAGTAAATATAGTTTAAGATTAAATAACTTCCAATAACAACAAAACAACAAGCTTAATTCGAAAAGTTTCCTGATGAAATCGTGACCTAGCCTTTAGACTTGGACAAGGCGGCCTTTGGAGTCGAATGCTAATACTAAACTCAATAATACCTCGGAAACTTATTTCATTCAAAAGTCGACGGTTAGACGTTGAAGTCGGCAAGTAAATAGGGCGTTGGGTGCACGTGCTACGATTCGCACCGGCCGCCAATTTCGAGATCGATCGTGAAAGTTTTCCTTTAGCGGAGTTCAGCGCTCGAACAATACTGCTTGAAACTCGACTCGCTTTGCATTTACAACTCTGAATGGAACATGTTGTTACACTTTATACTTCCTCGACGTTTCTATGCCGAAACATAATAATTCTTATGCAAAAGCATTCACATCATACATAACATTTGATAGATAGTGATACTTTTATAGCTAGCACTTGTGACTAGTAAGCGCCACCTTGCTAGTTTGGTATGAGTGCCTCCATTTATTATTAAATATTTAGACTCGTGAAGCTGTTATTTTGAAATAATGAAGGTACTTTTGCAACCATCTGTTGAGTTTGTGTGGTGGCGAGAATATTAGAACTAAAGTCATGTTATTTACAGTCATTTGTGGGATTCTTGTCGAAGTGATTCGAAATTTAGTATGCAATTATTATAAATGTTTTGACATAATTTAAGACCGACACTGTAAGAGCCAAATGTGTTTTTATTAGTAAACAAAGACTGTCAAAACCGCATACATAATACTGTAAAACATTCAAATAAAACAGTTCTACGTTGTTTAGTTGTATAAATCCGCACTATCAGTAGCCATAAAAACTTTTAGGGATCAGGTAGCATCTTTGGTGACAGCAATGTCCATTTGTGAGGGGAACTAATTTTCATCGATTGGTCGTAAACGTCTGCTGTGCTCTAGTAATAAAAAAATATATGTACTACTTCTATGGTAGTAGTACAATGGTGCATAGTACTACCTTCTCATTTTAAGACATGAAAATGTTTTGCTGATTTAATGTTTGTGTACAATAATGATTATTGTTTTTATATGTGGCACTTGACGACATAATATGTATTTAGAGTAAGCAAACATTACCGCAACAATCTAAAATAATGTCGATATAAAAGAACAGACGTGAGAGTGAGAACACCGTATTCTTATACTTTTTCAACATGATAGAAATAATTTCAATTGTTTAAAACATAGTAATTAATATGCTCTTTGACTCGTTTAAGACATATAATAATGTTACGAGTTACGGAACTCGAATTAAAATGCCATTGGAATTACTATAGAATTTATTAGAACTATACAAAAACGCATAACACAGGTACAAATATAACTGAACAAAACTTAGTACAAACGTAATGCATGATTCAATAACACGCGCAAAGTCCGTCACTATATAGATTATCGAATGTACACACGTCTTGCTCGTATCGTAATTGTCTCACCCCTCCGTTCGGGATTGCTTTATACTGTACAAATACAATAAGTCTCAACCGCATGGACTGAATTTCTAAGAATCACAACTAGCTAATGACTATCATAAAGATTACAAAACACAATAGACTGTTTTTCTAATTACAAATTTTAAACACAAAGTAAACAAAGAGGGCCAAATGCGATGCTACTTTGCAGATGTGAATTTGATCTTTGTCGGTCGTAACAATAACTTGGCTACAATAGTACAAAATATAGGCGGCTTGGGGTGTAATGTAATAGTTTAAAAATATCTCGATTTTAACTGTCAACTATCCTATTTCGGGCAGGTCCTTTTATGGGTAAAACTGTAAAAAATTATAGGTATTTAATAACAAAAAGTGCTACATTTCAAACTCGATTGACATCATCCGCTTTTTGAATTATAAACTTTTTTTTCTATAAACAGCTAGTTCTCTTATAAATGCCTGTGCAACCGGAACGGTTCCAACAAAAAGAAGTCAACGCAAAGTTAGTCAGTCCTCGAGCGCTACACAAAGCCACAATGCGGTAACAAGCACCGATGGCTTCCGTCGCTGTGCTGTTGATTGGTTGTTGAATTTGGCCGAAATTCTATACCGGAAAAATGCATGCCACTCCGTAATAAATAAATAAAAACTTCGTTCCAGCTTTGTGTAGACTCTGTGGACAGTTATTTTTTAATTTGATTGCAAATTCAGGGAAATATGGTTTTGTTGCAAGCGCTATGTAGCTTTAAAAATATCGAGAGCAGATAAACTAATTTTCAATAGAGTGCGTTGAGTGAAAAAGAAATATCGAGATAAAGCGAATACATTCAGAATTTTTAGGTGATAATATGAATATATCTATCTATTCATAGCATTCTATGACTACTCATTAAGAACGATTAATAAAAACTATGTTCTAATTTCTTACGTTTTGATAATTTGGTTAAATTAAAAATTCGCTTTAAACCGTAAAAATTATCCGTTTGTCAATTGTGTGTAATTGTTTAATAGATATTTAAATTTGTGTCATACATGATATATGTGGAGAAACGCCATATAACGAATGTTGCTCTGAGGTCAATTTTAAAATCACACTACCGTATGTGTGGAGTAACAACCGAGATTTGATCAATAATTTTTATCAAGTACATTTTAATGGGCATGTTTACATAAGCTGAAGACACCATTAAGAACAATAACGAATGTGTTATTTTCGGCCATGGAAACAAGATATCTTATATAAAGCCGAACAACGCGTAATTGGGTATCTGATACATTATACAATAAATTATATAACGACGTATAGAAAAAACAAAAACACACGTTGTTTAAATTTACTTTAAGATCATCTTACTCTCAAAATTTCATAATATAAATATTTTTTATTAATGTTAAAATCAAGAAGGTAGTTGACTCGTTACAGTTGTGACGTTACAACAGTTTCTCCGTTGCTCTGTCTGTCAAATTCCCTATTGATAATTCGATAGAGTATAGCAGTGGAATTTAAATCCACTAAAACTCACTGCTACACGATGAAAATCTATCTCATCATATTCAGCTCATTATACTCGGCACGTAACCGCCTCATTACGTATGAATGAAGTCTGATTACGCTGCCTGATTCCACCACTACCTATCGTATTAGACGTTATCAAAGCTTCGTGGATAAAGCACTAGCTTTCATTAATCAGCTATCTCACGTATGTGGACATATTAAAGTATAATTGCGTAATTAAAGGCGTTGAGTATGCTGTGAGCGATTTGCAAATAATTTACTGGTCTAGAGTTGATAATACTGTAGGCCTAATAAGTGTATTATCTTTTATAATTTTTTGCGTAAACTACATCGTCATTAAGGGGTAAAATCTTGTTGCGTTCGATTTTTGCTGGAAACCAATTATTTAACTAAAATACACTTTTAGTCAAATATAGATTTATATTATAGTTTTTGTATCGAAAGAAAAGAATACATTGTTTCATCAGATGCATTAGTTATATCTATCTTACCGCGATACATTGTCTGAATCGGTTGATGGTGCTTACCTGTAAACAAAAAAATAAAAATAAAGTAAAAATACGTCATGTTTAAACATAAGCATTAATAAGAGAACACAATAATTGTATTTTTAATTATGCAATATAAGGTAGTCCTTATTTATATCTTTAATATATTACTTTTGAAAACTCAGTGCAAGAAATTAGATATCGCTTTGATAATGAATTTGCATAACTACGAAATAAATAACAAATTAAATAATACTTAACAAATGTACGAAATACGCGAGAAAAATAATTGGTAAAACATAGACAAATGGAATGGAAGAGATCGCTCTAAGCGATAAGACCGCCGATTGTTGCTGCCTTTGCTATTTAATCTGACTACTGTAAATTGTTGATTTAATGTGTATGTGGTGAACAATCAAGCGATTTCTTTTCTATTCTATTCTATAGACCATGTCCAATCATATCTGCAAAATTCAGCAAGCACCAACAATACCTAATTGTTAGATATAATTCTAAAGTAAATGAATATTCTTTAGTAAGCTTAGATTATATAAGCGTCTAGATAACGCATGAATTGCACAAAACGGTCATAAAAGTGCACTAAATTGGTGCACTTGCTCCCTATGTATGTCAGTGTCGTTTCGACTACTTTACTGGTTAGAGCTCTCGCAAAAAAATCATTATAGCGTCCTACGCTATTAAAATGTGTCAGAACTATTTTAAAAGAGGAAAGATGAGGATGAGATCTAATACATCGATAAGTTTAACAATTTTCTCATGATTTCTTTATGAAACATGAGATTTATTTCAATAAATCCAAAGTTATCGTATTAGATGATGTTGTCAGGTGACAAGTGGGAGTTATTTGGGGAAATTTGTTATTAATTTTTTTTATTTGGATAACGTATAACGGCCATTAGTACAGTTAGTTTCATTGACTTTTAGCTCGTGATATTCTTTAGGGCATAACTAATCGTCTAATAACCTTCTTTCATTACGAATAGTCTCTTAGAATTATTACATTAGTATTGGTAATTAACAGACTTATAAATATTAAAATCTTTACACACATTTTATTGTGAATCAAAATAACTAGTTCATATACTAAAATGTGTTATGATGAACTCATTTGTGCATGTTGTTTATTTTCTATCGCTTGTTACACACAACCTTTTATTAGAAACTTAAAAAATCATCTAAAACCAGTGAGTAATATTAAAATTATAATGAATAAAGCGATTAAATCATAATGATGATTTAAACTTTTCACTTACGTAAAAAATATTAATTTAAAAAGACGATTGATATTATTGAGCTGTTATCCGCAAAACACGCAACAGTTTTTGGTCAGTAAATATAGCAACGCTTCGCCATTTTAATGCCGTTTGTCCGGGTGCTGTTTATTAGCAATGCTTTCTCTAGACATATTATATCTTTATGTTAGTAGAAATAGTAGGATACGTAATATGCTATGAATTGAGGGGACGTTACTAAAATCTAACTAAAACAAAACTGTACAATATAGCAGTAATAACTGTCACTTAGTTGCCTTTTTGTGGTGCTAATAACGAATATTAACAACACAAAGCCGGACTAATGGCAAGCCTGTGAAGCGCCTTTGTCTTTTTGTATATTTGTTTGCGCCATTCCCACGGGCCTTGTTATCGATCGCCTCTAGTACAATATTGTCATAAGACATTCGAGTTTTAGAGTAAAAACAATGTAGGCATTATCAACTACGAATATGACGAAATAGCTTACTCAATTCTTTAATTAACAATACAACAGGGATGTGGCCACATACACACATAAACGTGTAGACCAAAACAGAGTTAGATGGATTATGTGAAGGACGCCATGGTGTATTGGACATTTGAGGTGTGACAGAGGATGTATATCACATTATAAAATAATGGAAGGAAAAGTCATAATTATTGTGACGACCTAAAATAATTGAGAGAAAGTGAAAGAGAGGGAGGGAGGGGGGGGGGAGAGAGAGTGAGAGCGGCTTCGGCACATGTTACAATAGATTCTGATAATATTTACTTAAAAGCATACAAATTCGGAAACATGTTAAATATGTATTAAGTTTAATAAATTTTTAAAAGTGATCAATAGAAAAATAAAAAGCCAAGTGAAATGATAAATAACACAAGAGCAAAAAACCCTCTGTCTCAGACGTGACGTGAGAAGAGGGGGTGAACATTAAAAACAACATTATTGATATAGAAATGAACACGCCTTAAAATAACATCTTATTATCGTCTTATTCATTTGAGTAAGTTTGAAGTCTTCTTTATGGTTCTTAAAGAAGCCTTCAAACTTACTCATTAATAAGACCGATAGTTAATATATTATGACAGATATACATTTAAAAACTGTTTAAACAATAGTTAATGTGTTTTTAAAACTCGATTAAATTATTGTTATAGGTATGTAACTAATACTTAAATATAAGAACTTACGATTGCTATCAAATAAAACTGAAGCAAAAAATAATATTAAAATTCGCATACAAATTATGTTTAGGGGTTAGCGTGTTGTTTTAGAAACACAATATTGCAATTCAATTTTAAGCTTCTGCCAGCAGTCGACCCATTTAAAACGTCAACGTAATAAAATAAAAATGCCAACGTGCAGTGCCATTCGGAATGTGGACGGGTTGCAATAGCCGTTTGGTCGTAACAGTTTACGCCAGGCAATAAGCTGACTATGCACTCGTGTCTCTGGAGCTATTCGGGGGAGCCGATAGCCCGCTGATGCGAAGCCCTATGTGATCGAAAAACACATTAAACCGGCAAATTCCTTCACATTATGGAAGTCTATTGGGAAGCATTACAGCGCTTTCGCTTTAATATGCGTTGCTTTTATTACTCAGAGTTCGTTGTGGAAAAAATAGAACCTAAAATTAGTTACTATCTCGGTCCTACCACTTTTTTCGCGTGGGACTTTCGAATCTGTTGATCCCTCCTAAGTTATGCAAGATATCGAAATGAAATACAGACGAAAATTTGTGCTAGAAATTCCTGTGTTAATCTCTAAAATTTTCATTAAAGGCCGAGAGAGACAAAAAGTCTAATAATGGTTGATTTATGTTTAGACACTGTAAATATAAAATGTAAATCATGTAAAATACATACCGCCATCAATCAACACTTTAAATCTGTTTTATTCCTAGCACGAGTCGTCGTCGGCAAAGATCGCTGTATAGCGATAAGAACGCCCCTTGTGCACAATCAGAATAGTACTGTAACAAGTGTCAGTAATAAGCTTTCTCTAACTGCGTACCGTAAAGATTTATTTATACACTAGTTTTCGCCGCGACTATCTGTATGAAAAGGCCCTAGTTGGCAGTATTTCTAATCTTATACTAATATACCCATATAAAGCTGAAGAGTTTGTTTGCTTGCTTGAACGCGCAAATTTTTATTATAAGCCAGCACTGTGTCAAGCTTGAATGATATACAATAATTTCAGTTCAGTTCAGTAATTGCAAAAAGATGCGATCGCAGCGCCATCTTTTTCGCCATTAACATCTATCCCAGGAAACCGCGTCTTTAATCTGGTTAAAAAGTATCCCAAGTTACGCCCCGGGATATCAGCTAGCTCACGTCGAGTTTTACTTAAATACGTTTAGTAGTTTTCATGTAATGCTTTAACAGACAGACAAAAATTCTAAAATAAATTGGGAAAATGAAGGAGTTATTTTTATTTTAACGTATTGTACAAACTCGAACCAATTACAGGTGTATTATTATAGTAGGTATAGAATTGTATAAAAGATATTGAGTCATTATTTTATTCGTTTGTGAATATAACGCTATTACACAACAAGAGATACATAAATCTTAATTTGCCAAACGGTCTACATAACGGAACTTAATTCATCGCTACAAAAATATGCTATGTGGGTATATGATGTGTTGCTATAGGCATGCAAACGCCACTGTCAGCATTCTCGCATAGCATACTAAGCGGAAGCAGTCGGCTGTCTTTTAATATTATTACGGACGCGAAACCAACTGAGGTAGCATTAGTAATTTGCTATGTCGCTTATTTTATAGAACTCCGTTACGCGTATAGTATATACAGTACGATAAATAACGCACAAGGGGATCTTGTGACAAACACGAAATACGCTACTATAATAAATATCGTACACCATATTCTTTCAATCTGTATCCTTCGAGAACTTGTGATTCTCCGAGATACAGTTTTCGGATATCTTATACTAATAATAAATATATAACTAATAATAAAGCTGAAAACTTTGTTTGATTGAACGCGCTAATCTCAGAATCTACTGATACGGTCTTATTTGAAAAACTCTTTCAGTGCTAGATGATAGCCTATTAATCGAGGAAGGCTCTATGCTATATCTCATCATGCTAAGAGCAATAGGAGTGGAGCACCAATGAATGTTTCAAAATTGAGGCTGAAATAGTTTCACGCGGACGAAGTCGCGGGCAGACGCTAGTCAGATTATAATTAAAGTCATGTTATTAACAATGGCAAACGTTCCATTTGGTGGCGAGTGGTTACCGTCACCCATGGACATCAGGACATCAGTGGCAGTGTGGATTTGTGTCCCACGCAGAGATGCAGTTTGGAAAGCTGTACTAATTTAGGAGAGAAAATAATAGATTAGGCTGAGCCAGATGCAATTCATGTCTTTGCTATCACGATGACAGAAGGAATAAAAAATGGTTAAAGAAAAGTCACTGAAACATTTAAAAACTTTTTTTTAAATCGCCAGTGCTTTGTTGAAGCGCAAGCTAACCAGCACTAAAGCAACCGATGCGTTGCCTACCTCATAAAGGCTATGTATCTGATTGCGCCCTTTCGAAGAGTCTTTTCGATTTATAAGGTGTTACAAAAAAACTTCTACGAGGCCGGTAGCAAGTTAGCTTTGCTAACACCTTTGGTTTTTCACACGACGCTTATCACTTTACATTGGGCGAGGCATCAGTCTGTCTCCAGTACTACAGGAATAAAAACACCTATTTTTTAACGGAATTTGTTTTATTAATTTAATATTTCATTTTTAACAAAAACTTACAAACGAATCTTATCAATTCGTATGAAATATTCAGGAAACAATGTATTTATCTAACTTATTTAATATTTTATTTATTCATTCTATCATCTGTATCCATATTCAGCAAGATACGGATACAAAGCATATACGGGTAAAAAACCGCGTGGTAGAACTGTCCATACATTCCAAAGTATAAGTACTTATTATATTTGAAATAGTTGAGGAGATAAAACGAATGCAAACTCGTTATATGCGTCAGCAATAAAATAAAACCATGAATATCAAAAACGATTCGCTGGCACCGCTGAAATATGACTAGTGTGTTCCGCAAAACAGCGCAATGTGCATTTTTATTGAAGATAAAATGAATTATTATATTACTTATATACATAATATTTATCCATATACGACACGTTTGCATTAATAAGAAATGATGTCATGTGAATCATGTTATTGTGTCAGTGTACCACTTGTATTATGCCATCAAATTTTTGATGACGCTTTAATTTAATTAAAAAGATACTAATAGACACCAACACACTACCTACCACCTTATCATATCTATACTAATAATTATTATAAAGCTAAGAGTTTTTTTGCTTGTTTGAACGCGCTAATCTCAGGAACCGCTGGTCCGATTTGAAAAATTGTCTTTCAGTGTTGGATAGTACATTTATCGAGGAAGGCTATAAGTTATATATCATCACGCTAAGACCAATAACAGCGGAGCACCAATGAAGAATGTTTCAAAATCGGGGGGTTTAAAAAACAAATTCCACTCGGACGACGTCGCGGGCACAGCAAGATAATACGAAGTTGATAAGATTCGTTCAAAAAAATGTTTATTCATAATCGCGTTTAAATTAGATAACGACACTTCCTTAACGAGTCTATAAAACAACTATTATGAATAAGGGAACTGAAATGCGCACACACCTGGGCTATGCACCCATTAATTAAATGAATAATATGATATTTATATTTTAACCGAAATTATAAGGTATAAACTATAAACTGATCTTGTTTTTAACTGAATCTGTTTCCGGAATATTTTCAGTTCTATCGTCTCAGTTGTTTTCAGAATTAGCCATTTCATACTTCTAAAGTTGGAAGAACACAGAACCACTTTTCACGACTTTGTAAGCGAAATATCTCACTACCTGTTGTCTTATGTATGACAGTTACTAAGAAACATCGTTATGCTTTTTAGAGATATGTATAAAAACCTCACACACGTTAAAAAGTATACAAAAATTTTTGCACCTAAAAATAATCTTTAATCAAAAACAGCAGTTCATTTTTAGTAATGATCCACAGTAGTGCAGTCGTTCCGACAAGTCGTAGGAGTGTTGGCACCGCAAAGCCGGCGCGCATGGGGTCATGGGTCAGCCACATGGGTCACGACGTTCACAGTACCAAAGCAAAACAATGTTCGGGGCAATTTGCGTTACAAAGGCTGCATCTACACATTTGAGATATTTAGAAGTATAAAGGCGCTGACAATAGTTATAATAGACAATAGGTGGGTCACAGAGCCTTGCTCGGTGGGTCGCTGGCTTAGAAGAAAACGTAATTTAAGTTTATACCTCATACTTAGGTACTTTCTAAGCCCAGCTTTTCGCAGAGTATAGGCCTTAATAATTGGTTACAGCTTTGAGGGTCGGCCCGATCGGCGTGATGCCACTCTCTCACAGATTGTCGGCGTGAAACGGTAAGCCTTGAGCTATTCGTACTATGAGAGTTCTGATGGTCCACTTCATCCTATCCTACCCTATGCTCCTCCCCTATTTTATCTTTCCTACCCCATCCCCTCTATCTCATTCATCCTGTCTAATCCTTCTAAATTCTGGCAATCGTTTAGTTTCGCCCCTGGTGTTGCAAACGTCTATCTATAGGCGACAGTAATCACTTCCCATGAGTTAGGCTGTCTGTCCAATGTATGCCAATGTTGCAATAATTATACACTAAAATTGCAATTGCTTTGTTACATATTTGGTCTGAATATGGAATTAAATTATAATAATATATAATAACAGCCCATAAATGTCCAACTGCCGAGCTCGGGCCTCCCATTATCGGGGGACCGGACAGTATATCCGCCACACTTGGTCAAAGGTGACTTACAGGTTTGACACGCCGGTCACCGTTGTTAGCACGCAACAACAACGTAACAATATGCACATTATTAGGTCAGAACACCGCCTAAGTGGTGCATGCGTTCTGACCCGGATCGAACCCGCACTCTTTGACTTCGGGACACGTGCGCTAGCTAAAACGCTACTACGACTAATGGAATAAAAGATAAGAATTAAACATCATATAGATTTTCTTAATGGACATTATTTTAATTTAATAATATTAAAATTGGTAGACGGAAACGATCGGATTATTAATAACGGATACATGCTGATTTACGTTTTAGTAAAATTTAAACTTGCTTTTAATACAGGTTTTCACTCTGCGCTATGTATGTACGACATGAGCTTATGAAGGACGCCACAAGATGTTTTCAAGGTTGGCAACACATTGGTAATGAGAATGAATGAATGAACGAATAATTTTATTGCACATAAAATAAAAGTACAATGGGCTATACAATTATTATCCGACTAAAAGTGACTTAATAATTATTAAATGGAAGATTCCACTGTGTATATTTATTTGCATCCGTCATAATTATATAATTAAAGTTTTCATTATTATCATCGTGATTTGTTTATTATTATTACAATAGTAATTTCAAACATCAATAATCAGTAATTAAAGTGTAAACGGTTATTGGCGGCGGTGACTGCTTTCCACCAGGTGGTCCGTCTGCCACATTTTGGCAATCAAAAAACACATGAATAATATCTATTACTTACGTACTGTTTACACGTGCAATTAACACTGAAATGGCTTAAATAAGCTGATACAATGTAACGTCCCTCGATTTAACGGCAAACTCACTTAAGCGTTGAAATCCCTTGACTTTGATTGGTTTCCTGTCTTCCATACAAGGATACACTCTATATAGCACACACTCTCAATAACGACAACAATTAAATAATAAAAAGTACCTTTTAAGTTGCCAAAATTATTAAAAACTGCATTTCTATGTACGTTCTTTTATCGCTTTATTATCCTAGGCCGTAATGAACTCGACTGTCGGCACATGCATACAGAAATTTCTAAATACTTCATTTATCACCAAGATGTCTCAATATAGCAAGATATGAATAAGTAAAAAAAATACAACAAAATTACTGGTGCAGCAAAAGACGTCACACAAAAAAAACAGACTGCTCTCCATTTAACGACAACTCTATAAAACGCAATAAAATGCACAGTCCCTTTTGTGTCGTTATATAGAGTTTACACTGTATTTTTTATTCCTATGGCTCCCTTTGAAACGGGTTCAATAAATATCTCTGAAATAAACTCAAACTGAAGGCACACCATCACGGCAACGCCGGCGGCGCTCAATTCACGGGTCAATGCATGGGTCACACGGTGCGGTGCACACGAACACTTTCAAAGAACGAGTGTGCATTACGTGATTCGAATATCTAGCCTTTAGCTAGCATTGGTATTGCAGATTTATTGAATAGTGAAGTAATGTTAAATATAAAATTTCTCTCTCAAGGAGCGTGTTAAATAACTACACCTTAAGTTATACTCATCACCTCAGATCATCGGAACACATACGTCTGGAAACACCTGTAATTCAATCGCGATTTTACAATAAATCTTTCACAGTTCATGCGGTGTGCTTGTGGGATGCGCTTCCTGTGAAAATCAGGCATTAATTATATTTAATGAATGTCAATTTTATAAATAATAATCAATGGTCGAATATTATTTTGAAATCATGAGCGCATGCAGATTATAAAATTTTAAAAATGTCATTTATTCTTACTAAATAATTCAGATACCATACGACCAGCCATATAAGATAAGAGAAAAGGATCAGGCGACGATGAATGGAACAGATAGAAAAAGAAGGGAGATATCGTATCCGTTGCTTATCGTACGACACACAGCTACAGACTAACCATTGCACGCTGATATTCTGCGGAAGCACACAGTTTAAGCCGGCTCTAACGCAGCTACATTAATCAACAAAAAAATTATTGCAGAATTAAGAGTACAAAATATCCAGTTCCAAAATTCCAGAATGTTGTAATTGTGCAGTCTGTTATATTATAGGGCCCTTTTTATTGAGCATTCAAAGCATTAATTAAACTGGCATTCTGGCGCTAATTAACGTTATACGTTTATGTTATCACATCTCTCTAGAACGTCAATATAAACATCATATAATATTTAACACCCAGTCTCGATAATGCCTCTTATCAACAAAAACATCAAATATAACTTAGCAGGTTTCAACATATACAAACCGCAAACATGATTGATTCATCATATTTTATTATCATTTACGTCATGTTGCTTTAGGCAACAATCAAACGTACGAGTCAAGCAAGGAAACGTGGTTTTTCAACCTGACAATTATTAATTGCGAGTGTTGCCTAAGTCTGTCTTCTTATACAGTCTAGCCTACTTTGTATGATCTTCTTCATCCTTAATTTTATCCGTCCAAAGTTCAGTCATATTTTTTTTATTATAATGATAATCACAAATCGGCTCATTGATCAAATAACAGATATTATACTCGGCAAAGTTGTCCGGGACCAATAAGCGGATTTTGCATATCGATATCTCAATATTCGCATTGCTTTCTGTTCCTTCCTTTACCGTCGTCATATAAGTTTACAACATACTAATCCTGCTACAGGATTTCCTACTGGACTATACAAAAGTTTGATATAAAATGATAGTATGCTGCTACTGCAACATGCGGCACCAGTATATAGTATACCACTTATACGCACAAAGCGCTTCGCATCGAGTTTATTTTTCCCCGAACCAGGGCGTCTTCAAGTCCCGTGTGAATAGATACTTCTACATAAGTGTGCGCCATCTTAAGACTATCCCCCGCTGGAGATCGGACGAGTTAATGTTCAAACGCGAACATATACATTCATTCATTAATATAAAAAAAACTTTATACATTAGTCAGTGATGTTAGTAAACATTAACGTGCAAAAATCATTGGCTAATACGCGATCATTCTTCGTTCCGCGCGGACCTCACGACCACTACGTTACAAATTTCGCAATTCTGTGTCGTCCATGGCGGCACGTACCATCATGAATTCTTAGTAAATTCGTCCGGGCCAATCAGGAGCGAACACGGTGCGGCGGTTACAAAAGTGCCCGCTGCGGTAACTGCTAGTTGCTAGCCGCGTGGCGTGATAAGGAACATTTCACATTTAAATATACGGAAACCCGAGGTATTGGACATTTCGATTGATATGCAAAAGAGACGAGGTGTAACTGTGAGCTTTACATGCGAGTCGAAATAGTCTTTGAACTGAGCGAATACATTATTTACACAAGTCATGAGTCATTACGCGTATCTTCGTCATTCGTGTCGTTGCTCTCACCGGTAATGAGGCATGACACGATGCCCAATAGGGTAGATGACAGTCAAATCAACTGAGGCACTTTTTATCATCTACGAAAACATCGGAGCCTTTTAGATTTTTTATGAGCTTAGCTATACATGACGCCATAACTAAACTGTAATTGAGTCAAATAGCAATTATTGTAATCGATAATTGCTATTTGACTCAATTATAGTTATTAAAAAAAAAATAACGTTATCCTTTAAAAGTACGACGATAGTGTAGCTATTATAGCCACGCGGCTATTTTTACGTGTAAATAATTTTATATCGTAACATGTGCCATGTGTCCAATTGAGGAAAAGAGGTAGGAAAATGTTGTAAACGTACATTGGTCCCAATCAATGATAATCAATACAAGCGTGGCTCATATACAGTCTAAACAAATGTGCTTTTCATTCTTTGTTAATATAATTTAATATGAAGACGGATTGTGAGTCAGCCTTTATGGCTTTGGAGATTAAGTGCAACCCAAACAAACATTCCAGTGGAATAACAATAATTGCACAAAGAAATAAATTCTAAACAGAAATACTCGAATACAACAGTGCATGGTCGCGCAAACAGTCGTCAACCGCCTCTTCGTTTGCCCAGTCACCGCAGTCCGCAGTCACACGAGAAAGCGAATGAAAGCGGATCGCTTTCCAGTCAGTCGTTTATGTTGCAGCTTGTGCCGTGGCATGTCCGTTACGTGATCAAACTGCGCCCAGGGCTGACACAGTTTCTATATTTCTTTCTAGACTTTTCTTCTTTCAGAAAACTTACTTGTGCTTAATTAATAACCGTCATAAATACTATGGAAAACAAACAGTATCAATCTAGTTAATTGAATATAAGTGGATATTGCATTTACACGTGTAAACTGCACCCTTGCCTGTTTTGGATAGATAGATAGATAGATAGATAACACTTTATTGTACACCATTACAGAAAACACAGATGAACTGATAGAAAAATATTCTAAATGTGCACGATGGGCGGTCTTATCGCTAAGAAGCGATCTCTTCCACACAACCCGTGGGATATAAAAAAAACAGCAATGAATAATTGACACACGCAAAACTTTGATATCGTATGACACGCACAAAATCGTACAATGAAAATAATAACCAATACTTCGGAAGAACTAATTATTAAACAGCTTAGTTTAACTTTTATTCGTACATTTTTATGGATATAAAATATCAACATTAAGAATAAATAATTTTATATTTAAGAATAAATTATTCAGAACCAACGGATGGATCACAGCACATTATTAGATCCATCGTACGCAATAGTTACAATAAAGTACATAATAATATTATCAGGTACTAAGAGTACTTGGTACATTGAAATTTCATCAAGAAATCTATTATATTTTGCACTCTTCAAAACAATTATGGTGATCCGTAGATAAACAAGGTACCTATAATATTTTATCTACACACAATTTCAAATTGAATTAGTCACGTGGTTAGCAAGTTACGCTATAAAAATAATACCAGTTCGACAACCCTAAGCAGATTACTCGGGCGCGTCTTATCAAAATCAATTGCATCCGATTGTCGTTCTGTGTCACGTTTAGTTTTTGTTTTATAAAGAATTGGTGGACGAGAGTTGCACGTAACAAAACACGTGCTAGATCTGTGACAGATAGAGCATCCATCTAAAAAATGTGATATGAAAGTGATTGAGTGAAAAACACGCCGCTTGTTCCATGCATGTATACATGTATGTACGATGTTTTACTTCTAGTCGATAGAGTCTACTTATACTTATTATTAATACTGGTTCAGAATTTGTCTGAAATGTGATTATTGATATTATCACGACTGTTTCCCTTAGAGGTAGACAGAAACAGTTCCACTTACTATGGATCTTTCGAAGACACAGACATAAACCTTAGAAGTTAGCTTCTGTTATAGTTATACAAACGACTGGTTTTTTTTCACGTTAATCCAATCATTTGGAGTTGACCCAGTATCACTTTTCCTTTCATACTCCTCTATGGCATACATCCTCTGCCACAAATATCATGTCATCCTTCACACAATTCATCTGCTGCAAATTAGTATAAGGTAAAGTAGAGACACTATCAGTCAACACACGACCACCAGCCCGCCAGGGTAGTAAATAATGGCATACTGGTTTGACGTCATACGGGCAAAATGATATTTTACTGCTAACGTCTTAAGGATGGAACGGCATACAATACAGAACACCATCCATTTCTTTTTGATCTACCTTTACACTTATATCCATCTGAATATACATACAACATAGTTCGTATGTGACAGTATTCTAAAATAGCAAAGCTAGTTTAAACAGTAGTAAACCACGAGAGGTAAACAACCCGCGTCTTGCCTTAGAAGCTCACGGCTACTGTGAATTATTTTACATATTCCAGCACGTTTCCGTCAACGCAAAATCGTGCCCAATCGCTAGAAAACCGAGTCTCAAACGATCAAAAGACTCACTTGGATTTATATTAAGTTTTTACGAGGTAAAACGTCAAGCGGAGTGAAGGAAATTTCCCGACCTCATTAAATATACGGTGATCGTCTTGACACAATCATAGAGAAGAGGTGGCCAACTTGTTCAAACCCGAGATCTACATTATTATAATATTTGCTACTTCCACTTATGCAGAAGAAATTGTATAGCATATCTTAAATTTAAACTATGTTTTAACGGTTTGAAGCGCATCATTGTATTTAATTTTTAAACAACTTCAAAAAGGAGGAGGTTCTCAAATCTACTGGGTTTTTTTAATTACTCGATTTCTCCAGCAATTGTGACAATTTTCAAATTTTTTCTTTTAATCGAAAAGTTATACTCCCGGATTGGTCTCATTGTCACCAAGTCAGGATTTGATTTGTGGATCGTAAGGGAATCGAGAGCAACCCTTGTTGAAGAGCATAAACACCGATGTGAGATAGCAAATTTATATACGAGTGCCAGTTGTACAATTTCTACAGGTGCTATTTTATCTAAGCTATAGAAGTATTTGCGCAATTCAATAACTTAAATAAGAAAAAAACAAAGACAAAACCGACTAGACTAAAAACTAAAAAAATAATATTTAACCGACTTCTTTCTAAAACATCTTGAAGTCGGTGGCAAGTAAAACATAAAAATTACTTTTTGTGTATTTGTTGCTGTACTTTAATGTGTTAATTTTAAAAAATCGACGTTTCGGCCACTTTGCAGTAGCGTTGATCACGGAAGACAAACGCTCTTATTCATATGAGTAAGAGTAAATCTGTAAGCTTCTTTAAGAAACCTAAAGACTAAAGACTAAGAACTAAAGACTACTAAAGACCGCAAAATGCCCTCACTCAATAAGATTAAGACCGAAAGATTTTAACTGTCACTTGACATCTTTGTCTTCCGTGACCATCCACTACTACTGAATTTGGCCGAAACGTCGAAATAAAAACCATATTAAATGCCGCACCATGAAAACGTAAAACACATGACACAGATAAAAATGAAATAAAGGAATATTAAGCTCAACGGATCAGATTGCAGCAGTTTATTGGCGGTTTCCTTCCTTTATACAGCGGATAACACACTAACGGTATATAATAATAATTATTATTATTTAACTAAAAATGAAATAAGAAGTAGTGTTTTATTAAATGAAAACCATGTCGACAGCGATAGTATATTTTTAAACGGTCATATATTTTTATTTCCTTTATAGCTCTCGATTCACTTAATGCCTAATACCCTCGATGGACCGGTTGGACACGCCGGCAACTTTATATTAAAATTCATTATTTATTAATCGCTTACCTTAACGTAGTGCATGAATAAAACTACTATGTAGGTAGGTAGGTATTTGTTACAATTAAGGAAATACCCGTTTAAATGTCATAAAAATAAAACGATGATTAATGTGTTTATTAAAAAAAATATACATAAAATTATGCTTATTTAAGGGGCCGGATTGTCTACAAAATCGTGGTGGCTTATATGAGGGACAACGTCTTAGAAAAATTAGCTTTAATTTACTTCAGTTATTTTATAGTCATAAATGATCAAAGGCCTTTTGTGGAACTGCCGCGGCTTTGCTTGTGAAAATTCGGAACTGTTTTGCTGAAAACTTATTTATCGTCTCTAACTATAGATTTACACTTAACACGAAAATGGCATTTGATCACCACTTTGAGGTCATTTGTTATATTCGAAGAAACGTACACGACTCACAAAAACAAGTCCATAATAAATTCCCTGATAAAGCAAATACAGACTAACTAGTCTGTAGCTACTTACAGCAAGTGTTATTGACATTACAAACGGCAGAAAGTTGTTTCAAATGATTGTTAAAATAGTCTCGGGGAAAATAAAAGGAAACTGGGGTGGAAAATCCGAAGGCAATATCAGCAAGAAAGTGCTTCGGTCACCAGTCTAGGTAATCAGGTTTGCGTGTTTTGTTAAACTTAGTAGGGTTGACTCTTACGGTTTCGATTTTAACATTTCGTCTGAAAAAAAGTATTTTTCTATACTAACGTAACTAGAACTACAGTATTGATTGACCGACCGCAATTTAATTTCTAGAGTAACAAAAAGATGTCGAGATTAGTGCATACTGCATTCTTTACTCATTCAGTAGCTGGGGTGCGGATTTGAATACATTTAGAAGAATATTATTGTTTTATAGCTGCTAATAGTATTTAAGAACGTAGTTTTCAATTTATGGTGAACAATAAAGTGTTTACATTTATTCAGTATCATTATGCAGTAAGGGGTTACAGTCGTACCTACTTATATTCAAAACCCTAAGTGCTACCAACGTACTGCCGACCCCGGATGGATGATTGAACCTGGCGAATTCTAGTCAAGATTGTTATGACGGCGCACTCTAGACTATGGTATGGCACCCAGTAAGGTAAATGCCCTCCCTCTTAATTGTGCATTGCTTTGTCGTCTCCTACGACTCGCGCACGAATGAGTATTCTTTCCCGTTCTTAGACGAATGGAATCCATTTTAAACAAATTTGTAATCAATTATCAATTTAAAATAACAATGAAAAACAAGTTCATTTCAATAAATCAACAGCAAGCATGAGCTTTTGTATATTTAAAAAGTTATTAAGAATTGTTTCGAAAGTCGTGTATTTACTTACATTCGAAAGATTTAAGTGTCTATCCTAGTGGCTAAAATATAGAATGCAGAATTATAATGGAGTAAGTATTCAAAAAACTTTTTTAATTAAGCCGCACATTATCTTCGCGAATGAGGCTTGCTCTACAATTTTAAATAACAGAATTGAGTAATCAATCTCTTTGTATTCATGGAGCATCTGTTGTCGGGTTTATCTCGCAACCCAGTAACCCTAGGCGAAGCTGACTCACCGTACACGACCTGAATGCGAAACAGTTCCGTGAGAATTGATTAAAAGGACACGCAAAGGATTGAACCGTTAACGACCGAAAGGCAATTAACAATCGAGTTAGCGTTGCTCCCGATTAGAGATGATTGGAACGAGGCCATTGCTAGTTACTTGTAATTTTGTTGCTTCTTAGAAGACAATATTTTTAATTAAATTTTTGTTAGTGTATATTTGGTGGTTATCTCAACAACGAATGCACCACTAGATACGTTACAGTTATGACGTCCGTCGTAACTTGCATTTACAAAATCAAGAAAACTTTGGCATTTCATAAGATAATAAGCACGTCAGTTGATTTGACTGTTAGATCTATTGTTCTATATAGATTGATTAAAAAATATCAGCCCATAAGTATAAAATTGGAAGCATGTTAATCTCTTAAACAGTTTTGACGGTACTATTTCGTCCTTATAGACTACTAGCTTCTGCCCGCGACTTTGTCCGGGTATAATAGTAAAAAAATGCCGATTTTAAAACATTCTTCATTGGTACTCCGCTCCTATTGGTTTTAGCGTGATGATATATAGTCTACATACAGCATTCCTCGATAAATGGGCTATCTAACACTGAAATTTTTTTTCAAATAAGACCAGTGGTTCTTGAAATTAGCGCATTCAAGCAAACAAACTCTTCAGCTTTATATATTAAGTATAAGATGTTTAAATTTTCTTACTTTGGTTTGTAATTATTTTCTTGCTTCCTGCGATTAGTGGCAACACTTTAAGCAGAAATGATATAAGATTTGACTGTAGAGATTGTTCTTTACGTTAAAAAAGGACCTCTTTTAAAAACGCACTTGTTAAATCCGGTCAGATTTCAATTTGAATGCAATTCCGTTGCTGCAAATGTATAATTGAAGTCATTTTAAACAGGCTACCGGCAATATTTCCACGTCTGTGGCCGAAACGATTGATGTACGCAAACGATTTATAGAAATTAATGATGCATACGAGATACACCGCACGCTGTGTACGGATTAAATTTATTGACCGAGCGAATGTAAATTAGAATGAGGTACGACTAACGACGATCACGATTGCCGCGGCGCGGCTCAGAGCGATGCCGGCTGTGCGTCGCGTTCATTCAACTGCGTTGCGTCAGCCTCGCTCTGTGGGGATATAGGCGACTTTTAGGTTTTTAGCGTCGTTTGTTTTGCTACCCACTGAGTGAGAGGAGACCATAAAAATTCGTATTATTACTCCAAATGAGATATCCCTAGTTTTATCGGGAATTATTTACGGAAACAAATTTGTTTCTCACTGATGATACATTCAACTTATTGGTAGCACCAATTAGTCTATTTAACTAATATGTATATGGATGAAATTATGTAAATAAAAAAAACATCATGATTTATAGAATCACGTTATGATTAAATTAATAACACAATTAAATTATTTTTATATAATTTAAATTATTATTAATATTAATAATAGTATCAAGCTATGATAACATTACAAGTTGCAGGTTTTATGCATAATTATGTCAGCCCCACCGTCGTAATATAGTACACAATTTACCAACAGAGATACTTTTAGAGATAGATTATCTTACAAAATTTCGTACATTTTGTCACAACTTATGACGTCATAAGTAAGAATGAATGAAAACACTTTATTGTTCACCAAAATTAAAACTACGTTCTTAAAACTAGATACAATAAATGTTCAACAAAGGGAGACCTTATCGCTTAAAGCGACATTTTTCCAAGCAACCTCCCTAAACTAAGGAAAACATTAAAACATGACAGTAAGTACTAGTAAAAGTGTTCAAACAGCGCAATGGTTGTTTAAACAGCAATTAATAATATTTTTATTATGATATTTTAAATGTATGACAACAGGGTGTTATTTTAAAGCCATTTTTATATGTAAATAAGGTAAGAACTAATTGTAATGTATTCGAATCCCAATCGGGTATTTTTTTTAATATTACGTGATTCTTACGAAAACAATTTCATAATATATTTTGTGTTCCGCTCCATGTGTATAATTTACTAAATTATATAAAAACAAGCACACATAAGATTAATCTATCGATATATTAATATTTATTAGTAACAGAAACTACAACTTCATTATATTAACAAATAAGTATTCCTATAAAGTTTCATATCTAAAATTAATGTACCTACTGGGCAATTCAGGATGCGACGACATGATGAAATGTTTTCATTAGACCAGAGCTATTAAACTACAAATTCTCATATTAATATTTATACGTTAAAATGCAAATTTTATTGATTTCCGACACAAACCACGATCTATTATTTTGTAACTACCATCATTAGAAGTTCCTCAAAACTTTTTTATGGACTTTGCTTAATATAAAAGTTTACGTTCTTTGATAACGTATTTGAGATTATAATTTCCGAGATGTCCGAGATGAATGTCTATTTTCGAGGAGGTATTTTGAGGGACAGTTACGGATGTTGTTAAAAACGATTAGGCTACTGATTCTCACATGTAAATTTAAACTAACGCACGGATGGGTTGTGTAAGGGATGACATCATAATTTTTTGTGTGACAGAGGACGTGTGGTAGAATGGTATGACGAAGCAACTATAAAACAAAATATGGCAAGTTTAATAGGAAATACAACTTTGTGTTCAGAAGAAATCAAATGCTTTCCCGCGAAAATAACACCTACAATAAACAAATTTGCCAATACTGAGTTTCTAGATATCGTCGGCGTCATTGCAGGACATTTATTTTGTTTTCGTCAATTTTTTTACATTGAATGTAGTTACAAGGTCCTGCAGAAGCCAACGATATGTTATCTTATGACTCATTCCTTGATTAGAATTGACATAACTTTATGGACTTTGTTAAATTTAATTGAATTAACTTAATATTTCCATCGAGTGATGGATGTTATTTCATGCATTCCAGTTTACAAAATTGAGCCACTGTTTGTTATTCGAATCATTTAGCTCGCAAATCCAATTTTAGTGCCAATTTTTCGCTAGTGTTATTATTTGATAGTATTTTGTTACTGGTAGATAATCACATTCATTCACTAGCAGTGCCAGCGAAATTTTGTTCGTGTTGCTCTGGCGACGTCGTATTTGTTAGTGAATTGCAACGGTGGCATTAAAAACAAACGCAAACGCAGTAGCACCACCTGTTTGATTATATTTGTCTAGGTAACGACATCATTTATAGGTTGACAGGATATAAGCTAACTCTGAATCGGGTTTCATTTAAATCTGTTCAGAAGTTTTCACATGATGATCTAAAAGACAACCAAACAAAAATTCAAAACGTTATACTTTCGGAAACTGCGGACCCAAATCAAATGTGATTATATATTCTCTTTTTAAAATCATCGCTTAAACTCGGCTGCTGTAGAGATTTATAATAAAGATTAAATAATGGCAGTAGTAAATATGTATGTACTGCAAAAACATAATCGTACGCAACAGCAAAAGAACAAAATAATCACCTTGTTATATAAAACGATATAAAAGAAACTTCGTTCTTATTGTTATGGAAATGTATAAAAAATTAGGACGAAGTAAAAGCCAATTAAAAGTTGCAGAGGTTCCAATTTTTTTGTAATATAACGTCCATTGTGGTGTTCAGTTTTTGCCAACTTCGCCTTCCCCTCGTCAGCTTTTTAATTGAGATTTAACAATTTATAGAATTGAGACTATTTTTCAATTGGAATGTTTAAGAGAAGATGACTATCTCAATGGCCGGTTCCTTTATCTTACTTATCGTTCATTTGCCTTAGTATCGGTTAACATTTGACATAAGCAGACATAGTTAAACCACCAAATATATATTTTTTGTAATGTCTCCTAGGACACCGGGCTGCCTGGAAGAGGTCGCTATAAGCGATAAGGCCGCCAGTTTTTCTAATGGAAATGTATTTATTTATATTAAATGTCTAGGTTTAAGCTATGATAAACAATCAAGAGTTTTCATTTATTCATTCATAAGCTCCATCCCATCTCAAGTAATGTCATATTTCTGCAAGTGAATGAATAGTTAGTTATAGAAACTGACCGTTGTGGCATCTACGCTTCGCCACAAAACTGATGTACGGCGAGTGTCTATCTGTTCCTTTTCTCACTGCTAAGAAATTCCGACAAGTTCGGCAGCTTTAATTTGTCTAATTATACAAACTCAGTTTGTATCCGCAACACTTGAAAAGTATCTATCTATGGATTGAGTTCCCTAATAATTAATATAACATATTAAGCTAAGGCACAGCGAAGCATAGGCGGGTTACGCTGGTATAGTAAACATTTATGAAAATATATACAGCGTAATACTTGCTATTGAAAATAGCTGTTGGTACTTTCACAAGCAGAATTTTACTTTATTTATATATTAAACCATTAAATATGAAAGGAAATAAAAATATCGTTTCGTGTCTCTTGGGATTTCTCAAGACTTATCTGAATACCTTTTCCGGTTGACAAAAAGACAAGCAAACAAGAATGTGGTTGACAGTCTTGTTTCCTCGGATTTCGATTGAGGAAACCATGTCAGTTGTTTCAATTTCCTTACAAATAGCCTGTTTCATCTTGAAAAAAAGCGTAGTAGGTTTCTGACTAAGCTAAGGCATCCGCGCTTCGTTTATGTGACGTGGGTTGTTAGCTTGTACAATAAGCGGCTTCCGTCGCTTCGAATCTCGACAGTGCTAACAAAGTGCATAATGTTTCAATAACCACGCTCTATAACGCTGATGAGAGAAACTCGTCCATTTGCCTTGGAAAGCGTAGCGGGTATGGACTATCAACTTCTCAATGATAGGAATTCTTGTAATCTGTGACGAATTTGCCTTAAAATTCGAAAGAAACAATATCAAAGCGTGGTACACACTTATTGACACATTCATAAAATGCGATGTACTTACGTGGTGCGTACACTTGAGAGCATAAAATATAATAATGCGCCTATAAAAACATAATAAAGGTCGTTAAAGAATAAGTGATCGTTTTAATGACAACATGATCGTACAAGACTGATTTTATACGATTCGAGTCATAATTACAGGCTATTATGTGATTTCAGACAGTTTATTGCTGTATTTTTGTTCAGATGGGAATGGTATACGCTGCACACCCCGCTGCTGGCCGAAAACAAACTGAGACCAGCGTCATTTCTTAAAAAGCACTGATACAGTAAGCAAGAAAAGATAAATTACCATCTTATAAATGCTTATCGTGTGAGAAGTAAATTCCGATACACGTCAGTAATTCAGTGAAGAGAATACAATTTAAAAAAAACTTCTAAGTTGGCAACAATGCTGAATATCCACTAATAGCCGGCTCCTATATCTTACCGATTGTTCATTTGCTTTACTATCGGATAGAATTCGACATAAGCACCATTCAAGTAATGTCAAAATTCAGCCGATGGTAAGGCAAGTGAATGAATAGTAAAATATATGAACCGGCCTTAAAATCACCCGATAGTCCTTCAATCATTAGAACCAGGGTCGCGCTTCATATTATCCCTGACGGTCGTGAGCGTGACCCGTGCTGAATTCAACGAACAAATAAGTAGTGGATCCTCTTTCTGTATTAATTTTATAAACACGACCTTCGTTGTCTTGTATCATTTGTAAAGACCTAAAGAGACTAGTGACCACTGTTTTATTTTAATATTGTTCTTCGAATGAAACGTTATTACATTAATGATAGTCAAATCAACCGATAGTCTAAACAAAACGTCACACCGCCTCCTTGTTTTATACGAAGTTTAAATAATTGTAACAAGTCGGTACGGTGATACTTATCAAGTACGGTGATCCTTATAAGGTATTTCGAAAGTAGATGATGATAGGAAAGTATTCCTAACTATAATATACTAGTGTTCTCGACAGACGTTGTCCTATCCTGAAAAAATAACAATCAAAACTCGATTTCAGCGCCACCTACCGGGTCTAATTGTAAATCTAAACCACCCCGGGACCCATCATCAAAATCGTAGTACCCGACTCCAGCGCGTTGATGGGTTGCATTATTAAGTTTTAGTAAGGATCCCTAATTTCTAATATCCTTTACTAATTAGGGATAATGTAGCATTTGAATGGTGAACATACAGTAATAAGACTGCTCAGTTGTATATTCGGTTTACCTATAATAAAGCAAGTCAAAAACATTTAACTAAAGGCCAGAGGTTGAGGTCACGGACTCGTAGTCGTATTAAATAATAATAAGTAACCCATCAAAAAGCAGCGACATTTCTCGAATGAAAATCTATAATTTAACACTTAAACCCGCACGTCACGAGCCGCAGTTCAAGGCCGCGTAAATGTTACCGCGCGAGTGGAAATTATTTCTTTCTCACATGTAATATAATTTACATACATACATAAGCGGCGATGGTAAATAATATGGATGCGTCATAACTTTTAAACATTTTAGTTTCTTATCGTAGAATCATTTACGTCCGAGATGTCATCTAAGCTGATTTCAGTTTCTTTCATTTTTCAATTATTAAAATATGAGCCATATCGAGGTGAAGAGATAGGGAGAGAGGGTGTGGTCTGATCTGAAACAACTTTTCGAAAAATCACAATAATAAAATACGAAAAATTTATCATACCTGTGCACTAATAATATCTATAAGTATATCTAATATTAATTATAAGTTTCTGTTGTCAGATTGTGTGCCAGAGAAGAGTACTCTAGGGCTTAAGCCATTTTTGCATCCGTATTCGTTGTTTACGTGGATATAGCTATCCAATATTCCGAAATAAATAAATCATCTCGAGGTTGTGTTTTAAGCGACAGTCAGATACATCATTTACATAATGAATTTTTCCAAATAAAATCATCATTCACAAATTAAGTTAGTATATCACAAACCTTTAAAATCCGAAGCCAGCTTACGAGCCGTTCACGTAACATTCTCGTACTCGTACAGACATGTACGTTACGTTCTACGTGATATCTGTGCAGGCTTTAATAATATTTTACCCGGATTTATGTCTCGACGTCTCGGAGCTATCCGTACAGCTATTCTAGTGCCATATTTATTGTGTGCCTTTCGCATACTCCACAAAATCGGATTACAAGCCCCTGCGGTGGTTAAATGTGTACTATATAGGTTGGTCGGTGCTGTGTTGATAATCCTACATATTAAGAGTTGAGTAAACGGAAGAAAGGGAATAGTTGCAAAGATGGCTTTAATATATAAAATGAAATAACATACAATTCGAATAACCTGGACTTAATAAGTTTTTGGCGGAAAGTTTAAGAGACTGTTTGTAACGAATAATTGTGTTTGCTGTGAAAACCTCAACTATTTATTGAAATGTGCCTTTTAACCCTTAATCAAACAATGGTAGAATACATGCCACATTCGATCGATCGATATGTTTTTAGAAAAAAAGGAACATATAAGCGAAACCTATGGTTATTGTTTTTTATCTACTAAAACGATTATTAAACTTTTGAATGTTGGTAGCGGCGGTAAAAGAAATAAAATATATTGTTTGTCATTGACTGTCAAAATCAAAACACCCGCGAAAATTTATTAATTTTGCACTTTAGTCGTGATTTATTCATAATTATTTGATTTTTGTTTGGTAATAAATATTTATTTGTGATTTAATATGTAATACTTAGTAAAATAAGAAAGAAAAATTTATACTATAAAATTATAATAAAAAAAAAAAAAATAAAATGGATATCTGAGTTTCGAATAGAATAAAAAGAGTTGTTAAAGAGTGGTGAAAAAAAATCTCGGTATGTAAAGAATGAAAAAATAAAAGATATACAAAAAATGGATAGAAGTCGAAGTAGACACTTATGATTATGGTACTAGAAGGTGATTAGAGCTTAAACAGACGACGTGCATGAAAACTATGAATGTCAAGAGCAGTGAGTGTGTAAATAGTATGGCCTTTTTCGTGTAGCAGGATGCGTGAATTATGTATTATGTATGTATTTGTAAGTTTATATTGTTAGGCGTTGAGTGTATAAAATTAGTTGCTTTCAGTAATAATTATATCTAAAATATGTTAGTAGAAGTAAATGTTTGAAATAACGAAAATATGGTATAGGACATTTTGTCTATGTGTGTAAATAATTTTCGTTTTTATTGTTATTGCCTAATTGTTTATTTTTATAGGGCAAGATGTCATCAAGTAGGCCACTATCTGATGCTGCACTACTTAGTATTTTGGAAAATCGGTCCGATATTGATTCGGAAGATGACGTGGACCTTCCATTTGTTCCATCTAATGCTAATTTCATTTAGCTCAAAATTCAGAAGAATAAATATAAAAATAATATATTTTTATATTATACGCTAACAAAATAGTTTTAATTTCCTGTTCAGACAATGGTCATATATTAGCCACCTAAAAAAACACTGATCCTGTAATTTTTTTTTCCTTTTTATATTTACATATCATAATTAGAGTATAATTAACCAGACTTAACCGAATCTCCCAACATATCGCCGCGAGTATCTAGTATCCGATTAAGGGTTAAGCTGTCTAAATAACATCATCGAATAGCTTCAATTAAAGGTCTACAATTTAGCAGAAGTCTTCTGCGTGAAGATAGCACTAACACACGTGTACTTACGGATACATTACAACATGACACTGGCTAAATATTAAAGTTGTCCTAAGATAGATTTAAAACGAAGAAGAACTTGTCACATTTTTGAAGATTTGATTGTACTGATTTATTCAGTACAATTTACTTAAGACCACTCTGTATTACACAAATTACAAATCTTATACTAACATATAAAGCTGAAGAGTTTGTTTGTTTGATTGAATGCGCTAATCTCAGGAACTACTGGGCTGATTTGATAAATTCTTTGAGTGTTAGATGGCCCATTTATCGAGGAAGGCTTATAGGCTATATATCATAACGCTAAGACCAATAGGAGCGGAGTACTAATGAAAAATGTTTCAAAATGGAGGGGTTTCGAAAACAAATTCCACGCGAACAACTTCGCGGGCATAGCTAGTTAGTAAATAATATAACGATTTACATTGTTTCGGGCACACAAATGTGATAATGTGCGAGCAAGCTATTAATTAAATACTATTTCACTTTAATGTTATAAAGTAAAACTTATATTAAGTTGGATTATTCAGATCAAAAATAGTTGGAGCAACTTATCAGCAAACTATACTAGTTAGGGGCAGAACTAAACGCGTAAATCACAGCCAGCGGTTTACAGTGACATAACTTTGTTAACTGCTACAATTTTTAATTGATTTTCGCTTGTCATGAGTAAAATGTATAATTTTTGACGCCAATGTTGGACCATCGCGTGAAGAGTGTAGTAGCAGACTTGGGATCCTGATGCTAAGTTGTTACTGTCGCCCTTCCACAGATCATACTATACTAATGGCCAATTCCTATATCTTACTATTCATTCATTTGCCTTCCCATCGGTTAAATTTTGACATTATTTTTTGGAGCTTATGTCAAATTTTAACCAGTGATGAGGCAAATAAGCGGTCGATAAGATATAGGAACCGGCCATAAGTCAGCCGATGCGTTATATAATTCGTAAAAGAATTAAATATATTGTCTTTAAGCATATCTCTGTAAATATAAATATGTATTTTGAATTTTATTTCGTCTAAATAATAAATGAATCATACGACCTTGAGACAATTATAGTATATTAGTACAACATAAATAAACAAAATTATTATGTATGTATAGGTAGGAAGTTATACATAATTTTAAAAAGGCTTTGATTTTGCAGATGGGAACTCGAACAATGACGTTATGTTGTGCACCGTTATTTCGAGACAGGTGTAATTTTTATTTCAAATATAAGCACCTATATACACAATTATTCGGCAAATAACGAAGGAAGCTGGTAGTCACATTACATTAAAAGACTGCGAGATGCTGCAATCCATTATTTAACGTCTGAAACGTTACAATTTCACTTTAGGTGTATTAATGGGTTTGACGACCGGTGCGAGTTCACTTTTAAATTATTATAACAATTCAAATATATATTGCATGACGTACAAATGATGGCAAGCTCTTTTAAAAATAGAATAAGAAATTTTGAAGTTGAAAATAGTTAAGCAATTTCATAGGACCAAAAATCTATTTTATTTATGTACGTACGCCTTGTTAAACAGACTATTTGTGTTTGTAGGAGTATCTATTTTAGTGCGTTACAGCGTTGGCCACCTCGAAGATACGTTGGTATTATAGTATTCTAAGAATAGATACCGATTGATTTAGCGAGCTATTGTGCTTTAATATTTATTCAGATTGTTATAACACGTTTCGAAGCTGTTTACTTAGAGAAGGAGGTAGGATTTAGCTTTAACCTATATGTTTGACCTTTTTTAATGCTGTATAGGTTCGCCTTTGACCGAGAGGTGATATTGTATCAGATGCAATCAGGTTGAAATGCAGTCTAGGATGGAGCACGCTTCCCTAGAAGGTATCCGTATACGTGACACTTCTAGACGCCAAAAATTGAATTTTTCAGGAAAAACAGACGACAGTAAAGAGTTTCACTAGTCAGCGGTACGTATTATAAAAGTCAGCTTGTTTGGTATTTTCACCGTATATCGGTGGAGCGACCTACAACAAATGTTCTCCAGCGGAACTTACTTTGAATAAAAACTTATAAAATTATGTTATGTATATTGTTACATGCCGATAAAGGTAAACGCACACCTGCCTGTGGTAAAGCGCAGTTTATTACCCGCATTTAGGAATTCTTTTGTTTACTTTGTGTTTAGGATTTGTAATTAAGAAAAACATTCTATTGTTATTGTACTTGTTTTATGGCAGTCATTAGTGTCGAATTAATCCTTGCTGTTATTGTATTGGGACGAAGCTTGCCAGGTATGGCATCGGTGCTTTATAAAGCAATGTCCCAATGCTAAGAGGGGCAGTCAAGCGACGATTACGATACTAGCAAGACGTGTGTAGTACATTGGATAAGCGATATAGTGACTGACTTTGCGCGTGTTATTCGATCGTACATTTTGTACTGGTTGTATCCAGTTATATTTGTACCTGTTTTGTACGTGTTTGTACAGATCTAATAAATTCTATAGTAATTCCAACGGCATTTTAATTTGAGTTCTGCGTAACTCGTAACAATATTAACTATCCAGTACCAGGTAGGGTTCTCAACTGTACTGTAATATATATATATATATACTATATTTTAGCAAATTGCACTATATATTACAGAAATATAATATAGTACGAAATATGCTATATTTATATTTTTCCAAGACAGGACAACTTCTGCCAGGCCCGCTAGTTTCGTTACGTTGTCTTTTTTAGGTAGTTTAATCAGATATACATATCTTTCAAATAAAATTTAACATAAAGGAAGTTTAATCTGTTCTTTTTTAACTTGCTTATCTTTGTGTTATCTAACACCTGAACTTATTTTTAATCAGTAAATTGATAGAACGATTAATCGCATTTAAATTAGCTCATTACAATTTCTTCTATCGAGTCCATTAAATTGAAAAAAAAAGGCGAACTATTTTGTCTAATTAATATTTTATGTATGTATAATAAAAATTTAAATACTTGTTTCTGAATAATAAATAAGTAATACACAAACTATGAATTTGTCAAATGTATTTTTTCTTAGCAAAGCCAGCTTGCCATACACAACGGTGCTGATACCTACGCTCACGTATGGAAGCGAGAGTTGGTATGAACAGAGAGCATGAAAGTAGAGTAACGCAGTCGAGATGCGAGCACCACGCAAATCTGCGAGTGATGCTCGCGACCGTTCGTAATACCGAAGTAAAAGAGAGTTGTCTGAAAGAGAGTGTCGGGTAAAGTAAGGAAGGAATGCTCGTGTTCGGCATGTGAAAGAATGTATGATGAAAGAATGACTAAACAGATATACAATGCAAAAGTGGATGGATGCAGAAGTCGGAAGCACGAACACCTTCCATGATCAAATTGATCTTGTATAGCAGAAGTGATGTCAGACTTAAAATAGACGAGCGTGCATGACAAGAGCTATGAATGTCAAAGAAGCAAGTGAGTGTGTAAGAATAAGCTGTATGGCACTTTGTTCGTGCTACCGCAAGGACTGCGTGAAGTTATGTATGTATGTATGTATTTTTTCTAATAATTGGCCATTACAACGATTACTAAAGCTGGGTTTTATTTATACTTTACATCTTATATAATCTATTCCTTTATTGTAAAATTAACATTATTTGTATAGAGTTTATCCTACTAATATTACAAACGCAAAAGCTTGTAAGAATATACATATGTTTGTTACTCTTTCACGCAAAAAAATTTGAATGGATTTTGATAAACCTTTACAATAATATAGCTTACACATCAGAATAACACAAAGTCTATAATTCATAAAGATATAGTGTGAATTATACAAAATATAACGATTTTCCATCAATATGCGGGTAAAACCGCGGGGCTCAGCTAGTATTAAATAATCACCAGTAAAAAGACAAAAGAACGGTTAGTTGATGATGAATGGTTTTATTAAATGTATTTTTTATTTATTTAATAGAACAACAAACAACTATAATATACCATACGAAATAATAATAAGTTAAGTTAGTAACAATAAGATCAGATAATAATATTGAAGTCATAGACGTGAAGGATCAATTGTTGGTTGGCTCTAAAACTGCCAGCCAGTAAATGCGCAATACACTATTAGAGTACATTAGTAAGGTTTCAGGAATCATTTACAGGATGTTTTTGATTATATCAGAAACTTTAAAATATTTTATGTGCCATTATTAGTGTAACTCGAAAATTAAAATATTTTTTGCGTCTGTCGTAGTATTTGTATATTTTAATATCGTTTATTACATTATTAGTTCCATATTAAGTATCTGACTATAAAAATATATTTAAAGTATTATAGTTAATTTATTTATGTGCTGACAGTACACTTACTACAAACGCAAAAACGTCTCGTATCTTATTAATCTCTGTAAAGCATATTTTGCTATAACTCTTTTGCGGGTATTTCTTTTATTATTCTTCAAATACTTCTACAAACATAAGGCTGAAAAAAAATTAATACCTAAGGTTTGTGTTGCGGTTCCGTTAGACCGCTCGCTCACTCCTCTTATATTTGTATTTAGTCATATTTCCAAATTTCAATATAAACTCTTGAAATATTTATGATACACAGTCAAACGTCGTGAGATTATATGGGATTTTTCTTTAGATATCTCGTAGGTACCATTATTGATGTCATTATTACTAGGTATAGTAATAATGACATTTTGTAATTCTGTTGTAACAGAGGACGTATGTTGGTGAAATATTATGCTGATTCCAAATAACTGGGAGAGGTGAAAGAAAAGGGAGAGACGTACCCTAAAAATGCATTCGTAAATATGCATATAAACTCCAAGAGCCAAGCCTTATATCGCAATACCTCATAAGGCTTAATGGCGCATGACCGCGCATGCCGTCCAAGATTATCCTTCTGTTGATATTGAGACTGTTTGTGATTACTCACTGTCAATTCGCAGAAACTAACATCGACACTATAAAATAGGCATAATCCTTCGTGAACCAAGTAAACAAATTAGTAGAGACATCAAAACCTATTTTATGTCCGTCATATAAAATGAAATGGATATTCTTGAAAACGCTTTCTCGTTTACGAATAATTTCACACGAGAATATTCAGGCTTCGTAGAATATACCATACGTACATAAGTAAGGTATATTTGAAGTACAAGTAAAAGGTACCTAAATTATGTAGCATCTGGATAATATGTCAAAAAATTCTATATGAATCAATAGTTCGGGCGGTTATCCAATTACCCTTACACTTCTCTAATTGAGGATCTTCTGTATTTGTGATGAAATCGATATACGATAAAATATAATTTTTTATTTTACATTAACTTATCAAAAGTATTAATAGTGTGTCCTATATTTACCGACCGATCATTTGCCTTACTATCGGTTAAAATTTGAGATAAGCTAATAAGACCATACACGTAAATGTTAAAATACAACAGATGGTAGAGCAAGTGAATGAATAGTAAGATATAGGAAACGGCCTGTAATAATTAAATGTGTTTGTACCACTTAACAATTTGAACATTACTAAGATGTAGATTCATTTACTTGTTACTGCTTAAAGTTCTTAACTAAACCGGTCTTCGGGTTTCGACATTATGTCTTTCTTTCCTGTATTCTTTTTATTTCACAACCAGGCTTTCCTCTCGCAAGACACCGAAACGAAGCACATGTATTCTGAATATGGAACAGCACTATAATGCTTTAAAATCTACTGATAATCCGAATAGATAATATTACTAAAGGTATTTTTATTTATTTATTATTATTTAGTCCGAGCATACCCACATGGTCTTTTCAGACTAGTTGCTTGATAATGCATACCATCATGCAATTCAATAACATCATGCATGTCGAATCCTCTGTTGAGGTTTGTTAGAGGATTTAAAATAATATTCAAATAATTTTGCTTTACAGTGCATGACGTAATACAAATGTTTTCCTGTTTATTACCGTAGCGCGACCCTATTGAATAAAAGCCACCTGGTAATACAATAAATAACAAGTCAATAGAGCCGTAATTAGATAAATTATACACACGTGCCAGAAATAAACATGTCATATTTTTTAGTTTAATTTAGGATTTTATAATATTTAATTACGTACATACATATTATCAGGCCTGTTACCATGGAGGTATTCAAAGACAATAGATCTCCACTTGCGACGATCCTGACAAACTTTCGCTTCATCTACTTTCTATAACCTCTTCCTACAAGCGTTTATTTGATATGCTTTTTGCCTGACCTCGTTTTAACACTTCTGTTATTTAAGCATGATGTGTACGTCGTGGTCTACCGGTACCAACTATACCATTCACAATACTGTCATAGACTTGTTTTGTGATTCTATTTCATACATCCTGTCTTCATGCCCAAACCTTCCCTTCCCTTTTCAACTCTTGTTATTACATCTTCTTTCAATCCACAACGTTCCCTTATTACACTATTCCGTATCATATGATTCATGCTTATCTTTAAAATACTTCTCAACTGCATTTATTCTGTTTCAAGCTTCTTCTGACACATCTTTCACTCCGTACATTAGGGTTGCCACCAACACCCCTTGATGGATAGCCAAGCGTGCCTTGACATAATATTTAATTTCCTTAGTTTAATCAATCAGAGTGACATAGACTGGGTCAAATCAATTCTTTTATATAATAATAGCAAATATTATAAAATAAATACATATTTATTTTAAAATATTTTTAGGCTATAAGTTTATCTGTGTTATCTGTACTGGTGTACAATAAAGTGTTATCTATCTATCTATGTGTGCCTGTTACGTATATAAGTAAGTATCTATCTATCTAAAAATATTTTAAATGTGCACAATGGGCGGTCTTATCGCTAAGAAGCGATCTCTTCCAGACAAACCGTCTGGAACATACAACATTTATACGAGTAAATGCTTGACATACATTTCAGTAGGTAGTAGTTCATTTTTCACAAGGTTCTGATGAATACGGTTTTATTTGAAATTCGGAAACGTTATACTTAAAAGTCTGTAAACTAGCAGTGTATTATTAACACAGAACACAAAACCTTAAAGACCGCACGCAGTATATCGACATTTTAAAGTCTACTGTCAAAGAAAGAGTCTTTGTACATTTCGAATATATTTTTTATCATATCTATGAAGTTTTTGTGTAATCGCGAAAACTGCGTATTTCTAACAGAACTTTAACAAGTCTTAGGCATCCAGACTACTAAAAAATACCGTTTTAAGTGAATATCATCTATCTTACTTATCTCGACAGTAAAATGTAATCTAATGTATAATAAAGCTTCCGTATAGGAGCCCGGGATCACCTATCCTATTTTTTTAACCTTTATTTTATACTGTTTTCTTTACGGTCTTATCAGCATTTTACACTATATGACAAATAGTATATATTCCCATTACGGCGTTTATCAAGTCTAGATAAAAAGATAGTTACAAAAATCATAACCCTCAATTAAATTTCATCAATACTTATGAATATTTGAAAACGTATCTAATTCGTTTCGCGTGAGACAGCTATTTCTCATAGATACCGTCATTTACATTTGGTGATTTCATTAATATGATTAAATTAATGGCATGTTTCTTTGATATTAGAAACAAGTTTTGGAATAAGCGTGTGACTCGACAAAAATATCTGAATTGATATATACAGTTGTATACGTCAAGGTTGACATGCCTGGAAATCTCTAGGCATATCGACCTTATTACACAAACAAGCCAAAATGTGACAGCCCCTTCTAAAATACCTATAACTACAAAATGTTATTATTCCCAAAAGCATCACACGGGATGTACACGCTTCAGTGGAAAGGATATGAACATTTAACCATTCAAATGGAAGGGAAGCGGTAAGTTTTGTGTTTATACTTTTTTTAGTATCGTTCTCTGTGAGCCGTTCAGCAGTCTTACAGGTAATGTATACATTCTTATATTATTAAATACCTAACTATTTAAAAGGCTTAGAGAAATTTTCGATTGAGACCCTATTCCTTTATTCGAACTAAAACGTAGCTTTTTTTTCTTTAAAACAATAATCGGCAAACAAATACACACATTGTATATCCCTAAATTAAGCAAGCTACGCTGTTATGGGTAATATACAACGGACCACACTATAGCGCCCATCCCAGACACCCAGACCATAGTGAATAACGTAAAGTTAGAAATAGGTAATAGAAATTTAGCATGTTAGAAATTTAACCCGTACTCTGTGCGTTGCAATGAGATAAGCCGGCAAAGACTCGGCCCGACTCCTATATCTTGCGGACCCCCTTCATTTGCCTTACAATTGGTTAAGATTTGACATAAACTCCACATTGAATTGACGTTAGATATATATATCAAATGTCAATTCAATCGATGATATGGCAAGAGTATGTATAATCAGATATAGGAACCAGCCATTAGTCCACTCAACCAAAGGCCTTGGCTGTTTTGTTAGATTGATAAGTAGTATAATAGCTGTAATGCTAAAGAAACCAATACAACTGCGACAATAGATTAAATGCAAAGTGCCTGCTATTTACCATAACACCGAAAGACAGTGTTCCTTTTTGAGCAAAGGTTTGTACGTCCTTGAAACGCCACAAGCAATTAGAACTCAACAAAATGAGATCGATATGAAACATTTTGGCGAGCGAAAACCTTCAAAAATACCTGTATAATTGACTGTTTCGTAAAAATTGGATTAGAGCTTAAACAAATCAAGCAAGCAACTGTGAAGTTAAGACGATTACATAGACCTTATATGGAAGAAGACTAGAATTTACAATGGTTAAATAAAAATTAGATTCCGAATAAACTTATTAATCCGAGATTTCTTGTGATAGATACTACCCATTCTTTTCACGTTTATTAATTTAGAAAATCACAACTAAATTATTCAAACTTTTTTTATGTGAAACATGTATTTCTATACCAAATAAGTAATATTATTGGCAAAGCATAATCGTCATAGAAGAGTGCTTGCGTGGAGTATTTCTTAATTTCAGAAAAAGGTATTGACGACTATTATTCATAATTAATACTATATTTCGTGACCAGTTTGAAGCAATTAGGGACTAAAAAAGCTTTATACAGAGACTCGAATATTACGGATACCAGCAATGTATAGAACACGAGTCCTACATTGGCAAATAATATACATAAAACTTTCTTTAATACAAGTCAACGACAACGCCTTAATAAAACCAATCACAAAGTATGTATATATAATATAAAATCAACCAATGTTACAATTCATATTCTAGAATCATATCTCTGCTCCACCGAATGACGTATTGTGAGTTATGACATCGTCTGTCGTATATCAGGAGCTGATATCAGACAGTCAGGCGCACACATACACAGCGGAATTCCAAAGAGCTTGCTCAGCGGTATCGAGTCGCACATACCAATAATCGCGCCCGGCTTCTTGGTAAAGTGGAGTACAGGATAGGGGGAGATTTATAAAGACTTGTTCATAAGTCACGCACATAATTCCTCCTTTTTATTCATGAGTTCATTATAATATTGCTACGAGTTTAGCCGGACTCGAATTAAAATGCTGTTAAAATTACTATATAGTTTATTAGAACTATAAAAACACGTATAACACAGGTACAAATATAACCGAACACAATAAATCCAAACGTAATGTAGAAGGTCGTAATTAAATAAAACGCGCAAAGTCCGTCACTAAGAGATTCCAGAGTGTACACACATCACGCCCGTATCGTAATCGTGGCTTGACTGACCCCCCCCCTCTCCATCAGGCCGTCGTTTTATACCTATTACAAATGTGCCCGCATTGTAGTCGACGTAATCCGCAACACCTGGGTTTTTGTTAGCCGCAAGCGGCCGAAAAAGAGTACAATAGAACAATAGGCTGTTCTCGAGAAACGTATGCCATTAAGAAGTAAACAAAAGAAGACGATCATAATAGAATTAGAATTAGTTCAAATTCCGACAGGTAATTAAATGTTTTTACAGATTAAGAGTGGAATTTGTTTGTTGTAGCAATATAACCATAACATAGTTGTAACATAGTTATGAATGTGTTTATAAGTCACATAGGCGTAATATGTATCCAATTTTGTTAACAGAACATTTTTTTAATTGCTTGTATTTTGTTAGTGTGGATAGCATAGTGCCGATTTGCAATCAAAACTGGCGTAAATGTATATTCATATTCCATTTACGAGTATTTAAGACTGAAGTTTCGAACCATCGGTTCGAATTAACCGTTATGATGTTTAGAGATAAGAGAGGCAATACGTTCTTTAAAATGCTCGTGTCGTTATCATCGATTTCTTTTAAGATCTAAAATACAGTTTCCTATCAGCATGTTCTCATAAGATACTATCTATACAAGTAGTATTTTATTTGTACGTCTATTACTGTTAGCAATATTTTTTTAAATGAATTCATTTAACTAAACTGAATCTTCTTTTATGTCAGAATAAGCATTCATTCAATCCTATAATACTACATGATGAAACAAATGAGAAGAAATATTTAGAAATAACAAAAATGCATTTCGACCAGACACGATTGTATGCTTATTATACATAATATTTAATTTGTCATGCATTATTTCAGAAGGCAGACAGATGACGCAAAACAAAACAGAATTATACATACCAAAAATATGCTAATTGTAATATTGTAACTACATTGTCTCGTATATTGTATATACTTCGAGTAAATAGATTAATTAAATAATGCTTCTATATCGCTGCATATTTAATTTTGTATAACATGTTGTTTACTGAAAATTTATTAAGTACTCATGGACATGGGAACAAATTGTATAAATATGTAAGACTAGCTGATGCCCGCGACTTTGTCCGCATGGTGCGGTTTTTTAACCATCCCACGGGAACTCTTTAATTTTTCGGGATCGAAAGTATCCTATATGTTGACCAGGGCTATAAGCTACAACCATACAAAATTCCATTTAAATCGGTTCATTCATTTCGGAGATTAGCCGGTACAAACAGGCAGACAAACAGACAAACAAAAAAATTTGATAAAATCTAAATTAGTTCTATTTCACTTCTTACATCCCCTTGACTTGGTTTTAAGCATTTTTTTCATTGTACAGAAATATGTACATATGTATGTACATAAAAAATGCAGTACTGCAATACTTTAATAGTTTAAAATACGTAAGATTAAATATGTAGTTATCCTTCCACTCCTTATTGTACTATTTAGGGGCGGCGGGTCTTATCATTTTCCCGCCACAAGTTATACTCTCTTAAGTTGTCCGTTCAAGCAATTAGGCTTCCTTCAGGATTCTCTGAACGTACCACCACCAAGTCAACGACGTCAAGCATTAGTTATGTAAAATAAACTTCTGTCTGCAAGGGATCATTTTTAGCGATGCGGCCCTTTGTGCATAATTAGATACGGTTTTAGTCAAGTGCATTTTCGTATTGGTGTACATTAAGAGTTATCTCTAATAAAACTACGCTTTGACGGTTGTCAGAGCGGTTAAAATGTAGTTTTAATATGTGTACCTGTCATGAAAACTTGAGAAAATACTAATAGTTATTTAACTATCCATTAACTCATCTTTTGTTAACTACCAATTTGCTAACGGTATCGATACGATACCAATTTCGACAGTACAACGCCTATCGTAAACAGCTCACGCGACATATGCTCCCACCCTTATATGGTTATTACCGAGTCGGTTCGCGTAGCCGGAGATCACGTACGGGACCGGTCGTCGTGAGAGCCCGCCCCCACTTCGCCTCGGCCCGTGTTAAATTACCGAAAGGAGACGGCATTTGATCACACCCCGGAGCGACGAATAAATTTCTTATAGGTAGGTAGGCACGTAACCAAAAAGTGCACAATCCAAATTACGGTGTACGGTGTAATTGTATAGAAAAAACGTGGTCGTGACGCATTTGATAGTAATCTTGGTAGCAAGGGCACTCGTGTTTCATTTAAAAAAAGAAATCGTTGAAGACACCGTATGCAAAGTGGTCGCCTATGAACATTGGTGTTCAGCGGTGTTACCAAAGTAATTCTAGCGTTGAGGAAATTTAACGACACCTATCTTTGAAAATCCCATAATTGTAAGTGCTGTGAAGCATGCACCTTTTGCGCATTTTTCTGAACATAAACCCTATACTGACGGCAAAGGGAAATATTACAAGAAAACATATCGTATCGTGTAAATACCAATACGTAGAACTCGCCAATCCGCCTTCAATAAGCGTGGCTGCTCTAGTAAAACTGAGAGACCAGTTGTTTGCGGACTCACATTACCGCTATGAATTAATTGAATTTTGTGAAGTATGAGATGATGATTTGTGGTTTGACAGAAGACAGTATGTCAGAACACAGAACAGACATCGTGTCGACTCTAAATAATTAGAATAAGACAAAAGAAAGGAGAGGTTATTACTCTATAACGATTAGTAAGTGATAATAAGATCTTACCGACCGTTCATTTGCATTACTATCGGTTAAAATTTCAGATAAGCAAATAATGATATAATTCAACCTATGGTAATATGATATGGGAACCGGCTATGAAACGCATTTGTTAGCGTATAACGTAGACCTAAAAAAATATTACAAAAACACAGTGTTTTATTTTAAACACATAGGTTAATGTGACTGGCCAATAAAACCTTGAACTTGTGTCGAACGTTTGCTTACCTTGTAAAGGGGTAACACCCCCTTACGACTGGCGGAAGTTAGTTAATTGGTAGTTATTTCCACGTATCTTCAAAGCTAATAGTTTCAAACATTTAACGAGTGCCCTTCAACCTATTATTATCATAGACTAGCTGCGCCCCGCGGTCTCACCTATGTGGTGATGGAAAATCGTTATATTTTGGATAATTCACACTATATCTTTATAAATTATACTCTGTGTAATTCTGTATTGCACGTTTGAAAGGACAAACTGTCGTTCCAATAAAGAACACAACATCGTCTTTAAATTATATATATGTGACAGATTATGCAATAAATGGTATTCTATTCTGATGTGTAAGCTATATTATTGTAAAGTTTCATCAAAATCCATTCAGTAGTTTTTTCTTGGAAAGAGTAACAAAAATACGTACATACATTCTTATAAACTTTCGCGTTTATATATATATATTAGAAGGATTATTGAATTCGGTATTAAAGCCTTATTTATCAGTTAGTAAACACAAAGAAATTAGAAATTGTTTTCATATACGCACGTCGCACATGTATCTTAACATGAAAATACTAACACATTTGTTTTCCGTGGAAGTAGGTTACAAAAGATCAGATCTCCATTTGCTAGCTTGTATCCATTCTCTTTGTCTAACTACTTTCGTTAACATCTTTCATTAACGACGTTTAAAACCAATTTATGCGATAATTTCGATCAGAAAACATTTGCAATTTGATCGCGTTGAGTATGTACATTCACTTATATCCTTACTTTCTTACCATCCCTTCTATATTCCCAAACAACCTTAAATTTTTTTTATTGCAGGAGTTCAGCAGACAGACAGACAGACGGCCCGCTTGATGGAAATCGATTACCATCGCCTATGGACATTTGCAACAACCAAAGGTGCTACAAATGCGCTGCTGCTCTCGTAAGGGAAACGGAACCTAGTTACTAATGCCGGAACAAAACTCAAGTTGTACCCATGCTGTCGGGCAAATAGCCTACCACCTGGTAAACATTCCTTTTCTATCGGTTTAGCGAGTACTACACATGCTTCTCTGAAGTTGATATTCCGTGTCTGTTTATTAAAAAAACAAATTCACGTGCTCACAAATAAGGGCCTTAGTTATAATAATCTGATTAAGAAAGGATTAGCCATCTCTTAAATAAGAGACTCTTAACCCCCTAATCAATGGCTGTTTCAAATAAAACTTGCGATCTTGCCTCTTAGCAGTCACTTAAACTACCTCTCGATGTTGATTATTTGTGACAGTTATTTATGAGTTACTTTACCACCACCTCTTGTCCTTAAGGAGTTTATGGGTATGATTTTTGTTGATCAATTGCTGAGCAGTTTCTTAAAATGTAACAAACGATTATAACTAAGGCCATAAATGATAAGAGTGTAAATACGTGCCTAAAATTGTTACTCTTGCATAATCAAATAAAAAAGTATAATAAATTATTTTAAAAAATTCTAATTAATTCAAGTTATGATAATCAACACGTCCCTTGTTGTTATTAATCAAGACGTGTACATTATTTATATTTCTAGGCACGTTTCGTTTTGTGTTCAATAAGTTTATTAAATGCTCGGAGATAAGATTAAATATTTGAATGTGACATTCAAAGTGAACGTTTATTTACATATATAACAATTAGAGATGTAATGAGTGTTCGATTGCTATTCGATATTAGACCTATTCGGCCACTTCTTTATTTGGTAGTCGGCCGAATGACGAAAACCAAATTGTGAAAAAAGTACATACTACTCAAAAAGGTTTTTTCGATCAAATAATTTATACTTAAACTAGGTTATAACCGTTTTAAATACGATTTTGATCAATTTCTTATTTTAATCTTACGTGTCGACCAGTTTTTGAAATTTCAAAAAAAACCTTTTTCGCGCGAATGTTACATTCGGCGCCTCGGCCGAGAACATGTCCGAATATTCGCTATTCGGCCAAACCACTATTCTTGGCTACTCTAATAAAACACTGTTCAAATACCTAAAGTGTACATCAGCGTTTTGGCTAGTCATTTCGATTTGTTGTATGTTTCGCGGCTGCAATGGGCGCGCATTAAACCGCACAGTATTAACGCTATTCATGCTTCGGCCGCGCGATGCCGGGCGGCCCATTCAGCTGTCACAAAGCGAAACTGAATGCCGTATCATCTAGACTTGAGTAGCTCGCGAATGAGAGATAAAAATGAACTATATCCCTATATATATTAAAACTTATCTCTCATTCGCTCCAAGCCGCTCCTGGCTAGTTCTTATATTTTACTGTTCATTCACTAGCTCTACCATCATCGGTTGATTTTTGATATTACTTTTATGGAGGCGGTATGGAGCTTATGTCAAATTTAAATTAAGCAAATAAACGGTTGGTAAGATATTGGAACCGGGCAATCGGCTCACCGGCTCAGTAAGCTCAGTTGTCAATACGTACAGTGAAAATAGATCTTAGGGTCTATAATATAAAATATTCCATAATTATCTCTATTACCATCAGTCATACAATAAAAAAGTTTACATTCGTGGGAATACGAATTAAAAATTCGCCGTGCGCGTCACAACACGCCTGGATCTACTAGATTCTGCTGGTTTGACTCTTGAAAAAGTTATAGCCAGAGGTGTCTCTGCGTTTTCTACTGTCTCCATTGAGCTAAACGAGCTAATAGGGTTATATAGTTCTTTAGAGCGAAAGAGCTACATCTATCTCTCTTTAATGTTTAGTGAACCGTTTTGCACAAGTCTAAACTGAATGCCATTTCATCTCAAGATGCGCCGCTCGCCGCAGATCCGAGGGGTCGACCGTGGGGGCGACGGGTGACGCGCGAGGGGTGGAGGGGGGTCCGGGTCTCCGGCCGCCCGGCAACTGCGCCATATCTCGCCGCGCACGTACAACCAGACAATCGCAATTATTATTAACAGATATATACGTTTAATGATCGTGTATGTGTAGAGTGCAGAGGGCCAAGACCGAGATCAAGCGGCCCGATGTGACATAAGGGCACTTGCAAACAGATAAGCGACAGCGAAGCGCAATTAATTTTTGCGGAGTAAATACTACTAACCGTTTACAAAACATATCTCTATTTAACAAGCTTGGTCACCAATTATGATGGAAAACATTTTTGCCCTTGTTGGTAGTACCAACCATTTACAACATTGAGGGTATAAAGAGGTTGTTTTTGCAGATTCGCATGATAAACACGACAAGTATTACTTTTCGTGCAGGAACGGAATGCGGCCGGGCGGTCTGTCGTAAGAGGCGACAAAAGAACCCATAGCCAGGTGGTAAGGCATCTGCTCGTCTGGGTGGTTACCACCCCTGGTTTAGAATAAGCCGTCATAACAATCTCGAGTTGTATTCCGGCTTCAGTGGCCAGGTTCCAGTTTCTTCTTCAAGGCCAGCAGCACATGGGCAGCACCTCTGGTATTGCTAATGTACATAGACGACGGTAACCACTTTCCATCACAGGGCGGCCGTCAGCATGTCTGGCGTGCTTCAGCAATAAAAAAATGTTATATCTTACAAGTAACTACCAGTTCGTATATCAAGACACGTGTCAACTTCACTAAGCTAATTCACCAAAGGCAACCGCTTTAGGTCCTTTTTTTGTCAAGCCTGGTCACCAATTGTAATAGAAGAAATTGTTCTGGTTGTCAAATGTTTTTGTAGAATCAAGGCAGCCAACGAAATGACCACATCATAGACATTCAACAGTATCATAATTACCTCAATTCCAATCATATCAAAACATGAATATTATAAACCACCGATTTTGACAGTGCGAAATCTACATCAAAAACCAACCAATAATATAATCAAGTGTATTTTTTACTTAGTAACTTTATTTAAACAATCTATCTCCTGAACATCGCATAGATATCTATTGCGTTTTGTGTCAGTAACCCATGTCTTGAAGTTGGGCTAGCGTAGAACGTGTACGGATAGCAAATTTAATGTAATAAAATGTGTGATATTTTCTATCAATTGGGAAGTGTCCCCGGAGGGGTTTGAAGTTTTCAGGTGCATAAAAAATAACGATATCTTACTTTTTCTAAATGCTGCGATACTACGAGTCCCGGGAATCCTGAGGATTCCCAAGCGTTAACGAAGTCGCGGGCATAACCTAGTATCTAATAAGAATACACCCTTAGTCTTAGTTTCCGAATGTAGTGTTCAATATAGGCAGAGACATATTGAAAATATCTATCTGTGTTTGCCTCTATAACACACACAGTATCTATGCAGATGCACACAATCGTACATTTCATGCAAAGAATCTCTCATAAAAACTATCCAACTAACTGCTGCGGTTCAACGACCTAAAATGAGAGTACTCCACTCCTTCCCGTGCAGCACTGTCTCCTGCCAGCCTGATGGATGGGCCTAATCTAATAGGCGAGAGAAAGGCACATCACTTGCGCTGGCTTGGCCATCTACATAGAATGGGGAGGATCGCGCGGTGAAGAGTCTATCTGGGCAGACAACGGGAACATTTGGTCGACCCAGACATCGCTGGAGTGAAGTAAAAATTAATAACATACATATAAGGCGTTTCACATTTGTGACGGAGACAGCGCTGCTTCAAGTAACGGATCATGTCTGACTACGCTCATAACTCATACAAAGAAAGACTAATAGTTGTGTCATACAATAATGAAAGCTGCCTACTTTGGCCGATGACACGGTAAGATCGCGTGCGTGTCAACGACACGTTTTGTCAGCATCAAACTTTACACGGTCGGTGTTAGTGATCTTGAGATGGGTGTACAATAGATAGACATTGCTTGTTATTATACAATGTCCACTATCATTTCCTTTAGTTGCCACGCTTAGATACGCAATGGTTCTTTAGAACTTTATTCCGGGTACGATTTGGAGAGAACTTTCAGCCAAGGGTTTCCCTCTGACCTATGTATGACATAGGAGGCGACATAAAATATCTTCGGTCGGCAACGCGTTCGCAACGCCATTGGTATTTTAAAAGTCCACTGTGGGGGACATCGCGAATTGGGTTCAATTCAGTTCGTATAAATAATGATTTCCAATTAAACGAATACAAAATTAATGTATCAGTTTTAGATTGAGTAAATTCTTATGTGCTGGATATTGCAAGTCAATAAATTGTAAAATAAAACATAAAACTAAAACAAATCATTTGACATTGATGTTATATCATTGAAAATATGTGGATACAAATTAAGTGAGAGATTACTTAAGGATCTCATTTATTACTCAAAGAGTAAATATAACACTTAAAAACAATTCCAGTCATATCAAACACAGAAAAAAAGAATGAATTAATGTAATGTGCAGGTACATACTGTACAACGAAGTTAACAAGATTAAGCCGTACATATTATTAATAGTCGGAACTCAAAACATCACAGAAGCTTCGGATTTATTAGGCAATTTATGGTGTTAACACACCGCAACGAATTCGTTATACAAGTATAGTAAGAGAGAAAAAATATTACACCTTACTTATTAATAGTACCATAAAGCCGGAACATAAATAAGATAGAGGCGCGAAAAACTTTTTTTATAGTTTTTTTAATTGCATAAGTTCAGCAGACAGGTGATGCTAACCGTGCTATCGCCTATGCACATTTGCCACACCAAAAGTGCTTCAAATTGACTTGCTGCTCTCTAAAGGGAGACTGGAACCTGATCACTAATGCCGAAACACAACCCAAGGTTGTTATGGGGGCATAGTTGAAACCAGGTATGGCAGCAATCCAGAATGGCAAACACCCTGCTGGCTGTGGGTTTTTTGTCGCCTCTTACAACAGGCCGCCCGGCCGCAGAAAATAGTATACTTTCTCTGTTCTTGCCGCGGCTTTGTGACAATAGTTACGGTAATGTTGCATACGGTACGGTACGGTAATGTGTATTGAAGATTTGAATAGTTTTTCCGTCACAAAATTGAAATATTCCAGTAATCGTATATTCGGTATTTTCTTTAGTACTATTACAAGTCCCCCGGGATATAAAGTAGCGCATATTTTAAGTCAGAAAATTGGATTTCAATCATATAATCGGTAGATAAACAAACACACATACGCTTGTGTTGTACAATTCGCCTAAATAATTTTAAATAAATAATTTTAAATACAGACAAAAAATATAAAAACAATACTGCTTATGTTTCCAAATCAATCTAAATTAGTTATTAAATCCCAAAGTAAATATCATTATTTATTCATGATATTGACCGAGATGTGGCCGATGTCTCGGAAACTTTAAAACAGCCTCATTACCGTTCTAGCATTTAAAGATTCAATTCGACGAAATTTTTTTGACGCGAAATATTTCATAATATTTAAAAACCTATAAGGCATCCAATGGTCCCCTATACATTGTATTCATGTTATATAATGTATAGGGGAACCCTATACATTATATTCATGTAACATAAAATAAATACTACAAATACATCTATTTTTACGAAGACAAGTTATTAACTGGATTCCACTATGTTTCTGTAATCGAAATTCACGTTCGTTACTAATAGTATGGGTTTCACAAAAACAAAACCAATAAAATGTATGAAATAAAACTTACTTTGTAATTAGTCCACGTTTATGTATTTCAGTCCTTAATCTGAAACAAAAATAATAAATATTTATTAAGAAACTTGAAGTAGATTCGAAATAGTTTAGTTTTGCTAATTCAGATTTATAATGGTTGGATTTCAGATATCTCAGAATCCCGGCCGTTCTAATTTAACACCAGAATGTCCTGAAGCCGTTCATCTCAATTCTGATAAGTTACTGTACAAAGTGAAATAAAACATTTATAGATAGCTCGAAACTACGTTCAAAATAAAGTAACGTAGAAGAGACTATATCTAGTTCAAGTTTTAAACTTTATGTAATCTTAATACATACAATTATTGACAATTTGAGCCCATAAATAATCACTTGCTAGACACGGGTGTCTTTTTTTTGTAAGGAACCGAGGCTGATGTATCATTTACAATTATTGTCTAAAAGAATTGGTGGATTTGTAAATCAATAATTTCTATTTCCTTGCTATTGTTTTTTTGACATCTTTTTGATACCTAATATGTATGTATGCGACAGTAGATAGGTAGGTAGTATGGAAGGAAAACATATATTGAGATAAACCCAAATAATTCGGAAAAGGAGAAATAAAAGGGAGAGAGAAATTAGGCGACAATATTATGTGGAAGTAGAAATATCGTTATAATAAGTTGCGACACATTTCGATGTGTATGCTATTTTATACGTGGTTTCAACGCAAATGACATTGATTTAACCAATGCCAAAGTTAAACGATGAAAAGACAGGTGGAAAACAAAAATATATAAATCTAAAAATCTGGCTAGTGTTTTATAATGTTATCTGCTGCACAAAAGAGACAACAGAGGGGCACATATACATACAAACAAAAGAAATCAAATTGCGATAATAATTCGGACCAATCAAAGGGAGAACGGCCAAATTGATCGGAAATATTTGCGGCGGTGGTTTTACATTTGACCCAATGCCGCGCCGTTTGTCCCCGCGCTTGGCCCGGCTGGGCGGCGCGGACCGAGGGGAGAGTGGGGTGGCACGAACTACGAACGAAATGGACAATGCGCATAAAAAATCAATAAAAGCCGGGCACGGCCTTCGCCGAGGTCGACCGGCGGCCGGGATCACCGGCCACATTATGAAATATTGAAACAACGAACATCTTCACAAGTTTTCGGCGAGTTTAAACAACTCTGCTTTGAAAAACTTTTTCCTTAGCTCTTTGTAAAGAACAATTTTTCATTCCATTCTTGTTTTTTTTTTTAAGTTTTGAAGCTGTTATTATGAGGAGGAAAATCGTAAAATTTACCGTGATATTATTGAATGCTTAATCACGAAATAATTTGAGAAATGATATTTATTTGCAGGAAATGGTCTCCAATAAATTACCATACTACATAGTTAGATCTTTATTTTATGATTGCAATCATTTCTCACATTGTTTATAATTTAATCAAGTTCGTACTTATAAAAAATATACAATAGCCCATAAACGTCCCAATCCTGGACTAGGCTCTCCGATTTATAGGGACGCGGGCACTATACCCGCAACGTTTGTCCATGGCGGCTTAGCTGGTTTCACACATAGGTTTCATCACGATGTTTTCCTTTACCAGTTACCATATGGTAATTGTAACAATATGCACATTAAGCCAGAAAACTCAAGTGATGCAGGCTTCCAGATCATAATTAAAACCACGCACCCTTTGAATTTGTAACGCGTCTATATCGAGCCTTTACCGCCATTTGAACCTAAGTATATTTTTTTGTCGCAAAAGGTATTTTAAACTAATATTATGCTTAAAGATATTCAGTTTTTGATTCAGTGCGGTCTCATCTAACTAAAACTGAAAGACTTAAAATAAAATAACAATTTAAATTACCTATTGCAACAAAAAATATACTTAGGTCCAATTGTTGCTTACAATAAAATGGCGGTATAAGTTGACAGGTACTTATAACCAAGAAATAAATATCTACATAAACTGTTTTTCTGTCAACTCAAAGCTATCTAATTCCTAACTAATATTATAAATACGAATTTGAGTAGTTTGTTTGTGTCACATTTTCACGCCTAACTACGCAACAGATCGCTATGAATATACACATTTTCAAGGGGTATATAGAGGACATTTTTTATGTGTTGCTCTCATGATTAGTTCCACCTCCACTAGATGGCGTGACGGCTGTTTTGAATTAGAAATTAAGTTTGACATTCGTAACGACGTGTGGGATTACTACCGGCTGGTTCTTCACTCTGTTTACAAAATTACATTAAATCGTACGAAGACGTGAGCAAAAGCTAGCTAGATGTAGGTAACAAATTCAAAGTAAAATAACACCAAACGACATTTGATTAGAACACTCGTTTTGATTGAACATAATTTCATGCCAAATTTACCGTAACGGAAATCTATTAAGAGAATAATTACAGACACAAAAGCATAAATTCGACAATTGACTCAATAGTAACAAAAGCGTCAAGGTTATACATAACGAGTCAATAAATGACGCATTTAATTGACGGTCTAATAATAATTGTGCTATCAGTATTATTATCGATAAGAATATGACCAACATTTTTTTACATCAAATCACAATTTAGCAAGGTTCATCATATCATTGGGTTCGGGCCTTCCCCACATTAAGGGAATGAATAATACACCCGACACGTTTGTTCAAGGCCGTATTGGCGCATTTCATACATCTGTTATCTTGATGAGCGCAGGTTTCGTAAGAATATTTACTTCGCTATCAGCAAATCTCTGCAACAAGGACTTCACGCGAGCCAGCCTATGGATTGTTACTAAACTAGTATGGGATGCTGATCCGGTGTTACGTTTGTTAGGATGTGTAAATAACTCAAGTTTGAAATAAACCTATGCTATTAGGACTTCTGACGAACTCAGTTACGGAGAAACATTACAAGTGTATGTGTTATAAAAGAGCTGATTACAATTATTTTATAGCTACCTATAAGTATGAAACAAACAAAAATGCAATGTGATTAGTATAAAATTCCAATCTCAAGCTTTCTTGCATAAGATAGGTTTTAGAGCTAACACTTCTCAGGTAGAGCACTTAGATCACGCAGGTTACGCCTGGAGATGCAAAATGCAGTCCATTGGTTTACTTATAGTAAATATATAAAATCTATAGCTCCGTAAGTATATAGGGCTATATTAGAATAATGCTATAGAAGAAAGATATATATTGAAGCATTTTTAGAATTCTTTAAAAAAATTGGCTATAGTTCAAAGAGTTAACGCCGCCTAAATCAGTGCCAGATGCAATATTTTTAGATGGCAGTTGTGACAGAGCGTATTGGAAATGCGTAATAACTAAAATTGTCTTGACGAATGCCAAATATAAATTAGAAGAGGTTGGTTAATGTCACACTGTCACTATGCAACTGTTCGTTCTTCCCTTATGTAATTAATACTAGTACTGCTAGCGAAATTTCTTTAGCCGTTGCCCACGACCGATGTGGTTAGTGGAACCTGCCAAAGGACCGGAAGGCAAAACCAAACCAAAATATATGGCCTGGCAGTTCATTCCACCATGTCCTTGGCTATGCGGCTATATTCGTCCTATATTACCCCCAGTACCACTAGTAGTTCACCTCAATAGCCCGGTACTTTTTGTCCTCATTTTCCACAATAGTCCTACACTGGCCGGGGCTTGTCCTTGAGTGCATTATTATATGGTGTAGACAGGGATAATCGCCGGTCAGTGTCACGCCACATTCACATTAAATTTGTCAAAGGGCCTCTACGTGTTGGTCTTTCCATGGCCCCGCGCAAGCCCTCCAAAAGTCCGGGCCATTATTATGGCCCGTGGTCTTGCAAGACATACATAATAATAATAATAATAATCGGCAGACAAACACACACATTGTATATCCCCAAATTAAGCAAGTTACGCTTGTGTTATGGGTAATACACAACGGACCACTCTGGGGCCGATCCCAGACACCCAGACCATGGTAAATAGCGGAGAAAATACGTTTCCGAAATTTACTATACCGGGAATCGAACCCGGAGCCTCTGGGTTGCAGTGAGGTAGGCCGGCAAAAGCTTAGCCCGCTCAACCACAGAGGCCGTCTATATCGTCTATGTTAAAAAGTATCCTTTGAGTAAGGTATAATTTAGCTGTGTCGAATTTCATTTCAGTTCGTGTATATTCAGCAGTTTTGACTGGATGACAAGAACTAAGAAAGACAGACCGTCAAAAATTTTAAAGTTGAATGTCCGCGTTAGTCCCCTTGATGTTTTTCTTATTTTTTACATTCATTGTACAAACTCGACACCCCCCAACGGAATATCATTTACAGATTATGATTTTGATTAGAGATATGAATGAACATTATATTGACCAACATCGGAGAATCTATAGTGTCTAGCTTTCGTTTTATATAAAAAAAGGTCACTAACATAAATCCACTGAAAATCCGACTTTGTTGTTATTTTTTACTTCATTTCTTAATCTAGTCTTTAGTTTAATCACAATATTGCCTGATGGAGGTTCCTTTACCTAGAACATACCTAACCTATTCACAGGGCACTTATAATTCCTTACTTTACCTTAATATTTAAACTTTACGTACCCTATTCACGGATCAATTATTGATCAAGAAAATTAGCTGAATTCCTAATTCGAATTAGGAATCTAGGATCTTAGCAAAATTTACTAAAAAGAATCCTAAATTGTACCAGCTTACGAATCCAACAATGTTGTTTACAAAAGTCATGACAGTTTAAAACAACAGAAATAACACTTAAGACTACGTTTTATGTACTTGCAAAACTACAAGCACAAATGTCGCAAGAAATCAAATATTTAACGTTTCATACTATGCAAAATAACAGTAAAAGTTTGTTCATTTATCAAGTAGACAAAATCTCATCTCCGCTTGCACCAAGTTTGCACATAAAACAGCGAGCTGCGATTATGTTGGCACAATGGTATGGTGAAAATTGTCATCAACATTAAACCTCACAATTGGTAATAACTATGGATACAAGAACAATTGTTTGGCGTTATCTTCATATTATTATCTTGTAATGAGATGAGAAAATCCGATAGTATTTGTGATAAAAATTTTACATGTTGTTAATTGGTGACAAAATGATATGTCTATCTGTGACTTTAACTAAGAACAACTTTAAAGACTCGCTCATCTAACATTGATGTTATCTACGGGTTATGTCAATGTTGATACTTGTATAAATTAATGTCCTTTACGAATATTACAAATTAGAAATAAATTATGTCTGACTGTGACGCTTTCACTGAAAAACTACGATACCAATTTTGTTAAAATTTGGTGTACATGTAGTCTCAGTAATAATAACTTTTAATATCAAGTATTCTTTTCCGGGGCCAAATAACGGCTAGACAAAAACTTTATCTGTGTTGCTTTAAGTAATAATTGTTTTTAAAATAAACTAGAGATCACATAAGACAACGAAGACAAGGGGAATCCCTAGTCATCTGTATCTCGAGAAAAAATAGGTTTCTTGTATTGATTGGTATAAAAATAACAATTTGCTCATTAAAAAAAACTCATCAATAGTTACTATGAACACAATTTTCTGATTTGTACTATTGTGAAATATGTCAAAGACAGATAAGTGAGAACAGCTGATTAATTAATTACTAAACTATTAACTAATACATATTATTTATTATCTGATCTGTAAATGGTTCGAGTTCGTATATTGCATTTAAAAATGTGAAAAAAGTCAGGGATGGGGCGCTAATTCGGACCGGACATCCATAAAATGCATAATTTAGAATTGTTGTGTTTGTTCCAGCATCAGGCGAAAACTATTGAACGTATTTCAATGAAATTCGACACGTAACTAAGGATCCGTAATAATGTTTCCGCGGGATAATAAAATACAGCATCGAAAAAGTTGGCGCTGCGATCGCACCCGTTTTGATAATTACTAAACGTATATGAATGGAACTTGACACAGAGCTGGCGTATATCCCGAATAAATACGTAGCATACTTTTTATCCCGATAAATGATGTGTCATTTCCATATTACATATCATAGACAGATTAGCTAAATAGGTGGCGCTGAAATCGCTTTATTTATCGGTTTATGTTTGTTTCTGAATGTAACGAATCAATTAATTTCATAAGATTAGAATGATATGCCCCTGCATCCCACATAATACTAGTTTTGCCAAACGTCAATTTTATATCATCAGTTGTTTACTGTACAACAAGGTACATGATGCATGTGACATCATATATTTAAACAGACTTGAAATCAAAGCAACCACCCAAAAGTGGCTTATGCAACTAAATAACCAAAACACTGAAAACTTATTATATAACATCATATAAATTAACCTTATTATATTATATATCACAATATTGTAATCCCTCATTTGCAAACATACACACAGACACACGCACGCACACACAAACACACACACATACACACACACACCGCGCAAGCACATACACACGCAAACAAGTTAGCATTTATTTTTAAAAATAATTTTATAGATAAATAGTTAAGTTAGTCACACACGTACTTGGTGTTCGCGATACAAGCTAGTCCTTGTGCGGAACCTATGGAAGCAATATTTCTGTGTAATTTTTTGATAATAAATTGATTTTTATTTTATTTATTATTTGATTTTTGTTTTAAGATTAAAGTGCACTTAAATATTTGTATGACCATGTGTAGGTCAAATACAGTGAGGACATCTGACTTTGTATTACACCATTCCTAGTTATAACTATTACCTGTATTTTACAAATAAAGATTCATTCTCTCATTTCATTCATTGTATTATTTTTCCAATCGTGTTGGCTTCGACTCATGTCTATTTTTGCTGGGCAGTGTAGACTATATGGACTTGAACTTAGTTTCTTTGTTATTATTATATGCGTCAAACCGAATTAGATTTTATCCGTGCAGGAACGGAGAAAGAATACAATTTCCTGCGGCCCGGCGGCCTGTCGTAAGAGGCGACAAAACAACCCACAGCCAGGTGGTAGGGCATTTGCCCGACTGGATGGCTACCACCCCTGGTCTAGAGTATGTCGCCATAACAACCTTGAGTTGTGTTCCGGCATTAGTGACCAGGTTCCAGGCTCCCTAAAGAGAGCAGCAGCGCATTCGTAGCACCTTTGGTGTTGCAAATGTCCATAGGCGATGGTAACCGCTGTCCATCAAGTGGGCCGTCTGCCTGTCTGCTGATCTCCTGCAAAAAAAAAAAGACTTGTGTTATTTATATAAAGCTACTGCGGTTAGACGAGCGGCGCAGTCACGGGACAATCTCTAATTTTATTAATATATGAAACCACAATCTAGAAAACCTAACATATTGTTACTTATTTGCTTACAAAGCAGTCAAATGTTATTTATTACGCTCTTGCAACTGTTTGTGATATTAAACAAACATTGATAAAATGAACGCAAACTGAGCTACAGCTAGTAAACGGAATTGTGCCGGAGGGAAAAACGTAGTCAGCAGTCATTATGCAGAAAGTACAAGTACCGCAGCCCATTGGCAATAACCGATGGGAAACCACTGTTTATTACCAACGTTGTAATAAACTACGCGAGTGTGTTGAAATATCCGGTTCGATGTTGGAAAAGCACTCGAGGTCGTTTACCGAATATTTGATTAGGGCACATCGGGTTTTGGTCATTTACGCAATAACACGAGTAAAAGATAAGCATTTAAGAAGTGGGATACTTTAGAATATAACTTATACACTCTGAAACGTTATTCATTATAAGAACTTAGGATGTAATGTAACGTCAAGTGCCCTTACTTTTCACAGATACTCATAAAATTTGACTTTGTCGTCAAATAATAATTAATATATTGACTCCTTGTAGATTCTTTGAATATCATAAGGTAAAAAAGAAACTAGAATTTTATTATTTTCAATTAATTTAGACATTATGCTTAAATCAACAATATTTTTGAATAATTAAAAAATCAGGCAAAGTTACGTCTCATATTCCTAATATTGCCTAATACGTTTACACCAAAATGAGCATGGGATTTGAATTTTAGGACAATCTAAAATGTAGCTTAGTAGCGAAAGAACATAAATCAATTTCGAATAACATATTTTGATGTATTTTAGTACGAAATATTACTATAGGCAATGATAGGTCTTAATTTTTTACAACCTCCATACATTAATGAGTAGGGTTGTCTCTATAAAATTAAAAATCAAACAAAAAATAAAAAAAATATCACACACACACAATACTTAGCATTCATTCACTGTCAGCAATAATAATTAAATTATAAAATCAGTCCAAAAAAAAAAAAATATTTGGCAAAATTAATTAATAAAATAATTTATAGTGGGAATATGCATGAAATTCAAATATGAGTAAATTTTTTATATGATTTCTTTATTGCTCTAGAATTATATGTCCAAGGTTATCGTTTTATTTAATTCTTTAATTTATAGATTTTAATTAATAAAAACCGTTAAATGCGCGGAATATGTAAAATCGCAAAACGCAACGCTATTGATCAAATGGAAACGTTAAGTCATTTTATATTGCGACATCGGGAATGTCGCAATTGAATCACATTGAATTTCCTTTTCAACAACAAAATCCTAATCGGTTCATAAGTGACGGAGTTTTGCGGTAACACACATTCATTTCATTTTTCATTTTATTGCAGGAGTTCAGCAGATAGGCAGACGGCTCACTTGATGGAAAGCCGTACACACATAAACAAAAGAATATCAACCGAATTGAGAGAGAACCTCCTCCTATTAGAAAGTCGGTTAAAAATAGTGACAAGGCCGTCAACCCTAGACTCGGCAAAGTTTGGTACATTTGTTTATAAAACGTGTCAAACTTTGCCTAAATTAGTATTTTAGAGTTAATATTACTTTATTTTCATGTTTAAGTATTAAATAAGTCTAAAGATTTTGTTTTTCTTACAAGACCGATAATTACTAAATGTAATGTGTCATGTTTGCAAAGTTAGTGCGTGTTCACGCGTATATGTGTGTGAATATACCTACTATTATATATTTTGGTTTATATTCCCTTTCAAAAATGGGAAACGTATAATGATACTTTAAGTGAAGCCCAGTAAAAGTTCTAATACTTCATAAAGTAACAATAATTACACACCGATTGAGTATAAATCGAAATACTTCAACGAAACGTTCAGAAAGAAACAGTTTTAAATCAAGTATAACAATCAGTGAAGCGAACTCCTTTAATTAAATACTTTCCAGTCCGTAACAAGTTAACGAAAAAGATACCTTTAACAACTTACATTTCTTCCGCTAACAAGTCAACATAAGGAAGATTAAAACGTCGGTAGAAAAGATGGGGAAAGTTTAATTTAAGTTTATACCTATAGTAATGTACACAGACGTTTCTGAGCGGATTTTCTCACGATGCGACCGGCAAATCTAGATTTAGCAAGGAGAAAATGTCATAGGGTCGAAGGTTAAATGTGGACTGTTTGCACAGATACGATAAAATCAGAGCAAAGAACAATAGTCGAACGATGTACAAAGAACAAAAACTTATTGAATTAGATATTGATTGAGTAAACATATTGTCGTCTGACTAGTTGTTTACCCCACTTTGTTCGTGCGGAACTAGGAGTTATATTTTTACCAACCGACTTCAAGATGTTGTAGAAAATGTTTATTTTTGCACGCGCACTGCGCACGCGTCCCAGATTCAAAAGGCGCGGGTTCGAATCCTAGTCGGAACGCATGCACCTCTTAGACAGTTTTTCGACCTAATGTGCACATTGTTATAATTACGTAGTACTACCGAAAATTAAGAAAAACGTGATGAAACACAATCGTCAAAGCTACATGGACAAGCGTGGCGGGTATACTGTCCGTTCCCCTATAATGGGAGTCTGAGTCCAGCAGTGGGACGTTTATTGGCTGTTATTATTATAATACTCAAATCATTTTAACAATTTGAGGCTGGGCTGGCTACATAGAGAAACACACGTATAAAATTTATACGGTTACCTATTCCGCCAAAATGACCACAAAACCTTAAAAACAGACGGCTAATACTAATAAACATACTTCGTTATTTAAAAAAGAGCTGTAGGGACATACAAGCATGCAAGGCCGAGTGCAAGATATGTGAAATGTATGAATTGTTTAAGGAATTGTATGAAAAGTAATAGTTAATACACGCTGTTGCGATTGTGGTCCTAAGTAAGGGAAATCAATTCAGATACGAGCCACACCTAAGTATACCAACAGGTAAGGAATATCGTGCTGGAAGCTTCTTCAGAAAGCCCTTAAAAAATTACGCCGTACACGCCTAACAATTTTATACATTCTAACAGTTTGAAAAGGAATTATCAAGATACGCTTTTGCCTAAAATATTATCTCTCTTACTTAGACTTTAATAGACAAAAAATTAAAACGGAGACATGCAAGGAATTTATTCAACACAGTTTATACTTCCGTGACTGGAACCTATTAGCGGAGAACATGAAAGAGGAAATTTAAAGAGTAAACGGAAACGCTGTTCTTTAAAAATAACTAAATTTTACCACAAAAATTTATGGGCTACAAGAAATTTTCTATTATAATTTCTCGGAGATGAGAGCTAATAATAATAGCTTACAAACACTTTTATTAAGGATACTAGATTGCTTCTTTTCATTTTATTTATACTGTATACATATCAAAGAGTAAAAGGCTATTTGTTCCAAGCGATATTTTGTAAGACTGAATTTCTTGCGTCTTTGCTTAAGGAAATACCTAATTTCCAATTGAAATCTATAAATATTTGTCTTTTTCCAATAAGTACATGGTATACTAATGTTGCGTTTGTAGTGATCATTTGAGGCTTTATATTCTTCTCCGGACATACTTATATCAAAAAGTCACGTCACTTGAAACAAATAACAGTCCATCAAGCTCAAATCATATATGGTAGGTAGGTTCCTTCCTATATCTTACTTAGCCTTCGTTGGCTTTACTACTGGTTAAAATTTGACCTAAGCTCCATACATTTGTATGAAGTATGTTTAATTTCTACCAATGATAAGGCAATTGCAAGGCCCGCAACCAAAATAGTAAATAATTATGTGTACCACCATCCTAATCAGCAACATTATTGCCACGGGTTGTCTGGCGATAAGATCGCCCTTTGCACAGAATTAGAATAAAGTGTTATCTATCTATCTATCAAAATAGTAATAGTTTCTATGTTCTTTCTTCACCAACTAAGAGCGATCCAATAATCTTTTTATATGTGTACCAATAACCAGACTGAAAGTAGACTAAAACTTTTATTCTAGAAAAAAGTATAGCAGATGTGGGATACAGATCAAAAAGGTTTCACAAGTGAAATAACTCGGAAGACTTAAAAAAGTTTACAAAGTGTCTTCTTAACCGTTTCTGCGAAAATTGTAATTCCTTAACACAGTAATAAATGCTCTTTCTGCATGTCCCTCTTTTATTTAGCGTCGTGTTGGGCCCACTTAGGAGCACGTTGAACCGGTCGGGGCGGGCCGCCGCATACGTAAATAAGACTAGAAACTATCCAACAACATATTATGTAGACAGACACGCGTACTATGGCTGGCTAGTTTAAAGAAAGTTGCAGTGGTGTAGGTCGAGTCGAGAGCGCGCCGACTGATTCAGCGAGCAACACGGTTATGAGACGTCTTATGATGGATGGATTTGGTTTAAAATAATAAGAAATTCAATAAAATTTTAAATATTCTCTCTCTATATATATATATATATATATATATATATAAGTTGTGGTAGCGTAATGGCTAGCGTACGCGGCCCAAACTCAAAGGGCGCGGGTTCGATCCTAACCGGAACACATGCACCATTTAGGCAGTTTTATGACAATGTGTATATTGTTACAATTACCACGTACTAATAATGGTCAAAAAAACATCGTGATGCTCCTGTACATCGAGATGGCGGGCGGGCATACTGTCCGTCCCCCTACAGTGGGAGGCCCGAACCTGTCAGTGGGACATTTATGGCCTGATATTATTTTATATATAAACATATCATGATGTAGACACAACAACAACACAAAATACAATAATTCGTTTACCTACATACATTAGGATTTCAAAAGACATACATGTATTAATCTTCAGCAGTTCAAAAATTACAACATGATCTGATCAACACTATTTTATATTACAGTCCATTTTGGACCTATTTCAAATGCCTATGCTGCAAGACCCACTTTCTACAGTGTTGACCAATGTACACCTACCTTCTCTTGCTATACAGGAATCAATAGGTACAAGAATCAAATAGTTTCCTTAGAACCAGTAGACAGAGAGTGCAAATAAATTCGCGGCAATCTAGAAAGACTCTTTGACTTTCATGCTTTGCGAAATAGAATTGTTCGCTACTAAAGACTTACATTTTGCATACTAATATAAATGTGCAAAATGACTGGTTGTATTTGTTTCTTCATTATGACTATGGGAATGAACTTCTTGGCTCAAGGTAGTTGGAATATGGTTAAAAATTTATATAATTATGCTCGGACGGCTTCTTTACAGTATTTATTTTATTCTTTTATATTGCATTGAAATATTATAAATTTGAAAACAATTTGCTTGATAAATTACAATCAATACCAATATCTCTAGTAAAGGGTTATATCGCAAGTTCAGGATTTTTCTTTGTATTCTTATCTACTTATTATTACAGTCTGTTCTACCCTTTTCCACTTGTATAGAATTTATGTCAAATTGACCATTGCTAAGCCAAGTGAATAATTGGGAGAAGGTGAAAGAAAAGTGAGAAAGGAAAGCAACCTTTTTTTATGATATTAGGTTCACGTTTGATCATGCTGTATATTTAGACGATAATGCGGTCGAAGATGGAGCACACTTACCTAGGAGATGCCTATTCACAAGACTTGAAGACTCCCCAGATTGTACTTTTTGGGAAACAGACCCTGGTAGCGCATTCCACAGCTCTGCTATACGCAGAAGGAACGTGGAGGCCAAACGCTTCGTACGCACTGGTGGTGTTTCCAATGTGAAACGACGGCGTAGACCATAGTGGCTTATCGTCCGAAAATGGAATGGCGTAGTGAGAATTACGTCGAACAGTTCTACCGCACTCTCCGAAATGAGTCCTGTAGAATACCAATAGACTAGCAACCGGGCGTCGATGGTCTAGGCTTTGAAGCCTTGACAAGCTGGCCGCAACCAATCAACCTCTTGGCCGACTTGAATCCAACGCTTCAAAACAACTAGTAAAACTAATAACGGCTAGTAAGATATAGGAACCAGCTATAAACCAAGTCGCAATATCAAACATGTAACTGCTATTTGTAATGTACACAATAAATAATAATACGCAATACAGAATAATACAAGTGCGGCTATTTTAAATAAACGATAACAAATTCCAAGAAAGGCAATAATTATAACAACAACATGTGATTGTCAGCATTAAAATGGCGGTGTCTAGTTGCCGTGCGAACGTACTGAGACTGTACTTGCAAATTACCTATTTTTGCATACCAAGCTTTGTAAATACAATAATAATTGATATACGTTATTGCTTTAAACAGGTATGATTTAAAGAAAGCAGCCAAGGTCCATGTTCGATATTTTCCTTCTCTTCTCTACTTAGCGCGATCTTCGGTATCCCATACAGCGCACGCGTACCAGTGGTCACTGGTACGCGTCATCCTTTACGACATCAATTCAGCATTTTTGGGCCTACCCTTTTTACTGAGGACTGAGGGAGACCATTGGTTCTTATCTTTATATATTCGCTTTACACAAGTAGCCCTGACAGGCATCCGCGGAAGCTAGTTTCTAACGCGGTCAGAATAAGCTAGTATCTCTATCTTATAGTCTTCGTAATAGTAAAAAGCAACGGTCCCGGGTTCGATTCTCAATATGGTGAACTTGTTATTTGTCCAAAACAGTTTTGGGTATCTGGGATCAGCCCAAAAGCCATCACCAGTGTAAAAAATAATGGTACTGTGTATATAGATTGTTATAAACAGTGTTACTACGAACACTAAAGGTCCGATTTTAGAGAGCCGGTTGTAGATGTACCAAGTAAAAGTAATAAACATTTAATTGATTCCACTATAAAGTCAATAACAATAATTTAATTGTTTTTAGGTAAAGAACGCTTATGAAAAACTAAACTTATGTCAATCGTCTTTTAAACTCTGAGCGAGGTATAAATGTAGTGATGTAAAAGACCGATAATATAGATATTAATAAACAACGTTCATTACATTTAATTACACAACGTAATTTATTAATACCTTCGATATGTATAACAAACACGTATCGCCCGATCGTTTGTAACGAAAGTCACGTTTTGAAATAGGTACTTCATTTTCACACGGAGCAAACGATATCTTTGTCAGCGGTGTTTCTTTTCCGCATACCGCATTGAAACATATTTTAACGTATAAATATTATATTCAAATACATAATAGTATATATAGTACGCTGCTTTTATAAGATTTTATGGCATGGTAACCAAGAACTTTAAAGCTTAGCTAATCTTGTTTAAAATTCATCACTAATGTTTATTGATACCCAGTCTTAGTCAATTTCTGTGTCTTGGGAGTATCTACTTGTAGCGGCTCAAAGTAGTGCATTTCATTAGAGTTGAGATTTTCAACAAAAAATTACACTATTGTTGTCAAAAACAATCGACATCCTACAACAATTTCGTAAGGGGACTAGCGTAACCGAATAGCTCGTAAAATTAGTAAACTGAAGTGGCAAAGGGTCAGTCCAGTCTGCCATAGATCTTGAAGCTAAGACTAAGCGTCTTGTTAAATATGGTGTAGTGTAGGACATCCTCCAGTTTCGGTGGACCTACAGACCACCTATACAAGGTCGCAGATGGAGGTTCGATGGAGAAAAGCGGATGATCGAAGGCAAACGTAAAAAGTGACCAGTATGGCCCGTTTTTTTTACTTGTAGAGATACTGGCAAGCGGGTCCCTTAATGGGAAGTGGTTGCCGTCACCATGGACATCTGCAACACTAAGGGAGCCGATACGTTGCCTACCTCGTTGAGACTTGAAATATTTGTTTAGGCCCTTTTTGACTAGCCTCATACTGTAGCGCTCTGAGAAAGACCGCGCATTTACCTATAATTTTCAATAACTTAGAAAATCTAGGTACCGGAATAAGCACTCGAAATTTAATCGGACAAGACTGAGGGCAAAACGCTCTAGGTCGCTGTGTCGAACAAACCTGATATGATATTGTACTCATTCAAGCAGTGACACGTGGAAGATTAAGCAATTTATTCAAATTAGATGAAATATTTGAAAAGCAACATATTCATGAAGCCAAATAACTGACTAATATCATGAATATGTAAATGTATATATGTGTGTCGTCACACGATTAGATAACATCCTATTTGGTTAATATTCTAAAGACAGTTATCATACGACTTCACGTTGAACAAAGTTATCTGTCCACAATCACTTATGTCACGCATTACTTGAATTATGGTGTATAATTAAAACATTTCAGAAGTTTTGTATTACAATAGCATCTGCCCGCGATTCGCGTGAAATAGTTAAAGTAAATAAAACAGAACACCGATTTTGAAACATTCTTCATTAGAACTCCGCTCCTATTGGTCTTAGCATGAGGATATATATATATAGCTTTCCTCGATAAATGGGCTATCTAACACTGAAAGAGTTTCAAATCAGACCCGTAGTACCTGAGATTAGCGCGTCCAAGCAAACAAACACTTCAGCTTTACATAATTAGTATAATATTTGTAAATACAAATAAAAGCAAATAATCGTCAGTTTCATAACTTCGGAAACTACTTTATAGATTACCTATTATCATGTATCTTTTGTACACTTCCAGCTACATAAAAGCCTTACATTTTTAACACGAGGCTCTTTCACTGTCATGAATACTAAAAGGGATGTAAAGACATTTTCCATACTGATTTGCGTATTCGACAAGGGGTTCCCACCTAATACAACTGATTGTGAATAAATTCAATATAATATCAAAGGAAAAAATGAATTTTCGAGCAAATATGTATTCAAAGTTTAAACAAAGGAAATCACCTCGAAAGCTAACGCTCTTAACTTAGCAACGATTACATATAAATTATCAGTCACGAAAAATAATTTCAACCAAAAGGCTAAAATATTAAAACAACATCTTATACGAAACTAATATCAACACAACATAAATAAGTAAAAACCATTCGAGCGTTTCAAATAGAAACTCAAATCGATGAGCCACTTAACTCGAGTTTACAGACTATATAAATCAAAAGTTTGATCAAACAAATTTTACAAGATTGAACGACTCTGGGCGTCTCTATACCTAATTTATACTTTATAGACTGCCACCCACCCACGCCTGACCGACAAACTTTGTGTAATGTTTAATTTGTAACTTTTAATAGGTACTCCCTCACTCTCACGACAGCAAGTTTTGAAGTTAGAGAACGGTTTCCAGCTTAACATGGTTGGATACACAAGTATGTTTATGTGTGTATTTCATTTATTTACATTTAAATATCGGTGTACTAATTATAATTGCTGGTTATAAAACAACTTATAAATATCTCAGTCTTAAAAATGTTAATGACATAAGTACATTTTAAATAACGCACACGAATTCGTCGGAATAAATATGAACGGTAAGAAAAGCAACAATTTAAATTTATAATTGTTATTGCGTATCCTGGGAACGATCTTTTCGATATTTATTCTGGTCTAGGTGTTATTGGTGGTACGCAGGCCCAGAACGGACTATCGCTTGATACTATAATTACAAGAGATATATTCTATAAAGAATATAAAATGACAAACATAAAACATCATATGTGCTTTATTGAAAAACAGTCTACAATTATGGTATCCTATAGAACTAACTATGAAGCTTATCAAACCGCAACAATTAGTTAACAAATACAATATCGGTGTGCATGATATGATGATTAATAACGCAACTTTTTATTAAACTCATTTAAATAACCCAATGACAAAGCAAACATTATTACCACAATTTTATTATTCTGCAGCTCAAGTCAGCTACAGAAAAAAAATGACAAACACAAAACCTAAATAAAACATAAAAACCAGTCCAAATTGTCGTCTTGTAAAAACGTGAGCAGTCATTGAATGTAACAGTAGATAGGAAGTCGACGCAAGGTCACTGAACGCTTCCTCACCCCACAAACCCCTTAGAGACAAGCAAATCGGGTTAAATTGCGCCCGTATGCATTGTGTACAAAGTCTAGATACAAATCACGCCGTGTAGTTTACTATACATGACCAATTGTATACATATGTATAACTCACCCCGTGCGCGGAGTGTGGGGACACGGTTCGAAAGAAGGCTGAAGTTGAATCGACAAATCTGGTCTGCATGGTCTAGTTTCCAGATACACAAACAACATAAAAGGACATCTCCTTGTTCGATCACAATAGACTGACAATAGTTGACGATCGTACGCGTCGCGAGAATTGAGCCACGGCGGCGTCTGGTCAGGCAGTGCGTTTATCTGACGGTGACAGCTAGTACCGTCGCCTCGAATAACAATAATGAGGCGAGTAATTATTATTATTACCGCTCAGCAGACGCACTCGCTCGCTGTACGTAGGTAGGTGGCGTAATCGCTGAATTCCATATAATCGTGGCTCACTCACACTAAAACACGCGGACGCTCGTCCCCGCCACGTGTAGTGACTGGTGACGTTGCGCGTACCACGGCTCGGCTGGGCACAGGTAAGTTGTGTATGTATACAGAGTGCGTTGTTGGCTATGCGAGCGTATCGATCTCGCGATAAATTCGATACGGTGAGCGGTGAATGCACCGGCCGGCCGGTTGGCAACGACGCGATCGCCTTTCACAGCGACGAATACGCAATTTACGATCCGTCCAGTCATGGCGCTGTGCCGCCCTATGGCCACCATGCCGCATCGGCATTATGTACGTATCGTATTGGTCCAGCGTCCAACATCAACCGACTCACTATTTTGGCGGGTAATTCATGTATAGTTACGAGCGCACAATGCGCGTGCGTCACGCGGATGCATGAACATTCTTGAAGCTGGAGATAACACACCTGTATTTACGGACAGCTTGAATTGCGCAACTATAAAGAGTATTGATAAAGCGCAGCGGTTTGTAGGTTTTGCCCGTGATGCGCTTACCTGAGCGAATAAGCCGCGAGGTCGCATGTCAAGGGGCCGTAGCATTTCACGGGCGCATAATCCAATTTGGCGTCGGCCGCGCCATTTCTAATCGCCCTAATTGGGGAACGCCCCAACAGCAATTACTACTATCGCCGCTTGTTTGAACCACTCGAATATAATACCAACACGTACGCAATTTAAATCGCAAATTTATCTACATTAGTGTGTTGGGACTGTATTAGAATGAGTCATGTGCATGTTTTTAGGAGCGAAACTACCGGAAATTTCCCAGAAGTGTTTGTTGCCGATGTAAAATTTCGGTTTGAAACTGAACAAGGCATTTTCAAATACTCTAAATTGCCTACGAATTTAAAGAGATGATTTCCGAATCTCTTTCTACCTTCAGCTCACGTGTGAGTACCGCAACTTTAGATATGTTATCTTGACAAATAACTATACTATATACAAATACACAAAATTAAATTATTTTTACTAGTGTGCACGACGCGCATGGCCGGACCGGAAGTCGTAATGGTCGTTGAAAACTGACAATGCGTCTGCTTGTATCAATTCCAAAGCGACCGAGTCGCAAAAACCTCAACGGGGCTATCTATTGAACGCTAGAGAGCGGTTAGCAACAAAAAGTGAATAATGGCTAAACGTCAGCGAGGGAACTAGAATCGTCGCACAATCGCGCTATTTCGAGATGCGTTTTCCTCGTCGCAATAATGCCTAACGGCTATTAATAAGTAGCAAACTAAGAGCGTTCCACACAAACAACTACATAATTGCATGTCGCAAAGTCCGCTCAGAATTATGTCTTTCCGAATATAGTTGCAGCATATATTAATATATTGAAACACTGCCACGTGGCCTACGCGGGTGGTTAGCGAGCGCGCAAGGTGAACGACTCCATGTAATATTAATATGAAACAACAAACAAAAACTCAATAGCTTTAAGTATCGAAACGGATACAAAAGAATAGGGTGTACGCAAATTAGAACGACATTAGCAACTCAGAGCAACATTAAAGGAGTTTCTGTTATTACCGCACGCGACAATGTGAACGACTCGATGTGAGTTTGCGAGTTGGGAAAGCGCGGAAGATTACATAATACAGTCAAGTTCGGAACGCGAGTTGACACAAACTTGTGTTTTATGTGTACACACATGCATGCATGGCGTTATGAGAACTGTTCCGAACTGAAGGGGGTGGGTCGTGGTGCGGCGTGAGGAGTGAGGCGGGGGAGCGGAGAGGCCCAAGTTTGCGCGTCAACTTTCCGAGAGCAATTCGCCGAGTGTGCTCTATAAAATATAGTTCAAAGTAAGTTAGAGCGAGCGGAACTTAGCTGCTACTAGCAGCTGTGAGGGAATCGCCATTGATATTAAACTTAAACTAAAGATTAATCCGAAAAGTTTGTGTTATCTTAGTAATATGAATATAACTAAGTTGACGCAAATGTATACTTAAACTTGTAAGATCAAACAATTTGATGAAATGTTGTCTCTACGTTTATCACCCTGAAGTATAAACCAAGGCTAGATTAATAGTAAGTATAACATTATTTTAAAATATAAAAAATCATTATTGCAAAATGAATATTTGAAATCAACCGATTTTTATAACTAAACTATATTTGATAACTAAACCGAACAGGTTTCTTCTGCAAACTTAGCCCATTAGTAGTCGAAGGTTGTAAGATTAATGATTTAATCTGCGGTGAAAAATTTTTTCTTTGATTTGGTTTTATGCATATTTTACGTTGTATTTTAAGAGTTATTGAAGTATACATAAATTGAAACTTGTAAACACGCCTTCTTAGTACAGAATAAAATATTGTAGGGCCCAAATCAGAGTAGAACTAAGTAAGTGACTTTAACAATCAAATTGATGCAATCTCCATAATCGAAAAGAATTTTGGAATAATATAATTATTAAATAGAGAACTAACTGAAGTTGGGGCAATAACAATTTAATAAGCTTTGAAGTTTCGAGACATCAAACTAAATAAGGCACGGCATAATTATTAAAATATAAGTTTCCGAACTATGTTTGTCGTTCTTTATTAGACTTCTCGTCTCCAGTGGAATTCTGAACAATACATTAATTGTACTAAAAAAAGGAATATAAATACTGATATAACACGAATCACAGTCATTCAGTGACTCAAAGCATTCACTTATTAGTGTGTCGCGAGTTTAAATACTCGCAGAAGACATACAGATAATAATATTTCAGACCTAACATGCACATTCTCACCAATAATTGTCGTCCTGGCCATAAAGTAATTCGTGTGACTGATACACATCGATACGTGAAATCGACCAATCCGATTTGATCACATGTTGAGTACAAATTTAACATCGGTATTCATGACCCTGGACTCCAAGCTGTTATGATTAAAGTTGTCGATTTACCCAGTTCTGGTTACCCAGTCTAGTAGGTACCTATGTACTAGATAACCAAAACTGAACAATTATGAAATCAATAACAATCTACTATTATTGCACAACTGTAATTAGCATTTAGAAAAGAGACATTTCTGGGATAATTAATAATATTTTTAAGTAGCAATATTGAGAGGTTGAGCCTTTTTCGGACGATTTTTAAGCCAAGTGGCAAAAAGCTCTATCATTATTAGACAATAATCATAATCAAATTCAGGGGTCGACGACACAGTGGTGGTCAAGGACCAAGGAAAATATAACGTATAACTGCGGATCATACATATGAATTAGATATGTACAGTTGCGCACATTCGTATCGTATAAATGAACAGGCCCTGTAGACAAGCGACATTAACATTATACGAATAGAATAGAAAATGTATGGTAATGACATTATCGTTACTCTAAAGGCCCCCGTATACGGAACGATTCGTCGTTACGATGGATCTGAAGAAAATCGTGACCATTCATCGCGTCGAATTGCCGTTTAACACACGAAACGTTTGGTCGTTGCGATCGTTCTTTTACGATCATTCGTACGCGAATAAGGCGTGTGTCATCACAGAAATTCAATACTAGCTAGATCTCTTTGAAAATGGATATCGAACTTCTGTTCATTATCTATGTAGCGGTAAATTTAAACCGGCTTTAGAAGAAAAGAACACCTATAAAAATATGGGTTAAGAAATGGCTATTAAAGCGAAATCAATTTCACATGTCAATATTTTAAACGAATTAAGATTCCACCACAATCATATGAGAATGACCGAGCCATACACCTTCGATTCATCGATCACGATATTCATGATTGTATTGGTTTCTGTTGAGATCACGATATCGCCTTCGATAAAGTAAATCGGACATTTGAACATACCCCATCGATTCGTCGTTGCGATTGGTCTGAAACGACCGATCCGTAAAAAATAATCTTCCGTATATGAAAGCCTTAAGTATTAGGTTCTTCCTATACCTTGTCTATTTAGCGCTAATGCCCATTGCGTACAGGGCAAAGAATCTAATCGTTTAATAATTAGTATGTTGCGTCTATGAAAATGTAAAAAGAAACCAGAGCGCCTATATCCAATCCATATAATAAAATTCAAGCATCAGTTCCCCTTAAAGTCGCAGATGTTTACGGGCGATGATAACCAACTTACCATCACACGGTCCCTCTGCTCATCTGCCTAAAGAGTTTCATGACCAAAATAAAGTAATCAGACTCTAGAAGTTTACCTTCAAGGTATTTAAATAGAGCAGTATAAAGGTCGAACTTAAATACTCTCGTAATTAAATTGCGAGTCGCGCAAAAGCCGAGGGCGACAATGTTAAGAAATTAAAAGCATTAAAAAAATTCTGCTAAACTTTACACTTAAAAAATAGTACTAAGGCGTGTTTCATTACTTTAAAAGCCAAATGACTCAGCTAAACCGACAGAAGGGTAGATTGCGCAAACAAATTTAAAGTAAGTGGGTACTTTTTTTTACGAAACGTGAAAGCGACCCCGCTGATGGACGGTGTAGTTTATATGAAGTGGGACATAGATGGAAACTTCTCGGTGAATTACATTTTTTACAACACATTCGTAAACGATTATACAATATACCAGCTGTTACCTGTGATTTCGTTCACTTTAATTTTTATACTTTACCATTGAAGTACCATTGGAACTGTACTTGCGAAGTACGATCCCTATTGTTAAACTCTAATTACAGATATATTAATTATCCCCGGAAATTGCTATTGCGCCTGGCCGCCATTTTGGTGACGTAACCGTAGCCGAACACTCAGTACTGTTAGCATCACTGGCCGGCGAGTACGCGTACACATAGAGTTGCGGATAACGTCACGTGAATGTTAATTTGACAAGGTTCCAGCGCATTTGCGAGGATAATAGTTACATTCATTATTATTTATTATTATACCACCAAACTATTTCTTGATAAATTTTAACCTCCTTGAGCGTGTTACACCATTGCCAGTAATAAAGAAGTCTTACCTGTAACAATGAAAAAAAAACAATTGTAATAACAATAAAAAGTGTTGAAACATTATTTTTATTAAAATCGAATAACTTAATTACACAATACACAAAAAAATCCTCGACTATAGAAAGCCAGGTGGTAGGGTTTTTGCTTGTCTGGATGTCTATCACCCCTGGTCTTTTGAGTATGCCGCCATAACAACCTTGAGTTGTATCCGACATTAGTGGTCAGGTTCCAGTATCCCTTAAGAGAGCAGCAACGCATTTATAGTACCTTTAGTGTAGAAAACATCCATGGGCGATGGTAACCGCTTCCGATCAGGTGAGCCGTATGCTGCTCATGCAATAGAATAACAAAAATATCTTAGAACCATCATCAGACCAACTACTAATAAATAGGAGAAAATTATTAAAATATTCATACCACAGTTATCGCGTAAACCAGTCTCTTTCAGCTACAGTTGACATGCATATGAGTGCTAGAGATATGTGTATCCTTGTCAATTTATTCTAACCCATGCAGGCTTCCCCACATTATACTGACCCAAAACCCCGTAAAGACACCGAAAATATAACAACGATCGACCGCAGAGGCACTTTGTGAATTCGCACACATAAAACTTGATATATACGTGGCAACAGTCAAAGGAGTTCTCAAAAGTCAGCTCACATCTCGTCCCGGCGGGTTTGGGGTGTACTTGTGGGGAGGTCAGTGGGTTGGTGTGGGGAGGCTGGGGTGGTTATCCAAGGTCGGCGCCCTTGTAGACATAACCTAAGTGCGACCTAGCTGCGTCGCCGGGCCCCTTTTCTTTGCTTTAACGATTAGTATGGAATGATTCTAGATAAGTTTGTTGTTATATTTTTATTATTCAAGTTTGACGCGTAAAAGAGAAAAATTATTAAGAAACTTGGTACATACATTACCTTATTTACATATAACGTTAAATAATAATACATTTATCATGATTCTAGCGTTAAATCCCGGTTGCGTGTTCTTAAGCGGTTATTTTATTAAGTTGATTTCCGGAACTTTCCTCTAAACCAAGGTGGTGTAAAAAGAAATAGCTAAACCTCGTGCAATCTCTGTACCGGCTCCCTAAGTGATAAGTTTGAGTTATTTTTTCAACTTCGCACGGTCTTTTGAAAGGCCCCCATCTCACTTAGGACATTAAGGTAACATATCTTGAGCCTGCCTAGCCCTTTTAAAATGTTTAAAAAGTAATACAACATAGTATTTCTTAAACGGTGAATCCCCGAGAGCGCATTATTATACGTAATCAAATCATGTTTTTAGTCATATATCATATGATTTTCCTCGTTTTAAGTGCCTTGTTGATATCAATAATGAGCATTAATGAATAAGCAAGCATGAGTTTTAAAGAAACGTGGTTGCAGACAATGACTAAATTAATTAATGGCTTCTGTAGTTGAGCGAGTTAAGCCTTTGATACCTTGCTTCATTGTAACGCAGAGGCTCCGGGTTCGATTCCCGGTACGGTAAATTTCGAAAACTATTTTTTTTCCGTTATTTACTATGGTCTGGGTGTCTGGGATCGGCCCCAGAATACTCTCTTGTCTATTACCTACAAGCATAACTGGTTTAATTTGGGGATATACAATATATGTGTTTGTCTGCCGATTATACCTGTATCTCTACAGACCACGTGTCATAAAAATGACCTGTACTTTTTGAGAGCTTGTGTGGGGGGGCTGTGGGAAGTCCAACACGTAGAGGCCCCTTGACAAATTTACTGTAAATGTGGCGTGACACTGACTGGCGATTATCCCTGTCTACACCATATAAAGATGCACCCAAGGACAAGCCTCGTTTAGTGTAGGAATATTGTAGGGAACGTGAACAAAAGGTACCGCTATTGGGACTAGGGATCTGGGACTGTGGGGACTATGTCTGTTATTATTATTAATGATACGGTCAGGAGGATCACGGTAAAGATAGTGATGAAGTGAAATCGACACGTGTGTAAAATATACTGGTAGTTATAATTATGAATAATTGTCATGTTCATTATATGAATCTGCGAAAACCACCTCTTTAGGCCATCACTTCTTAGAATGTGGTAAGATTCATCCGCTCGACTGGAAACGTTGAAAAAGGCGATTTATAGTCCATTTCTCATGTATTTAACAGAAAATAATATTTATGTTATTAATATCAATTCCATTAAAACGAAAAGTTGTTGATAAAATTTTAAATTATACCACATATAACCGGTTTGTGTGAGCATTATCTACATGAGATTAAAATGTTAATCAGAGATTACAAATGGGTGCGTGGATACAATACAAATAATAATCAAAACGTAAACGATGTTTTTTAAAGCATTTAAATGGTTATTTCTTCATATTTGTTCAGTAAGCTAATATTTTAAATCATTTATCAAGTGTAAATGTACATAGGCGATGGTAACCGCCTTCCATCAGGTGGGCCGTCTGTCTGCCTGCTAAACTCAAGCAATTAAAAAAGTGCAATCAAGTGTTTACATCATAATCAGATGTTTTTGTGGGCTGAGTAATGGCAGACATTGTCAGTCCTACCAGTAATCGAACTACCTCTTAGTGTTTATGACAAGTTCCATACACCTTTAAAATGTTGAGGATGCACGAGTGGGTGCATGGGATGTAATCCAAATACATTAGTATAATAAAGACCACTTTTTATTTTTTGTGAACCTGTTTTATTACTCTGTGTCATTACATGTAGAAGGATCTTATTTAGAAGTTCGTACGTTCCTTTTTTTATTGCGTGAGTTCAGCAGACAGGCAGACGTCCGACTTGATGGAAAGCGGTTATCATCGCCTATGGACATTTGTTGGTGCAAAGGTGCTACAAGTGCGCTGCTGCTCTCTTGAGGGCGAGACTGGAACCTGATATTTAATGTCGGAACACAACTTAATGTTGCTATCGCGGCATACTCTAGACCAGGGGTGGTCGCCTTCCACTCGAGCAAGTGCCACCTGGCAAACTCTTTCACCATTCTGGGACTAAATCTATTCATTATGAACCTTGTCACACATACTTTCGATAATCACGTGGATGTGGATATATATATATATATATATATATATATTGCTTTTATGAATGTAAAATGGGGTTCCAACACAAATCATTTAATATGTAATATTTAAACAGCACAAGTCTGTTGGAGATGCGCGTGTATGCCAAGACATTGAACAAGCGTTGTAATAGTTAAAAACTTAGTAGCTAATTTTTACTGTGCTTACTCGAAAATAAATACATTTTTACAAGCTTTTATTTAACTCGCAATGGATGTATGTATGTAAGTTCGGGTGGAATCTTGCAAGTTAAATTTGACCAACTTCCCGGTCTCCGATTAAGCTGCAATTTTGCACGCATTAGTATATCGCGTGACAATGCAATAATAATAACCATGGAGCTGATGTGATGATGGAGTCAGAAGGTGACCACAGAATTCTTGTACTAAACAAAATAGACCAGTCGTGTTTGGGCTCATTTTACTTATGTTGGCTAGCACTCTGCTGCTACATGATATCAAAAGCTTGTATTTAAAAACCTTTTTGTAAAAGCTTATTTTAGTAGAAATAAATTTGTAAACTGAGTATATACAAGGTCAAGCAAATATTTTATACGAACAAAAAGCACGTTATATATAAGTATTTTGTATGGCCCGAATATGTCACTGGCAGTATACGATTAAATGTAGCCACCATTCATGTGTGCAATCACATTGGCAAATATGTAAAAGTGAGTCATTTTGAACTATTATTGCGTCATACGACACATTATTGGCATTCACAACCGTGTCGTGTCAATAAGAGGCAGATTAATAATAAAAGTTCTCTTATCGTTTATGGTTGACGATTACAATTTGCACAAATAAATTATTGAACGTGCTATAATACCTATAACGCTAATATTATAAAGAGGAAGGTTTTTTTGTATGTTTGTAACCAATAAACTCAAAATTACCGGACCGATTTCAACAATTCTTTCACCATTACAATGCTACATTATCCCAGATTAATATAGACTACATTTATTACTAAAAAAAATAGGGATCCCTACTAAAACTTCATTAATGTAATTTAAAGTGTAAATAATTTAGTGTTTGGAGGGTCCAAGGATGGTTTAGATCTACAATTAGACCCGGTAGGTGGCGCTGGAATCGGATTTTAGATATTTATCTTTTCAAGGCAGAATAAAGTCTGTATGAACCGTTACACCGTTAGTAAAGTCATAAAACAGCGATCATACTATCTAGAAGTACAAAACAAATCTCATGTCAGATTTTTAATTTTCCATTAAAACAAGAATGTAGACAGATGCTACATAAAATTAACTCTTACATGATAAAAGAACAAGCATTACAATACATGTTATCATCTCACTTTTAAAATATCATGACAGACATAATTGTAAATATTGTTTTAACAATAATGATTGCGCAATTTAACTTCTTTTACTTGTACGTACTTATGATGTCTTATGTATGTGGGTTTGTACAAAATCTATAAGCCTGCGGACGTTTTCCAAGATGATAACAAGTACCTTCGTTTATTTTATTGTCACCTATAATAAAAACATACATACATAACTACACGCCAGGTCCCTTGCGGGGTAGACCTCACTTGCTTCTTTGACATTCATAGCTCTTGTCATGCACCAACAACGTCATAATAAAAACAATATAATAACAATTATTTTTATTGCCTTTGGCAGGCAAACAAGCAGTCTGCCCACTTGATGGAAGGTGGTTACTGTCGCCTATGGATGTTTGCAACACCATGGGTGTTGCCATTGCGTCGCCAGTCTCAAAGGAATTTTATAACACATTTCTCAAACGACCCCATATCATAGCACTGAGGGAAAACCTCGACGGGAAGTTTCTTACAGAATATTCACTATGGGACAAATATTATAGTTAAAACAAAAAAATTCTTACTCTTTAAAGAAAACGATATGAAATAACTACTACTGAACTGAATTGTATACTTCTATTACTTTAATATAATAATTTATGTACAAAGTTTGTCTTACGTACGATTTACTCAAAGCAAGTATTTAATGTAAAACTCGCTAACCAAGTGAGGGTAATATTAACGGTTTTAACATGAGCATTCTGTAAGTAAGCAGGTAACAACTGATAACACTTGGTCGTATAGTACCCATAAGCCAAATAATTTGGAGCAGAATCTATTTAAAAAATTATTTGATAGATAGTCAATTCAGCTAAGACACTTGTCAGATAACAAAATGTTGAATCGGCCTATATTTTGCACGAGCGTAGCAAGTGCTGACGTCATTTCTTTAACGAGTCAAATGGCGTATTAATTATTGTTTGTATATTAATTGAAATTAATCGTTAGACTATTTGCTGGAGTACAATAAACAGACTTGGAAGAAAGTGATTACATTCAATTTAGAGTTCGCAATATGATATTCGTACGTAAATTCAGCTGTTAATGTTTTAAATTGAAAATAGTAAAAGCCTCATTTAAGTCTAGGAATCACCACAACAAAGACTAAATAACAAGTTTACAACTTGAATTAGCATTATTTTTTGTCCTTTTAAAGATTAATTAACTTAATTCTACAAGCTCGCTTGACCTTGTCTGCAACCAGTTTAATGTTATCGAACTCTGAAGAATATAAATTCAATATCATTATATTCATGTTGCGACTAATAATGACATATCTGACGCAATATTTCTTGGAAGACTCCATATATTTGGATAAAGTATTACATTAAACTGGTTTTCTAAAAATGCTCTATTATTGAATCTCTGATTCAAGTTATTTAAATTTTACTTATATACTTTTGAAACCGTGGTAGGCAATGGGTAGCGTGGCTAGCGCTCGCGTCCCAAACTCAAAGCGCGTTTTCGACCATGGTCACAACGAATGCACCAATTACAGTTTTCTGACTTAATATGCTTATTGTTAAAATTACCACGTGCTAATAACGGTGAAGATAAACATCTAGATAATGATGTGTCAAACCTGCCAAGTCGCCTTGGACATGCGTGGCGGGTCTACTGTCCGTTCCCCTACAGTGGAAGCCAGAGCCCAGCAGTACATTTATTGGCTGTTATTATTATATTTTTGTATATTCTTTTTGATTCATTTTGTATTATTTAGAAATATGTCTTTGTTCAGAACGTTCTCAACCCGTTCGGCTGTGAGAGGGCAACAAAATACATATCTTTTTGCATTTATATATGCTTGTTGTTTTTTTGCTGTCTCCTGTCTATCCCCGATGTTCTTCGGGGCCTATATAACCTTAATTCACTACATTTAGTTCGCATGCTTTCCGACTTTCGTTTTATTTGAGTGTCTCTGTACGTATATGCAAGTCTGTGTTTGTATGTGTATGTATCATTTGACATTATAAATCTAATTAATCTTTAAATGTATATTCAACTATTTACCCTAATAAATATAATATAACTGTGTATATTTATTTAACTAAAAGCGTAACATTAAATAATACAATTATTGATATAAAATTAAATGAATCTCTTTCTATTTATTCTACATAGACGCTTCTTGCGCTCGGCTTTATATTCAGAGGACCGCTCCTTTCGTTCCAGAGGCAGATGAATGAATGATCACAGTAGGGTCTTATTAACATCGAGATAATGGATAGTATGTTTGTTACAAAGATATTCTATTTTATATTCTAATATTCTGAACTGTTAAAAAAAATCCATCTCCTATTCCAGCCCTACTGACAGATCCAACCCTAAAAGCTAGCAACGAGTTGGTTTTGGCGCTGGTGTCGTCAACGTCAATAAGCGACGGTCACCATTTTCCTTATAGATGGGCCGTCTGCTTGCTTGTCAACTTTGCAACCGGAAAAACATATTTGAATTTTGAAGTCATGATCGAGTTCCTATTGCATTTGAATTAATGCTAAGAAATGTTTGATGCATATTAAATAACATTATCTTTAAATATCACATAACCCACAACTGACTTTAATATAAAACAAGTAAAATTCTCATATGATCAACGGATCCGGCCGGCTTCATTCGCAAACTGGTTTCGAAACATACCAGGTGGTTTTATAATTACCGCCTGTGGTTATTTTCAATGCGAGCTTAAAGAAACAATTGTGAACACGAAACGATTAATTAACACAATAAATACTTTTTTTACAATAGCTTCGTTGAATATTGAATTTAATGACCCTAATAAAACGAGGGTTGAATATATATTATATGGTAACCGATAGTTCACAACAAAAACATGTTTAAATGAGAATAATTAGATATTTGTGTGTTCGTTTTTATTAATTGGATGAGTAGTGTACGTGTCTACTTATTTAATGAAAACTGATATAGTTACTCCAAAAGCCTGTATAGTAATATATATAATAACTGTATAGTAAACGAACGAAGTCTCGTGTGAAGTCTTAGGCTTATTCCTATCTTACTGACCATTCATTCGCCTTACAACTGGTTAAAATCATACCAGTAACGTCAAATTCTACCAATTTTAAGGCAATGAATGAATAGTAAGATATAAGAACCGGACATGAGTCAATTAATAAATTGCCTAATGAATAGGCATACGATTATTTAGTAACGTTATACAATTTTTATGGTACGAGTAGTAAATGCAGTTAAAACACAAAGCATTTTCAAGGAACATGTATGTAACATTTTAAATTGTTGTGTTTATATGAAACACGTTAAGTAATCTCAGTAGTTCTTTATATAATTAATTAAAAATAAGATTATGTTTATCAGTTTTATTAATTTCTCTTTAATTAAAACGCCGAGAAATTAAATCACACCATAAAATTTGATAGTCATTGTACACGGTAAACCAAAACTACATTGAAGTAGAGCGACGTTACCGAATAGATGATTCAGCATGCTTTATGCGAACATAAATTAAGTTAACAGCGAGGTCAGTAGCATTTTATATATGTAATTTTAATTAAGACAACTTAGATCGTGTTTTGAATTTATCTATCTAAAGGACACACGGTCGATTGAAAATTATAATTTAACAAGACTTTAACCGCGTGTTAAACTCTAGTGCGTACCTCTTGTTTAAAGAGTGGGTGTACAAGTTACATTGTTTTTATAATGTTATTTGCACACGGAAGATTCACTTTAATTTATATTGCTATCCCATCTACCGATATGAGAAGAATTTATGTCCATTTTATATATTAAAACTACATTGTAACAAAATTACAGCGAAATCGGCCCAGTACTCTTAGTAGTTTTTCATGAAAGCTCAACAGACGGGCAGATCGAGTTACTATCGCATTTTTTTATATGATAAATTTTTAAATCTATACATTTGAGAAATGTCTTCCATACAAACTTTCATCCCCTATTTCACTCTTATATTTATTTATCTATCCGTCGTCTATCTATCTGTAAACTACATTAAAATGACCAAAATGGCAACTCACAAAAAATCATATCCTACTTTCTGATATATCTTATCCACCCTCGGTATTAAAATTACATGTATACTGAATTCCAGCCAAAGCGGTCCAGTACTTATCCCGTAAAAGCATTTAAATCTAATGATTACATTAAACGTATGTATAAAGGTGAACTCGCTTATTACCATGCGATATACTATTATAGCATATGATTTGATTCCCGTCTTGTTCGGTAATGAGTATGGTGAGCTAGCAAGTGTATTGACTGTTTTCCACTCTGTTAGTAACAATAAGGTACTTGATAATCAAGTGAACTGAGACGATTTTTATCAATTCAAGACCCGCAGCCTCCTAGATTTTGTACGAGGATAGCAAGTTATGACGTCATGTTACTAACACGTCAAATGGGTATTTATTGTTGTTAAACTGTAATTAAAATTATTTTTATCATGATATTATAAACGCGTGCCGCTAACAAGGTTTTTAATGATCGCCCACCCCTTTATACGAGCATTGTGGAATGTATGTATGTGTCTATATCACCCATCCATTTAGTAAACTGAAGTGACAATGGGCAAGATACATCTGTCACACGATTGGTGGTCAATGGATCAGATGAGTCATGTAGTGGAGAAGACCGCATGTCGATGAACAAAGTACAGGACTTTCTTCCGACCCATGGAAAAGCAACTTGCACAAGGCCATCGAAGAGGCTGGAGGAGCAAACAATAATAATAATTTTATTTCTGACCAGGGTCCATAAGTTGTTAGCGTGTTAGTAACAATTGACTTCTAACTTACAATAAGTAAGTACTGTTAGCAATACACAATTGAAAACAATTATTTTAAATCAATGGCTACTTTACCAACGTTATTGGAAGGAGCAGTCCAACCTTGCCGGAATAGTCCATAGAAGGTTAGGTTGCAAAGAGGAAGACCAGTATATGTAGCCTAACTTCGAGAGGCCTGTATCCACCAATGGATCGATTATCGATTAACTAACGGTGACAAATGATCAAGACCATGAGTTTATCATAATAGTAAAATTTGCAGTTCGGAAAAAAAAAATTTAGGTATATAATGTAAATATTAATGACATTCACAAAAGTTATAGAAGACAATAATTCTATCTAAAAATATAATCATTATAATATAAATAAAGTTAAAAAAATAAATGTCAACTTAACAATCAAAAAGTTCTTTAATAAGACTAATGACATTCTAGTTAAATACTTTAGTCAATTTAGGTTATATTTAAATTACTTATTAATCTTTAGATTAGATTGTAATATTAATGTGGTATTTATAAATACAACATTAAGAAAAAAAAAAAAAAATTATAATTTTATTTCAGGAAAACATGTCCAATAGTATTAATACATATTAAATTACATTATTCAGATTAAAATTAATGCCACGAATAATACAACAGATTAAATTATAAGTATTAATTTTAATATAATAATAAATCGACTTAAATATCAAAATAAGCAATTACGAAAAAAGGTCTTTTAATTTAAATTAAAAACTATTATATAACCGGAAACAAAACTAAATGTACCGGACCACTCTGTGGCCGATCCCAGACACCCAGATTATAGTAAATAACAGGGAGTTCGTTTTCCAACATTTGCCATGCCAGGAACCGAGCCCGGACCTCTACATTCCAGCGAGTTCGACCGGCTAATACTTAGCCCGCTCAACCACAGAGGCCGTCGAACACACTGTACTAGTTTTACTATCTAAAGATAAAGAGCATTATGGCTATGAAACGGATGGACGCTTTCGCCATTATATTAGACCGATCGTCCGAGTCAGCCACTTTTTACGGACAAGCCCTAAAGCGTGATCCTTCACATAAAAGAAATGCTGCCTCCGTTAAAATTGCGCTGATGCGACAAGTCTGGCCGTTCTATTGGGTTCTGATTTTCTGCGCACTCCCCCACCACATTGTGAACAATGTAGGCATCATTTAAGGAACTTGTAATCGTCAACAAAAATTCGACCAAAACGTGACAAGTTAAAGAAAGACGTGACTACTACTAGATTTGATGTCAATATGTCGGGTTGACATATCTATTCTTTCATTTGCTGTAGCATTCGTTAAAATTCGACATTAACTCCATATAAATACTGTCAATTTTCTACCTATGGTAAAGTAGTAAGCCGGCATTAGCCCCCTTCATCTCGTGTCCCTGCTCCATCTGTGATAATGGTAGTGATTGTATCACGTAGCTAAAGGTTTATTGCGTTATTTGTAATGCGACATTGTTATTAATTATTTATGGAGTTAAACAGTGTATATACACACTAATGTAGTTAATCATTACCAACGTTAGTTTTAACGCTATAAATAACACACATTTGACCACAGTCGCTAACACTTAACATAATCTCAGATGTAGCAGGGACATTGGAGTTAATCACTCAGTATACATATATATTAGTTATTTACATTAGCTGAAAATGAGTGCAATATAAACTTAAACGATTATTTAACTTATACTAATTTGAACTATTACTCATTAGGAATTCGAGTGTTAACCGCATATTTAGTTTATTTAAAATTTTATACATTCTCGTGACAGCGTTTAAAACGCAACAAGATAGACGACATGGTCGAGTGTAATAATAATTCGTAACGAAAAGACCACTTAAGAGAGATAAGAAGAGTGAGAGTACAACGCACGAATTAATATGCAAACACTAGTAGCATAGCTGACATTTAAATAAAGAGAATATATTAAAAAATTACACGTGTTCGCTACCAATCCGATTACAAACACGGGACACCTGCAAAGGTTAAAAACCTAAAGATTACACGCATACGATATTTTTATAACTTCTTACCACAGCTTATCAAATCATTATCATCAATAGTGATATTCCGATTAATTACTACTACTTAGTGAGAGTATTTTGGATCTGTGATATGCGAGGCTCCGGATAGCTTCTGAGATTGCCGATAGTTTATAATATAGCCAAAAATGACCAAGAATGGGCTTCCAAAACTGTTAACCTTCTTGTAATCACTAGTAGACTATATAGTTCTAATAATGTTATACTTGCGTATTTATAAAAAAATGTTTTGATATTGTTAAATTTGGTCCACCTGCGAACAAAGCACATTTATTACCCGCCGGCGTAGTTTGAGCTAATAACATTGAAGCGCTTTTATGGTCGTCTCCTTTTGTTTACTTTGTGTTTAAAATTGTGATTAGAAAAACATCCCATTGTGTATTGTAATCTTTTATGGTAGTCATTGAGTAAACTAAACAACATTTATTAGCCAGGTGTGATTATTGAAATTCAGTCTGCGCGGCCGTGAGACTTATTGTAATTGTGCAGTATAAAGCAATGCCCCAATGTAGAGCGGGGCAGTCTAGCGATAGTCACAAGCGACAAGTCACGGACTTTGCGCGTGTTATTGAATCGTAAATTACGTTTGCTGGTTGTGTACAGTTATATTTCTACCTGTGTTATACGTCTTTGTATAGTTCAAATTAATTATATATTAATTCTAACGGCATTTTAATTCGAGTCTCGTAACAATGTTTTATTATTTAACCTTTTCTTAATGTACGAATAAAAAGTTTTTCAAGCGCATGTACAATATACGTAAACAAGGAGGTAATTCCTACGAAATGGTTACTCAACGATATGCAATCATCAAACCATTATTATTAAAGATAAAATATAAACACTATAATTCATAATGAGCTCACGTTGTTATGTATGGGTATGATAAGCAATATTTTACTTTTACCGACCGCAAATCGCTATCTACTGCTTAGTAAATATTTATTACAGAGTTTATACAATATGGCTTCATGTATAAAGTTCGATATATTTAATGTGATAACCTATTGCCATTAAACGCCAGTAAATTCTGGTCTTGCTGTGTTATCTGGGTGAACCGGAGGTATTTGTACAATGTTCTTTGTAATAATATCATGTTGTAAGTTAGCAGTGGCGTGGACTTCATATAACTCGATTCCCCATAGCCTACTTTTAAGAAACTGGAGAACAAATGGTCGACAGCGCCATGCATTAATTGGCATTTACGCGTCCTGTTCAAACATAATATTGTTACTAATGACAAGATAAATTAACTAGAGACCACAAGGCCGAAAGCGCCTTGGCGCTTATGTTTTTTATCCGTGCAAATATTATTACTATATTATATATTACTACTATCTGTGACGGTCGGTGGCTGCCCACCCATATCGAGTGAAATAGTAACTTATAACCCGGTCAGGTACCGATTTTAAAGATTAAAAATACAAATTGTAATAAGAAACCACACCGCGAATGAATCGTTTTTTCAACAGCAGTATAGTCGGCGCTTGCATCATACGGTCTGTTTATTCAAAAGGCTTACCTAGCCAAATTTCCACCCAGCGTCACTGTAATTTAGTAAAACGTAAGGATATATATAATAATATATGAAATTGAAACTAAGTTATCAACAGAGTATCGTGAATTGAAATTACTTCAGTCAGTTCAATTAAAATTCCCACAGTGCAAAGATATGAGGTTTGTAAAAATAGTGTCGTAACAGTAGATTGTTACACAACAGGGAAAAGTGGTCTACTTATAAATGAGATGGTTTAGCGCGGGAGCGTAGCGAGGGCGCTAATAATTCGAATGCCTAAATAGGCTTTTCACTAGAGGTTTAACACTGCATTTCATTTTGGATATGAGGGAAGTAAATAAAAATTGATTAGTTAAACAACCATTTCGCTTATGAAATCAGTCGACAGCAGGAAAAATAGTTTCCCAAGGACGAAAAGTACTGTTTTCATCCCTGTGATCAGGCAACTCCAAGGGTTCTTTCATAATATGAGAAATAAAAATATATTTAAAGGTTTGTATTACCTTGAATGTTGCAATCGTAGTCAAAGGTATTTTCAGCTTTTTACAAAAAAAAAAGGGCAAAACTAGTTCGAAAACAACATCACTGTGTCAAATAGAGCAACAACGGTAAAAAACATCAACTTTATTCGGAAATCAATACAATATATTCTCAACAAAATGTATTCGGGAAAACCAACAAACAATACACATAAAGCAAAGTACCGCTGACAAAAGAAAGAAGTACAACGATAAAAATTAGCTTTATTACAAACAACAAAAGTGAAAGAAACAAAAATGTTTGCACGACAATAAAAATGGAATTTTCGCCAAACATCCCCCAACAGCTCCCAGACGCGTCGTGGCAACTTGGTACTGGCTAAGTAATTGCCTTTTATACAGTTTGTCGCGAGCAAACTTCCCAGCTGACTCATCGCGGTCCCAACGACACACAAAAGAATGTTTTTTTCACGCGCGGGCACGCGTAATAAGACATACGACAGGAACTGCTTGATCTAGGTAGATAAATTAAGGAATTCGGTTATATGAATTTCATAGTAACCGAGCAACAAATAAAGATATAATAATATGACATCCCGCGGATTCTGGTCCCTCCATCGCAAAGCAATTTTAAACCCGCTACATTATTGAAGAAACTAATGGCCGGAGTCTGTCTTTCCCAGTACTTACAACCTGCTTGTTTTCAGATCCCGAGTGAATACCTTTTAGTTAAAGGAAAGTAACCTTGGCTCCTCATCGGGGTGAGATCATGCTTAAACGCGAACCTATCTCTATAAATATTTTAAACGCGAAAGTTTGTAAGAATGTATGTATGTATGTATGGATGGATGGATGTTTGTTACTCTTTCACGCAAAAACTACTGAATGGACTTTGATGATACTTTACAATAATATAGCTTACACATCAGAATAACACATAGTGTGAATTATCCAAAATATAACTATGTTCCATCACTACGCGGGTGAAACCGCGGGCGCAGCTAGTATTACTATAAAAAGGTGCATTTACGAATTTCACACAACGATAACCTCAATGTTTGTGTTTCACCATGAACAAGTAGCATTTCAAATAATAAGGACATTACCGTAGAAAAACTGCCAAGTACTGTATATAATATTATCTTCTTTAGGATTCTATGTGGAGTGTCATTGAAACAACGTCGAAGCGATGTCTTATTGAGCTATCATAATAACAACAATATCCATATTTAGACTATTTTTTTATCGAAGGTGCATTTATGAATTTCACACAAGGGTAACCTCATTGTTTAATTTACCATCAACAAGCAGTCATTCAAATGATATGCACATTACGGTAGGAAAACTGCCGAGTAGTATAGATAGATTCTTTATTAGGATTAGAAATGATGTCATGAAATAAGACGAAAGCGTCGACCTTTTGAGTTAATACGATTACTATATCCATATTTAGCCTAATTTCGTGTGACAATTAGGCCTTTAAAGAGTAGTTTTAAATCAAACCATAAGGAGCTTTAAGTAAACAACCGAAACAAAAGTTATCTAATAAGTAAAGCCAATATCTCAAATGCAAGAACATTAGTTAAAGCAAAAGCTAACTAAGCTAACTCTTGAGACGTGTTCGGAGAAGTTATTCAACTAAAATGTCTCAAGTTTTCATATTAGTTCACAACTTGAGGAGTAATCTGGCAACAATACATCTTCGTCATTCAACACTGCGCGTACAATGTTCTAGAGTACAAGTAAGTGTAACAAAAGAAAATGTTTTATCACCGGCACAATCCGATCAACAAAACGACCGTATAAATTATCCTAAATAGAGGACTCGCGTTAGTGTTCAGACCCAGTCAGGGCCACGTAGGCTTGCGTCCTGTGCCGCATGCCGCTGACACATCGCTTTCCGCAAAAACAACGTGCTTTCACAATAATACAATAGGTGGTTGGGTGGAGCGGTTTCCTCCACTCGATACCCCCACATCCCTCGTTGGCAAACGACCGCCCCCACCTCCCCAGTCGCCACTTGTGTGACTCAGCAGCGAAGTATAGATCAAATTCGACGTTGCGTTACTCTACTACTGGCTGTTTTTCATTGTATATTTATTTTCACAAACACTGCTGTCCTTACTTGTTTTCCCAATATCATTTTTTACCTTTAAATGTTAGACACAATGTAGATGATTATTTTTTTGATGAAGTTGGCTAGAGGCGAAATTGATTGTACAAACTTAATTTCAAAAATAATCGAGCCCTTACCAACATTTTATGGTAAGCGACATTTACACCTAAGTATATTTTCTCTTGTTCAGGTGTTTCAAACTATTATTATATGAAACAAAATAATAGTTCGAATAAATTGTACAAGCAAAAATACACTTAGGTGCAAATGTCGCTCTTACCATAAAATGGCGGTAAGGGCTCGAATATATTTACAGGCTAATCAGCTTGGTCTTAGAAAGAGATGTTTGCTTCATACTTCTTTAGTAACCACTATAGACAAAACACCTTTATTTTTACGAGGCTCAAACTGTTTCAACAAAATAGTAGTAAAATTGAACCTAGACTTATACTGCACTAGTATAAATACGGTCAAGCGAACAGAACAAAGATTTTTTTGGAAAGGAAGAAGGTAATAACTATATAATCAATAGGAATCGTGTATGTATGTGTTGTTACCAATAGGTGGAGGCTTGTTATCAGAATTTCTTTTTTATGTACTACTTTTTTTACTATACTGATATGTATTACTCGGTAAATTATCCTAAAATTAAAACAATATAAAAGCGAGGTCCTTAAAAAATACCATATAATAAAGAATACTTTAATGAATTCACTCACGGACAAATTATTAATATCCATTTCTTGGCATGTTTATATGGGATAGTATGTCTTTCGATTTGGCAAAATAAATAGTGGTGGTTGCCTGGGTGGTCACGCTATATAGCAAACATAATTCCTTAGTACGTCTATTATTACTTCTGTCAGTACTTTAATTAAATATTTTATGTCTTAGATTTATGTCAAAATGTAAGCTCATTTTGCTAAACTATTGTACTCCGCTACAGTTCAGACACGGTCTAAGTCAATGGATAAAAAAGGTCGTACGTATAAATCTACAAAATTTCTTATCGTTTAAGGGTAACACAGTTTTCCCTTAACAGGTGAGACACTGTCGGGAATAAATTATAGAAGCGGACGGAAAGTTGTTATATATTTTTAATAAAACTTCTGTAAAGATCCAGCGGAATGTCGACAATGTTAAACTTCGTAAACTTTCTTGTGGTTTCGACGAGCTATTGGAGAATTGTTTAGCGAAGTATAAATTTCGAATTTTCAGGAGGGAAACCTGAATCAAAGAAAGTTACTGAAAAACTAAGCAAAGTTTTTATCATTTTAATACATTCTAGTTAACATAAAATAATCATTTGAAGATATGAAAACTATTATCAATTAATTGAGGACCTGAAAATAAATTAAATTTGAAAAAAGTATTTTCTTTCTTTTTCTTTCTTTCTAAGACCGATTTACATTGTATTATATAAATATGTTAGAACAAAAAAATAAAAATAGAATAGTGATTATTTATCCCAAGTATGTACGTTTCCAACGGAATACGAAATCGAAGTTTACCTAAACTAAGCCGAACGGAGGGTAGAAAGAATATAGTATTTTATTGTTATCTTATACTTCACGGTACATGATAATACGAGTATATCTTTTTACCCCGGATAATGGGATAGATTTATGTAAAGGTTATACCAGAAAGTAATGACAAGTTTCTGTGATTTGCCATTTTCGTCATTTGGGTTATTTTGGTAATTTTGGCAGTTTTGTTTATGAAGATTAGAGATAGATAAATAAAACTAGAACGGGTTAAAATAGGGGAAGAAAGTTTGTATGGGAGAACAATCATTCCTCATGTTTACATACATGAAAAATTATCATATCATAAAGATGTGATAGCAACTCGATCTGTCTGTCTGAATGCCGAAAATGGAGATACTTTTCATCCCTTCAAATGGGATATAGCTTGCGATATAACATGAAGAAAATATTCCGGGCGCAAATAGCACCAGCTCTTTAAACAAGAGCCGCGGTGTAAATTCTAGTAAACATTATACGTAAAATAGACTCGAAAATATGTTTAGCCGATTTACACTTACGTCATTGTAACGACACATGAACCTCAACCACTAACCTATCAAAACTGTTTAAATATCGTTATTATATCTTGAATTGAAAATATTTTTAGATTCGATTTGATATAATTTGAATTTTAGAAAGTTACACCAAAAGTGAAATTCATTTCGCGGCAATTGCCGAGTGCGTGTTGAGAATAAAACGCGAGTAATAAATTGTAATTCACACATGTCACCTGGCAATTCCTACTTACCTACCTGTTTCTACATAGAAACCGGTTCACAATTTCTAAGTGGATACAAGTGTTTATATATTTGCTTGGCATTAAGCAGCCAGGTTGCGAGATATAAGTGTTATGAAATATGTATATATAAAATAATTATGAGTAGTTAAAACACGAACTTAATTAAGGTTGTTCAAAATTAAACAACATTTGGATTTCCTCGTTTGACAGGATGTCAACCCAAAAAGTCCCATTAACAAGGAATTACTAATAATTAAGATTTCCAGATTCTAATATATATATATTAAGCTCTTTTTTAACTCTAGAGGTTGACCCCCGTCGATGCCGGGGGGTAAACTCTAGTTCTTATTAAATCTGTCCCATTATCCGGGATAAAAAGTATCCCTTGTCCACCCTCTAGAATAAAATTACATATAATTATACCAAATTTCAGCCAAATCGGTTCAATAGTTTTTTCGTAAAATCATAACAAACAAAGAGATTTATCCCGAAAACTATCCCATTTTTCGGAATAAAAAAGTATCCCATGTTCATCTTCGCCATCGAAAATATATATACAGAGTTTTAGCCAAATCGGTACAGTAGTTTTTACGTGAAAACGAAACAGACAGACAGACAACTTCGCCTTCATAATATTAATAGGGATTGTAAATAGATTGTGCCAGTGATATCTAAAATACACACTATAAATACGTCGCAAATATGTTCGACTCTTGAAACCCGAATTCTCTAATTTGACATCTCAAACGCACGCAATTTTCTATTTTGAACAATTCTCCGTGACGTACTGTAATAGTTCAATAAACGTGTACGTATGACTGAAATCATATACATATAAAACAACATATAGTTATGTGACGAAATGCACCGTCTAGTTTCGCCTACGCGTTATTTCGAGCATCAACGTTACTCTAATGTGCGTCAAAACAAATTTTGACTGGCTAATCCAATGAACAGTGTGATTTATGGTAGGGCGTGTAAGAATTACAACGATATAAGAAATAAATGTTGTTTTAGGACAAATAACACAACGATACACTTTATATACAATTGTCATAGGATCACACAGCCTGGCATACGCAAATGGCGCGGGATCGCATTTGTTTAATTTTTTGACATTTTGCACATTGAACTCCTTGTTATCGACGACGGAAAAACAACGCGATGAAGCCTGTATATCGAGATGACCGATGTGTCAAACCCGCCAATATACTGTCCGTTCTCTTATAAAATAGGAGGCCCGAGCCTAGCCGTGGGACGTTTATAGGCTGTTGTAATATAGCGAACATGACACTTTATATCTTTGTCTTCCTGTCACGGCCACTGAAAAGTAGTCGCAACGTCGGAATAACAAAAATCAAATAAATTACCTCGCTTAAAATCATTAAAACGTAGTTTTATTATGTATGTATAAAAGTCGCGAAACCTTAAAAAAATATTACAATTAAATCCTATCATAATTTTAATAAAAATTATCTTCCTATCAAATGCAAAGGACAAAAAATTTGGACACAACAATATCATAGCGAATTGTACAGCTTCGAACAGCAGCGCATTGTTGGAAACGTGGCGTCAATGGTCTCAAATAGATAACAAAATCTTTTTTTCGAGTCCCCAAATTACCTCGTATCATGGCGGTGCAAAAACGACCCGTACTTACGTAGACTCGATTCAATACGCAACATATATTTTTAGATAACCTTAAATATTGCGCCACGCGAACTCGCGCCCACGACCTAAGCGGCAGATATTAGAACGCTCTCAAAATATAATTGCATGTTTTGTACAAATAACATACATATTGCATTAAGAAAGATGTTTGTGGTAATCTCAATACGTTTAATAACAATACTAAACACCTGGCTATTATAATAAATGCAAAGTTCTAAGTATCTCAGGGGGTTCCTTGTAGCACCTTAGGGTGACACGTATTTGGATGTAAAACCAAACATAAGGTGTTCTTAGAAACTTACTCTCAACGAAGAACGAGGTAGTACACTCTTAAGTCTATATTAGCCTTAGATCACTAAATACAGAAGCTTAAATACAGTCGGCATATGATTGGAAATAGTAAGCTTTATCGTAGGAATAGTGTATAATGGACATATCGAGGGCTTCATAACATATAGGCGTATACGTAAAAATGCCATTTTTTTGTTGTTTACTAAAAACTATGCATGTTACAATTTAGAGTCTTACCAGTATGCAAGTGTGTCTAAAAAGATGTTTTATTCGGAATTTTGTCCCTTGTTTAAAACTGCACTTTTGTCTGTACGCCCATTTATTATGAAGATATATAGATTGCCTCTGTCGTCTAGTGGGATAAACCTTGGCTGGAGCGTAGAGATCCAGAAGTTCATTGTCGGCAGGACAATTTCATAAATCAACTTTCAGTTTTTTCAGTTATTCACTCTGGTCAGGAATGGCAGGACAATTTCATAAATCAACTTTCAGTTTTTTCAGTTATTCACTCTGGTCAGGAATCGGCCTCAGAGTTGTCTGTTGTATATTACACATAATACAAGAGTAGCTTCTCTTGATAAGTACATGATATGAGAGTTTAATTGTGGATTGAGAAAAAAATCTATCGATTTTTTTTGATCTTTAAGAACTTTAAAGAAGCGCTCAAACTTACTCGAACTCAATACCATCTAAATAAGCCAGTTATTAGTTGTAATTAAGAATGTTTAATTTAGCTGATGAACAAATCACTAAGTCTAATAACATTCAGGCAGCACGAATAATGTAGTTCAATTATACAAGAAAACTAATAAAATTACGAATGGAAGAAACCCTTCAAAAGTATCCAACTCTTTAAAGAAAACCGAATTCCGACATAATAGGCTATAGAAAACATGTAGCTACTTCACGACGTTTCAATTTTTCTCTTCGGGTCCAATTTACGACGGCTCGCGTAACACGCAATAAATAAGATCAAAGCAAGAGCGTCACAGAGAGGTCTCAGTAAGCGAGTTAGGTACTCGGGAGGGGGACGTATTAGAAGGTCATATCTTAAATCTGGAGATGGCACTGTGACATATAAGAGCACTCTGTAATAGGGTTATCCAGATTTCAAAATTAAGACTTTTACATGCATTTTACAACTACATCAAGGAATCAAAAGGAAACTTATTAACGAAATCACAAGACATTTGGTGTTTATGTACATTAGATAACGGTGGTAAATAAAGCAATACGTAACACAAAAGTTGGTCTATCCAATCAATTTACATCAAAAAAAGTGTACTAAGTAAACTGATTTTGAAAATTCTTTCACCAGTGGAAAGTTACATTATTCTTGAGTAATATAGTGTACCCATGTTATTTTTTTTCTGTTGCCCGGAGAAGTGGGCACGGGTCAGCTAGTAAGGTATAATTTAATGCGATTTACGAGAACGCTGCTGACAAAATGCTCTGCAGTTTGGCCATCTAATTGTTTGTAAGAATTAGTAACTGTTTTTATTGAAAAAAAAACCTATTGAAAGCCACGAGTCTACCACCATTTCCAAAGCAATTTTTGTTACAAGTAAAGGAGACAAAGCGGCCCAATAAACATATGTATTTATTTGTGTGTGGTGACGCCAACTGTGATTGCAGTGTTTCAAGTTACGATTCTTACTGAGCTATTCTCATTCGTCAGTTTTATTCTTCAATATACAGGCAAGATATGGGTAATATACAACGGAAAAATCGAGATCGGGCCTAGACCTTAGGGTCTAGGCCCGATCTCGATTTGTCCGGTAAATTTTGTAAACAAATTTTTCTTTACTTAGGTAAGGAATAATTAGTTCACGAAATTTACCACGCCAGTTGCAGTGAGCCAGAAGTGCAAAATCTTACGTCACTTAACCACAGAGTCTGTCAATTAATAATCTACAAAGTCAGTCAGTCCTGAGATTACTTGCATGGCCAGCCTGCTTTTGCACTGAAACCTCTCAATTTTTGTAGAACTGCTTGTTAGCGAAAAAGTAAATTTAGGGGGCATTTCTATGTACATAGTTAACATATTTTCTCTACCGCTTAAGAAGATGACGTTTTTAGAAATATAAGATAATAATTAAACATTTTCTTTACAAACATTGATACTATAAAACCAATATTACCAATGAAGTGCCAGGGATTTTAGGACAGATTCGTTTCTACCTAATAATGGTAACTGAAAAAGAAAATTACTAACATGATCGTAAATTCTTACTTCCATGCGTTGGTTACGAGTAATTTAAGAAAGACAGAAGCTAAACTGTGTCATTTTTGTCGTGTTAAAACTTGGCAACCCTGAACTCTACAAACACAACGAGTCCTTCGTTCGACCTCTTCCCCTCCCTTTGTCAAAATCACATTAGCTATTGTTCGATAGCGCTTTGTTGGCGTTACGTGAGAATCGAGAAGTGTAGTGTATTCTGTACATAAATGTATATACGTACTTCGTTTATTTAATTTTGGGTACTGAAGGAGACAGACATCTTTGTTGCTTTTGTAATACAAATACGTTCAGATTAGATTGCTAAGTTAAAATACATTTCACAAAGTAGTATTCTTTTGTTTATTTTAAAAATTCGAATTAAAATGCCGTTAGAATTATTATAGAGTTTATTAGAACTATACAAACACGTATAACACAGGTACATATATAACCGATCACAACAAATTCAAGCCGTCACTATTAGATTCCCGAATTTACACACGTCATGCCCGTATTGTAATCGTCGCTCAACTGCCCCCCTCTCTCCATCAGGCCATCGTTGTATACTTCACAAATGCAAAAGTATCCGCAACACCTGGCTAACGATGCTAATAAACGAGTATTATAGGACAATAATTACTAATTATTAATAATAATTAATAATTATTATTAAATATAATTAATAATTATTAATTACTAATAATTATTATTATTAATTATTTTTAATAATAATTACTAGTTATTATTAATAATAATTATTTCCACAATATTTAGAAACGTATGCCAATAAATAAGTAAACAAAAGAAGACGATCATAAAAGGATTACAATTAGTTCAAATGTCGACAGGTAATATAATGTGCTTCTACAGATCTGTACGTGGAATTTGTCTTTGTCTGCGCCTAGGTTGTAACAGTATTAATGACAATCAAACATTGTCTATGTCACTTAGGAATAATGTAGCTTTCTACTGGCCAAAGAATTTTCAAAATCTGTTCGGTAGTTGAAGAGGTTACTTATTACTATTAGTAGATTATTTCTTCTAATTATCAATATTTTCATTGAGTAAAATTGTGAGTAATACTGTAATGTACGGTCTGTCATATCAACATTCCAATATATGCACAAAAATAACATTATTGGCGCTTCACCTAAATTCATTATTACCGGATTACATAAAGAAAAATTGTTAGCCCATTTCTGGTGGCACGCAAGATTAAACTGTTACGTTTAGCTAAGGTTTACGGGTTTTAACAACCAGTGATCTCGATGTGTCTGTTTCCTCAAGGTCCCTTCCTACAACGTGAATAAGTGGATTATAAAAAGCACAATTGAGACAGAAAAACTACTCAAGAATCCCTTTCTTTCAACCGGGAGTCGAATCCTTCATAAAAAAGTGTTTAGTTGCTTACATTCAGCTACTTTATTTATATTTCTGGATAATAACAGACATGATGGCAGCTCTCCTTCAGGACGATAAACGACAATACAAAATTGATATACATACTCAACGAAGACTAAAGAAGTTTGTTTCTCTTTCCTTGCACAGCTGACAAACAGGCAGAATGCCCAAACAATTAAAGTGGTCATCGACGCCTCTATAGACGTTTAAACGTTTGCAACACCAGGGATAAAGTCGACGCGTTGCCACCCTTTATGATGGGATGGGATAGAAGAGATCAGAATGGAGAAGATTGGGGAATGGATCAGGAACATGGGATGTGAAAGATGAAATAGTGAGCCATCGAAATTCTCGTTCATAGTAAGAAAATCGATAAAACTCAAACTTCGCCATTGACAATATTTTTTCAACCGTAATGAAATATGTTTCCCATGACACGCCACACACCATAACGTACCGCGTGTATTATTAATAGAGGATCAATAATAATTTCATTGAGCAAACATAATAAAAACGGTTTACGCAATCTCACCAGCGTTATGATTAGATAAATCCCAGTACAAACGGTCAATATGAAATAATTTCCACAATAACAGAGGAGTCTGTTGGTAATTACAATTTTAATAGGTCCGTCAGCGATGGGGGGGTTTGATACACCTCCCCCCAACCACACCAGCCCCGAACCGAGTGGGGAGGCAACATTAACGACCCGCCCGTACAATGGAACTGGACGGTAACTTAAATTATATCGTTTTTGATAATAATACCATTGTAGTTCTGAATCGAGTTTCGAGCAATTAAACGCGTTTACGTGCCACAAACAAAATTATTTCAATGTAATACGTTATACGTGAAATTTGATGCTAGTTAACTATGGTAATAAAAAAGTTACTCAGTTAAGAAACAAAGATTGATAGATTTCAATATACCTATATTCCTATTTAATCTACGGCCTCTGTGGTTGAGCGGGCTAAGTCTAAGCTAAGGGTTAAATTAGCAGACACACACACATAGTGTATATCCCCAAACTAATTAATGTACAACGAAATACTAAGGGGTTGTTTTAGATATTACATAGTAAATAACAGAAAGTTTACAAAATTTACCAATTCAGGAATCGCAACCAGAATCTCTAAGGTGCAGTGACCTAAGCTGGCAAAGACTTAATTCAACCACAGAGGCCGCCAAAACCGTTTAGGACACCTAAATAATAAAATACGAGAATTTACAAAATTAAAATCTACACGTGTACTAAATTATTAATGTCACTACATAAACAGGTTGATATATAAGATTATTACGATCAATTAATGTGTTACAGAAACCGCTTATTATAATAAAGGTATTGGACGAGTATGTAGTGGAAATAAACAGGCGTTTGTAGTTCAAGGCAGATAAGTATGTCAATTGATACATGCACACTTGTATCTGTTTGCATTAAAAGTAACTACTTATTGCTAAGAGACGATTTTACTAAAATGCTTCACAATATGACACTGTGTTTGTTATAAGAATAATATAATATATCAGGGATTGGACAGTATACTCGCCACGCTTGTCCAAGGTAGCTTGGCAGGTGTGACACATCGATTATCTCAATGTGTAGGTTGCATTAAGATGTTTTCCTTCACCGTTATTAGCACGTGGTAATTGCAACAATATGCACATTGGATCAGAAAACTGACTAAGTGGTGCATGCGTTTCGGCCGGGATAGAACCCGCGTCCTTTGAGTTTGGGACGCGTGCGCTAGCCATTACATTACTATGACTTTAATTGTACTACTTTAACACTGTGTTGAATAGGCGTAATTATTTGTTTGTATTATGACTTGAATTTCAAGGAGAGCAATTCTTTACAACAAAAAAGATTAAAGATGCGAAGTATGTTATTTTTGATGTACAAGATTTCCATTCATAAAGTAGAATTAAAAAAGTAATTGTTTTTCTAATTAGCGATTTATAAATAGCCACCACGAAAAAATATTGCTTCTTATGTATGAATATAATTGAGTGGTATTGTATTACTTGTAGGCTTGACCTTGTGGTCGGAATAAAATTATGTTACTTTTGAATAATAACTTAATTATTTTTAGTGACACTAACGGACTGCTTCTTTCATATCACAACTGAAGTTGTAAAGAAGAAGGCCGAGAGAGATTTATTTCTTCTTTCACATTCAAGCGATCCCTACTGGCTATTTTATTTCATGCTCATTCCGTCATACTTTGAATCCGTTTTACGTATCATCAACATTCCTATGAGTATAAGTAACTTACGACATTTGGATTTTAAGACAAGATTCGTCTCCTACAGATAAAATTACCAGACGTTAATACCGTTATCATCCAACATGACAATGGTTTAATTCTATTCCAACAGGTAAAGTAAAATAAAATAAATTAATATTTTTTTTAATGTGAACAAGCCAGTCATATTGTTTTTATAAGATTAAGTATTACGTACTGTAGTATACCAACATGGGAGTTCAATCACATACAAAATATAAGCAAGTTAGCAACAGTAAACCAATAAAATACTTTCTTATAATTATACATCTTTACAAATAAATAAAATTGAAGTGTCTGTTTGTAATCTCATATATATAATATATAAAGCTGATAAGTTTGCTTCTTTGTTTGTTTGCTTGAACGCGCTAATCTCAGGAACTACTGGTCTGATTTGAAATTTCTTTTCAGTGTTACATAGTCCATTTATCGATGAAGGTTATAGGCTATATACCATCACACTAAGAGCACAATAGCAGCGGAGCACTAATGAAGAATGTTTCAAAATCGCGGGATATTTTTAACTTTTTTTAAACTATTCCATGCGAATGAAGTCGCGGGCAGAAGCTAGTGTCAAAATAAAAATGCGAAAAAAAAAATCGGGGGGGGGGGAGGATAATTCGGACCAGGAGAATCCGAAAACTCAATCTTTGTCTGTCTACATGGTCCGGTTAATCTCTAGAACAGCTGGACCAATTTTGACTGGACTTTCACTGGCAGATAGCCGACGTTATAAGGAGTAACTTAGGCTACTTGTTTTTCTAGGGTTCTGCGATAAAAAATCTAATCTAAAATTGTTGAGGGATAGCTATAAAGTATGTCAAAACCGTAAGGTTCCGGATAAAAATATAGTGACCAGCTGCTGTTCTTTTATTACCATAGAACCTGAGTTGTTGCAAGTATTTACTTACATCTGTGAATTTAGTGAACCGTGAACGAGGAAAAAACGTCAAGCGCCGCACGCCGACGGTGACACAAACGGTCCCAGTAATTATGCGCATAACATTAAGGCAGCCACAAGTCGCCACATTTAGGATTATTAACGATATATTTATGCAAAGAAAGCCTTGGACAGTTCGCTCTTTGTTAGCGCCCAATTAGGGACACGATACGCGGTCAGCGTCTAATGTTGTTATTATTATTCATTTCCCTTTTTAGTTTGTGACAAACTGATTTTTTGTAGACATTGGTAATGTGGAATTTTTTAACAGTTCATCAACACCTTAGTATAGAATTTTATGAGATTAGTACCTACTAATAAAAGAAAAAATCTTCGTTTAAAAAAACCGTCTTCAAAAACTAAAAAGAATAAAATAACTTATTTCTAAAGCTATTTTCAATTATAATATCTTATTTTTTTATATTATGCTGAAAATCTTAAAGTCGGTGCTTAGTAATTTTTATGTTTTACTTTGGCCTCCCATTATAGGGGGATCGGACAGTATTACCCGCCACGCTTGTCCAAGGCGGCTTGGCATATTTGACACATCGGTTATCTCGATATGCAGGTTGCATCACATTTTCCTTCGTTTTAGCACATGGTTATTGTAACAATATGCATATAAGGTCAGAAGAAACTGCCTGTGGTGCATGCGTTCAGGCCAGAATCGAACCCACCCCCTTTCATAGTTTATTATTCAAATAACTCGATCACAAGAATTTGTTAAGAGTTATTATTAAACTGATATTCAAAATAAGAACGCCTCTAAATAGCCTATAACAAATATACGTCCCACATGTAAATATTCTCTCGTATAAGTTATAAAATACAATAATTTGAGAACGGGTTGCGAGCGAAGATACGACCAGTCGACCTCAAGAGATGAAACAAAGCCAAAATAAAAAGCGAGGCGATGATTGTAGGCGAGTATTTAAAAGGAACGCAATCGATTGCCCATCAACAAGCCGCCGGGGCCGGTTATGGTTTGCATGTGTGCGTGAAGTGTGGAGATAGCGTTGCGGTGCGGCCAGGGCTGCCACGTTAGCGCTTTCCGAGCCATATCTAAGGCTTTATAGAATAACCTGGATTCCCATTTTTACTAAACAACTCGAAGCACCAAACCTAGCATTTTGTTATATCATCATATATCTAATTAAGTACAACTTTTTTATGATTTACTATGGTGGTTAATCATACAGCCATCACAATCAAGCTCCCAGCAACAAATTAAGTGCGGCTGCGTCGAGTATAACTGTAAAGTAGGTACGCCACCATCGGACAACAACAATAAACCAACCAGGCCGACTGGCAGACTTCGGTATGCTACAAACACCATAATTTAAGGGGGTATTCTGGTTTAGAAACCCGAATTTTAGGTGGTTTTTTACAATCGTGATAAAAAAAAACAACAAATATTTTTACTATTCATTTTTTATAAGTTTTTCATTGATATTTAAATAGTACAAAATATTAACAGATTTAAAAAAATATCAAATTGTTGAAAAAAACAAAACATATTTTTGAAACCGCCGCCATTATGTGAAAAAATTGTTTTAAAATGTCTCGTAATGCGATAACTACATCTTTCGTCTTTAAGGAGTATTAATGGTTTTTCATTTCAGGTCACTGGAAGGATTGATATCCTGCACACCAGGATGTGCCATTTTTTCATCAGTCCCCACTTTGCCGGGCTGCAGTATTTTTTATTTTATTAATGTTTTGTACTATATAAATATCAATAAAAACTTATAAAAAATGTATGATAAAAATATTTGTTTTTTTATAGTGACCGAAAAAAAAACAAGGTTAAGGTTTGTCACGGAACCACCACATTACATTATGTGGAACCCGAACAGACATACGTCAAAGCCTTTCATTATATTATTATTGTGGTTACAACATAATACAAATAGTTTTTAGATGTTTGATATTTACTATATACCTAAAGACCTTTTAAGAATACTTTATGCTAGCTCGTTAAGGCGCTCCATTGCCATTGCGTTATATTTTTTTCAAATATTTTCATATAATTTAAAAGTTGTTTTTAAAACCTCTTAAATAAAACATCTAATCTAACGCTTTTATTTATTTTAAACGTATAGTGAAATTTAATTCAAAACTTGTATATAGGTGGCAGCCCTGGGCGTGGCTCACAGCTCGTAGCTCTGATCGCAATGTGCGCCTTGCGAGCATGGTGACCGGGCATACACCTTTAAAGTTACTTTATACAAAATATCCTCACCCCATACTTGAAATAGGAATGTTAACGAATAAGAATTTTTTAAGCTCTATCAAGATTTATAAAGCCGGTAACTAATGATACCAAAACACGAAAGATTAACGAGGTAATAACCGTCTATGATCTCTAATAAAATGTTAACATAATTTTATTTAAAATTTTGTTTAAATTGTTCTGTATTAATTTTTAACACGATATGAGTGGATGACTGATGAAAACTTTTATGGTGATAGTGGGACCTTAATTTCTAAAACAGCGGTGTAGTGGAAGGCTTCCATACAGTGTTTTTTCTACCTGCTTTCCCTAGCCGAATTTCTAACCCGAGGCCCTGGTAAAGACCATATCCAACAATAATGTTTCACCCAAGAAAATCGCCACCTCAACATTATCGTATTTTCACAAAGTAATTTATATTGTTTGTACGTTTCGACATGATAAGATATCATAATAACATAGATAGTGGCAGAAGTATCTCGGTCATCGAATTCTAATGCTTATCGTAATTAAGACACATTCTTCAAACCGTCGTGGGTCACATTCCTTAATTCCATTTCGATACATATAATTTATATTGTCGATGTGAACCGAAATTGCATTGCATTTCGAAGTACACGTTCGCACGTCCTGGCATCGTTTAACTTAAAAAGAATTACCGATTCCCCGACTTTGAAAAGGAACGCAATCAATTGGCCATCGGCTGGCAGCGGGGGCCGGTTGTCTCTATGTGTGTGAATTCCCAACGTGTTGCTCACACGTATATAAAAGTACACGCCGCTGGCGATAACGGATGCAGTCTGTCCGTTCGTCTATTTACCCAACTATCCGCGCAACCTGTACAAAAGTATCGATGATTTTATAAAGTGATAGATAGAAAACTCTTTATTGTGAACCATATACACATAAAATAAATTATTTACAGTAATTTAGAGTAAAGACCGGAACAAATATAAGAGAAGGTGGTTGTGCAAATGAAATAGTACACACATACATAACTTCACGCCAGGTCCCTTGCGGGGTAGGCACGAACAACAGAGCGCCATACAGGCTTATTCTTACACACTTCACTTGCTTCTTTGACATTCATAGCTCTTGTCATGCACGTATAGTATAGTACATGTAAATAGTATATATAAATATTACATATTTTATTAACTATCTTCTTAGATATAAAAATTAATGTTTGTTTGTATGTCTTTTATAGAATTGTAAACTATACATTTAATCATGTGATGATGATTAGCAAAGTTGTTGTGCACGAGACTGAGAAGGTTTCTGGGTTAGTTCCCAATTGGACCCGGTAGGTGGCGCTGTTGTCGGCATATCGATTGAAGCCTTTCCGGGCAGGACGACGTCTGCCGGGACAGCTAGTATCTTATATAAAACAATATTACTGTGGATAAAATACTCGATAATTTATATCTTGTTGATGTGTTTTTAATAACAATATCAGGTCCATAGTAGGGTAATTCCCGCGTAAAGACAAATAGTTGAAACAATAACATTTGAGTATAATACGGCCGGCGTAACTTGGCGAATGTGAACATAGGCTCTGCGAACTTTAGCGCATGTTAACTCGTGAAGAAAATACAATGACCAATTAGTACAAAGCAATGAAAAAATACAGGGATGAAGGGCGAACAATTGTATTCACTGACGAGTCGTATGCCCACTCATCACACGAGTGTACATGCGCTAAAGTTCACAGAGCCTATGTTCACATTTGCCAAGTTACGCCGGCCGTATTATATACTGTCTTGGGATGTTTATGTAGAGAAAGCTTTCGCGACCTTAGACTATGTACTTTTAATGTCATAAATAATTCATGAATACTGGATAGGGGATAATATTACTTAACAATATATCTTAAGATAAAAAAGTAGTCGGGAATATTAAGCAGTAAGTAATATGTTCAAGAATCGCAAGGGAATATGTATTGACTTGACGTTTCTACACAGCATAATGGGTGCCATTTATTTTTATCGTATATGTTGTCTTTAGCAAATAAACCTTTTTTTTCTGATCACTATTAAAAACTTTAGGGCTTCCGCGCACTAGGAAGCTTGGCGGCGCTGGTCAGAGAATCTGAGCAGAGTTGTGGCTGCTTCTTTTGAGGGTTCCTATACACCGTCATATGATCGACTGGCTGCCCCAGCCATAACTTCCTAGTGCCACAAAAATAGCTATTAATTTCCATAAGTTCCTATTAAGGATCTAGATTAAATTATGGTAACAGGAAAAAAATCTGTCTTTGGCAAATAAACTTCTTTCATTTTCTCTGATCACTTCCGAAACTTTTGAAAATCACTATTCACATTGCCAGTTCTCCAAAAATTTAAATGCACAAAAACACGTGACGCTCCAATTTAACAGTTTTGATATTTTTATTATTACCAACTGCATCAAATGAAATAATTAGCGTGTTCGTAACGCGGTAGTACTGAAAATAAATCTATACAAATTATATATTATTTCCTTAATGAAATATTTGTGGTCTGGTGGTGACACAAGACAAAACTAATAAGTGATGATGAGTAATGAGTGAGCATTATTAAATTTTAATATTATTTACCGTCACCAAACTGTAAATAATATTTACTGTATACTACCACGCCTGATCTATTTTGAGGTAGATAGATGCTATGGATCTTTAACTGCTGCGAATCTGGCATAAATCTTTCGATTCATATACATACTTTTATCTAATTTAACGTCTTCATAAAAGCATGTCGATCTGAAGCACTTTACAAACCATAAAACGTAGTTATTCTGTTCAAAATTACAGTCGTATACTGGTGACAGTAAAACAAGTTTTCAACACGGAAGGCATGCAGTAGGTAAATTAGACGGATAGTTTCATACATTCTTTGACCCAGATTATAAAAAGATGAGAGAATGATTTAAAGATTATTTTTTTAAACAAAAATTGTCTGGTGTGTTTTTACACCATTAATTATTCAAATTTATTTACATTAATCGATTGTAGTAATCCTATCTAACAAAACATAACTTATTTCTTTCAATTAATAGTAATAACCTCCTTAAATTATCATATAATAATTAAGTATATTTTAAAATTAAAATAAAACTATTAATAAATTACACTACAAACAAAAACTTAGAAATTAAATACTACTATAAACATATTTACAAGTAACAGATGTAGTCCAAATCGCTGTCGGTGGGAAGCGTTCCCAAAATGCTGGCCGCATTCCCTCGTTGTATGGCAATGCTTATTCGTTGCCCTAAATATAGGCCAGCCCGTTGGTCACGCGAGACTTCTTTCAATCGCTTTGAAAGGTCTCGATAAAGTTGATAAGCCTCACATCCCCATGGCCCCAAAGTCTCAACCCCGAAACATAACTTATTTCATTTGTGACCTGATTTTTCAGATTTCCCTTCTTCCAGGCATAATTTAGAGGTGATATTTTCCATTTTGTAATAAATAATATAACGCTTTTTTTTAAGCCATATCTCAACTCATTACATTCCTTTGGCACAAAAGTCCCTCTTTCCATTACCTAATAACCTTTTTTATTAACTAAATTCGATAAAAACAATAATACATCAAACACAAGTGCACAACCCTGGGTCACGAGTTCAAACTGTGCAGACTTGCGCTACACACTCATACCTACTGTATACTACATCTATTTCACACTATAATATATCTTTATAGAGATATAAGTATTTTATGAAGACTATACGCCGCGACGCAACACTTAGAACAAACACGTTCTATGTACACTGTTAACTTTGTATTTACGTAACCTGTGTTTGTAGTTATAGCTATGTATGCACAGGCATGTTGCTATGTGCGCAAAAACAGTCCTCCTCGCGAGCCAACGATTACGATCTCGTCGGCTTCATACGATTTATTGCTCTGTACTAAATGTAAATTGGTGATTTTGATTCACTAATATTAATATATATTCAGTTTTGGTTAGCTTGCACTCGAATACCGAGTATGAAATGTTACAACACTCCATTACAATTATATATTTTAGTGAGTTATTTGAAAGTTTACAGTCCACTGAAAGTACATATTTATCATTGTGGTGGATAATATAATATGTATTTACAAAGAAAGAAAAATATTTATTTGGAATTACATTAATATAAAAAATATAAAACACACAATGTGAAATGTAATTATTAAATATTCAAAAAATCCAAATATATGATACTCTAAATTGGTTCTTATTTCATTAATTGTACTAATAAACTTTTTATGGAAAAATAAATAACACTTAAGTTAATTGTACAAATTAAAACATATAAATAAAAAATCCTTATAAATATAAACACTACAATACTATTAACTAAAATTGGTCCAGCCCCACCAAACCACTGTCGTAGTACAATGTACCTAGATATATGGCAGCATTACCTTGCTGAATAGACTAATAAATTGTACTTAGTAATTTTTAACATTTTTTTATTACATCATAAATACTGAATATCATAGCCAAAACAAATCAGCAACATCAGAGAGTTCTTACAATGCAAAACATACTAAGCATTTATTTATACCATTTTCCATCTCCACATTTCTGACAAATAAATCATTTAATTTCATATGCTACTCTGGCCTTGCAAATATTAACACCTTTTATAAAATAAAGACTAATAGCAGTGTCTTGAAAATACTTTAACAGGAAACTCATTCTAAATCTTTATGGGCCTTATTTATAATAATCTAGTTAAGAAAGGATTAGCCATCTCTTAAATAAGATACTCTTGAGCCCTAATCAATGGCTGTTTCAAATAAAACTTACCATCTTACCTCTTAGCAGTCACTTAAACCTACCTCTCAATGTTGGTTATTTTTGAGTTATTTTACCACCACCTCTTATCCTTAAGAGGAGTTTATGGGTAATATTTTTGAAAATCAGTTGCTGAGGAGTTTCTTAAAATTTAACAAATGATTACAGGTAAGGCCATATGCATTAAAGAGAAGTAATTTTAGAAATCTTTCTGTTTATTGGAGATTTCATTCATTGTTTAACTAAACATTATTTTGCTTCAATTACTCAACAAAAAGTTCAAAGAAACAACAATACATAAAACACAAACATAATAGACAAATAATGAATGTTGAAACTTTCAAATGAGAATTCATTCAAACTTTTTCGCAATACAAAGTTTGGTAAATTTGGGATTGACTTAACTTTTAATGTATTATACATAGTAAGTTTCACAAAATTTTAGATCACCTAAAATGTTTGACATTTTAGTTGATTTGTATTATGAGATAACTTTTAAGTATTGTACTAATTTTTGACTGTGAAATCAATCTTGTGAAAATAGGTTAAAATTTATTGCAATATTGTTTTAAAAATATTGTTATTTTTAAACTTAATAATAATAAAAATGTTTATTTTTTTATAACTTAATGTACATATTTTATAACATATTTATAAGAAAAATGAAAAAAATTTGGAGAATAAAATATATATGTGGATAAAAATTGTAATTAGAAATCTATAAACCATAGTTTAGATTATTGATTACCAGTGTTAAAATAAGATATTTTTACTTAATTACATACACATACATACAACAATGGAGCGCCATTCAAACTTCTTTGACATTCATAGGTTTTGTCATACACGCTTGTCTGTTCTTAAGGCTCCAGACATCACCTTCTGCTAGTACTTAATTCTCGTAGGAATTTCACTTAGAGCAAAAATATTTAACTGGACCTATCTATCACAGAAGTCTTATATGACCAGAGGTCTGCATGAGGATTGGTCAACATTTGGGAATGTTCTCAACTGATGACAATTTGGGACTCATATAAGTACTCATATTATATGTAATTTTCAATATTATAATATTTTAAACCACATCTTTAATGGGGATTAATTTCAGCTCCTTCAGAGTCATAATATTAAAATCCAAATGTTCTTATTCAAAATAATTCCCACTGGAAAACACTTTTTGGAGGTCATAATTTAAATTTACTTCCTATTTTATGTGCGCTCATGTTATTATTCTTAAAGCATAGAAGTGTCAAGAAACTCCCTAGCAACATGTCTAGCTAAAAAAAAATTTCTTTATATTTCTTATTTATTATTCTTATATATTTCTTATTTTATACAGAACTATGTCACAGATTTACTTTTCAAAGGATTAATGGAGATGTAACAAACCATACCTACTCAGTAAGACAGACACAATAAAAGGAAAGAAGAATATTATTGTCTTTTTTTAGGGCAGTCCTTATCATGTTGCCTATTAAGTCTTCAAGTCAATTGACAACTTTATTCTAAATACATTATTTAAATAAGGGATTTACTAGTTGAATGACAGGTAAAAAAAGATCACTGGATACTAGTCAGTCTCTTTTATTAGTGCTATGCATTAATTCATTTTTAGTGAACCTTGGATATATCTTCAGATACATTTAATTAGGACTCATTTTGATTAGGCCACAAATAGGATTAACCTACCGACTGAATTAACACTTAATTGAATTTAAAACAACCTAAGTAGTAACAATGCAATATACAAAACATTAGTAAGTTTAGTTTTTAATATTACACTTATCTGGTAAGGAAAAACCTATCAATTCCACAGATAGATATCAACAAAAAATTGATTAACTTTTGAATTACTTTGTATTGATTATAATGAAAAACCTAACATATTTTTATAACTTAGTGGTTTTCATATGCATATATTATGATAAGTATAAAAGCAAGTCCTATTTCAGCCTAGTAAAAGTCAATTCTGATAGTGGTCACTTTATCACACTTACAAGATATTATTTATATTACCCATGACTATTTACAGTACAATAATGTCAATCTACAAATTTACCTCTACTGTGCTCGAGCCCCTTGCTTTTTTTGAAAGGGAATGGAATGTTATCACAGCACTGTCTAAGGTGAGTTCCTTGCAATGTTTCCCTTTGCTGCAGTAATTGTACAATATTTAGATTAGATAAGCAAAAAATTACCAATGTCTCCATATAAAACAGTTTGTACACATATATGTGCATATAATAAATGTCCAAACTGCATACTTATAGATACGGAATATCTATCTACACAAATATACATTTATAAAATCCAAATCTACATCCTACTACATCCAACAACTGAAACTAGCATTAAATGTATAATTTGGCTAACTTAACATGGCTAGTGGCTATTGTTTTAACTAAACCTAAAAAGTATGGCCACAATTGAAATTATTAAGTTAATAAAAAGCCAACTTAGTATTAATCTAGTTATTTCTTTTCTTATTGATGACTATTTACATCAAATTAAGAAACTTTAAACTAAGTATTGTTTGTAACAATAGTTCTAAAAGGTTTATTAGAAATTTGTAAAGTAAGAATTTTGTATTGTTTTCCTCATGACAATTATTTTTGGTGTCAGAATTAATATTGTATTTAAGTTAAAGGTGCATATTAATATCATTGATTAAAATTTATAATTTATAATGAGATATGAATTATGTTCAGGCAACATGCTTGTTTGCTTATTGAGAGGTATAGGTACTTAAAAACAGTGAAACTATTAAAGAGAAGTAATTTGAGTAAAGATATGAAAAATTAAAAAAAATCAATGCTGCTTTTGTTTTTATTGTTTATGATTTGATAAACATATACCTTACCTTATTATGCCAACTTTCTATAGGACAGTAACAATCCAAACCGTTAAATAACTTCACCTCACAAAATATAACACCACTTCACCAATAAAGGCACCTAATAATCAGAGTCAAAAGTTGGATGGGAGCACATGCAAGTGGTACTAGAGACCAATAGGTCAATTTGATACATAACCATGCGGGTAAATTAGACTCCCGTCGAGTTTTCTAGAAGAACCAATTCACCAGTTACACGTTTCTCACGCGACTGAGAGATGACGCGTCCGCGTCGAAAGAATAATGTCGTCGGTCGTTAGCCACTGCCACAACGAAATCACCGCACCGCTCCACACCGCGTAAACGACGCCAATACAACCTCGCAAATTATACAATCTAAGATGCATCTATGGATATCAAAATAATACCCGGCACTTGTAACCTAATGAATACTAACTCATTATTAGTAAATATCTTAGAACTCACCGTAAATAAGCCTAATTCAACAACAAAGAGTCGTCAGCCACGCGCTCCGATTATAGGACACTCACAAATCACGAAAGCACAACGTATTACAGTAATTATTTTTCACAATATTGTTATTTATGTCATAGTCAGTTTGCGTAGTCTATTATGACAAAGTTTTCTAGTTTTTTGAGGGTGTAATCACTAAACCGAGAAAGTAAACCGTGAAGCACCGCCAGCTACATACAAAATGGCGGATTTGCGTAATGAAAGTGACGCGATGACGCGCCGACAATACATGGAGGTTTTGTTTATGGTTTCTTAAAGTTTTATTTTGTTATTTAAGGTGAAAACAGTTTCTAAATAAATTTATCAACAATTGAAAAGTCTCCCCGATGCGCATTTATCCTACAATTGATTAAAACTTAAATACATAGTATTATTACAAATAGATACAATATATAAGTGTGGCGAAGTCTGCAGACAAAAAGAAAATACTTTTTCTATCTATGGTTGGTTACGTTCAAAAATTACAACATTTTGCTACATACATAATATTATGGCGGGTAAAATTGTAATAATATAAAAATATGACTGTGGGCTGCAATTTTTTCCTTATCTTCGAATACTGAGCTACGGTATGGCACAGTTTACATAACCACGACTGGAGTTGAGAGAATACTGGAGTTGCTAGTGCTTGATAAATACGAAAGTGGCGCCCCTATTTTTTCCTACAATACACGTAAAGAATACCTCAATTTGTTTAAATCTTAGATCATGTAATAACGATTTAAGGTATATGCACAGTACTGTATTAAATTAGGCTATGATCATTTATTGATGTCAATGGTTAGCAATGTTGTAATGTCTATTCATTTATAGTTTGCAAAGAAAATTGTGAAACAAAAGTCAACACCACCGTATTTTTGATCGAGAACGATCTAGATAGTTTTGGTTTAACGTATTTTGATTTTTTTAATTTCTACTATACCATTAAATTCCCGAATATGAATTTGTCCGTGTGGGTGTTCTAATTTTCTAGATATAAATGGTTGAACTTATAAAATTTAATGCAATTTATGAATGAATTCGTAAAAGAACAATGTGGTTTGCAGAAATAAAATAAAGAAGTCATTAAAATAATAAGAACTTTATTATGAAACAATATCAAGTAATCTGAAATGAAAGCTCAAAATTTAAAAAAAACGGTTTTTACAATCTGAATTCTCAATATTACAGAATCTTCAGTCCTTGTAGTAATGTTCCAATATTTCATTCTCTGGTAATAAAACTTCAATATCAACATCAACATGTAAGGTTGATGAAATTAAATCGTTATAGGTTGTTCTTGCTTTACCTGCTCAAAAGGTTTCTTAAATGCGAGTCGAAAGTTTTGTTGTTTTGTATCCACCATGATTTGTGTTTATTAAAATAGATAGATATCATTAGTTTTTGTTGTTATGATACTTAAACTGCATTTCTTTCTACTGTCTCTGTGCTGTAATAGCTTTCACCTTTTTTTTAGTATCTTGACAAGCTATATAGTTTTGGTTGTATTCGATTTTTATTATCCTTCTTTCTATGTATTCATTTATTTTAAAAATGTTGATCATTTCTAAACGAATCTTGTGGTATATCTGTCTTTTTCAAACGGTATATTCAAGCAGTAAGAAGGAAAAGGAAAGAAACGAAAGTGGTTTTTCTACGTGTTATTTATATTATCGAGCAGAACAATATCAAAGGTTTGTAGCGCATTTCTTTTAATTTAAAACATAAATTAGAGAAACGTCATAAAATATACATTAAAATCTTTTATGTGTAAATAAAAGCACAAAATTGGAAAAATTGTAACCTAGCCCAACACTTGTTAATTTCCGTCATACTTATAAAATTGTTTGCCCATTGATCAATCAGCTGAGTTTTGTTTTCATTCTTTTAAGGTTCCCCATACGTCTTCTGGTATTTACATCGAGTATTCCGAAGAAACAATCCGAGAGAAGATGAACGAACTGAAGTCTTTAGAGCACGCAACATTAAAGGTAGGCTTATAAAATAGTTTCAAGTTTCAGGTAAAGTTAAAAATTACCACACACGAATGCCCTGTAATGGCTGTTATATTACCTCGAACCTTTTTTTATTCAGTTTTCTTTGTTCAAACCCACCATAGAAAGTTTCGCCAGCTACCGAACTTAAGCTTTTTATTCATTTACAACTAATTTAAATATTATGATTGTTAACATCAAGAATTAACTGCGCCATAAATTAGGATCAAATTACAATGTCGCATTATCAGGACAATACAACAAGTTAATAGTTATTGACCAGCCAATACTTAGTCTTGTAATCTTAAGTATGAACCAATATATTAGTTTTATTACTGGGTAAAATGCATTAAAATACTACCAATGTCAATAAGATTTATATTATCTGCCAGTTTTACACCTTGATGGATGACCATTATAGTATACAAATTTGCACTAGTGTTCAGCTGAATAAAAAACATGTAAAGGGCATCCCCCTTCTTCTAGTCTCTTCTCCTGTATCAATTCCACAATAACAATATTTCCATATAGAAACATGTTAAACCAGTTATGCTGATTCTTTTTTTATAGGGGCCATATAGACATTAGATAAGGAGCTGTGATTGTCATTAATCAGTTCTATTTATAGAGAGCTAAGATTTCGAGCAACAAAGGTTTTTGTGTTTGAACACAATTTCATTTTGAGTTTGGGAGGTTTTTGACTTAAAGAGCTTCTACTCTATTAATTAAATAATTATAACATTTCACAGCAATAGTTCAATAGCAACTGACTATATTATTTGATTCATAGGGTTTAATTATAAACTAATGACACTTCCAACCAAGTGCCTATGTAGGTTTTCTACATGGCTTTTCGAGAAACTATGCACCTCTCCAATTTCTGTTCAAAATATAACAATACCTTCATCCTCTTTCCATTGCTGTCTGTATTGTTAACATATTAGAACAAGATTTATCTTGTATACCTAAGTATTCCCACAACATTACTGTAATTATTGATTTTTTTTTATAGCAGGAGTTAAGCAGACAGGCAGACGGCCCACTTGATGGAAAGCGGTTACTATTGCCTATGGACATTTGTAACACTAAAGGTGCTACAAATGCGCTGCTGCTCTCTTAAGGGAGACGGGAACCGGGTCGCTAATGCCGGAACACAACACAAGGTTGTTATGGAGACATACTCTAGACCAGGGGGGTGGTAGCTATCCAGTCGGGCAAATGCTCTACCACCTGGCGAATTATGTTTTTCAAAGAAGCTGTCATGATATCTCTTTAAGGCCTCTAGTGTGCAACAAATAAGGATTTTCAGTTAGGTGAGTTGGCCTTGCCTGTTGAAATCAAGCAAATTATTATTTTTATGTTTATTTCAATATTATCATCAGCTTGGCTAAGTTCTATGAATACAATCCCAGTCACTGAAAAGTCCCATGGAAATAAAGGAACTAAAATTGATAGATAGATAGTGTTTTGTTCCTAAAGTAGAAGTCAATTTAAAGCTTTAATTATGTATATTTAGTATTTATTATTCAGTAATTACCTACATCAATTTAAGTAATGAATTCATTAATCTTTATTTGTAGAAATACAGGTAATAGTTGTACAAGAGATGGTTAACAAAGTGGATTGGTCTCACTGTATTTGACCTAAATATGGTCATACAAATATTTGGATACATGTCAATTAAATAAAATATAAGTTTTCTAAATTTATAAATATAGTTTGTTCAATTATATATTAAATACAGAGATAAAAGAATGAAAAAATATAGAATAAATCAGATTTCAGACCTAAAAATATAAATTGAATATAATCATTTACCTAATAAAATCCCTAACGTCATAAATACACTTTTTCATCAGCCATGAATGGCTGTATGGTATTTAAGGTTTAAATACGCGATTGCAGCGTCTGTCTGTGGGACTTCTTTTGTGGCATACACTCTACACATAAATATCAATTTAGCATTGTTTCCATAGATCATCTATCATCAAGAATAGACTAATCCATAAAGAAACAAAGGACATAATGATTTTTTTTTTAATTGGTAAAACTTTTGCCTGTCTGGATGGCTTGCTGTAGATTTGGGGTTTACACTACATCAGTGTAAATCCAAAACACATGTGTTTTCTTTTCATATTCTTCTATTCCAACATAGATTTTTTATTGTATTTAATTTTTGCATTGCTCACCACTAGTTTCTAACAAATGAAATTCAATAATGCCAAAGTTACCTGTTGTAACTGTAGATAATTGTTTTTTCAAGGTACCATATGAGGTCTTTAACAAAAAGTACCGCAATGCTCAACGGGTTCTAGATGTTGAGGCAAGACATGTTGCAAGCTCTGTCAGTGAACTGGATGCAGTTACTCGGAGACAACCAGTCACTACTGGTGAAATAGATACTCTTCTTGGTGGCATGGTAAGTTGTTTATTATATAAGAATATTTACATTTTATATTTAAGGTACATATCAATCTTCGTAAATACGGTTATTTCATAACAGATGTCTTAACCTTTTATAAGGGCCAAATTTAATATTCTTTTTTCCACAAACTGCCAGCTGCCATCAAAATTACCACGCTAAACCAGAATTATATCGTCTCTTTTATTCTGATGAAAATTCTATGTAGTTAGAGGGCGACAGCATCAGTTTAACGTTCATTTCAATTATCTGTATTTGACCACAAATTGGTGGTGCTTCCTTATTAGCCGTGTGTGACAGTTCGGGGAACAAATCTGTGGTGGTTCCGTCTTTAGGGTTAACGATGGATGCATTCTTTATATATATCATTTTTCTGTTTCTGCGTATGTCACGGAACTTCTCCTAAACGGTAAAACCAATTGTGATGAATTCTTTAGTGTATGTTCGTATGAGTAAATTAATGGTTTATACTTACAAATGGATCTGGTAGATGGCGCTTGAATTGGGATCTAGATTTTAATTGTTTCAAAGCAGGACAATGTCTGTCAGGTTCTCTAGTTTTTTTTATGACATAAGGTAAAACGCAGCATGCTGCCACTAATCAACATAGAGTTTATGAAGTATGGAGTGGATTTCAAAGAAATTCAAAATAATAATATGTTATATTGAGGCATGAACACACTTGAACACAACACAACACTGGTGATGATCTCAGTAACACCCAGACTACTAGAAACTTAACAGAAAAGTGTATCATAAATTACACCATGACCACCATTTGAAAACAAATTCCAAGCGGACGACGTCGCGGGCACAGCTAGTACACACATATATTCGTACACATGAAATGACATGCACTAAATAAGACAAAATTCAGAGTTCAAGTTTTATTTAAAAAGTAATTCAAATTTGAAATGTAATTCCTATTCTATGTACACCGCTTCGCGACGTGTTGACGCCGTTTAAAGGAGAAGAAGCGGCAAGAAACTCCCCAGCAACAAGTCTAATTCAAAAAGATTTTTTACATTTTGAACACACTAAAATAAATGAAATAAGAAGTAGCGTAACAAATACAAGATGATGATTTAGGCGAGACGAATATCGGGGGTGACCATTAAAAAAAATCATTGATGAATCAAAAATATCATATTGTTTTAAAAACCACAAAAAATCGTATTGTAATTAATATAACAATAATAATAAAAAAAACATAAAATATAAAAAACATACTTTTGTTATTGATTAATGAAGGAGGAAGTGTTTAACTGGATCTATTATTTTTAAAAACAACGTTTTATTTGACCTACTAAACTGCCGTTGTTCCAATTTTTTTCTAGGAACACCTACATTTTTAACGAGTTAAAAAAATGTGTCAGATCGGTTGTAAAGTTAGCGCAGTGCATTCGTGAATTTTGTCTGTTACTAATGTGAGGTAGTTGATTTTTTTAATAGTTTGTAGAAAGCAATGAAGTGTTAACACAGAGGATCTAAAACTTATACGAATATTGCGAAGGTAGTTTTAAGTAGCGCGGAAACGACAAATTGCGTTAGGAAATATGCATATATATGTAATAAAAGTTTACTGTTTGTATTTACATCAGTAGTTGGTAATGGTAGCTGTTACTTGTGACAAAGTCTAAGGATAATAACATTGAATCAAGGTCAGGTAAAAAGCATCTTAAATAAACGTGCATATATGAAGAGATTAATGAAATCGATGAAGTGAAAGTTGTTTGTCAGGTCGCAAGTGGAGATCCGTCGTCTCTGCCTACCTCACGAGAAAGCGGCGTGATAATATATGTATTTATGTATTAATAACCCTGATACGTGGTCATGTTGTGAATAGGTCGTCTTTGTGTTTATAGTCGCCTACTTAGATAATGTTGTGTACATTATATGTAATAGAAATTAAAATTAAGATCATTGAGTCACTTTTTATCAACTTACGAAAGGGTACAACAGCCTTTTAGATTTTGTATGACATAGTCATAACTTTGATGAGTCAAAAACGTATTAATTATTATTACTTAACGGGTAATTATTATTAATAAAAAAGTAAAATGCTAGTAAGGAATTATGACGCTCGCACTTTTATATGAACTAGTGGTAGAAAGTCGACCATAATTATTTTAAATTATAAGTTTGTATATTGTTAAGGTTCTGTTATCAAAGACTAGAGTTCTATTATCACAGATTTCGCCAAGGCTACACTTTGAATTTGACTTTAACAATATACAAAAGAGTATGTATGCGTGTGTGTGTGTGTGTGTGTGTGTGTGTGTGTGTGTGTGTGTGTGTGTGTGTGTGTGTGTGTGTCACATAGATGGTAGTGTGTGTAATGTGTTTTTTCATTGATTTAATGTATTTTTTATGCATAATTTAAAAAACAAAAGCATTCTGCACTCCTCTATATAAATTTAAGTGTGCGCAATTTCATACTCCTCCGTCCGCACAATTTTCGTAAAAAGGGGTACAAAGTATTTGCTTCACTTATTAATATAATACATACATACATAACTTTACGCCAGGTCCCTTGCGGGGTAGGCACGAACAACAGAGCGCCATTCAAGCTTATTCTTACACACCTCACTTGCTTCTTTGACATTCATAGCTCTTGTCATGCACGCTCGTCTGTTCTTGAGGCTCCTGACATCACCTTCTGCTAGTACACGATCAATTTGATCATGGAAGGTGTGTCGTGGCCTTCCACTACTTCTGCATCCATCCACTTTTGCATTGTATATCATCATTAATATAATGATGTTTTATAATTCAAATTTTGAAACTTCTCATTATATATATTGTATGTCTTTCGAGACCATGGTCCATAAAAATGGCCCGGACATTTGGAGGTCTTGCGTGGGGCCAACACGTAGAGGCAGGCCCCTTGACAAATTTAATGTAAATGTGGTGTGACACTGATCGGCGATTAGCCCTGTCTACACCATATGATAATGCACGCAAGAACAAGCCCCGGCCAGTGTAGGACTATTGTGGAAAATGAGGACAAAAAGTACCGAGCTATTGGTGTGAACTACTAGTAGGAGTCTGGGAATATGGGGACTATGGCGTCTGCCTGTAGCAATGTTCAAGGAACATGGAAACATAGGCAAACAAGGAAACATGGCCCCAAAAAATGCCATAGAAAACAGGGGCAACATGGGTGTGAGTGGCTAAGGGATGTTAAGAGGTGGGCTGCAGGTTCACCGAAGCTACTTCTGACGTGATGTCATTTAACACTTCCACCCCTGGAGCTTGAGTTTTAGCTCTACTCCGTGCCGGCTGGTTAAGGCAAGCATGGAGACGGGGGCCTTCCTTTGGCCCCCGGAGTCGGGTACTAGGTGTCACAACTCACCTAAGACCTCGCCACAAAGACCTGTGGGATTATATATATTATTGTTACCATCGCGGAAGGCCACGACACACCTTCCATGATCAAATTGATCGTGTACTAGCAGAAGGTGATGTCAGGAGCCTCAAGAACAGACGAGCGTGCATGACAAGAGCTATGAATGTCAAAGAAGCAAGTGAGGTGTGTAAGAATAAGCCTAAATGGCGCTCTGTTGTTCTTGCCTACCCCGCACGGACCTGGCGTGAAGTTATGTATGTATGTATGTATTATTATCATATCACCTATTAATATAGATTAACATTTTGTTGGTCCTAGGTTGAAAAGCTCACAGCGATGAAACGCAAAGCATCAGAAGCCATCACCGAGGAAGTGCAAGCAGCTTATGTATGCAAGAAGCGTTTGGAACACTTGAAGGAGCAAGCCACCGGTCTGGCTGAGCCCAATATACCACAGGTGAGGATTTATTATTGCAGGAACGTAGAAAGAATACAATTCTCAGCGGCCAGGAGGCCTGTCGCATGACGCGATAAAACAAGCAACAGCCAGGTGGTGGTATTCGGCCGACTGGGTAGCTATCAAGCTATCCAGTTGGACAAATACCACCACCATAATCTAGACCAGGGGTGATCCGCTGGTCTAGATTATGCCGTCATAACAACCTTGAGTTGTGTTCCGGCATTAGTGGCCAGGTTTCAGTCATCTTAGAGAGCGCCAGTACATTGCTAGCGCCTTTGGTGTTACAAATGTCTATAGGTGGATGGTAACTGCTGTCAAAAGTAAAATAAATGCTTGGAAATAATGTCAAAAAATGAAAGTCTTCTTAATAAGTAGATCTCAGATTGATTTAATCTAAAAAAGTTTTTTTGCAATAACTAAAAATTACTATAATATTTAAATTTTTGTTCTTTTGTTTTACTTGGCACCAACTTCTAAATGTTGTAGAAACAAGTCTGTTAAATATTATTTTTTGTATAAAATATGTATTTATATAGGATTTATTTTTTGGTTTTTAGTGGGTTATATTTTTTATAGGTTTCGTTATATTTTTTCTTATTTTGTTACTTGCGCGAATACTTGAATAGAAATAATATATTAAGCACCTGTAGAAATTGCACAACTGGCACGTGTATACAAGATTTTTACCAAAAATTTAGGCGCACGGCGTTCTTTACCTTGACTTGGACGGTAGTACCTCGGGAGTATACATTTGCGAGTAAACAATTTGAAAATCCGTTTACAATTGACACGGATGTCACAATGAAATTGGTTAATAATTTTCGTGAGTTTCTTTAGTTACATGGAAGCCAGTCATCAGATCCTGACATGACCAATTCGGGAGTATATCCTTTCGATTAAAAGAAAAGAGTTGAAAATCGTGAATCTACGTTTTAATGGTTTTAGGCGCGGTAATTTATTTGATTTAAATCAAAAGTCATGAAAACTTAAAAAAATATTTATTGAAAATCGGTTCACAATTGACGGAGAAATGGAGTAATGACCATACAAAAACATACAGACACATTAAGAACTTCTGTCTTTTTGAATTCGGTCAAAAAATGCACTGTGTCTCTTTCTGTCTCTTTTAGACTTCTCTGAATCAATGGCGTAAAGTGCGTTTGGACCGCATGTTGGTCGATTATTTCCTGAGGAACGGATATTATGATTCTGCAACGAAACTCGCCGATGCGAGGGGTCTCAGAGATCTTACTAATGTTGGTGAGTTAAAACAGTGTTTTACAGTATATTTAAGTTCACATATACAGTCTTAAAGCCTGATTTACAATCTGCATTAGTCAAGTATTTAACTTGCTTAAGTCCTTGCCATCGTTTGGACAACAACTTAACTGGAAAAATACTGTCCATAAGCCCAAACTTTAGTGTATTATTATAAGATCTGCAGTTCAGCTGTGGAATTTCAAAACCTAGGATCTGCCATTATTCTTTAAAGAATGTTGGTGCATTTATTGTGTTGCTAAATATTTGCTTATACAGGTGAATTTTCAAGTGTGCCTTCAGGGCTAAATCTTAATGGTAGAAAATATTGTGGATTTAGTAGAATACGAATTCTTGAAAGAAAGAAAGAAAGAAAATAATGTTTATTTAGAGTTATTCAAAGTGATTACAAAATACACAAACAGTTTAATAAAACCAAAAACTTAACTAACTGTAAACAGGCCCTAACTCAGCAGATGCTGGTTGATAACAACCAACGCTGGTCTTCCGTTAGTGAACAGAAGAAAAATATAACAAAATAACTAATTAACAATTAATATTTTAATATTATTTATAATTAGACCACCATGAAAACAAAGAATAGACATATTTCGAATAAATTAAAATAAGTACATAATATGTTATGAAATAATTATTGAAATTTGAAAATAATGATTTGGAAAAAATAATAATAGATAAATTGCAAACAAAAAGAGGAAATTTTTTTTTTAAAGGAAGTAAATATTAAAAAAGACTCAACAACGCTACTAAAAGGCGCTTGTATCTAATGCGAGATCTGCTTGCTGCCTCTGGTGTTCGTACAGGAACGCTTGAATGCAGGAATTTTTGACACTATCGCAATGGAATCGTACATTGAATATGTTCACAACGCAACATTGAAATAGCAGAATTGAGCTCCTGGTCAATAAATACCCTGCAGACGGAGCATTTGGCGGGAGCTGAAAGGAGATGTTGTGCTGTGCAGTTTTATTTTCTAAAAATGTGTCAAATTACTCTGAAATGAACAATAGTTGTAGGATATTGATAGTTTTTGAGTAATGGTTATGTGTCTTGTGCGAAATGAGAACTGTATAGTCAAATGTGGCCTTTTAAGTTGTCACAAGAACTCCGTTGTATGGCACTAGGTGATTATGGCCTATAATATACGATCCCGCTATATAACGACCTTCACCGAGATGCTAATTTGATGAAATCTATTTTATATATAATTTAATGTGTCAATAAATATATTGCATATACCCATATGCAATATATTTATTGCCTAAAAAATTTCAGTCCAGTATATGATAATTATTAATTTAATTTTTTTTTTACATTTCACCGGTTTGTTTATTAAACAAATTCTATACCAATCGAAAGTATGTAGCCCATAGAATATGCAAATGTTAGGTTGCCTATTCTTTTCCGGTCACAACTCTTGGGTAGCCAGGTATAATCCTTTTCATGTTCAAGAATAAATAGCATGCGCACTCTCTTTCTTTAAATGGACGGACTTCAAACAGCTGCTATGCTGTGTCTTCTTCTATCACATGGGATATGGTTGGTTGGGACCGCGCAGCCACACATATTCTCTCGCAGCTATATTTCACTTTTCAAAATTCGACAACCGGAATTCGGGACTGATTTTTCGCAGGCAACGCTATACCACCGTGTTCATAATGAAATAATCTTTATTTTCACTTAATTTTAATTCAATAATCAGACCGGTGCAAAATGCTAGTATCAATTTACCTGTTTATACCTGGCTACCCGAGAGTTGTGACCGGAAAAGAATAGACAACCTAACATTTGCATGTTCTATGGGCTTCATACTTTCGATTGGTATAGAATTTGTTTAATAAACAAACCGGTGAAATGTTATTTTTTTTTAAATTTTTTATTAATCATATACTGGACTGAATTTTTTTAGGCATCCCATGTGCAATATATTTATTGACACCTTTAATTATATATAAAATAGGTTTCATCAAATTAGCACTCGGTGAAGGTCGTTGTATAGCGGGATCTTAGGCTACTACAGCTGTGCTACACATAGGCTTAAGAAAATGAAGAAACTATTGTAAACTAAGATCTGGCTTAAAGGCCTAGCTGCCAAGCCATAAAAATACCTTGCAGACATTTACGCCGCGGCGGCGGAGGTGGAGGCGGAGTTGCGCTCGCAGCGTACCGCCAGATGCCTGCAGTGGTGCGCCGACAACAAGTCCAAACTGAGGAAACTTGGTTCCACCATGGAGTTCAAGATACGGATTCAGGTTAGTGTCATTTTCAACAAAGATTTATTGTCCCGGTGCTCTCGCCTGGAAAATTAACCTTGTGTCTGTGTATACTTTAATACACAGAATATTTAGATCGAGATTCGAACTTAGATAATAATAAAGTTTCTCTGGTGAAAACTCCGTCTAGCTGTCGCAAAAATTAAACAGTAAATTATAACACCACTGTAGACACAGGGACGGAGGATATCCAAAATGATGAGATTTTTCTCCTTTAAATTCGTATATATAGTGTTTACAATAATTATTCGTTAACGTTGGTAAAATTTTAAATGTATAGTAATGTAAGTCAAATTCGTACAGACTTGAACTCCTTGAAGTTTGTAAAGTGACGTTTTTGTATCTGTCACTGCTAATGTGACGTTTACACATGGACAATGTCGCCATGGTCGATGGCAACGATTCACAAGCCCAAAAGTTTTGGAGCCAGAACCGAAATTGGCTTATTGTGTCTGAATACCACACAAACACACAATCAACAATAATACTTAAACCAACGCGCACTACCTTCGCATTGCATTACACGCACACTTCACAAACAAACCAAGACACACAAAGAGCCTAAAAATTAATAAATAACCCAGGCACAGAAACGAAAAAACAACACACATGACACTAGTTACCTAACTATATAATAATATATATAGGTATGTGTAAAGTAATAAATAAATATTTAAAAAACACATATATGATATATGTGCGCGGTTTCACCCGCCTTCTGTCCCGCTCCCGTTGTATATAGCGTCATGTTATATAGTCTATGACTCCCTGTTAACATAGCTTTCGAACAGTAAAATAATTTTTAAAATCGGTTTAGTAGATCCAAAGATGACCCCCCTACTACGTCACAAACTTTACCTCTTTATAATGTTAGCATAGTTAAAAATACAACATAATAAATAATACAAAAAACATACACCTTAGACATAAGGCACACACTTCACATGCACTTCCTCACAACACCAGCACGTAACAATTACACTCTACATTAGTATAAGTTTAGTATTAAAATTAGAATAAATTAATATAATAAGTTATTCTTAAGGTACACCACAACCCAAACATACATTCAATGTCATACACATTAACAAAAGTAACAAATAAGCGTGTATAATATGTAAATAAAATCTAAATTGAATTTTAAAAGCCTACAGAAGTAGAGTCCATAGAGTTGTTTCTATTTTAAAAAAATCATCTAGCTGGGGCAGATGTGGTCCAAATGTCCTGGCAGCTAGACCATAGGACGTTTAAAAAAAGAGAATGTGATAGATGTCTCTGAAATATAATTGACTTAAAGCTCTCGTAACAGGAATTCATAGAGCTTGTCCGCGAAGACAAGCGCCTGGAGGCCGTGCGTTACGCGAAAAAGCACTTCTCGACCTTCGAAGAGGGACAACTGCAAGACATACAACACTGCATGGGGATGCTCGCTTTCCCAAAGGATACAGGTATTGTCTATGATCAATCTAATTTCAGACTGAATTTACTTATTTATTGGTTTTTCATTAATTCATTCATTGTTCCGTTTAATATGTGAAATTTCTGAAAATTTTATGTTGCTGTTATAAGTTAAAGTGTTCTAATATAATCAACGAAATCCTTATTATATTTGCTCTGGCTATTTTTAATCTCAGGGTATTTAGGTTCTATTATTTAAAGATTAAAATTATGGAAATACAGTAACTTTGGCGCAGATTGTGGTAATAGTCCAACTTTGATACTAAAGAATAGTAGTTACAAAGAGTCTATTGACGATTTTTACTACACAGAATCAGATACTAAGCAGCGTTCCGCAACTTTTTTAGCCATAAATTTTGGGTCTATACAAGAATGTCCTATTTTTTATAATAGGTTAGGGTCCGTATTTTATTTAGATCAATATTTCGCAAAAATCTACGCTTCTAATTATTTCCTGTAACATTTAGGTAAACGCGTGTGTTTAAAAGTATTAATGTAATCGTAGTATTTATTACCTGAAACATCAGTGACGCCTCAAGAAATAATAATTCCAGAATACGGTCCTAAGTATTGATTAGAATACAGTTTTGTTCTAATTTTAAATTCCCTGGTACATTCATTCGGTCTTCCGGTCACCCGGTCTTCCGTTCATTCGCTCGTTCGTTGGGCAGACGTGGAGCCGTACAAGTCGCTGCTGTGCGTGGACCGCTGGGCGGCGCTGGTGCGCCAGTTCAGGAGCGAGCACACTCGCCTGCTGCACCCCACGCGGCTGCCCACGCTTCCGCTCACGTTGCAGCTGGGATTGGCCGCGTTGAATACACCATATCCTTTTCAATATATATACTATTATTTGTGATTATGTTGTGTCGTTTCTCGAATTCGTGCATATATTTTGTAGACTTGCGAAAATTTCCAGAGATTTATGCAATTTTTGTCCCGCTCGTCAATAAGTGTTCCCGAGTGTTAGGACCTTTTTTACCAGGGAAATCCGTTTGAGGACACCACCGCGGACGAAATGCGTGCGATAGGACGTGTGGTGGGATTCTTGGGAATACCCAATAAAACACCTAACCAATCCTTATTGCGTTACTCATTTACCTCCAGCTCGGACAGAAGGTTTTAAGACTTGGACGTTGACCTCTATTATTGCACTAGACCGTTTGACACTAGACTGCATACAAATGGCAAGAATATTTTTTGTGAATTTGTAGCGCCACTTGCGACAGTCTCTGAAACTAATATAGAAAACGACTTATCGGTTACAATAGGTGTAGGTCAGGGGTCGGCAACCTGAGGCTCGCGAGCCACATGTGGCTCTTTGGGTACAAAGATGCGGCTCTTTTGTTATATACGTAAAAAAAGACAAGGCTTTCATTGATTTTTTTTGCCCAATTTTTTGTTATTGAAAAATAAGTGAGTGTTGTAAGTTAATGTTTGTTTTCATTTTTTTAATTTAATAATAATAAATTATTTAATAATGTCACATGCATATTATCGTTTTATTGTGAAAAACACTACTTATATATGAGTAAATAGATTTGTTTGTTTTATCAAAACACTTAAATTATGCAAGTAATATTTTATTGCTTGCAAGAAAAAAATTGTGGCTCTTTAAAAGCTTTGAAACTTCGTAAATTGTAATTTTTGACTCTTCCGATTGAATAGGTTGCCGACCCCTGGTGTAGGTCAATTATCTGGTGTTCGTCGTCACCTTATCACTAGAAGCAACTACTGGACGTAGAGTTCCCTAAATCCGCTCCCCTCATCCCGCTCCTCCGCCGTCCTCGTCTAGCGTCCACCGGCAACCTTTACGTTAACTGAGACGCGGTTTCCCACTCCAAGACTCACCTAGTCCTTTGGAAAAAAAAATTGCTTAGGTTCTCGTTTGACCATTATCTCGCGCGACTTCGAGTGAAGATATGGTCTAAGATAAAGCACGCTTACCTAGAAGGTACCTATTCACACGAGACTTGACGACACGCAGGTTATAGGTTTTGGGAAAATCAGACTCCGGCAGTGAATTCTACTCCTTTGCGCCAATGCACACCCCAAAAGTATTCGTTAGAAAACCGATAAGCTGGCAATCCTGCGTCGACGTTTAAGACTGTGTATTTGGTCAGAAAAGCTGGTCATTGCTTATCAAATTCTTGGCTCCCCGCTCAATCAACTTGTGCTTTATACTCAATGGACCATCGGTCCTGCGACAAACATGACCACTTCGACTTGTTATTTTTACGATCTATGTCAGTTACCTTGTTTTTCTTACGGATATCTTCATTTATGATTCTATCAATTGTTTGACCAATCCTGCCCTGAATGTCCACGTCTCGGCCCCATAGGTCACTTATAAAAAAAACGTGTGCATCTCGGGACGCGTGACAGAAGTGAGTGCGAGAGAAACGGAAGCCAGACAGACTGGCGCCGTAACGCGTTACGTAACCTCCCATAAGAAGTTATCACTTCAAAAAAAATTGTGTGTGTGTGTACTTATGTACACGCGTTAGAAGTAATACTTCTTTGGCGTATCAAGATAAAAATCTTTTCAAAAATTTTATCTTTCGCCTTATTCTACGTTTGTAGAAGAAACCAGAACAAATGCGAGGATAATGGTCGATGATGTTATGCTGGAACAAGTGAATGAGTTTGTATATCTTGGATGTGGTTTTAGCAGGGATGGAAGGTACACCGCTGACATAGAAAGAAGAGTAAATTTGGGGAATAGTGTGAATGGAGCGTTAGGTAAACTTCTAGGCGCTAAGAACCTCAGCTAGAAGGCCCAGCTTGCCATACACAAGGCGGATCTGTTACCTACGCTCACGTATGGAAGCGAATGTTGGGTATGGAAGAGAGCATGAAAGTAGAGTAAACGCGGTCGAGATGCGAGCACTGCGGAGTGACGCTCGCGGACCGCGTTCGTAATACCGAAGTAAGAAAGAAAGTTGGTCTAAACGAGAGTGCCGGGGTGAAGGTAAGGAAAGGAATGCTCCGGTGGTTCGGGCATGTGGAAAGAATGTAAGATGCAAGAAAGACTAAACAGATATGCAATGCAAAAGTGGATGGATGCAGAAGTCGCGGAAGGCCACGACACACCTTCCATGATCAAATTGATCGTGTACTAGCAGAAGGTGATGTTCCTGACATCTTCATCATCATCCTTAAGAACAGACGAGCGTGCTTGACAAGAGCTATGAATGTCAAAGAAGCAAGTGAGGTGTGTAAGAATAAGCCTGTATGGCGCTCTGTTGTTCGTGCCTACCCCGCAAGGGACCTGGCGTGAAGTTATGTATGTATATATGTAGAAAAAACGACACTAACAATAGAAAAACTAAAATAATAATAATAATAATAATAATAATCGGCAGACAAACACACACATTGTATATCCCCAAATTAAGCAAGTTACGCTTGTGTTATGGGTAATATACAACGGACCACTCTGGGGCCGATCCCAGACACCCAGACCATGGTAAATAACGGAGAAAATACGTTTTCCGAAATTTACTATACCGGGAATCGAACCCGAAGTCTCTGGGTTGCAGTGAGGTAGGCCGGCAAAGGCTTAGCCCGCTCAACCACAGAGGCCGTCAAAAAAATGTTGACTATAGCTAACTTCAGGGCAGTAGCTTTTTCGTGTAACGGTGTGCGCGTGCATCGTAAAAATGTATTCCCATCGTTTCTCCCTAACGCGCCTAAAGAAGTATAACTTGGAAAATGAATTAAGAAAAAGCTCCGAATTGAAAAGTGCCTTAACCGGGTGCCCACTCAGTGCTACAAGGAGAGCACGAAGGTGTCGGCGTGCCCGGCGTGCCAGCCGCCGCTGAACGCGCTCGCGCGCACGCTGCCGCACGCGCACTGCTCGCACTCGCGGCTCGTGTGCCGCCTCTCGCAGCGGCCCCTCAACGAGCACAACCACCCGATGGTGCTGCCCAACGGACAAGTGTACGGCGAGAAGGTAAACACCAACGCCTATATCGAAACAGTGCTCTTATGGTCACTTTTAAGAAGGCCACGACACACCTTCCATGGTCGAATCGATCGTGTACCACCAGAAGGTGATGTCAGAAGCCTTAAGAGCGGACGAGCGAGGTGTGTAAGAATACGCCTGAATGGCGTGAAGTTATGTATGTATGCATTTTTAACTCAATAAATGTGTTTGGTTACTTTGTCTTTCTGATAGGTGTACATTTCGTAGACCTTTATTGAGCTATTGTAAATCATTATGAAGGTAAGAAATTTGTTTACCGCCGTGCAGAATGAATGGCTTTAATCAGCTGAATGGTGGTATTTTGTGCGGACAGCGATCTCATTTTGTGCCGCGAATTGCTAATGCCCTGCAACCTTGTCAATTAAACAGCTCTACAAAAAAAAGTTTTGTTTTGTTGCCCTCGATGTCATCGCAAATTTGTACGTTTTCAAGTGCCCCAGATTACGAATATATTCATGAAAGTTCAATTCAAAATTCAATGTGCTCGTATTTTCATGATTTTTGCATATCATATATTTTGAACAATTAATTACTGCTGGTCTTTGAAAAGACATTGTCCCCTGAAAGATTATAAAAGAAAAGCTCATAAGAGGCGTTTTATGGAAATATAAGATATATTTTCGATATTTTCCTCTTTATTTACTTCGATGTATCCTAATTTCTCAAAATATTACTGACGTTACAAATATAACTGTGATTGTATTTCTCGTTTTTTGATTTTTGTAATGTAAAATGAAAATAAAGGTTTAAAAAAATCAAGAGCAAATCTAACAAAATCATTGATAGTTTCATGAATTGTGTGCATAAATGGACCCGAAATCATTTTCAAAAATCACTGTAGACCAGTGTTACCATTCACGTGACGTCATCCGCAACTCGATATGTCCGCGTACTCGCCGACCAGTGATGCTAACAGTACTGAGTGTTCGGCTACGGTTACGTCACCAAAATGGCGGCCAGGCGCAATAGCAATTTGCGGGGATAATAACTATTGAAATAGTATTGTGTCATTTTTAAGTGGATAAATATGTTTAGTTATTCTTTCTTTCTGATAAGTGTACGTTTCATAGACCTTTATTGAGCTATTGTAAATTATTATGAAGGTAAGAAATTTGAAGAAAGAAAATAATTTTATTCAGGCCAAATTACATTGGTGTAGTGTAGTTACAATTGTTTACAAAAAAAATATTAAAACTAACAACATAATCTTGTCCTGAAAGGGGCATCAGACTCAGGGACAAAAATCAAAAAACGAGAAATATATAACTTCACGCCAAGTCCCTGAATTTGTTTACAATACCGCCATGCAGAATAAATGGCTTTAATCGACTGAATGGTATGTAAAGTCTCATTTTGTGCGGACCGCGAAACAAAGTCTTTTTTTCAGTGAAATGTAAAAAAATACCTTTAGTATTTCCGTAATTACATTTGTTTAATAAATATTTTTTTAAATAAAATGTAATTGTCAATAAATCTTCGGATATGGATAATTAGTATTAATTATAACTTCGAAATTTTTCGAATTACTCCAAATTTTTTTCAAATTTTGTTTGTTTAAGTTTCTATGCAAATGTGATGATAAATTTCCGGATGTTTTGACTGCTTTAACTTTATTTATAAGTTTAGCGATTAATATTTTTTGTCTCATATTTTATTTCACTAAATTAAAAATGACTAAGACTGGCGTGCACCGAAATTTAACCAACGGTTAACCAAAAATAATCACTGTTTTTCTATACATTTTGGGCGATCATTTAATTTTAACCATCGGTTAAAAGTCGGTCCACACCAGCCTTAGTATTTTAAATAAATTTAATTTAGTCACTAATCTTCTTAAACAGTTATTATTTGTATTAATAGATTTATTCAATATTAATAATAATTTCAAGCCGTTCTTCTCTGAAAACTTTTACAAATTAAAGGAAATTTTGTATTCACTTGCAGGCTCTTAAAGAAATGGTGAAGGAACACGGCTCCATTATCTGCCCGAAGACCAAGGAAGTGTTCAGCATGAAGAGCGTAGAGAAGGTGTATGTCATGTAAAATATATCAAAACTATGTATGTATGTTTATTTCTAGTATAATGTACACGATTTTGAACCTTTTGATCACCTACGTTGACAGTTCCGAATAGCGTTTGCTACAGCCATATTTTCTTTGATTAATTTACTTAGGTCATAGATTCCCAAATTTTTAGGTTATAGCCCCCGATTTAAAAAAAAATACATCTGTTTATCTTGGCTGATATTTAGTGTATTCCTTATATAGATACTTCGTAACAGTAAAAAGTTTCATATAATATGTTCATTTTTAATTTGAGCTTTATGAGTTACTCATGAAAATCGTTTTATTTTTAAGACCGTGAAGAGAATAAAAAGTAACAAACAAAGCAGCCCAAAATTTTAATTTTAATTTTACTATTGATTAAAGTATGGATATTTAAATATGGTTTTATATTCAATAATACAGTGCAACATATTTAAATTGATACTATAAGAAGTAAAAAGAAAACTAATGAAATGGGAATAATGAAGAACTCTGGGACCAATGTAAAGTAGCGTGTTATACGAAAAGTTGTTATTACATTTTATTTTAAGTATATTTATAATCGCCAAATAATATTGTATACATTTTTTTTGTCTAGCTGTATTCTATTTATAATTGTTTCTTAATACCTTAGTCCTACTACACTGTTTCTCATATATAATGGCTTTAATTTTTTCTACGCTAGTTATTGCCTATGGGGGTCGTACCACCTTTGGGAACCTGTAACCTAAATATATTAACAAACTTACATCTAGAAACACACCGAAAGTTATAATTATGTTTAATAATTGTAATAAATTAATCGAGATCAAAGTATAGTCTGTAACAAACCTAATGGCCTCTGAAAATTACTTGGACAGGCCTGCGCAGTAACTGGTTATTATATGAAAAACCGTCTATTGCGCAGGCGTTTTTTTATTAATCAGGAGCAGCCAGAACATTTGACGCTGGACATAATACGCGATGACATAATAAATTAGGCGTTATTATGATTATCTTCAATCAATTAACTGAGCTTATGAGATTCAAAAAATTACATTTGTATTTTTTACAAATATTCTTTATCGAGTGATATTAGGGTGATCAATAGGTTTTGTATTTTTAGTTATTATACATTTTTTAATTATACTCTTTTGCTATACTTTGAAATCTAACCTCTTTTTTCAGTTGTAAAAAGTTGCTAGCATTAATTACATTGCTAACTTAAATAAATATACTTTTGAGGGAGGAGGGCAACTTCTCGCTCGCCAAAAATGTATAAACAGAATATTTCGTAAAAACGCAATTTTTATATTGCAGTATGTTAAAGGAACTTGATTTTAAAGGAGACCGCGAGTTTTGGGCCCAAAAATGTAACGTGGTGAGATATGGCTTAAAAACGCGTTATATTTTTCAATTAAAAAATAGACTCCTTAGCCCGAAATTCTATCTGGGAGACGAAAAATCTTAAAAATAAGGCCACAAATAAAATAAGTTATCGATTACCATAATAGATTTATTATGTGTATTCATTTCAAAAATTAATAATATAAAAACACCTAAATCATGTGAACGATTCATTCAAAATAACTAAAACCATTAATTACTGTTGTAAAAAATACTAACATAATAAAAAGAAATGCTAAAATCACCTATTTTTTTACAATCTGGGCCCAAAAGCAGTTTCAGTGTATCCGTCTCCTTTATATTTGTTTGTTAATGAAACGAAGCTGATTTCGGAATGTGGGATATCCCAAGAAGAGTTTGGTGTGATAATAATATTTCTATATATTATATTATTCACATGTGCTAGAAGATAGTTAAATTAGCTTTGTCAATAATTTAAAACATCTTTTTTTTAATGTGTTTTGGAGTAGGTATAAAAAAAATTGATGTAAAAAAAAATTGAGCCAATTACTGTATCCTACTAATGTTGTAAACGAGAAAGTTTGTTATTCTTTCACGCAAAAACGACTGAATGGATTTTGATGAAACTTTGCAATAATATAGCTTACATATCAGAATAACACAGGCTATAATTTATAAAGATATACTGTGAGTTATCCAAAAGATTAAGATTTTCCATCACCACGAGAGTGAAACCGCTGGGTGCAGCTAGTCTAGTAATAAGAATGTTCTGGATGTTTCTGGCATAATAAATAAATTAAATTGGAGATCTTGCTACCCGGTACTTGGTAGAGAATTAAATTACAATTACTTTGGTGAGGTTATATAAAAATTGAAAAAGTAGTAAGAATGTATAGTGGTGTGTAAAAACCCAGTATTTATTGCAACTAAAAAGGGGTTATGAGTTCATAGTTTGCATTTAATTTTTATTTAAAAAGTAAACAGCAGTCCAAACGCATCTCTTATTGTGTTTTTTTAACATATGACCTGGCCCCAAGTTTGCTATCACAATAGTGTCAGAGTGGTTAATCATTGGCCACCACGATGATCATTTTTTTATACATTAACCATTCAAAAGTAACCATTATAGTGCGATTATGACGCCAGTATTCAGCCATTCCGACGCGGTTGTAATAATGCAAGGTCAAACGTCAGTGTCGTTTTTATATTGAATCGCGGCAAATTAAATATTTGAACTAACAATTATAAGTTTTGATTTTATCAAAATTGACACTGACAATCCAGCTTTAGTTTCCACGTCGAACCCTAAGTTCTGCTTCTTTGTATCAAATCGTTGATATTAATTCTTTGACATTAAGCCATAATATCATGGACTGTGTTTATATATATTAGATTTTCTATTGTTTTAGTGTAAAAACGATATTGTCACTGTAATTAAAGGAATTAAATAGATTGTGGTTTTATTTCACAATTAAAGCAGGTTACGTAGTTTTTAACGCCATGTAATCTATTATAGAAAGAAACTAAATGACTTGGAAATATTATAATATGTGTCTACATTTTAGAATTATTCTATCAAGTCTTTCCCTTACTTTTGCGCTTAATATCCCTTCACAGAAATGAATATATTACATATTTTATTTAGGTTTATGGCTTGGCAACTAGGCCTTTAAGCCAGATCTTAGTTTACAATATAGTTTCTTCATTTTCTTAAGCCTATGTGTAGCACAGCTGAACTGTAGGTAATCAGCTGGTGCCATTTAACGGAGTTCTTGTGACAACTCAAAAGGCCACATTTGACTATACAGTTCACATTTCTCACAAAACACGTAACCACTACTCAAAAACTATCAATATCCTACAACTTAGAAAATAAAACTGCACAGCACAACATCTTTCAGTTCCCGCCAAAAACTGTCTGAATCTATACAAGTAACGCTATCTGTAGGTCTTATTACAGTGTGGGATTTTTTTTCAAAATCAGAATTCGATTTCTGAGTACGAAAATTGATCTTTCTAGTCTAGTGTGATCGCTTTAGATTCTATCAAAATTGGCCCATAGACTCCTTTGAGTATGTTTCGTTATATCTTACTTATATTAGAAACGGGAAAGTTTGTAAGAAGGTATATAATATATGTTTGTTACTTTTTCACTCAGAAACAAATGAACGAAATTTAATGAAAATTTACAATAATAAAGAATACACATCAGAATAACACATAGGCTATAATTTATAAAGATATATGTGTGAATTATCCAAAATATATCAATTTTCCATCACCACGCGGGTGAGATCGCGAGGTGCAGCTAGCATCTTATAGTTTCCATCTTACCCAATTTAAAAATTCATTTGTATATGCTGATGAAATAAAATCCTCTCATTTTTTAGATTTCCAAAAATAAAAACAAAAATATTGAACATTTTTTTATTTAGTAACAATTATTTTACAATATACCTTAATAATAACATGAAATACTTGTAAATGGCATTAATATATCACATTTTAATGGCTACTGGATTATATGGATACTTATTTACTGACGACGAAATGATCACGCCCTTACCTTAAGGAGGTCGACAGAGTTTAAATTGTTGATGTTATCACATTTAAAACAAATGACTAAAAATATATTAAAGTTAAATTTGTCAACGTCCTGATACTGTATCGTCTTAAGACAATTATTAAAAATAAACAATATTTCTTTAATTCATTTAAAGTACAAAAATGATTCTTAAAAAAGCTTTTTAAAATAACAGGGTACAAATATGGTTGTTTATAATAAAAGGTAAGTAAAAATGGAAATATAATATATAGATATAATAAAACTGTAGAGGTCGAATTTCTGTACAATGAAAAAAATGCTAAAAACCGAGGTCAGGGGGATGTAAGAAGTGAATTTAGTTTTTTTTTAATTTTGTTTCTCTGTACGGGTTAATCTCTCGAAACGACTGGACCGATTTAAATGAAATATTGTATGGTGATAGATTATATCCCTGGTCATCATATAAAATATACTTTTGATTCCGAAAAATTAAAGAGTTCCCGCGGGATATTTAAAAAACCGCACCATGCAGATGACTAGTTCTAAATAAAATTTATTTTACATTCAAGATGTTTTTATTTTAACGCGACGTCGCGTGATATACACAATGTCTTTCACAAAGTGTATTTTATTATACCGATGTGGTATACAGTTGTATATATTTATGTATTAGTGAACGCGAGCAAAACAATTTAATGCACAAATTGACACTGCCATTTAACTTTAATACTTACAAGTCTTATCTACTAATCTACTTACATACAATAGTGGAGTGGATTGCTAAGGTATGTATTACTAGTTATATGTTTAAATTAAAATTATGCCTAGGACACACAAATTCAAATAAAAAATTTTGACTATGGCGATTTGTATATCTAGCCAATATTCAAATTTTTGAATAATCTTTACGCAAACGGGCAAACCAAATTCAAGACTCAGCTCAAAATTTTAGATATTTGAAATTTCGTTTTTTCTTTAATTTGGTGTCCTACACATGAAATTATAAATCGTTTGAATTAAAAAATATTTTTCGAGTGCATTCAGCCTAAAAACTACAAGTCAATGTAGTAATATTAAGTTTTTACAACAAATCATTAACATATTACATTCGATACATGAAACTTACAATGTAAGAGAAGATATTTTTTTAATATTTTGATTATAAATATTTACAATAATGTACATTTGATTTTCATTTCTTATACTCTAACTATTTGACTAATTTGTAACAGCCTAATGAATTGTTTTCTGCCAATTTCGACTCGTTTACCCGCTTCCACGGTAGCGAGCAGGTAAGTGGCGAGTAAACTTGACCTTTACCGACGTTTGGACCCAACTATTATTTTGCTTTCAATTCTAGTTAAATTAGAGTTAGTTACTTAATAAAAAATTGAAAGTCTTCATTAAACATTACATTAAAATATCTTGCAATAAATAATATACTTAAACGGGCATTCATTAATTAGGTAAGGGTCTCGGATAGCAATAAAAATAACGTTAATTATCTGGTAAAGAATAAAAATAGTTTAGTGTAACTAATCCTTTACTAACGTTTTATTATTTGGGAAAACGACACTGAATCTTACGTAAGAGGGGGGGGGGGGGTTCCGAGAACTCTTGTGTAATCTTCCATGGGGGTAGGGGGGGGGGGGTCAGAAATCGTCGAAATCATCCTTAAGTAATCAATTAATAACCAGTTAGTTAATGTCGTTTACGATGACATGGCGATGAAGGAACGATAGGTTGAATATGGTTTACTTATCACTTTATCCCTTCGGTAACCACTTTCCATGAGCTGGGCGGTCTGCCCATTTGGCAGCTTCGCGACAAAAAAATCTGGACTTTCCGCTGCACACTTCCCTCGCCGCTTTCATGCTCGTTATCGTGGGGTAACATTTGTAATGGCAGCCTTTTCAAGGATTTTTTTGTTCCCCAAATTGTATTCCTAAGTTGATTTCATTCATGTACTATTATTACACCACTAAATATTATATGTACGCATGAGAAGTGTCAAACACCAACATTATGTGAGTTTTTATGTTATATGTAAATGATTTTCGGTAATTTAAATTAGGGGAAATAATACTAATGTTGGCTGTACAATGATCGACATTTTATTACTTTGTTCAAAGCACTTATATTAATATTTTTTTTACAGCCATACAATTATAATAATATTATTATTTGTATAGGTATAAAATAATAACATAAGTGTTTTTCAAAAATCTTCTATAATTGTCTGGGTGCCAACAATAGTTTATACCCTATGTAATTTTTATTTTGCTTTTATCCGACACGAAGGATCAAAAAATGAAACTGTCAATCGATAATAACTATCATCAATCAATAAAATGGAAAAGCACAAATGGACTGTATAATTTAACTAGAAGAGAAGAAGATTAAGTTAATAAAAAAACTCAAATACTAATTTCAATTGGATATCTTAAAAACACTTTAACTCATGAAATCACTTAATACTTACTTCCATACTTTAATATTCAAATTCAAAATTGTATTACATTTACTGTTTTAAAAATTAATTTTCACAGCAACTCGTACTTAAAGACAAGAAGCAACATTAAAAATCTCATATTAATAATATACGTTTATATATAGAGTATTTAGATTTTCACTTAATTTCTAGATATTTTTAAAGCACCCTACATTTTAATTAAAATTCATTTTTTCCCACTTAAAATTCTAAGATTCGAAATGTAATACTTTCTGTCTGTCCGTTTGGACAATTTTAAAATTCACTTTATACGTAATATAAAGTATTTATATGAGATGTATAAGTAATTTAAATGAATATCCACGATTAAGATTGAAATCTTTATCGAAAAATTCTTAAAACTACCTACAAAGAAAGAGTTTTATTTATCTGGAAACCGACATTACAAATAAACACTTAAAAAAGTTTGAATTGCCTGGTAAGCAAGCCTTTAAGCCAAGTTTTATTTGTTTGTTTAATTATTATTCATGATATATTTTCGACAGCAGCTCAAAAGTCAAATTTCATTGACAAAACAGTTGAGATTTACCAAAAAAACACACAATTACTTCTTGAAAACGATCACCATCTTCAAGGTATTATATATTCTTGACCAAATTTATATCCTTTTGGAATATTATATTTGCACAGCAAATAATTCAACCATTAGGTTTAAATAAATAATTCGTGTTGTTACTGTGATTTAAAATCGAGAAACATTTCTTTTTTTTTACTTGATGATTCAATGTTATAAAATTATAGTGAGTATTGTAATACCTAAATATCGACTTGAATATGAAAATCAATAAAAAAATCAGGTGTTCAAACACTTCAAAGTATTAAAACAATGCTTTAATTTATATTGCAAACATAATCAAAATTAAATGATTAATGCAAATGTATTGCATTGATTTGAAAAATTTAGCTATGTTTTACAAGCTTTTATTTGACTTGCAATGGATGTATGTATGTAAGTTCGGATGGAATCTTGCAAGTTAAATTTGACCAACTCCCCGGTTTCCGATTGAGCTGAAATTTTGCACGCATACGTATATCGCTTGACAATGCAATAATATGGTACCATGGAGCTGATCTGATGATGGAGTCGGAAGGTGGCCATAGGAACGTTTAAAATCATTTTTTTAAAAAAGCTTATTTTTTTTATAGCGTGAGTTCAGCAGACAGGCAGACGGCCCACCTGATGGAAAGCGGTTACCATCGCCTATGGACATTTGCAACACCAGACTACAAATGAGCTGCTGCTCGCTTAATGGAGACTGGAACCTGGTCACTAATGTCGGAACAAAACTTGAGGTTGTTATGGTGGCATATTCTACACTAGGGGTGGAAGCCATCCAATCGGGCAAATACCCTACCACCTGGCTATAACATATGGCCACATTCAAAAGAATATTTTATATAAAAAAATAAACAGAGTGTATGTCAGTATATACACAGCGAAGTATTCTGTACTGGCGACATTATGATCACTAGCTTTTATATCTGACTATGAAACCCTAAAACAAATTTCACCTAGAAATGTTTATTTATTTTAATACTTCAATAACACACGATTTATAGTTCGACCATTCTACAAAGCCACATTTGACATCTATCAAACTTCCTTTAAGATAATTTTACAATTAAGAATTGGAAGCGATATTAGAAGTCATTATCGATCCTATTACAATAAAATATTTATTATTGAAGTGAAACATCTTTATCGGCGTTGGAAAAAAAATTTACCGTCACATTTTTCGGTTACGCGTCACATTTTTCCACAATTCATCTGTTATAACAACGACTTGTTGATAGATGATTTGAGACGAGCATTGTAATGTTTCTTTACTTTATTGTGTTTTAATTAATATACGAGTTTGATGATTAATAAATCATTTATTTAGTATTTAACTTTATTTATCCAATTTCTGTAAGTTGCATATAGTGGATCATTTTTCGAAAAATAAGGTCATAAAGAAGTTTCACTTCTTACGCGTGTACACGCACACATTTTTTTATTAAAAAAAAATTTACGTGTCTTTTGCCTTTTTATTTTTAAACGCAGAAAATATGAATAACTTAATCAGGATTTATTTATAAACTTTATAAAGTGTTGGAAAGCATAACATTGTCATGTGTTACATTCCTAAGGAAATATAAGCTATGGTGTTTTAATTTGATATAAATTATTTTGATACCGTTAAAAAAGTTTATTCACCAAAATGTATATAAAACTGAAGAGGGCTTCATAGAACGGCTCAACTTTATGAAAATCACACACATCAGTTTAACTTAAAATTTAAGATTAACTTAACCGAAATAATAAGTTAATGTTGCCATTACCCCGATCCCGATGCACAGGGCTGCCAGGTGTTTCAGCGACTCCATCTTGTCCTCTTCCCTTAGTAGATCTGGCAACACCGTCACTAACGCTATGTGGAGGAACCCACCAGCTGTGAATGGCACTATCCATGAAGTTTTCGCTTCTGTAAAAAAAAATATTTAGAAAATGTTAAAAAGAGTTATGTCGCCCTGCTGATTTTGGAGGGAACTTGTTTTTTTTTAATTTATTTTTTTAAACTAGATATATACCCGCGACTAAGACCGGATGGGTTTTTTTTACGCGGAACCCTAAAAAAATGTAAACTAAGTTACTCCTTACAACATCAGCTATCTGCTAGAGCAAGTCTTGTCAAAATTGGTCCAGCCGTTTCAGAAATTAGCCGAAACATCCATACAGACTGGTATGTTGTTTTAATTGATATAAGAACCGAATATAAAAGTATATACGGTTCTTAATGCATTTAGCAAAATGTTGTTTTGACATTACAAGCAGACACTTCAATTTTATTTATCCACTAAAGTTTACCCCGCGGATGTGCCGCAGGTTAACCTCTAATGCGTGTCTCTTGTTTATAGAGCAAGTGCTACAGGTTATAATTTATATTACATTTTTATGTATTTGCCCACGGAAGATTCACTTCATTTTATATCGCTAAAAATAATACTATCCCCCGTCTATCTGTCAACAAAATAAATTACAAAACTTGACCAAAAAGGCCAAAATGGTCTAAATGACCAAAAGACCACAGTGACCGACATGGTCAAAATGACCGAATAGGCAAAACGACCAAAAAGGCCTAAATGACCAACATAGCCAAAATTACCAAAATGGCCAAAATGAAAATTATCTCTTGTCCACCCTCAGTATTTAATTTACATACGTACCGAATTTCAGCCAAATCGGCCCATTAGTTCTGCCGTAAAAGCATAACAAACAAAAAGACAAATATATTTTAATCCCGGAAACTATCCCACTTTTCGGGATAAAAGTATCCTATGTTCATTCTCGGTATCGAAAACATATAATATACTGAGTTTCAGCCAAATCGGTCCAGTAGTTTTTGCGTGAAAACGGAACAGACAGACAGACAGAGTTACTTTTGCATTAATAATATTAATTTATCCATATAACTGCAGCATATTGATTTTTGGAGTTTCCTCCTTAAGAATAGCTTTTCATATAAGGGGCCGTATATAAATTATGTCTCACGAATTTCATGAATTTTTGACCCCTCCCCGTCCTTGTCACAGCTCTCCCTAGTCTGACAACACTTATTTTATAACTTACATCAATAACTTATTAAATTAAACAGCAGTTCCGTAATTACGGAAATTGTAAACAAGAATAAAAAAGAAATTCACCAATAGAATTCCTCGCGCCGCTGCATATGACAGCTGTCATGGCGCCGACCAGTCCAGCTGATGCCGTTGCCTGAAGGAAAAAAATATTTAAGTCTGCCCCAATATATTTTTTTTATTTCGTATGTATTTTTGTATTTCATGCAATGGTGAGAGTCCTGATGGCATACTTTTCCTTCCCCATTTTTGTAGAAAATGCGGTGTAAAATATATAGGTATATAATGTTATAAAAAATGTATGTATAAATATTTCTGTACCGTTGTATCGCTTTCCTAGCAAATAAATTATTTCTTTCTTTCTTTTGATAAGGCAGGGTCTTTTCTTGCCACATACACTAGCGCCATGAATACGTCGGAGGGCAAATTCAGCCCCCAGTGCCCTTTGCACGAGTGCGTGTGAGACTGGGAAGAGAAAGTATGAGAGTCGTACCTCATTTCCCACACCAGTCAAAAGGTAGGCAACGTGATGGCTTTGTCATTGGTGTTGCAAACGTCTGTAGGCAACGGTAACCACATTATATGGAAAATAGAACATTTTGTTCAAAAACAACCTTTTGCCTCGGTTTCCCGTCTGACATTCCTTGACAAAAGTTAATCCTTACAAACTACACTGTGATTTGGTATAATATAATACAGGTCGTATTTATTTTTTCAAAATCAGTCTGAGACCAGTTTAGTTTTGGTCAAAATCGGCCTTCAGATTCCTTTGAGTGTTTTTCGCTATTGAGCATATGTTAGGTTTTAGCCTTGAATGTCGACTACATAACTGAATGATAAACTTACGAATTGAGCTTTGGCCGCCTCCCACCTCGAGAAGCCACTCTTCAAGAGTATCGCGAAATCACCGACTTCATGGGGAATTTCGTGAACTAAAATTTACATACAAGAAACAATTGAGACGATAACGCACAAAAAACGAGAATGCCTAGTTGAAACACCTAGAAAATGGAGGTTACTAAGTTAGAATCTTGAGTTTAGTGAGTGGATCTAAGTTACTATTACCCGTATATATAAAGTACTCTGTGGTCACTATTCCTGAGCGAATACCCTTTCCAAGCATTTATTTTACTATTGACAGTTCGATGACAGATCAGTAATATATCAGTAATAAGGCGTTATCGACTCGATTTCTTATAAAAATCGACTTCATTTATGAATAAGTTTTAATCAATTTAAATTAACTATATATTTTTGCTAAAACGAATAATAAATACACCCGACGACGGGTCCAATCGACCCATTAGTTGGGCATCAGACAAAAATTAAAAAGTACTTATTACAATTAATCACAATCAAGTATATGGCACTCAGGAATAATGTAGATTTCCACTGGTGGAATAATTTTCAAAATCGGTTTAGTAGATCCAGAGACTACAACGTCACAAACTCACAAACATTACCTCTTTATAATATTAGTATAGATATATTAAACAAGCCATTTAAAACGGCTCTTATAATAACTGCGGTATTATTTTTCTTAAGGTAGAACATTTTTATTTTCAAATCAATTTATTTACATACAGTATCGATGGTGTATAATAGCTGTGCGTTACATAACTTACAGAACATCACTATTACGCCACCCACAGCAGTAAAGTACGGCATTTATATCATATATTTCATGTGGGCTTTACGGTGAAGAAACATGTAACTTGATAGACGTGCAAACGACAAAAGTAAAATAAACGCTTAGAAACAGTATAGTGAGTTCTAAGTTATTATGTTGCACGTATTGAGTAAGTCTAAGTTAGGATTTTGAGCGAAGTGACTGGTTCTAAATTAGGATTCTGATAGTAAGAAATTCTAAGTTATTCCTGACCGTAACAATAATAATAGTCTTACTTATTGTCCTGAATATTATGATGTAGTACAATGGGCGGCCGTATTGTTTAAACCAATCTCTTTCACACAATATTTATTTGGACAAAATCTTATTAAAATTGTGTTTGCGTGCAATTAAATAATATGTAATGACTAGTTCTAAGTTCGAATTGGGAACGTAGTGAATTCTAAGTTATTATCACGCGCAAGTTGAGTGAGTCTAAGTTAGGATTTTGAGAGAAGTGAGTGGTTCTAAATTGGAATTCCGTGTATTCTAAGTTAGAAATCTCGATCATAGTGAAAAATCTTTTAGCATAAGAAGCAAATAATATTTCCATCATGCGAGATATTCATATAGTGGTACGCAACAAAAACAGTTCTTTCTAATTTAAATCTATTTGGTTTATACAATTCAAGATATTATAAAAAAAATTGGTATAAGTAACTCGTATTTTCTAACTCTAGGGCTTTTCAAGATATAAATGAGGAAATTTTGATATTGAATAATTTGCCATCGATTTATGAATAGCCTTGTATAAAACATTTAAGAAGAATAATCTCGAACTTACCCAAGATTGCGAAGGTGGTCAGGACTCCAACCCTGAACCCCACGAGAAAAGATCCACCTACCGCCAGACCATGCGTGAAATTGTCTATCGAATTAGCCATCAAGTTCAAATAACCGGCAATCTGCAAATATCAAAAAATATAACAGTCACAGGAACCAAAATTGAACATTGTTACGAGTTGCGGGACTCGAATTAAAATGCCGTGAGAATTACTAGATAGATAGATAGATAACACTTTATTGTACACCATTACAGAAAACCTTACGAACTAGTATTATTATAGTAGGGTACAAAGGGCGGTCTTATCGCTAAAAAGCGATCTCTTCCAGACAACCCGTAGTATAGAGTTTATTAGAACTATACAAACACGGTACAAATATAACCAAACACAAAAAGTCCAAACGTAATGTAGAAGGTCGTAATTCAATAAAACGCGCAAAGTCCGTCACTAATTAGATTCCCGATTGTAGTACACACGTCTCGCTTCACTTGTGGTTCTCGCTCGACTGCAACCCCCCCTCCATCAGGTCATTGTTTTATACTGCACAAATACAATATGTCCGCCCAGCAGCGTGGACCGAATATCCTAGAATCAGCTTGTACTTTAAAATCCGTAACACGTGGCTAATGATTACAATACAACAACAGGCCGTATGCCAATAAGTAAACAAAAGAAGACAATCATAAAAGAATTTCAATGTTATTAGTTCAAACGCCGACGGGGCTTTCTTTCAGATATGTAGGTGGGTTTGTTTTTGTCGGGACCTAAGTTGTAACAATATTATGAAATTACAGATATTGCGAATACACTGTCTTTGATTGGACTTGGAGCTAACTTCACTCGAAGCGCATACAAGTTTTGTGCGTATGACACTTACGTCTTTCTTGTCGGTCTTCTCCTTGGTGGCTTGCAAGGCTTTCTCCCTGGCTTCCCTCAACAAGCAGCGGCCCATCCATCGGCTGCTTCCTTTGCACTTGGCCGTGCCGTTCATGACTGGCGCACTGCAGCAACCTCCCTCGCCTAATTAACATATCAATTAATAGATAACATGGATGTATTAATTTTCAAACAATTACACAGGTCGTTAAACACTTCTTTAAATGTCAATTTGTTGTGGACTGTAAATGTTTTATTTATTAAAGAAAACTGCACGTGCGTGATATAATGGCGATTTTTGAAGTTATACTTCTTTAGGCGCGTTAGGGAAAAATGATGAGAGTAAATTTTTACGATTCGCGCGCACAACGTCACAAAAAAAAATGGAGAGACCCCGAGCTCACTTAGTATTTATTTATTATTTGACCTACTTACCTTTGGAATTGTTATTGAAGACACACGAGTCGTACAGCTGCTTGGCGGTGACCGTCCCGTTCCCACAAATCCCCTCTCCTTTGGCCACCCCACGCTGTTTCCTCTGCACCTCCAGAAGCTTCTCGATCTCCTCTATTTCTATTTCCTTTATCTTTCCATTCTCTTTTACCTCCTCTTCATTCTCATCGCTCTCTTGTGCCGCGAATAGTTTCTCGACTACGATGAATAAGAGCATTCCGAATAAGCACCACAAACCGCTTTTCATGGAGACGTGTTCGCCAGCTGTAAGAAAATTAAAAATATTTCAATAGAATAGATAACATTTCATTGCTCACCAAATATACAATTATAAAAAAGCACGATTAAAATATTGTCATGGTAGAAACAATAGGCGGCCTTATCGGTCAAGGCAACCTAACTCAAGGAATAATTTACCTAATCTAGTGATGTACTTAGGTGGTGCAGATTATTACGTAAAACTTAAACTACATATTTTATAAATTAAATACACATAATTACATCCTCTTATATATAAAAATGAATGTTTGTCTGTATGTCCTTTATAGAATCGTAAATTATACATTTGATCATGTGATGAGCTTTAGCTAAGTTGTGCATGAGCCAGAGAAATTTTTTGAGTTGGTTAACAATTGGACCCGGTAGGTGGCGTTGCTGTCGGCATATCGATTGAAGCTTTTCCGGGCAGAACGACGTCTGCCGGGGCAGCTAGTTACTTTATAAATTAAATACATAAAAAAATATGGCAGACGTTATCCTGCCGTCCCGGGACCCACTCAGACACATAAAATTTCATCAAAATCGTAGAACCCAATTCCAGCGCCAACTATTTTGTTTGCATTTATGGGTTACTTTCTTGAACTTTTTTTAATGTACGAGTTCAGCAAACAGGCAGACGGCCCACTTGATGGAAAGCGGTTATCATCACCTATGTTCATTTACAACACCGAAGGTGCTACAATGCGCTGCTGCTCTCTTAAGGGAGACTGGAACCTGGTCACTAATGCCGAAACATAACCCAAGGTTGTTATGGCGACATACTTTAGACCAGGGGTGGTAGCCATCCAGTCGGGTAAATGCCCTACTACCTGTGGCTGTGGGTTATTTTATCGCCTCTTACGACAAGTCGCCCGGCCGCACGAATTTGTATTCTTTCTCCGTTCCTGCACGGATACTCCCAAAAATATTCCTCTTACGTACCGTGGAGATTGGGAATGAGCTCCCAACTCAGGTTTCCCCCCAGAGTTACGATATGGGACAATTTGCAGGAACGGAGAAAGAATACAATTTCCTGCGGCCGGGCGGCCTGTCGTAAGAGGCGACAAAACAACCCACAGCCAGGTGGTAGGGCATTTGCCCGACTGGATGGCTACCACCCCTGGTCTAAAGTATGTCGCCATAACAACCTTGAGTTGTGTTCCGGCATTAGTGGACCAGGTTCCAGTCTCCTTTAAGAGGGCAGCAGCGCATTTGTAGCATCTTTGGTGTTGCAAATGTCCATAGGCGATGGTAACCGCTCTTCATCAAGTGGGTCTGCCTGTCTGTTGACCTCCTGCAATAAAAAAAATAAAAAATTTGAAAAGAGTTTCAAAATTTTTCTTCCAACTCACTCAAAAAGAGGCTCCGGGCTCAATTTATGGCATGGTAAATTTGGTAAACAACTTTCCATTATTTACTATGGTCTGAGTGATCGTCCCCAGAGTAATATGTTGTATATTATCCATAACACAACGTAACTTGCCAAACTTGGGGATATACAGTCTTCCGATAGCCGATTGTAAAAAAACATTAAACTTTGGTCCAGGCAATCGTTTAAAAAATGCTCTCGGTTAACCGCAGAGCGTATTATTATTTTAAATTGTTACCACAATATTATAATATAATTAATCACATCTCTCATATAATAACAATAAATGCATAAGCATTCATATATCAAACACTATGAATCATATCTAAAGTTTTCCCGTTAGCATGTGCTGTTCGGAGCACAAAACCTCGTACAGTCACAACAAAGGAAAATCAACTCAATGTCATTAAAGATAAGGTACTAAATGTATTTGTGCCAGACATGTTTATTACGATAAACACAAAACCTCAACGCTGTAAATACGACAGTATAAATAGGCTACTAGTGTTTACTTTTTATAAGGAAAATGTTTGAGTTATGTATAATACAGTAATTGCTATGCGGAAGACTATTAGATTATGAGACGCTCTAATTAGTACAATTGTTAAAATATTTTAGGGTTTTAAAAGTAGGTTGGGGTCTCAAAGTGTATAACTCTCATTTTCAGACCGAAGAAGATCGAGGCCCAGCTCTACAGTTAAAAATGTAGGGGCTGGCTATCACCCGTCTGGGCTGGAGGTAAATAGGACGCCTAGAGGAACGTCGACGAATTAAAGGTGTCTAGTGGCAATAGGACTTCTGCGGCGGTGCTAGTGCCACTCCTATGTGGCAGATCCGTCACGCCCCACAGCTCTTCCCATGCGGTGACTTGTCCTTAAGCAGATTTCCCCTAAACCATTTTTTAAGAATTTCTATAGGCCTCACTGGGATGTCAGACACTGCTAATTACCTTGGTAACTAATAAGACTAGATGAGATATGAAGTTAAAATACTTCTAGAAGTATTATTTGCTAACAGACATGTAGTGATATATGAGCAAAAATATTTTTTAAATATATGGAAAGGGGCACGGAAAATAAATTGTGAATCTAAAGTTCAACTATATAACGTTATATCACCAAATGATGTGTCAAATGAAAAGACTATTATATAAGCACATTCAGTAAAAAAAGTCATTTTGAACAATAGCAAAAAATACCAAACTCTCCCTTCCCATATTTACGAGGCGAAAAATGAATGATTTCTAAATATTTTTTACGATTATAGTTAAAGATTATATCACTCTATTTGATATAATATTTTATTGTTTTAGAAGCAAACTCATATTCATCATTTACCAAACACGTCTAGATTAGTCGGTCCGGTGGCGGAAACAGCTGAATCATTCAAGCGGCGCAAATATGCAACCCTCGTAAGAGTTATATGTTTGTGCCGTATGCTGTCGAGAAGCTTGGACAGTGGGGTCCTGAGACCATGAGCCTCTACCAAAATGTATCGAAATGACTAATCGATTCTTCAGGTGATCAGAAGGCTGGTGCTTACCTCGAGCAACGGATCAGTATGACGATCCAGCGAGGAAACGTAGCCAGCCTTCTGGGCACCTTACCCATAGAAGACGGTGATCTGGGCTCAGTATTCTACTTATAATCTTGTGGGACTCTGGGTAGAATACAATATAAATATGTTGTATTAGATCAGTCGCGTAGCTAGCATGGGTGGCACCCGGGGCGGATATAGTAGGTGACACCCCGAAATTCAATAAAAACTGATAAAATAAAGAAGAATAGTAATAATAATTTACGTTTTATTAAAATACTAGTATTACAAATATTGTTTATATATTATGTGAAAGAAATTGGAGGTGAATGAAAGAATGAATGTGGAGGTTTATGAATAGCTGATCTTAAGCTATCTCTGTAATGTTACTTTGTAAAACTTTAGTTTGTAAGATTTCAGCTGTTAACCCCCCAAATAAAACAAAATAAAATAAATAAAATAAATTTAGTTAACAAAAAAAATTAAATTTCCTCCTTCTAGCTTTAACACTTGCAAATGTTGAAATGAATGTAGTTGGAAACAATAGGAATTCCCCAAGCCCACATGTGACGAGCAATCTCTATTTCCAGGGAATCCCCTGACTCCTAACTAGCTAACTGATATTCACGGTCGGGTGTCAACCATAAGCGGGTGACACCCGGTGCGGTCCCCCCCCCCCCCCGCCTAGCTACGCCACTGTTTTAAATTATTATTTTACAGGCTTTCCTAAATCTCTTGCATAGTATCAACTCGAATCAAATGCCAGTTGATTGGATACTTTTTACATGTTGAATTTAATATCAATGTTTGTTTTGAAACGTTGATATGCCTGATCATTTACGAGCAAAGGTTACTGAACATCACCAATACTCAATTGTTTTCGGTAAACGTCATTTGATACGTAGCACTCGCACCTACATTAAAATGCCGCTTCCTGTAGCGCAAACAATTTACAAACAAAACACAAGTCCATTGCCAAGAGGCTACAAGAACACAATCGACTTTGTTCCGCTTCAATATTTAAATGATATTGTTTGGACTTTTTATCTGTGAAGGAGCGGAGAAAGAATATAAGACGATGCGGCCGAGCGGTCTGTCCTAAGAGGCAACAAAACAACCCACAGCCATTCGGCAGGGTATTTACTTGGATGGCTATCACCCCTGGTGTAGAGTATGCCGCCATAACAACCTTGAGTTGTGTTCCGGCATTAGTGACCAGGTTCCAGTCTCCCCCAAAGCAGCAGCGCATTTGTAGCATATTTGGTGTTACAAATGCCCATAGGCGATGGTAACCGCTTTCCATCAAGTGGGCCGTCTGCCTGTCTGCTGAACTCATGTAATAAAAAAGGCCGTCCGGCCGCACGAAATTGCATTCTTTCTCCGTTCCTGCACGAATAGAATAATATATATATTTCTGTATCACGCATCTTTATTGTCATACAAAAGAATCTGTCTAAGGATGGAGTTATAGTTCATTTTTTTCTGCGTTTGAGTATTTTGGGATCTCAAATGACACGCCATTTCAGGAGGTTTGATTGGTATCCTATATATAGCAAGTGACATCTAGAAAACAATGCAGAACTCACGCGGTGTATTCGCCATATCATTCTCCCAGGCTTCAGGTAGCAAATGGAGGAACACGTCACCCAGGAGACCACCAACTGCGAAGCTTAGTAGGATCTTGAGAGTCGCTGCTTCAGCTGAAAAAAAAACTTTTCAATACAGTAACAATTAGAGTTCAGAGTTATTATAATTAAAAATTGAACCATATATTAACTACCTAACCAAAATAAATACAGTTAAGAAGAACCAAAAATCACGTACGGCTGTGTATGCAGTGAAAGTCAATAAAAGCGTTTAGTTAAAAGAACTGGTGTTTTCTTCCAAAACTAAGTGCGTAACCCTGCTCGCACGTATATTGAAATAAACCAACGGAAAATTTACTGTGTTCTGTAATTTCAATTTTATTGAAATTTGTTGAGCCGTTTTGAGGGTTATTCGAGCGAACGATTGATAGATAGATCGATAGACAAAAAATATAAATTAATAAAGTATAGATGTTTTGTTTTACAATCCGTTATCTGGTGTATACATATGTAAATTTTATCAGAAATGAACTATATTAAAGATGTGTCGTTTTATAAGGTCAAGGGTTATAACCAATCTCACAAGTTGCCAATCGAAAGAATTTTCGGCACGTGTAAAGGTATCTAGTACAAGAGTTCGTTTCTTTAGTACTAACTTCTTTCTTTGATGTCAATAGCCGGGTCGATGTAAATTATTCATTTTTCAAAAAATCACCTTCTGTTAGTTGGTCTCACATATTTTTCTAAGGGTCCATTTGTCAAGTATCAGATAAGTCACCAGTCGAATAAACTATAATCTGAGTGTATTCAAAAGTGAAACTATTGGACTATTTTATTCATGTAACTGACATTTGTTATTTATTACTTGTTATTCTTTATTCTACGGATAAATTTTATCTGGTGATTGAAAACCATTACTGTTTATATTGAATGACTAAAAAATTGAGTTAAGTTTTAGTCAGGCTCCTTAATGTTTTGCGCCTCGAAAATTTATAAGATATTTATCAGTTTTTATAAGTTCATATTAACATTATTGCATAATCACAGGGTAGTAAAAGTTAATCAATAGTATTAAATTTATTATTCAAGAAGTTAATCGTAATATAATAATTATAGACTAGCGTGATTGTGTAGATAACATCGATTGCCTTTATCAGTGTCATTAACAAGCTATTTAATACTTATCTATCTTTATTGTCATCGTGCTGATTTCTGAGTAGGCACTTATTGTTAATTATTAATTAAGTATCTAAACCATCATTATCATTAAGACTAAAATTCTAGTTAAGTTATAACTTTCCGTATTAAAAATTGTTTAGCAAGAGTTGTGTAATATAAAAGAATACGATGTTAATATTACTCTTAACGACACTAGACTTAACTGTATTTTTAGGCATTATTAACCTAGATCAGAAGCTCCAGTGAGGCGCTCATATATCTAGTCTCTCAGGAAAACATAGTTCTGCTGCATAGCCAGAAGAGTTAGGCAGTTCACTGACAAAGAGACTGCTAGACTAGTTTATTTCAGTTATTTTCATAGTATCATGTCCATATAGTATTTTATTTTTTTATTGCAGCAGTTCAGCAGACAGGCAGACGGCCCACTTTATGGAAAACGGGTACCTATGGATATTTGCAACACCAAAGGTGCTACAAATGCGCTGTTGCTCTCTTAAGGGAGACTGGAACCTGGACTTTGGGGCAACGCTGCTGACTTAGAGACTATATTTCTTTTACATAGAAGAACCGTAAGGTCAATTTACAACCTCGGCCCTCGGGAGTCTCTTAGAAAACGCTTTAAGGAAATCGGTATTACAACGGTCGCCTGCCAATATATTTTTAATAAAATCATTTATTAGATTAGTTAGATAGCCCATTTGTCGAGAAAGGCTATATATAATCACGCTCAGACGAATAGGAGCGGAGCAACAATGAAGAGTATTTCAAAAACGGGGGGGTTATGAAAATAAATTCCACGCGGACGACGTCGCGGGCACAACTAGTTTCTGTATAAAATTGATTAAAAAAAATGTTTGAGTTCATCGACTTTAGCTAGACGTCTTGCTGGAGTTTCTATAAGAGGTTGCGAAACGGTGAACATAGACATAAGGGCCAAGTGGCGTTATGCAAGTGCATAACGATCGCTTTTAAATAAAATTAGCTAATCATATTAAACTACCTAAATACGTTTTACACAAAACGTATTGACAGTTCTTTAAACATATTTAGCGGCAAATTTTGCGTTGTGCAAGACGCTAATTGTATTTCGGGTGTTAAATACGTTTTGTGTTTCTTAAATAAATTTAAGCAACTTCATACAAGCGGCCCTAAGATGTAGAATGAAAATTTAACTTATATGTATGACTTCCAAAAAGTGTTCTCCAGTGGAACTTATTTTGAAATTGAATCAAAATAAAGCAGATGAAGCATTACACACCAAAATGTCAATGTTCAGTAAGAAACAATCGGTCAACTGTCATGTAGCCACATCAATCCGTTATCGGTCGAGTGTCTCGTGGTTTGTATTGGGTGACGTTTGTGGACACATATTTTATCAGGTCCGAGGCACCTCACGTATGCTGATTAGAGAATGATAAGGTCAGCATAAACAAGGCAAAGTGATGTTGTGTTTTATGGATGTAACAAAGGGGGAATGTCAACCAACTATAGGGAGAAAGATTTGAAATATTTTCAAGCCATTGGCTTGGAGTGGCAGGCTACATGATATATTATTAGTTTTTAGGATGTAATAGCTATGCTGCAATCATTATTATAATACTTGTATGTCTCTCAAGACCACTGGCCATAAAAATGCCCGGACATTCGAAAAGCTTGCGCGGGGCCAGGGAAAGGCCAACACGTAGAGGCCTTTTGACAAATTTAATGTAAATGTGGCGTGACACTGACCGGCGATTATCCCTGTCTACACCATATAATAATGCACCCAAGGACAAGTCCCGGCCAGCGTAGGACTATTGTGGGAAATGAGGACAAAAAGTACCTGGCTACTGGGGTAAACTGCTAGTGGTACTAGGGGTCTGGGAATATGGGGACTATGGCGTCTGCCCGTCGCAATGTTCGGGGAACATGGAAAAATGGGCAGACGGTGACTCGCCACTCCCTGCATGGGCCCCAAAAATGCCATAAAAGACAGAGGCAACATGTGTGCGAGTGGCTAAGGGGTGTAGAGAGATGGGCTGCAGGTTTACCGAAGCTACTTCTGACGTTTTACGCATCGACGTACGTCTTACGACGCATTTATCACTTACACCACTGGAGCTCGAGTCTTAGCTCTAGCGATCTCTACTTCGTGCCGGCTGGTTAAAGCAAGTACGGAGATGGGGGCCTTGCCTTAGCCCCGGAGTCAGGTACGAAGTGTCACTACTCACCTAAGGCTTCGTCACAAACCCCTGCGGGATCATTATTATTATTATTATTTTACCGCCAATTCCTTCATCATAGTTCAAAACAGAGCCTTATCTTTTTCATGTCTTGTTTTAATCTTATTCTGAAACTCTGAAACTTCTGGTTGACCTTGAGCTAATCGTGTTTCGTCAGATGATCGAGAGACCCAATAGTTATTTCCCCTTCCCATCTTTATTCCATCCCTTCTAGATCATCCTAAAGGCTGGCAAAGCGTTGGCTTCCCTTCTGGTGTTGCAAACGACTATAGATGAGAGTAACCGCTTTCCATTAGATGGGACGTCTCTTTGTCTATTCACCAGCTTTGCAATAAAAAAGTATTTCCGATGTTGACTTGATAAAAAATGTTTAGTACACGTACATCAGTTTTTGTTTTCTATGGGACAGTATTCAGTTTTTCAGAGTATAATAATTTTGTATATAAGCAGTCTTATCGTAAACAAATAACACTCATAAAAACCTTTTTAAAGTAACGTATTAGAAGAAAATCTTTAGACTTCTTTACTTATAACCACTTGTCGTGTATTATCTAAACGATTGTTGACAGCAATGAAAGATATATCGCTTGTTGGACTTGAATTTATGACGATGTGATGCATTGATAACATTGTCACAATATTATTTTATTTATTTACAAAAATGTTTATTTGAAAAGGAATTATAAGGGTCTATTCACTCTATGACGCGGTTCAATCTCAGTAAGGGATGAGGAAGTCGGAGGATAAGGATGAGTGGCGCCGACTCGAGGAGGCCTTTGTCCAGGAGTTGACTGCGATGACGACAGAGTAGCTACGTATTTATATATAATAATAGCCCATAACTGTCCCACTACTGGGCTCGGGCCTCCCATTGTAGGGGAACGGACAGTATATCCGCCACGCTTGTCAAGACGGCTTCAGTTATGACACATTGGTTATTTCGATGTGCAGGTTGCATCAAGATGTTTACCTTCACCGTTGTTAGCACGTGGTAATTGTAACAATGTAGGTCAGAAAACTGCCTAAGTGGCGCACGCGGAAAGGCCAGGATCGAACTCGTCCCCTTTGACTTTCGGACGCGTGCACTAGCCATTACGATACCACGACTTTTCTTAGGTATTTATGCGGGGGGCCAATTTCTAGGCATATATGTTACTTCCGCCGGGTCTCGGTCGAAGCTCAAGAAACGCTGGTTTGATGTCATAAATAAACGATGAAATCCATATCAATGGTCTCACATTTAAGACTAATATCGATGACCGCGCAGAGTGAAGAACAAAATTTAGAAAAGTGGACCCCAGGCTTGAAGATAGACGCTTAGAACGCAACCGGAATTTAACGCTAGAATGATGATGACTACAAAAAAGGCATCATGACTAAAAAAAAACTGCCGTATGTATATAAATTCTTTGTAACAAAAAATATGATACTATGGCGATGATTCACAACAATAAAATTGGTTATCAACCATTGTTTACTATTTAAAATTGTTGTTGGCCACTTAAGAAGTAATAACAATGTTTTTTTAGGTTAATATAATTAATATATTTATTCAATGCAAATGACCCCTTTATACTTAGTTCTTACAATAACTTTACATTTATTTATAATAATGTCTAAGCCGATATCGGTTACAACGACCCATATATTGTACAATAATGTGAGTTATCTGACGGTTATTATTTATTTCCTGCATTTTAGTAACAATATTTTTAGTAACGATATCATTTATATAGAAATAGAAAAAACGAGAGCTACAAAGAAAATGGGAAGATAACATAAGGAAATTAGAAATTAAATTAATAAATTACATGAAGTAGTGCAGCGAGGGTAAGTAGTGGCTGGAAAATTGACAAGTTGGATTCCTAGTTGTCAAAAGACACGGCAAACATATATCCAGGGCTGTTTTTGCGGGGGCACGCAGTGCCCTTAAAGGAATAAAAAAGGAAATATCGAAAATTGCCATAAAAACTGAAAAATGAAAAAAAAAACAATTTTGGTAACCTTTACAAGAAAAAAGGAGTCAAGCTACAAAAAAAACATAGTCTTACAACTTTCAAAAATTAGCGTGCCCTCAAAAAAGAAGTGACAAAAAAGGCCTGCATATCAATCAATATACAAGTAAAGGAAATTGAAATGAAAATTTAGATTAAGTTTATGATTTAGCAAGCAAGGTAAATCTTCAAATACAATTCAATTGCTAATAGCATGATCTATTCTGATGAAAATTTGTGCGCGTTTGAGTGGATCCCGGAATTGTCTAGATTCACAATTGGAACCGGTAGGGGGCGCCGGAATCGGTTTCAAAGATTTTATTAATGTTTTTGATTCCCTGGATTGTTCACTCACAACTTGATCTGGCAGGTGGCGCTGCAATCGCTTTTTTAGATTATTTTTAGGGCTTGACAGCGTCTATAGGGCCCGCTATTAATAAAGAAATAAAGATTAATGTCGTGTTTTGTTAGAAGAAAAAGTTTTAAGAATACAAGCAATATAAATGGTTGACATGTTTTGGATACCAGTGACAGACCATGTCGAGAAGCATTTGAGATCCGTTCTTTTTATTGTAACATTCCAAAGTCATTTATTATTTTTCATAGCATTGGAATGCATACAGACAGACGTACAAATTAATAACACTGACAAAATTGTTGATAAAGGTTTCTTAACTAACAGGAATATGGGTCCTGTTTTTGTACATTATCATATAGTTTTATTTTAAAGGAATCAAAACTAATAATTACTTTTGAAATTTCTGTTTATGATTTCAACATAAAGGCCAATATTTAAGTCAAAACTGCTATTGGAAGCTTAGAGTCTCGATATATTATACCGATACGGTTTTCTTTGTTTGCTTGTAGGATAACTGGCAATAGGACCCATTTGTTGGCAAGTGGTTACCGTCGCCAATGGACATCTGCACCACGACTTTTGTCTAGTCCTTTGAGACTTTAAATATTTTTTACGCCGTTTTTGACAAGCCCCTTGTTGTAGCAATCTGGACGAATATTATCTTATTAGGCCGGTGAGAAAGATTCCCTTTTTTATGGCCAAGGTACGGCAGAGACTGACGGCATATGTGAAGGGAAGCGGTTACCGACGCCGATGGATATTTGCAACATAAGGCGTGTTAAAATCCACTGCCGGCCTCGAAAGAATTTTAGGACACGTTTTCGGCAAACCGCATATCTTATCGTTTTGGAAATAGTTGAGTAGTAAATTCAATCCGTATGTCATGGGCATAAAGCACTTTTTGCTTTGTATTTGCGAAGTCCGTGCCGACTAGTATGAGAACTCCCTTATACAATATCTAATCATAAAAAAAATTTGCTCATCCGATTTCAATGAAAATTTTAGTGTTCAAAGTAGGAATTCTATTTCTTGCTTTCTGTTGTTGAATGTTCTTGTTTTACATTTCGATCTTGCAGGGTTAAGAAGGTAAGGAATATAAAGTCCTACTCAAACGAAGTGTCGGAGACATTTAATTGTCCAATTATAACAATGTTTTATACATTCAACCCATTGGTTCGCGTCATTGCCGTTATTGAGGACATTGTTGAATTACAATGCCGTCTGTTTATGAATTATTAGTCAATGGACAATGTCTTCGGATTAAAAATATCCATGAAAATCACAAAATCTATAATATTATAAAATTGTGGAGTCTTGGTCGTAGTCTTTTTAAGATTTGATTTAGATGCGTTTAACACTGATTGATAGCAAATTTTTGGACTTTTCTTGGAGTTTTCTTCAGAGTGGTTTACATATCTAATTCGGGTATTTTTGTTTCCCGGGATTACCCACCCGAAGCCTACCTCCGCCGAGGATATGGAAGGAGATTGCCAATACCTCCATAAGATATAAGGAACTTCTAATGATTCACTCAAATGAGCTCGCCCAGAAGCTGATGCATGCATAACGTCCCACAAAGACCCTAAAACGAGCGCAAATCCTCGACCAGGGAAAATCCGATTGAACGTACAACCTGGTTGATGGTCCTTAATCGGAAAAAAGACCAAAAGCACAAAAGACAGGAAAAGTCGGGTACGTAAGTGGGTTTCGCCTTGTCGGGGTGGCACTAGTATCCCCGCAGGAATGCTATAGCTACGGTTTGGGATACCCACTAAAACACTTGACCGATCTTCCAACGTCCCTTGTCCGGGCTGGCACCACCATTTGTTAGCCGGAGAGACCCCCCAGCTCTCCGGTTGCCTTCGGGCACATCCTCGACCTGGACGCAAAATATAGCTCCAATTAAATTAAAGATAACAAATCATTGGACTTTGCCCTCTTACAGAGCTTCCAATAACCAAATAATATTGGAACACTGCGATCACAGATTTAATGCCACAGAAAAAAAACTCGAAAACTAATCATAGGGTCCTATTACAATTAATTTTCGTTGAAAATAATCGGTAGACAAAAATACTGTATATCTCCAAGCTAAGTAAATTACGTTTGTGTTATGGTACAACCGGATAGTAAACAACGGAAAGTTCTTAACGAAAATCATGCCAGGAATCAACCCGGAACCTACGCGTTCCAGTGAGTTAGGCCAACAAAGACTTAGCCCATTCATCCACAGAGACCGTCAATTTTATTAACTAGTGGAACGTATCCAATAAAGGGTGCAGCTGGGCTGGGAGAAATTCCCTTATCTCATAAATGCAGATGGCTATAAACAGGTCAAAGTATTGGAGTGAAAAATTGATTATTTATTCCTACAACGACTATTATTGCTTGTGAATTTTCTCTTCTCTTCGCAGCATAGCGAGCCGTAAAACGACGAGTGAAGTGAACAAAGCGAGTATTAGGAGTATCAAGTTCTATACCTTTTTTTGGGTTGTGGGAACGTCCGTGTTGTGTCGGATGTAATTCCGGCAGACCAATAAAACAGATAGCATATAAAAATATTAAGATAAAAATAATCGCCATTTATACATTTTTATCTATAGGAATTGGCTGGTTATACTATAATAAATCTGTAAATAGTTCAAGTTTGTACGTTGTGTTTAAAAATGTGTCAAAAATCAAAGGGGCTAATTCGGACCAGCAGATTCCAAAAAAGCAATCTTTGGATTTTTGGTATGTCTGTTTGTTAGAGCGTCACGTGAAAACTACTGAACGGATTTAAATGAAACTCGACACAGCTAGCTCATATCCCATTTTACAAAAAATATTATATGCAAAATATAATTAATTGTATTGCTTCAAATAGGGTTGGCTTCGACTCATCTGTATGTTTTGATGGGCAGTTGGCTGAACTATATGGATTTAATATTGTCTTAGGTTTTCGCGACTACTATACACAATAAAACTACGTTTTAACAGTTTTAAGCGCGGAAATTTATTGTATTTTTGTTCTTCCGACGGGTCTATATGGTCTTAGTTGATTTGTTATTGTTATATGTAAAAAACCTAATTAAGATTTTGTGTAAGTAAAACAACTTCCTATGGGGCGGGGCAAACTGTCCGAAATATAAATTCGAGTTCTCGAGATTTAGATTTTTTTAATTATGTAGTTTTGCCTTGATGGCTGACGGTACATTGTGTTTTGTAACGTTAAGCCGGTATAAGACGGTTCAATCACATCTTTCAACCTGGATGAACGAACCCAAGTGATTCATACAAACATACATTTTAATAATTCCATGTCACTAAATACCGTCGTATTTTTTAACAATATTGATTCAATGATGAATCGATGAATTTTTAACAATAATATCAGCATCAAAACTAGCGTTTTCAGATCAATGCTTATGACAAGGTCAGTTTTCCCCTATTTCATGATAGCAACAAAGCTGATCATTCGCTTATCGAAACATTGAAATCGTTTGTCAAAGGTTTCTAAACTCGGCTCGCGGTGTCGCAATCTAGATTGCGTCCAGACTCAACGCGACATTGTATTTAGATAAACCGTATGTCACTCTATTATAACAAATGATTTAGACTGGTAGACGGATTATATTGCGGTTGCACCCTGCGGTATTCAGGGACCCTTATCGTAAATTAGATTCTTATAATTATGTGAAATTTCATATTCTTCGCTTCACTGGACATAAAAAAATTATAATCACAAACAAATATAGACTATGTCACACAGAAATAATGTAGCTTCGTGAAAGACTTTTCAAAGTCGGTTCAGCGGTTTAAGAGATTAGGTACTTCCTACAAACAATCTCGGAAACTTTACCTCTTTATAATATAGATTTTTTTTATCTTTATTTTTTTAGGACTTTCGCCACATAGGCATGTCAACCCTATCATCTCCTAAATGTACTAAATATAACTTATAATTACATATTAAATAATAAGCTGGCTTACAAACTAGCCTTCTTGGAAGCTGGCCCTGCCAGAATTTCTGTAAAGATACCTACATCAAAACAATTCAGTCCCAACTCCCCCATCAGTCGTTCTCTACCATCTCTATTTCTGCTGCACTCCATTAAAAGATGTTGAACCTCCTCAGAGTTCCACACAATAGGCTAATATTAGTATAGATATAATTAAATAGATGGATACAAATGTCAAGGTACACCAAAAAAAGATGGAATGGATTGTGTGAAGGATGATTGATGATTTGTGATGTGACATATACATACATAGACATTTTGTGCCGACCCCAATTAATTGGGATATTGCGAAAGAAAAGTCAAGTTTGTACAATGAATTTAAAAGAGAGAATTTATGTCTCATTCAGACCAGCAGACTGAAAATAAAATTTTTGTTGTTTGTAGTAAACATAATATTTTAACTGTGAAGGTTCTAAGAATAATGTTTTGAATTTGGAATGCAAACAAAAAACATTCAAAGCATCTCAGTCAAGACTCCTGACAAAGGTTGAATTTTTATATCATGACCATAGGCATGTTTTTTTTAATACAATGTTAGTTACCAGGGGATTTTGGCAGGATTTTGAGTGTCAGAGTTATAGATAATACTTATATATATAAAATGAGAGTGGCGGATAGTGAATGAGAGCAAAGAGTATATTGAATATATGGAAATGAGAGAATAACGCTAATAAGTGTAATCTGTTGCCAGTATAATTTTTATTTGCATGGAATGGAAGTTTACAGTTTCAAATACCAGTAACTTAATAATATTCTATCAAGCATGATTTACAACTGGTTTGATACAACAATTATTTTTCTCCAATGACTCACACTGATATTAAACAAAAAAGCCCAGAGGAACATAGGAATAAAATATATGGAGCCTACATGAATAAAAGTGTCTATGAAGTGAAGTTTTTTTTTACAAATTTGTATTTGTAAACTTATGTTGTATCCACTTGGTTTGTATCTTTCTACTAGTTAATAGTATTGCATACAATGGAAACTATATAACTTATATACATACTAATTTGGTTATTTAATACTAAGTTCTTGTAATGCACTTGATTGGCTGAAAAGATGAAGGAGATTGTATAGCCCTTTTTTACTTCCATAAGCGCCATGGTGGGTAGGCCGATGTGTGAGTTATAATGAGTATATAATATAATGAATATAAGAGACATTGGGCAAGTTGTATCATATAATAATATAAAATAATGTAGATAGTGTAGAAAAAATTAAGTTAACATGTGGTGAGTGTATACGTATGTCCTCTTCATCTGTCTCTATGCCTGTATCCTTTGGAGTTGTCGGTTTCACAGATATCAACAACAGAGCTACCAGCTATAGACATTGAGAATTTTTAATGTTCCAAGGATACAACATATCACTCGAGTACTGGACATTTGGTAAAGGTATTGATTTGTAATATAATAGGCGCCACTGCTTTTTAACATATCTCTTGTTACATCTGTTTGCATTGTATTTTAATTTTATGCTGTAATTCCATCTTTTAATTGCAACCCAGGGGTCCTCCCCTGGGTTGCAATTAAGCAACACTAAGGTGCTACCAATGTGCCACTGGCTTTGAATGGGGGCCTGGAACCCGAACTCTAATAAGAAACATAACTCAAGGTTGTTCAGGCAGTGTAAACAAGACAAAGGCTGATATCTATCCAAATAACCACCTGTCTGTGGGTTCTTTTGTTGCCTTCTACAACAGGCCATCCAACCACAGGAATTAGTATACTTTCTCCTCTTCTCTGTTATTAATTAAGTTTATGTTATACAAATCTACACCCACAAAACTGCAAGTTTTGTCTGGGATTAAAAATAAAGCCACAATTTAGTGAATTCAACTAGTTATATGATGGTTAGTCATAGATTGGTTTTTAGAATTTTACCCTTTGATCTATTCAAAAATTTGTCTGAAAGGGCTTAATTGGGGATTGGTATAGATATGAGGCATTTTTATTTATTATCTTATACTAATATATAAAGCTGAAGAGTTTGTTTGGCTGAACACACTAATCTCAGAAACTACTGGTCTGATTTAAATAATTCTTTCAGTGTTAGATAACCCAATTATTGAGGAAGGCTATAAGTTATATATCATCACACTAAGGCCAATAGGAGCGGTGCAGCTATGAAGAATGTTTCAAGACTGCGTTTTTTTTTAAATATTCCATGGGGACAGAGTTACAGGCAGAAGCTAGTTTGAGATATAAAGTGAATTTTGGGGTGGTTATAAAATAAATTTCCACAAAGGCTAAGGCGGGAGTGAACCAATGCAGAGCTCCTGTCTTAGTCTTCTAACCTACATTAAAGAAGTTCTGTTCATAACAAATAGAAGTGCACTATAACTATACCTCACCATTTAATTGATCTCAATGGAAATTTTAAGTACCTACTAAAAGAGTATTATGATCTTAAATTTTGAGTACGTTTCATTTTGACATCTTGCTGTGTTCAAAATAATTTTATAGTTTAGTTTAAAGACCAAGTAGATAAATATAAAGATTGATTAAGTTTCTAAGTGTTCAATAATTTATTTCCAATAAAATCTGTGTTCAAATATATGGTAAAGTTCAAGTCCAATATAAAAGAAGTATCAGCTTCACTTAGTTGCTAAATAGAGAAAAAATAATTAACATGTCATTTCTTTGAAAAAAAAAATGATTAAGTAAATCTTTTTTCATATAATATTTAAATTATAAGTCAATGCACATAATATTGTTTTCCTACAAGCAATTACAAATAAACAAATGTTTGATGTTTGTTATATTTAAAACTAATATACATCAAGAACACTAGGAAGCCTTATTGTAGTTATCAACAAAGTAGGTGAACAATTTATCAAACAAACCGACTGGAAGGCAGTCAACGAAATAAACCTGTTAGTAGGTTATTTCATCCATATTTATAAAAAATCTATTTTATAAATTAAAGCATTGTTATACCACATTACTTTTTTGTACTGTATATGATAAAACAAAGAAACGCATGTGCATCAAAAATTTATGATGACTCGTAGATCTAAAAATAGTAAACAAAACACATGTGAGACGTATAACAAAATATTACTTACGACCATCCTTAAATGACGCTGTAGAGTCGATTGGGATGATCAGCAAAGGCAGGATACCGCTCAAACCAACCAACAAAGAAGCAAAAGCGGCAAAAATCCACGGGTGTTCATCTAATTCCTCGAATATCGTAAAAAAAGTGTCCGGTAAATATCCCGCCATAATTATTTATCTCGTAATTTAATGTTCTTAATTCAAATTCGAAACACGGAAGTTTTCTTTGATGATTTGTTTAATGTCGACGTTTTTATTTATCCATCTCCATACAACTACGACCGTTGTTGATTATTCCGCGTGACGAACTATCCAGATATTGCTTGGAGATGTCGGTTTTACTGAGATAAAAAGCCAGACGAACTAATCTACACTGAGATTGAGTGCGCCTCTCGGTTATATTTACATAATGTTCAACTGATACGATCTCAAGCAATAATACAAACTCATTTTCGTATTGGAATTAATTCTATGCGCAATAATCACAATAAAATAAATTTCACGACACCGCTCAAAGACAGGTAGCAAAACAAAGTGTTCAATAGGGAAGCAACATTTCCTTAACATTTGTATTTTATCGATTAGTTTGAAACACAGATTATCAATTAAACTACTCGATTAAATAATTCAGCGTCTACAGATCACAATTTCAATATATAATTGTGTTATACTGTGCAAATAATGTAAAGTTACGTTTTCCTTAAAAGCAGTCTCAGTTATTAGTTTTAATAATAAATTTGATCATCTTAAAAAAACTTCCGCTTGCCTTATCCAACTCCCCAGAGCACATTAAACAGGTTAAGAGTCTGCCAGGCCAGAATGAAGCGTTCTACAGTCTATTTTCTGTGACGTGATTTCTACTCCAAGCCTCGCACGCTCCATCTGTCATCTGTCTTGCCACAAAGGAATTGGCCTTGTCCGTTTTGTTATAAATATTCTAGGTAGCTTCTTAGCTCATAATGCACCTTTAAATTGGTAGATCAGTCTTCCTGTCAGTGTCCACGTTTCAACATCGCAACTGCATCGAGCCAGATAGGTTGGAGTATTGAAAGACGTTGGTTTTTCAGCACTATAGAATTGACGAAGTTCACAAAATGCCACCTGTCCCCACTGATTGTTCTTATGCTTGTGCTTATTTGGATTACTTATCCAAGATAAATGTAATCCTAGAAAGCTCTACGACCTTCTGGTCACAGTCGGCACGATGGTTAATTTTTCAATTAAATTCAACTTTAATTTGTGTTTTATGTAAAAGTACCGACATTGCCAGTAAAGAAGTGACATGAGATACGCTTACGTATATTGTGGGTGTCAATGGAACCTTATTAAACAAACTATATGAGATGATAATTAATAAACGATCATAATATTGTATGAAGTAGATTTTTGTTTTGCTTGCAGACTTGCGATTTGTTCACTCGATTTAGGGTTTTGCAGCTTAGAACGTACGTACATCTCTAGTTTAACTGTCAGTGTCACAAAAAGTTATTATATCTACACAAGTAATTTATACCATTTCACATAAAGATGGCACTGTTTGAAGAGATGAGCTATAGTGGAATTCCGGTGCTCACTTAAAAAGCGATGTTGAATGAAAGATCTAGAATTCAACTGAAGCTTCTGGCATATGGGATCGGCTTTCTTTATTTTATTAGATGAATAGTTAGCTCTTGCTACATATACAAAAACGAGAAGAATCACATAAAAAATGTTTAACTATATTTTATTTTTAAAAGTTACAGATGAATGAGTGTGTTAAACAATTTTTCGACTATGGAAGATACAAGTACTTCGGTACCTTTTGAATTAAATCAATAATGTTATAAAATTCGTATAATGCCGTCCCTGTACATTGATGCTTTTAAAAAAAAACTGGTATAGACTATACACAATGGAGATCACGATGCATATTTTAGATGTCTTGTTTCTTTGTTCGGGATTCGCGTAAAAAACTTCTGGGCCGATTTCGATACGGTATTTAGTGATCGACGGCCAATTCCTACACTTAAAATCCGGTCCAAATTTTCTCGGCAATCCCGCGGGAAATTTTCTGGGAATTATATAAAAAGACCGGATAAAAAATATCGAATTACAATGTGATTTTTGTACTGATCGATATCAATTTACATGCAATAAAATATATAATTTTTATATGTGTTAAATTGTTCTGTTCATTGCAGGAGAGGATTTAGAAATTTGCTACCTGTATGCTATTCCAATTTTGCTGCCCCTACCGACCTCTATAAATCAATACCCTTTTTAATAAAATAATTAATCACTTCCAATTCGCTAAGTAACCGAATAATTATTGATCGATAATTGTATTTGTTATAATATGATATGTTACTGTTATTTATTTTAGCGATGTACGATTAACAGTAATAACAATAACCAAGATTGAATAATTCGTTTAGACTCGGTTACTTTGCAATTATTTTCTATCGAGAAAATTTATCGCAAATGCGTTCCGAGTACAACGTTTACGTCAGAAATATGATCAAGATTGACATATATTTTTTTCACCGCAATAAAATGTGTATAACTACTGTAAAAACTATTGAGAAATCGATCTAAAAACGCATTCTGTCAGTTATCACTCTGTTAATTAGTTACTTTTTTGTCAAACGACATTACAAGTTTATTTGCGCACTGTATGTAGCTTTACTAGCTGCGCCCCGCGGTTTCATCCGAGTGGTGATGGAAAATCGTTATATTATTGTAAAGTTTCATCAAAATCCATTCAGTAGTTTTTGCGTGAAAGAGTAACAAATATATATCCATACATTCTTACTAACTTTCGTCGTCGTCGTCGTCAGCCGTTCGCAGTCCACTGCTGGACGTAGGCCTCCCCAAGGAGGCGCCACTCATCCCTGTCCTGATTTTCTCATTCAGCGCCTGCCGGCGACCTTGCACAATTCGTCAGTCCATCGAGCAGACGGCGGACGAACGGAGGACGTCCGTCACTAAACTTACCTAGACGAGGTCTCCACTCCAGGACTCGTCTGCTCCAACGGTCCTGCGGCAGACGTGACCGGCCCACTGCCACTTCAACTTGCTAATTTTGCAAGCTATGTCGGTTACCTTGGTTCTCTTACAAACTTTCCCGTTTATAATATGAGTAGGATGATTTGGGCACACTGGCAAGTCTTATTAAGCCTCCTTTTTCCGTAATTAGAACATTGTGTGAAACTTAAAAAAAGAGGTCCCGAATTTGCCGGCCCTCCAAAATGTGCTGCTGCCTTAGGCTCCAGCCTATTCAGCCTATTGGTAAATCAACAACTAGTTCATTGATTTCATTATGATCGGTTTATTGACAAAGCCGCAAAGAATAATCTAAGAAAGTTAATAATTTTACCTTATATTTAAACTTAAATTCGTTTTAGTAGTTTAATTATAAATACGTAACAAACAAACAGAGTTACTTTCCTATTTATGATATTAGTAGGTATTGATAGGAAATTAAGACAAACGTATATTAGCCAACTTCCGTATTATTTATATAAAGTTTAATAGTTATATTATATTATTAAATAGGCAAGGAAACTTGTCTATAATTGGCAGTTGTCATTAAGATTTATTTGGCTAACGTTTGTTTCGTAATTGTTCATCAATGTTAAGTTTGGCAGACGTGATTAAGATCAAATTGCTTGTACATCAAAAAATGAAAAAGAAACTGGTGCGTAAAAAGAGTGCTTTAAAAATATCCTACATGTGTTTTTATGTAAATAGTATGTATTTAAGTATTGTAAATTTCTAAGTCTTCGTGTGTGTTATTTAAAAATGTAAGGACGTTCGAAATTTAAAGTAAGAATTCATATTTTGTGAAACTTCATTAGTCATTACTTCTTTTTTTCTAATACCAAGTAAATCCATGTATTGTGTTGTAGTGCATTATTACTTTTTATGTATGGACGTACCGATTTTATTTTTGAGTTATGTTTTGTACATACGTGCCTGTCATTGTGTTAACAAATTACGCTTATCTTTTATATACTTCACAAGTTTTTGCACCCATGACATTGATGCAATTGTTATATCTGTTTTACATATAGTGCCAAAATTATGTATGTTGCAGGAAGATAATAAAAATAAAGATTTTATCAAATCCCTAAGGTCATTGATTAATTCACTAAGTATTATTAAACTCTATGGGGTAATTTCCCCAAAGAAAACAGGTTTTTTGATCAAATTTGTAAACTGATTTAGTGAAAAGATGAAATTTTTGCAGGTCTGTGATAAAATTGGGTTTCTTCTAATTTTAAGGTAAATGGGTTGCGAAACATGGCCGAAGGTAGCTTTGAGCAATAGGTTTACAGTAAAAAGTATGTCAGATGCCAGAATTACGTGCATCTATTTATTTACAAGACGGTTCTGGCACTCGCCAGCTGCTAACACAGCATGGCTTAACAGTAGTAAGTCTCATATAATACCCATTAATTATTGAAGGATTTACAATTAATCGTTAATAATCTGACTACTTAGATCGTTAACTCGCTGTTCATAAAATTAATCGCTTCTTTTAAATCAAAAACCTGTGACATTTGCATCTTTTCACTAATATCTAGAGTTGTTTTTTAACATCTTCCGCGAATTGATCATCTACTTTAGGAATTTGGTTCAATATCTGTTGTCACATTCTGCGCCATACAATTTCCTGCGGCCGGGCGGCCTGTCGTAAGAGGCGACAAAACAACCCAAAGCTAGGTCTGTCCCTGGTCTAGAGTATCCCGCCATAACAGCCTTGAGTTGTGTTACGGCATTACGAACCAGGTTCTAGCCACCCTTAAGAGAGCACCAGCGGATTTGTAGCCCCTTTGGTGTTGCACATGTCCATTGGAGATGGTAACCGCTTTCCATCAAGTAGCCTGTCTGCTGAACTCCCGCAATAAAAAAAATAAATAAACAAGACGCGTTAAGCCACAGTCACTAACACTAACATTATCCCAGATGGACCCGTACATAAGGAAAGCGGGCCTGAAATTATAATAAAGCTACGTCTTTTAAATACAATATAGTCAGTAGAAGATGGACAAGGTAACCAGAACGATAATGTGTCACGAATACAAGACGAGTCACGGGTCTTTTTGGCAGCCGCCACATCCAGAGCCCAGTTGGAGCGAAATGCCGCACTTATTTTGGCCTGCCAATTTAAATATCCAACGCTTATACATGTACAACACGCTTCGGTTCGTTCACACTGTGCCACTTGTCCGAATAGTGAACAGCTGAACTCGATTTAGTATTCTGGCCACTAGTTAAAAATCTATTTATAAAAAAAGTGGGCGTCTTGGGATGCCGGACAGGATAATTTAGCCTGCCTACCGCTGCCATATGCATGAGGGAAAGGGCAGCCAGACAGACTGGCGCCGTAATGCGTTACGTAACGAAGCGGTTTACCCTCTCATAAGAAGTTATCACTTCAAAAATTGAATTATTTTTTATTTATTGATACTTAATTTTATCTTAGAATATTATTTTGGTAGAATACACACACGCACGCAAGGTAAAGACGTAAAGAGCTCCTGAGGTTAAATATTAAAGTAGAAAATAATTTAAAGTTACAACTTTAAAGTCACTAATGCCGGAACACAACTGAAGGTTGTTATTGTGGCATACTCTAGACCAGGGGTTAAAAAAATTAGAATTTAATTTCTTTTTTTTTACTAATCCACATTACATTATGACGATTATTCTGCTGACTAGTCTTTTAACAACCTGTCTAACTCGTTCGTCAACTAGCACTGTGTAAACCAGACATGAAACGCGTGTATTAGTTTAGATTAAACACGCACAGACGGACGACATGACGGGTTGTCGGTTCTTCGGTTAAAACTTTCGCGCCAATATTGTTGTTCCAATTTAAATATTTCAAATACTTGTGCAGTGAAGTGATTAGAAAAGAAAAAAATTCCAATCAATTAAAAACATTGTCTTTGACTTAAAAAAAAAGAACTTATAAAGTATTCTAATTTTAAATTTAAAAAGTGCATAGGTTACCTATATATAATTTTGCTTAACAATTTGACAAAATGGATTCATGGGGTATATTGAATGTGGACAGTGCCGCCATGGCGATCACACGGGATGAGTTTTCTTCAAGTTTTAGGAGAAAACAGACGGTGGTAAATATGAAGTACTATTATTCTGCACCAATAAAAAAACCGGGAATGTGCCTGGCAAACGGTTTTGACCAAGGAACCAATAACAAGTAATCAAAATAACCTCATCAGTATCTCAAAACTGACATTTGTCTTGTTCAAAGCTGTTTTTTTAGAGTATTTTCGAATCTATATAACCTCAATATTTTGTAAGAATTTTACACTTCATAGTTAGTCTTAGAAATTGTGTGTACCCCACAATTGCTGTTACTTTGCAAGCCAATATCTATTTATTTATTTACATGAATAAAATGATTATTAAAGAGAGTCGCCGTCAAGACCATCGTCGGATTGACTATATAGTCGAGATGATGTTTACTAGCCAGCCCCTAGCCCGCGCGGGCCTCCGACGAGCTTGGACTGCGGGACATGCCGCAAGCCAGGCGATAGGTATGGTAGATAGATAGATAGATAACACTTTATTGCTCACCAAATACACAATTTCAAAATATACAATTACAATATTGTCATGGTAGAAACAAAAGGCGGCCTTATCGCTGAAAGCAATCTCTTCCAAGCAACCTAACTTAAGGAATAATTTAATCTAATCTGGCGATGTAGGTGGTGCAGATCATTAAATATCAAATAACATAAATAAACATATTTAAACTAAATCATTTATAAAAATAAATAAAAATACACATACTTAAACTAGTTTATAAATTAAATACATACATACATATATATTAAATAGTCTATAATATAAGAATTAGGCATAATTATTTAAGGAAAAGTAGTGTTTTCTGAGTGCGTTCTTGAATATAGGCGATGTTTTGGCCTCTCTGACAGTAAGAGGCAGCGCATGGTAGTGGTATAGTAAAATAGATAGTTCATACAGACTTCCAGATAAATGATCAGAAGCTACCCAAACTCTTCTGGCTTTTTTAACAAGGGGAAATCCGATTGAGGACAAGCCACGGTGGGGGGTGGCACTGATACTATCGCCACCCGGGGATACGCACTAAACCCCTTGTAATTACGATATTGATCTTATTGCCTCGCGGAGTGTCAAAGCTATGTACCCGTAGTACATAGCTCTAATACTCCGCGAAGCCCTGGCAGACGGTGACCCTACGGCTATCATTTACTGCCGGGGTAAGCAGACCAGGCACTCGGCCTCTTCCGTCTCACTTTACGTGGGGTGGTACGTGACACGCCACACGAGAGGAGAGGTGAGCAGGCGCGGAATTTCGGCACACTCCCGTCTCCATATGGTGACTACCCCTAGCGATTTCTTTGTAAGATGCAAAGACAGATGTACACGCGGGCGCACAAATTAAGACAGTATTTTTTTTTTATTGCAGGAGATCAGCAGACAGGCAGACGGCCCACTTGATGGACAGCGGTTACCATCGCCTATGGAAATTTGCAACACCAAAGGTGCTACGAATGCGCTGCTGCTCTCTTTAGGGAGCCTGGAACCTGGTCACTAATGCCGGAACACAACACAAGGTTGTTATGGCGACATACTCTAGACCAGGGGTGGTAGCCATCCAGTCGGGCAAATGCCCTACCACCTGGCTGTGGGTTGTTTTGTCGCCTCTTACGACAGGCCTCAGTATAAGACTTGAATGATAGACAGTTTCCAACATGTTAATTAAACAGCTATTCCATTAAAAAGTCAATATAGTCTAGTCGAGAAGTTTATTTTCTGCGAATAATAGTTACCAGTCTCTTAAAAATATGGTTGATGGCTCATTCGATCCGGAATAGAATCTAGAAAAAGCACTTTTTTGGATTTTTCTCCCAATAAATATTACAATTGTTATTAAAAAAAAGTGAAAAAATAATAGCCGTTCAGCTTTTTGGGAAAATCTCAAAAAGTATGAGAGATATCTAAAATATTATAAATGTTTCTGAAATAGCAGGAAATTTTAGTAAAATATTTCTCGACTCCCGAATCCGTAGCACCAATATTTATAATTTTATCTAACGTTGAAAATCGGGTTCCGCGCGGCAGTTTCGACATGCGCGCGCCGCTACTTTAATGAACGCAAGTTTTAAATATATTTTTTCTGTAATTAAATATTAATTTGAAAAAATTCAGGTATTATCTTAAAAATTCAAAGAAAATGATCCCGTGAGAGTATAAGTTTTATCATCATTATTTATAAATTTATTGAATTGTTAATTAACCATTCTTTCGTGGATCTCTGTTGTTATAAAAGGCAATATAAAAGTTGACAGAATTTTTCAACAAATTTTTCCTCTGGTGGAGCCCTTCTTATTAACTTACTCGACAAGATTGCGTGAGAAAAATTTTAGAAATTTGTTTATTTCATTAATTATAAATTTTTGAATGAACAAAATAATTATAAACTTGAATAACACTGTTGGTTTTTTTTAAAGTTTAACCAATTGTTGCTTTCATCTCGCTGTTAAGCATTATATAATTTTCATTTTTTATTTTTTCATGCCATTTGTTTATAAACAAATGGCTTAATTAAATATTTTTACAAAAGTATTTTGTAATGTTTAATGGCTATTACGTTCAAGATGTTGATGCTTCCGTTCCCGCACACCCTGCTAAGCAGGGGAGGTTCTTCTCTTTCGCCAGATGGCGTCAAAACTATACACAGTGCATCCAGCCATAAATAATAAATCATATTTTAAAATATGACAGGTCGATGTTTTCCAGATGTAAGTTGTCTCTATGTCTGTCATATACTGAGTAATGCTTTTAAGATTCATAGAAAAAGCTTTTAAGAAATTATAAAGGGCTATTTACATTATATTTATTTCAATTGAAATGTTTGTTATCTATTTATATTAGTACTAATTTCTAAATAATACATTTAAAACTACATACATACATAACTTCACGCCAGGTCCCTTGTGGGGTAGGCACGAACAACAGAGCTCCATTCAGGCTTATCAGGCCATATAAATATAAAGCTACTATTTCTATACTATGCTATACATATTGATTTATAAAAAACGGAGTCCAGGGCACTGTGGCTGGGGTGCGTTCCCAAAATGCTGGTCGTATTTCCATGCGTCCATGGCAATGCTAATTTCATGCGATGTATATTTATTTCTAGAATATTTTTTTAAAGAGATATCAGATTTTATTAGGTAAAAAGTACTAAGAGATTGTGTATTTTTATGAGGAATTAAATAAATAGGTACATGTAAGAATTACTTTTGATGTTCGTGCAATCCTATAAATAAGCGATTTTCAAATAAAAATACATTCAGTAAAATTCTAGGCTATAAGATATTAGTCATATTATAAACATCAAAAGCATGAAATTGATTGCTCTAAAAAATTTATAGCTTATAGTGGTTGCATACACCATAACATACATAAGACTGGCTGAAATGTTTTGCACATATTGAAAAATTTATAGAAACTATATTACATAAATGAATAAACAGAAACGACGTTTTAACGGTTTTAAGCGCGGTAATTTACTTGATTTTGGTTTATCCGACGTTTCGGCCGCTTATCAGTGGCCGTGGTCACGGACGGATGACATTTGTCTAACGTGTATTGTTAAAGTTTTATTTAGCCTACCGCCAACTTGTTCATTTTAATTATTAAGTTTTAATTTTGTTTATGGATATTATTTACGTATGGGCCTAATCTAATTTATCACCGCTTCACATGTTGTGGCTTGCAGCGACGCAAGAAATTCTTCAGCGAACACGCCTAGTTATAAAATGTTTATAAAATACTAGCGACCCGCCCCGGCTTCGCACGGGCATCACTACATAGAAACCTCTAAAATTAGCAATGTTGCCTTAGTATATGATGCATGTATTATACATATAAACCTTCCTCTTGAATCACTCTATCTATTGGAAAAAACCACATCAAAATTCGTTGGGTAGTTTTAAAGATTTAAGCGCACATAGGGATATAGGGATATAGGGACAGAAAAGGCGACTTTGTTTTATACTATGTAGTGATTAACATGACGAGAACGCTCAAAAGGACAAACGATTTGAACTAGTGCTATAAACAAAACAAAAGTGTCACATGAACAAAGTGTCTTCGCCTTAATACAGCCAATAAGAAAAGTGGTATAGCGGACATTTTCTTAATATACTCTTAGTTAATTTGGATTATATTTAAATTACTTATTAGTCTTTTTAAATTAAATCGTAATATTGATGAGGTACTCTCTTTAAATACTTCATTTATATAAAAAATAATCAAGAATTGGTGTGGCTCTACAATAAATACATAAAAGAAAATACTATAAATTACTTAAACATATTATGGAAGATGGATCAAACAAATTGATGCGCTGATCGAATTTCTTAATGGCATTTTAAAAGCATTATAAATCAGCGCATTATGACGTAAATGTGCTTGCTGGCATTATTCATGAACGGTAAAGAGGATCATAAAATACAGAACAATATGGTTCTTCTCGAAACTTCTCGTTTCAGTCGAAAGCGACTGAAACGTCGGAATAACTAAAATCAAATAAATTACAGCGCTTAAAACCGTTAAAACGTAGGTATACTGGTAATGGTTGTTTCATTTTATTTTATTTGGGGGGTTAACAGCTGTAGTCTTACAAACTAACGTTACAGAGATATCTCTATAACAGCTATTCATAAACCTCCACAGATGGCGGAAATAAAAATAAAGTATAAAAGACAATAATAATTTTAGAAAATAAAAACAATAATATGAAAATTTTGTGACGGGGACATTAATAATAATAATAATAGGCTTTGATTAAATTCACATTTACAGATGCTAGACTATCCACAAACAAGTCAAAGCCACATAATCCGACTCGCTGAGTTTGTTGAATTCATTCACTGTTCTAACATAAAATGAGTGGCGTCTGAAGGCTGTACGTGTCAAGCGCGAATGAAGTAATTTTTTAGGACCTATAAGACTAGGGGGAACATGCCGACAAAAAGTGGATGCACACCTGCCTGCCATAAAACCTCGTTTATTACCTTTCCCGCATTCGGAGTTCTTTTGTTGACTTCGTGTTTAAAATTTGCAATTAGACAATAGCTTATTGATATTGTGCTTGTTTACCCGTCGCAGGTATACAGAATACGGTTTCTCGGAAACCTCAGTCAACGTGGTCCTTTGCTGTATTGTAGTTATATAGTGACGGACTTTGCGCGTGTTCTTGAATCGTGCTATTTCTACTGGTTGCGTCCAGTCATATTTGCACTGTTGTTATACGTGTTTGTATGTTCTAATAAATTCTATAGTAATTCCAAAACGTATATCGGAAATATTTCTTCGAACTTTAAGGGGCAGAAGATAGAATAGGGTACCTACAGCATTATTTATTTAAAAGTAAGTAATATTTGTTGTTCTTGTATTAGAAACCCGAATACTTTTATAATTGCCAATTCTTCAGGCTTGTTACAATAATTATTACATTTAATTGTAACGCCATTAATCCGTTTGATTGAATGTTGAACAGGTTGATACATGATGAATGGAACGTCACCTAGATTTCTATTTTGCTCCAAGCCGTTCAACGTGACTCATGGTCTGGCTTCTAATTAAAATATCTATGTAATTAACGAATGGACAAAGCCAAAGTACAAATTCACGATACGATCTTATCAGTCTCTATTTACTATCTATCTATATCTGCCCTCGACTTCGTTCGCGTTCGGTCGCGTTATGTAACAAAAAGTAAGTTAATAAACCCCCGATTTTGAAACATTCTTGATTAGTGCTCCGCTCCTATGTGTCTTACTGTGATGATATATAGCCTTCCTTGATAAATGGGCTATCTGACAAAACTGACAAATTTTTCAAACCAGACCAGTAGTTCCTGAGATCTGCGCGTTCAAGCAAAGAAACAAACAAACTAATGGTGTACAATAAAGTGTTATCTATGTATCTATCTAACAAACTTTTCAGATATTAATCTGTGAAGCATAAAATTTGTACCCTTTTTTACGAAAATTGCGCGGATGGAGGAGTATGAAATTTCGCAAACTTATAGTGTATATAGAGGAGTGCAGAATGCTAATATTAAAAAAAAAATATGCTTAAAGATTAAATCAATAAAAAAGCATAACACTAATACCATGTATTTGACACACACACTCTCGCATGTATACTCTTTTGTTTATTGTTAAAGTCAAATTAACAGAGTAGCCTTGGCGATCTCTTTGATTATAGAAGTGGTCTTTGACATTAACAGCGTTATAAGAGACAGAATGCGTTTTTAGATCGATTTCTCAATTATTTTTACAGTAGTTATACACACTTTATTGCGGTGAAAAAAATATATGTCAATCTTGATCATATTTCTGACGTAAACTTTGTACTCGGAACGCATTTGCGATAAATTTTCTCGATAGAAAATAATTGCAAAGTAACCTCTAAACGAGTTATTTAATCTTCGTTATTGTTATTACTGTTAATCGTACATCGATAAAATAAATAACAGTAACATATCATATTATAACAAATACAATTATAGAGTTTTATTCGGTTACTTAACTTAATTTGGAAGTAATTAATTATTTTATTAAAAATGACTGCAAAAATCCCGCCTGCCGGTCCCAATGTATGGAATTTGTTAGATCGCTTTAGAGCGTCGGCTAATACGGACGCGCTGCTCTTCTCCACGACCGCCATTGAAAAATAATTTTAAATAAACGAAGGAGCAATAATAACAAGAATTTTGAAACGGTCGCGCTATACTTATTTGGCTTATACGGTAGAGGTCTGGTCTAAATCACTAGCTGTGTGGGTTCGAACCCTACTAGTTTCACTTGATCCAGAAGATTTTTTTTATAAGAAAGTTGATAAAATGCTCTTTTTCTCTTACTAAATAATTTAATAAAATGCCATAAAAATACTTTTCAAAATTTTTATATTTCATTTCATTTGGACTTTTATGCTATTGACAATAAAATTTTTACCTTACCGGTAACATTAAAATTCTAAAGTGCCATCTATGTTTCTCAATAGAAATGACGTAGACACATGGATAGTTAGAAATATGAAGTTTCGTTGTTCAAGTTGAGTGCTCGCTCCATTTTCCTTTTCTAACAATTTTTTTTATTTAGCCCTATTATGTTTTTAACACGCTTTTATTAGCTTCACCTGTATGTATGTATGTATGTTTGTAACCTTCCCCTTTGAGCTCGATTTTGTCCTACTTTTAACGATCAGATTTAATTCAAAGTTTGAACACCTGTCAAAGGTCGATGACAATGCAATAATATGGTACCATGGAGCTGATCTGATGATGGAGTCGGAAGGTGGCCATAAGAACTCCTGTACTAAACAAGATAAACGCGTCGTGTTTAGGCTCGTATGTTTATATCGCGTGCCAATGCAATAATATGGTACCATGGAGCTGATCTGATGATGGAGTCGGAAGGTGGCCATAGGAACTCCTGTACTAAACAAGATAGACCCGTCGTGTTTGGGCTCGTATGTTTATATCGCGTGACAATGCAATAATATGGTACCATGGAGCTGATCTGATGATGGAGTCGGAAGGTGGCCATAGGAACTCCTGTACTAAACAAGATAGACCCGTCGTGTTTGGGCTCGTATGTTTATATCGCGTGACAATGCAATAATATGGTATCATGGAGCTGATCTGATGATGGAGTCGGAAGGTGGCTATAGGAACTCCTTTACTAAACAAGATAAACGCGTCGTGTTTGGGCTTGTTTTACTTGTCTTAGTTAGCACTCTGCTGCTACATGATATGCAGAATCTCAAAAGCTTATATTTAAAATTTAATTTAAAAAAACATTAACATTTAAAAAATAACAACTAAAAATGAAAAATAAATAATAGTTTAAAAAAAGGCGCTCTTTAAGATTTTAAAGAAGAAGAAAAAGCGCATTGAATACACCCCACGCTTTTTTTAAGACCCCATTCATCAGAAACCAAATTTATTAAATTTTATTTTCTGTTTTTTAGTTGGATTTTTTATGAAAGCGTGGTTTTTTTTTAAACTATTATATATATCTATTATTATTTATTTTATAGTTCTTATCTATACAGATAAATAAAAGTGAAGTGCCTGTTTGAAATCTCAAAATAAAGTCTAATATAATCGGACCAGGAGTTTCCGAAAATGCTATTTATAGAATTTTTGTCTGTCTGTCTGTGTGTCTGGATGTTCCGGCTAATCTCTGACACAGCTGGATCGATTTTGACGTAATTTTCATTGGCAGATAGCTGATGTTATAAGAAGTAACTTAGGCTACGTTTTTAGGGTTCCACGTAAAAAAATCCACAAGTATATTTGTCTCACTGTTTGTTATCCTTTTATGGAAAGACTATTGAGCCGATTTGGCTGAAACTGAGTACATATGTTATGTTAATACCGAGGGTGGCCAAGAACTACTTTTTATCCCGAAAAATGAGATTTCCGAGATGAAAATATATTTAGCCGAACGGGTCTAAATGATCAAACGGCTGAATGGCCCAAATGGTCGAATTGACCGAAATTACTGAAATGGCTGGAATGGCCCAAATGACCGCAATCGCTAAAATGGCCGAAATATCTGAAATGGCCGAAATGGATGAAGTGGCCCAAATGACCGAAATGGCCCAAATGGCCGAAATGACTAAAATGACTCAAATGGCCGAAACAGCTGAATTGATTGAAAAGGCCGAAATGTGTGAAATGGCTGAAATGGCCCAAATAACCGCAATGGCTGAAATGGCCCAAATTACCGAAATGGCTGAAATGGGCGAAATGACTGAAATGGCCCAAATGGCCGAAATAGCTGAATTGACTGAAAAGGCCGAAATGTGTGAAATGGCTGAAATGGCCCAAATGACCGAAATGTCTGGAATGGCCCAAATAACCGCAATGGCTGAAATGGCCCAAATTACCGAAATGGCTGAAATGGGCGAAATGACTGAAATGGCCCAAATGGCCGAAATAGCTGAATTGACTGAAAAGGCCGAAATGTGTGAAATGGCTGAAATGGCCCAAATGACCGAAATGTCTGGAATGGCCCAAATAACCGCAATGGCTGAAATGGCCCAAATGACCGAAATGACCAAAATGACCCAAATGACCGAAATGGCCCAAATGGCCGAAATAACTGAATTGACTGAAATGGCCCAAATGACCGAAATGACCAAAATGGCCTAAATTACCGAAATGGCTGAAATGGCCCAAATGGCCGAAATGGCTGAATTCACTGAAGTGGCTGAAATGGCTGAAATGGCCTTAATGTTTGAAATTACTGAAACTGCCGAAATGTCCGAAATGACCAAAATGGCCCAAATGGTTGAAATGACTGAAATGTCCGAAGTTGCCTAAATGGCCAAGATGGCTGAAATGGCCCAAATGGCTGAAATGGCCGAAATGGCCCAAAGGGCTGAAATGGTTGAAATGACTGAAATGGCCAAAATGGCCTAAAAAGCCCAAATGGCCGAAATGACCAAAATGGCCTAAATTGCCAAAATGACCCAAATGGCTGAACTGGCCGAAATGGCTCAAATGGCTGAAATGACCGAAATGGCTGAAATGCCCGAAATGACCAAAATGGCCTAAATGACTGAAATGGCTCAAATGGCTGAAATAGCCAAAATGGCCGTAATGGCCCAAATTGCTGAACTGACCGAAATGGCCGAAATAACCGTAACGGCCTAAATGGCCAAAATGACTGAAATGGCCCAAATCGCTCAAATGACCGAAATGGCTGAAACGGCTGAAATGACTGAAATGGCTGAAATGGCCCTAATGACCGAAATAGCTGAAATTGCCCAAATCGCCGATATAGCTGAATTGACTGAAATGACTGAAATGGCCGGAATAGCTGAAATGGCCCAAATGGCGGAAATAGCTGAAATGACTCAAATGGCCCAAATGTCCCAAATGGCCGAAATGGATGAAATGATTAAAACGGCTGAAATGGCCCAAATGGCTGAAATGGCCCAAATGGCTAAAATGGCCCAAATGGCTAAAATTGCCCAAATGCCCTAAATGAACGAAAAGGCTTAAATGGCTGAAATGACCGAAATTGCTAAAATGGCTGAAATGGCTGCAATGGCCCAAATGACCGAAATGGCTGCAATGACTGAAATGGCTGAAATGGCCGAAATGGCTGAAATGGCCCAAATGGCTGAAATGATTGAAATAGCCCAAATGGCCGAAATGGCCGACATGGCCAAAAACACTAAAATGGTTGAAATAACTGAAATGGCTGAAATGACTGGAATGGCTGAAATGGTCCAAATGTCCCAAATGGCCGAAATGGCTGAAATGATTAAAATGGCTGAAATAGCCCAAATGGCTGAAATGGCCCAAATGGCCGAAATGGCTGTAATGGCATAAATGGCTGTAATGGTATAAATGGCTGAAATTATTGAAATGGCCCAAATGGCTGAAATGATTGAAATGGCCTAAATGGCCGAAATGACCGAAATGGCCGACATGGTCAAAAACATTAAATGGTTGAAATGACTGAAATGGTCGAAATTTCTGAAATGACTGATATAGCCCAAATGGCCCCAATGGCCGAAATGGCTGAAATAGCTTTAATGGTCCAAATGGCTGAAATGGCTAAAATGACTGAAATAGCCCAAATTTCAGCAAATCGTTCCAGTAGTTGTTCCCTGAAAACGGAATAAACAGACAGACAGTTTCTTTCGTATTTATAATATTAATAGGGATAATAGGGAAGGGCTAATATGAATTCATAGTTATTCCATAATACAATGAAATAATTTTAATAAAATTTACCTATCTAAAAACTAATATCATTAAAATATTTTTACTGTATCAAATTTAGTTAGAAAAAGTGAAAAAAAGAACTAATTTTATGGGGATCGAATCTTATGCCTACTCACCACCAGAGTATTAGAATACCATTAGGCTAAACATTCTTAGTGTTACATGTCGAATTTTCAATAAGTATTATCCATGTGAACTCCTCTCACTTTAGGATGTGAAACACCGATTTGAATTAGGGTGTTCACCTAAGACAGTGCTACGATAATTTTGAATAATAACCTATTAGTTATGACTGGTTTGGAAGATTGAAGTATTATTATATTGTAAGTATAATATTGCAATACACGACGATAATTCAGTGAAGAGTTACAGAATTAAAAAAGCGCTAAATAAGGTGTTAAGCGCTGAAAAATAATTTACGTAAAGAAAAAAAAATTAACACTGAAAGCGCTAATTTGGCAACACCGCAAGCCGCGCAAAGGAACTTCATTCGAATAAAAACTAAATAACAATACTATGTTATGTAAATGTAATTGCAGATAATCAATGCTGTTATTTTTGTATAACAGTAACAGGACTAACGATATTTAAAGTGACCTGTTATTACGCTATATCTATCTCTACCAAAACTTAGTAATAAATGTAGTTTAATAAGGATCCAGATCGTGTGACACCGTTTACCCAGTCAAAAATTTGATAGTAAGTTCCTCTTAATTTCTTAAGAGATGGCTACCGCCCATGGACATTTGCACAGATGCAAAGTTCGGCTCTAGGCAAGGAATAATATGAACTCATTGGTGTTCCATAGTACAATGAAATAATTTTAATAAAATTTACCTATCTAAAAAGTTCTTGGGAAAAAAAACCGTAAAGTCTGAGAGGAGGATTTGAACCCTGTACCTCCTAGTTACCGTTGAGCATGGTAAGCCGTTGGGCTAAAGACGCTTAGGAATTTGTGTCAAAATTTCAATAGGAATTACACATACAAACGGTCTATCTCACTTTAGGACAGTTTGTCTCGCTCTCGTGGGCTTTAGAATCAAATAAATTGAATCAAGTCGGCAAGGCGCGCGGTGCGCGTCGGTATGGTCAATTGCAATATTTCGCCACGGTCGAAGTTTTATTTGGCGCTGTTCCATCGAAGTAAATATCGGACGTGCGGGGTTGATTTTATGAAATGCCGATTTGAATTAGGCGTACATAGCCTCTTAATGATTATGGTTAAATTTCGATCACGGGCGACCTCTAGTTTTAATTATTCTTTATTGTACACAAAAAAATACTTACGAAATCATAGAATAATGGTAATGTACAAAGGCAAGCTTCACCCTAAGAGTTTTCTTCCCGCATCATATAAGTCTAGCGAGAAGGCAGGGTTTTGTACTCCTAAATAAGTGCAATTTCCATTGTGTGGACGGCCTTTCTGGTTGAGCGTTTCGGGTACGATTCATAATATGGTAAATTTCGGCAACGAAATTTCTTATGCTTCGAATGCTTCACTTCGCGCGATCTACAGCATCGAGTTTTGAATTAGCATGTCAACCTTGACATCGTCAGAATTTTTAGGGTGTACCCCTTCAACCAGGATCTATGTATAGACATTAATTCCAAACACCTAGCCGGTCTTAATAAAACATAGCGGCACCAACGAAAACGAGCCATGCAGTTTGTCTGCTCAGATATGAAGACAGCCGCGAAATCAGTTCTTGATGCGGCCTTTCCGCAGGACTAATCACTTTTGGGCACAAGTTTATTCACACATGGCACTAGTTAGGATAATATATATATAGGTATAGACATAAGGCACACACTGCACATGCACTTCCTCACAACACCAGCATGTAACAGATACACTCTACATTAGTATAAGTTTAGTATTAAAATTAGAATAAAATAATATAAGAAGTTATTCTTAAGGTATGCCACAACACAAACATACATTCATTAAATGTCACAGACAATAACAAAAGTAACAAATAAGCGTGTACAACTTCTAAACTTTTTATTAAATTTAATCGTAACAAAAGGGTACGGAACTCGAGTCCGTAAAGATGTAAAAAAAATAACTTCTGGGCAGCATATTTATCTCCGCGATACGTAGTTCTCGCTTTGGTCGCTCCAGTACAGGCACTCTGCACCGCCATACAAAAGAACAGGCCTAATGGTGATAAGCTAATTATTGTAGTATTCCTTTATATCTTCGTCTATTTTCAAAGAGTCGTAAAAACAAAAGGTAAATAAAATTCTTAGACAACAATTGAGGTGAATCATTCAGTCCAGGAAATACCTCGGAGCTTGCCAACTCCATGTGAAAGCTCCCAGACAAAATATATAAAGTCAGAAACATTGTTATTTATTTATAATAGCATTGTAAACGAATTCCAAACTTGCATTTAACCTACATTCGTAATAAGAATTATGCAAATTAATCCAAACTTTTGTTACAACCTAGGCTTCGAGAAAAACAAATTCCACGTACAGATTTGTAGAAGCACATTTATTACCCGTCGGCATTTGTACTAATTGTAATTCTTTTACGATCGTCTTCTTTTGTTTACTTATTAATTGACATACGTTTCTAGAGAACAGCCCATTGTTTCATTATATTAATCTATGGTCGTTTTCGGCGGAGTCGTTAGCCAGATGTAGCGGATTAAGTCGACTATGATACTGGCTTATTGCATTTGTTCAGTATAAAACGATGGCCTGATTGAAGGAGGGGCAGTCGAGCGAGAACCACGATCAAGGCGAGACGTGTGTACATTCGGTAATCTATTAGTGACGGATTTTGCGCGTTTTATTGAATTACGACCTTCTGCATTACGTTCGGATTTGTTGTGTTCGGTTATATCTGTACCTGAGTTATACGTGTTTGTTCTAATAAACTCTATAATAATTCCAACAGCATTTTATTTCGAGTCCTGCTACTCGTAACGGTATCATTGTAAAATAAAATCAAAAACGTAATTTGGAAACGCTCGGAAATTCCCGAAGACTAGATAGCGCCACGACTGATTAATTATAGGATATTACTAGGATATGCCCGTGACTTGGTCCACGCTTGACTTGAAATTCCCGCGGGATTCCCGGGTCACGAAGTATCGCAACATTTAAAATAGAATATAAGCAATCGTTTTAAGGAAGAGTGTTTAAAATTTATCCTATGCTCATTATAAGAAACGTTACTCCTTACCTCTAACCTTTAAAAATAAAAAGCCTTAATTGAAACTTTCAATCAGCGTCTTATTCTATAAAATATAATTTTTGTTCCAATTTCGCAACCTTGCTATTCTACACATTAGCAAGGTTGCGAAATGTAGTAGGGGAAAGCAGGTAGGATTCGTACACAGGGAGCATTCGTACAGTGGAGATATCTCCGCCATTATGCAACATTGAAATGTTTGCATTTGTGTGCGTGATTGCCGTTTGTAGGATACGGGTACCTGCGGGATGGGGCCACAATACGGCCATTGGCTTCGATGATGTAAGTCGATACGGGAATTTGCTCTGCGTGAGTATTTTTCGTTGTCATCTTTTGATTCGCTTGGCTGGTATAAGTAATGCTCAAATTATAAAAGTGATTTATTATAGTTTATGCCTTAAAATATTACTTTAATATTTAAATAGATATTTTAGCTCAACTATAACGGTTATGTTTATTTCAAATTAATTTGTTGAATTATCTGGATGGGGTACCTTCGTGCAGTTACATGTGGGGTAGATTCGTACTGTACGAATCCTCCTCTAGTATAATAGGTACCGGTAGATATTGTACCTATGGGCAATTTTGTTCTAATTTCACGATAAATACAACTCGAATTTATGTTTTAAGTCTCTGCAAAAAAAATTTAGTTGTTAGCACTTTGCTTTATGCGGATGATGCCGTGCTTTTAGCCTAATCGCCATCAGAACTGCAAACACTAGTTACAATGATGAAAGATGACTGTCATGCGAGAGGCTTATATTTGAATGCGAAGAAAACAATGGTTATGGTGTTTGAAAGAGAAACAACCAGAACGAATGCAAGGATAATGGTCGATGATGTTATGCTGGAACAAGTGAATGAGTTTGTATATCTTGGATGTGTTATAGCAGGGATGGAAGGTACAGCGCTGACATAGAAAGAAGAGTAAATTTGAGGAATAGTATGAATGGAGCTTTAAGTAAACTTCTAGGTGCTAAGAAACTCAGCCAGAAAGCCCAGCTTGCCATACACAACGCAGTGCTGGTACCATGTATGACAAGAGCTATGAATGCCAAAGAAGCAAATGAGGTGTGTAGGAATAAGCCTAAATGGCGCTCTGTTGTTCGTGCCTACCCCGCAAGGAAACTGGCGTGAAGTTATGTATTTATGTATGTTGAGACATGTGATAAAATTTATAATGTTGATTTTTAGTTCTTTTATTAATGGAAAAAATATTATGTTATATAAATATTTTCAGGACTTATTTTTAAGTATTAAAGTACTTAAAACAATATTTTTGATCATTACTAGATGAAGATCATTAGTTTCATAATTATTAGAGAAGAAAAATATACATTTGTGTTCTTTTCGTTACATAGGTACTCTGAATACAATAATTACTAGTTTACTATATGACGGCTGACGCTGTTTTAACTTTGACCTCATTAAAGGACTTTACTACATTGAATAAATGGCTTTTTCTTTGATTGTACGGAGGTTCCCCACTATGTACGAATGTGCCCCACGTTATGCACGAAGCTACCCCACGCATGGGGTGCTTTCGTGCGTTTTCCATTTTTTAGGAAAACGGTCTTAACTTCTCCGTGTTGCTTTATATGAAAACTACACTTCCATAATATTAAAGCCAGATAAATGGGTAATATTCCGCTATTAAAATAATTTTGTAATAACTAGTAGTTTATTTTTTACAAGGCTCAGAACAAAAAACGTACGAATCCTACCTGCTTTCCCCTATAGGTAGTACAGAAATATCCGACAAAAGTCACCTTCGTGTTTTGTAAATAAAGGTGATATTTGATGGTTCGTCTCTGTCTTTCGATCTGCATGAATCAAACAAAGTGATACAAATGAACATAAACTTGTTTCATTTAATGTAATCGATTAGCAACGTGATTAACATCCTTTCAACCTGATTGATTCAATTTGATCGATCCATCCCATAGCAGCATTAACATAGATTATGGAATGAATATAGTAAAAATTCAAACTATATAATCGATATGAAATTCAAATTTCCCGCGCATTTATCAAGCCGTGAGAATATTTATGTTAAGTATTGAAATAATAATTTACTTTTAAATGATTTATCAATTTAGAAAAATAAATTAAATTTACCATAAATAATTAATAAATAAAGCTTACTTGTAAGTGAATATAAAAGGAATTCTTAAAATATTTAGATCACACGCAGCCAGCGCTAACACCCAGATGATTCCAAAATTAAACACAGCGTTCCAATTATTCCGCTCGCGGCGTACTTTCCGCGTCTATGAAGTAAACTTGAATAGTGCAGTTCTTAATTCAAAATCATATTTCGAATGCATTTCAAGTGAATAATCTGTGAAATAAACCGGTAAAAATGGATATTTCAACGGACGTGTGGGGTCAGATCGCTTTGGAAGCCAGTCAAGTGTATTTGACTGAGGGTGGGCAAGTCAGGAGTCCTTTTGCCAACACGGTAATGTTGTGTGTAATTGTTATGTAAATTGTCTATAGAATCAACTGAAGACATTGTTTAGGATACCTTCTAAAATCTAGATAATTACAATTACTCAATAGTCTTAAGTTCTAATATTATTTATACAGTAGATATTTATTCATGTTTCTACAATCCACATACAAGAAAATGTTCTATTTTTATAACCTTCTTTTTTCAATATGGTTTCGCACTGTTTGTGGATCTAGGCAGTGTTAAATTATAATATATAAAGTCAGAGAATATGCATCAGATAAAAACCGTTGATCTTAAGCTTAGTCAAATTTTAGGTCTGACTTCCTAGTCAAAAATAATCAATCGACTTGTTTTTGCAAATCGAGAAACAATACCGGACAATTAAGATTTCCAACCTAATACACGATTTGAAGCAATGAAAACAACAAGCAACTATTGTTAATTTTGATAAATATTATACGTTTTTACGTGTTCTTCATAATTATATTCATGCAAAGAATACATATGGGTGAAAACTTTATTTTGTTTACAATACCATAAATAATCTGATACAATAAGAAAACTTAACTTATTTATATTGAATTCTACCCATAGTCCTTCAAGGCTATAAGTAGAATACTGAGCCTAGATCACCGTCTTCTATGGGTAAGGTGCCCAGAAGGCTGGCTATGTTTCCCCGCGGGATCGCCATACTGATCCGTTGCCCAAGGCAGTCACCAGCCCTCCGATCACCTGACGAATACTAAATATTCATTTCTTGTAAATAGAACTGCAAAGCAATATATATACGTAGTTCTTTAAGTTTCTTTTTTTGTCTTTACTTTTTTCAGACGATAGAAAAGCTTCCAGATAAAGTACTCCTGAATATATTTTCATATTTATCTCACCGAGAAATATGTCGAATGGCAACAGTGTGCAAAAGATGGCGCTTGGTCGCGTACGACACAAAATTATGGACCCACGTGAGCTTAAGACCTGAAATATCTGGACTACATGTTGGTAAGGAAACTCTTCTATAATGTAATGTTGACACGATCAGAGTATGTTCTTCTCTATACTTGTCCGGAATAACTTCATACGAGTGTACACAGATAAGAATACCACTCTTTCGCGCTCACTCGTATTAACTATTATTTTCAAATAAAGACTTCAGATCAACCATCAAAAAGTCAAATAACTTCGTGATATGCACGAAAACATCATCCTAGCGTTAAATCCTAATTTCATTTTGAGCGTCTGTGTCGAAGCCCGAGGTCCGCTTTCCTACTTTTTCTTCTCCGCTTCGCGCGGTCTTCGGCATCCTTAATTGCGAGACCATCGATGCAGATGTCATCATTTACGAGGTCAAGCTAGCATTTCTTGAGCTTACCCCTTCGACTGTAACCTGGCGGAGGCGCATGGCTATACATTGCATGAAAAAAGTATGTACCAAAAACACAGCTCGTAGAACCGGGTTTTCACTTCATACGAGTATTGGTATTACAAATTTCATCGCGATGTCATCAATATAGCCGGCTTTTTATGACTGATGGTAAACCGCCTTTCCATAATTTCAGGATCTCTGGAGTCCCTCCTGGCGCTAATTTCGATAAGGTTCGGCCATTCACTGCGCTACATCGAGCTGCCCATAGAGTTGATTACTCACACGGTTCTCCACGAGTTAGCAGCTAAATGCCCGAATTTGACACACATGTTACTGGATTTTAGTACAGGTTAGTCTATCTTTGCGACAGGACTCTTGTTACTCCTTGTCAATCTAGCGACTGTCGTCTATAGGAATGAGCGTTATGTAATTTCCTAAATTACTTTCTGCTCTAGAATTTTAGGAAAATAATCAAAATGAAATACCACTTTTGCTTAGCGGGTTTGTTCGCTGTAATGTAGAGTTTGTCCATCAATAAATAACTACAGTATAGGCTAAAAGTTATTATCTACGACAGATAAATATATCTGTCCACCAGAATCAGTATTTTTTTCTGAACGAATGGTACCCTGTCATTTTCAGTACCCTTGATCATGCTTTGTTTGCAAAACTTCATAAAGACCGGTTGAGTAGAAGCGTAACAAAGAAACTTATATCGAAAAGTCGCTTAGTTGGTAACACTGATGTTGCTGAGAATTTACTGAAATTTATGACTAAAAGCAATTCTATGTAAATTTAATAAATATCTAATAAGCTATAATATAATCTATGACAGCCATGCAACTGCACGACTTCTCCGAGATGCAGGCGTTCCCGACAAAGCTTCGCTACCTGTGCATCTGTTTGTCAGAAGTCATCTTCATGGAAGGCTTCATGAGGAAGATATACAACTTCATCAACGGGTTGGAGATATTGCATCTAATCGGTAGGCAATGTGTGGAAGACTTAATTATAAATTTAATTATACGCACATTGTATATCCCAAATTAAGTAAGTTTATACAACGGACTATGGGACATAAATAATGAAAACTTCGTTTGCAAAATTACCACGTCAATAATTGTATCCGAGACCTCCACGATGAACTAGGAAGGCAGGCGTTTAGACCACTTAATTATGGGAGTCATCATCTGTTTAATTCTTGGCTTGTATTTACCAATACAAGTATTAACTTAATAGATACGTAAAAAGGCTAGGTAGGACGATTGCGGTCATGCAATAAGAAATGACGAAGACTACAAAATGAAGAGTAAAAGAATAAAAGCGAACAACGGACTCCGAAGCGGAGACTCCTAACCATAATTTGACTCTAGAATGATAATGGGCGACAGGATAAATGTATTTAAGCACTGTAGAAAATAATTTAAACGATGTCTTAAATCCGTTATTTCAGGCACATACGAGAAAGTCGAAGAAGAAGAGGAAGAAATCTACGAAGTTATAAACGTGCATAAATTGAAGTCAGCGACGCCGAATTTGCGCGTGATCAATTTGTATGGAATCAACTTCGTCGATGATTCGCATATCGACGCGTTTAGTTCTAACTGCATTCAGGTAATATTTTAAGTAGATTTTAATAAACTACTCCTTATAGTTATGACGCCAAATAAATAATACTAGATAACCTCCCATTGCATCCTAAAGGCTGCCAAGGCATTGGCATCGTCCTCGATGTTGCAAACATTTATAGGCGACAGAAAACACTCACTCATATAATATCCAGGCAGTTACTATAACTATTTCATGAAGGATTAATACACTTGACAACGGCGATAACAGAATGGTATTCACGAAAACGGAAAAGAAGTAGAAGCAGACAGCCAAGAAGATGGGTAAATGACCTGAAAGTGGTCGCGGGGAGCTCCTGGCCAAGGCTTGCAAAAAAACACGAATGGAAACAGCTGGAGGAGGTCTATGTCGAAGGACAAGCTAGTGACCAGGAACAAAGTATAAATTAAGTGAAATTTGACAAAAAACCATGTAACCAGCAATAAAGTTATAACCACCTTACAAAATTATTAAGCTGAAGTAGAAGTGGGTCATCCACGTTTGTCGTAGGACTGCTGATGGAACAGACGAGTCCTAGAGTGGAGACCGGCTCAGCTCGATGGACCTACGATCTACACAAGGTCGCCAGTGGGGGCTGAATGAGAACAGCGCAGGACTGGGATAGGTGACGCAAACCTGGGGAGGCAGTGGACAACAGTTAGTTGACGACGACCCTATATTGCATAGTATAAAAAGTGACACACATATTACACTAAACCTCAAGTGGGACGTCTGTCTTTTTGCTGGCTTCAGGCAACAAAACAATTTCATTGCATAAAAATACTGTTTACTAGGCTCGCCTCAGCGGCTTCGCCTTCGGAAAGTTCCGATCTTTATCCCACGAATATTCTACAAGACAATACTGCTGCACTTTCCATGGTTTAGCAGTATTTTCATAAAGTCATAAAAAATATTAATATTTCAGTTGGAGTGCCTGGCAGTAAATTTCTGCAACAAGGTGACTGGCTCGACAATGAAGACGCTGTTCCAACGCTCAAGGCGCCTCACGTGTCTTCTTATGAATGGATGCAGTAAGTTGCAATATTTTGGGTCTTACTATAGTAATACAAGCTAACTGAGAGCCGTAGTTTCCACGGAGATGAATCATGGTAGACCTTTAAAAAAATATGCTTGTAGGTAAGCAAACGGAGAAACGGTCTGCCTTGTGGTAAAAGATTACCGCCTTCCATAGGCGTATCTGTATAATCAAGGGATCGCAAGGCATTGCATACGTTGTTTTGACTGATAACGCCCTTGTTGAATATCCCTATATTATAATAGTTCTTTGAAAATATTGGATGAACTTCCTTAATTCCGAATACTGCAAACGTATAGCATAAAAGAATGACTCCACATACGGTGCTAAGTATCGAGATGGTTTGTATAAACTGCCATTCGCCACCGAATGGTGCGGTGTTTTAATATCGACATAGACACCAGGGGCCAATTCTGCTTTCATACTATCTCGTCAAAATCTACGACACTATAGTCTCATTCGAAGGTTTGCCTGATTTTGGTATTCTGTTTATTCCAATGGCGTACTTGTGGCATGCCAAACTATTTTTATAAATAAGCGAAAACTCGCGAAATAAATGTTTTAAATTTTGGTACCTTTTCAATATTCATTTCGGCTAACGCGATTTCATTTATGTTAGCGGTAAACCATCTTCTTCTACTATTACTCCGCCGCGACGACATTGCGGATTACTAGAATACTTTGGCAATATTGTAATGGAGTCATAGTTTGAATACTTTCGCAACACCAAAATATTGACAAAGCAGAATCGGGCCTCTGGTCTCCAGAACATTCTCCGTTATGGAAACTTATGCAGACAGTAGACTTGGAATACGGATGTCTCTTCTAAGAACAAAGTGTTCTAAGCCACCCGTGAGATAAGTATCATCTATAAATGTAATAATAATTGTAGAGGCCCAATTTCTGTACAATGAAAAAAATGCTAAAAACCGAGTCAGGGAGATGTAAGAAGTGAAATAGAACTTATTTAAATTATTTCAAATTTTTTGTTTCTCTGTCTGTTTGTACCGGCTAATCTCCGAAACGACTGGACCGATTTAAATGAAATTTTGTATGGTGGTAGCCTATATCCCTGGTCAACATATAGGATACTTTTAATCCCGATAAATTAAAGAGTTCCCGTGGGATAGTTAAAAAACCCCACCAGACGGACGATTTCGCTGGCAGAAGCTAGTCGACAATAAGAACGGCGCGGCGCTATAAATAATTAAAATACCAAAAAGAAAGAGAACAATTATCTATACTTATTGGTGGAAGTTGCTTCTTTTTTAAAAATTAAACGCTATAATGGACTGTATGATTATTATTACTATTATTTTGACAGGTCTCCAATCGGAATACGTGATGCAGGTGGAATGGGAGAAGTCTTCCATCCAGGAGTTAGACGTGACAGCTACTGATCTTTCCACCGAGTGCCTGATCGATATGCTCAGCAGGATCCCGAACCTACGTTTCTTGAGCGCTGGACAAATCAACGGGTTTAATGACACAGTGCTCAAGGCTTGGGTGGAGGCTGGCACTGCTAGGTAAATATCTCAGAACTTCTGTCTGGTCGTTGTTAGGGTTCCATAATTGTTGTTTCAACAACAGAACACTCCATCTTTATGTCCGTCTAACTTTGTATGTCAGTTTTGTTTAGGAACAACTGGGTCTGTATGGGTGTTTTAATTTAACAGAGAAGTGATATGTAGTAAAACTGCAAAGAAACAAGATTGCGCTGAGCACCATATATGTAACTGAAGGTTTGTTCGGTTTTAGAAAGAACTGTAATAGTCTGGTTATAATGTAAAGCACGGAATGCAATTTATAAAACTTGCGTTTAATGCTCTCAACCTGGTCGGGAGTGAACAAGTGTGGGATGCAACAATGCACGGGGTTTAGTGCTGAAATCAGAACTCTTTTATTTAATACTTCAATAATAAAATTATGACATAGCTGAAGTAAACTTTGAAATTGCATATCGTGATAACTGATAAGTCAAACTTGCTAATTCACCTTGGACAAGTGTGGCGGTATATTGCCTATCCCCGTTTATCTATACAGCGTGTTTCATTTCAAATGACAATAAATCATTAGACACAATAACTGATACATGTTTTTGTCATATTCTGAAATGAAAAATGAATTCCTGTGGCTAAACCAAAGAAGCTACCTTGATTTGTTTTTGCATTTGGGCAGAGTACGTCATGAAGAAAACGTGGTCTGATTTATTGTCGTAAGGTCTGAAACACGCTGTATATTAACTAGCTGACCTGGCGAACTTCGTACCGCCATATTTTTTGAATTCCTAAAAGACTTTGTTTCATGACACAAATACAAAACCACCATAATCGGTCCAGGTGTATAGGAGGATTCTAGAACCCGATGTCGACGCCACCTACCGGTTCTAATTGCGAATCTAAACCATCCGGGAACCCACTCAAACACACAAAAACAAAATCGCTCCCGGTGATTAGGAGGATTCTAGAACCCGATCGCAGCGCCACCTACTAGTTCCAACGGTATAAAAAGTATCCTATCTTTTAAGTTGGATCATACTGCACACGGTTTGCAAATTTGATTGAAATCGGTTCCGTAGTTTTTTGGCAACATCATCGTGACACAAGATTTTTATATATATAACTGAAGCAACACACAGCAAGAACTTTGTGCCCCTTTTATGTATGTTATGGAGTATGAAATTTTTCACACTTATAGTATATATAGAGGAGTGCGGAATGTTATTATTTCTTTTTATATTATGCATAAATACATTCAATTAATAACAAAAAAACATTACACACACTACCATGTAAATATTTGACACATATATACTCTTTTGTTTATTGTTAAAGTCAAATTAACAGTATAGCCTTGGCGCAATCTATGATTATAGAAGTGTAGTCTTTGTCAACAGGACCTTAATAATGTTCAAACTTAGAAATTAATTATTATGGTCGAATTTCGACCACGGGCGATTACTAGTAGGCTTATATTTATCCAACTACGATACATTATTTACTTACCAATTTCTAGGAATCTAGTGGCTCTGGATGTGGACTCCTCGGACAATCTGTCAGATGAGGGCATGCACCGGTTCTTGAGTCGGCACGGTGCTCAGCTCTGGGGGCTGGTGCTCTCCGGGATGCCCCACATCACCGACCAGCTCTGGCAGAGCGTGCTCCAACTGCTCACCAACGCCAAGTGAGTGAAGCCCTTAGGGTTCTGTAGCCATTTTGGCAGATAGGTCATAATAAAGCTAACGGTTTTAAGCGCGGTATTTTGATTTTTATTCCGACGTTTCAGCCAGTTTTCAGTTAATGTTATCACGGAAGACACTGTTTAAACCGGTGCCAACGCATTACATTTACAACGGCACTGTTCGCCATCGAAGGGAGTTTACCCCCATTTCTTTGAGCTCCCACGCTCAACTATTTAACGGTTTTCTAGAACGTTTATTCCGCGTACAAAAATGATCTGGAGGAAACTTCCCGCTGAGGTTTCCCCTCTGCGATACGACATAGGGTCGTTTAAGAAGGGCGACGTAAAATTTCTTAGAGGCCGGGATACCCCTGGAGTTGCAAACGACCATAAGCGACGGTAACCACTTACCATCAAGTGGGCCGTTCGCCTGTTTGCTTTTAGGCAAAAAAAGACAGATCTCAAGTGGCAATGAGAGTAATGTTAGTTTTTATTTAGCCTACCGCCAACTTGTTCATTTTTAAATTTTTTTAATAATTTGTATATATGGTTATTATTTACTTAATGGGATCCAAATCTAATTAATTTGCCACAGGACATAGGTAGCCGTTATAAAATGGTCAGTCTGTCTATCTCTGCATGACAAAGACTTTTATCTAAAAACATATAGAATAAATAATTTATTTTTAAAAAGTTCAGTTTCACCTTCGCAATGTAGTAGGTAATTAAATTACAATAATTTTGTGTAGATGCTCTAATAAGTTTTACGATCTTTATCTGTATGTATGTCACTGAAAATTTCATTAAAATCGCTCAAACGGTTTAGTCCTCATAAATCGCTAAATTGATTAAAATAAAATTATTTGTGTTGAGATGTTTCCTAGTTGGTTTAGATTTTTAGATTGCCACTTGGACCCGGTAGGTGGCGCTGCAATCGGATTCTAGATTTTTATTGTTTAGGGCAGAACAGAGCCCACTAGTATAAAATATAAAAAAACGTGTCTTCGCTATCGCATATTCATTTATTAATATACCATAAATCAACGTTTCCAAATATCTAAAACTTTGAAAGCAAAACTTTATATAAATAGTATTGTTACACACCGACAAAAGTGAATGCACACCTGCAGTTTATTACTTTTGGCGCATTTGGACTTCTTTTGTTTACTTTATGTTTAAAATGTGTAATTTGAAAAACATCCTATTGTTATTGTACTCGTTTATGGCCGAAAGTGTGCGGATTACGTTTTCTGGGAAATTGCGTCGACGCTTGCCAGGTAGACATATGACATCGGTGCATTATAAAGCAATGGCCCAATGCAGAGAGGACAATCAAGCGACGATCACGATACGGGCAAGACGTGCGTACATTCGATAAGCTATATAGTACCGTACATATATAATTACACACATACACACACATACACATACACAACACACACACAACATACACACACATACACACACACACCACACATACGATGTGCACGCGGGCGCGCGCTCACGTGCATCTACACAACACGCTTACTCATTAGATATAAACACTCTGTTACCGATCTGTATTTGTTTGTGTTTAAAACTACATACTAATGTGAGAGGGCACTGATTCCCGAAACACAGGCTATACATGCCTAGCTCGGGAGTTAGGGACTTCCATATGTTATTGTATCACATTTTTTGGCAATAAAGATTATTATTATTATTATTATAGTGAGGGACTTTGCGCGTATTATTGAATCGTGCGTCACGTTTGTACTGGTTGCGTCCAGTTATATTTGTACCTGTGTTATACGTGTTTGTATACTTCTAATAAATTCTATAGTAATTCTAAGACATTTTAATTACGAGTCCTGTGACTCGTAACAATATGATCAACGTATATATCAACAACTAGGTCAATTATGAGTATTTCTATACGGTCCAAACTTAAATGATTTCGTCGAAATCCTTGTAACCAACTACAAGGATTTCGACGGACTTGTCAGAACTGATTAATGTTCCACTCTTTTAATTCCAGGATTTTAATAATGGGCACTCAAGAAAGGCTGGGGATCAATATCCACGTAGATCAGGTAAGGATGAGTATCTTAATTTTATTTTCCGCTTTCTTGTATGCTCGTTTTCACATCAGCGCGATACCTTACTAATCGAAACAAAAAGCTTTCAGATTCTGCTTGTTGTGGGTAGTTTTGAATATGATATGGCGACTACGTATTAAAGTTACTTGTCCGACTATTGCTGACGAGCTGAAAGAGTTTGACGACGACCATTACTGGCTTTATTATTACTATAAAATTTAATGGACAATACATATGTCATGGCGATCTCATGTAGATCAAGTCTGAAACTTAAATTCATTCGCGCTTTTATATGACTAGCTGATACCCGCCCGCTTCACGTGCCGTAAAATCCGTTCTTAGCTGACCTCTACTTGGCGAAAGGAAGGTCCAAATTTCAAGTCTATAGGTATTATAGTTCCTGAGATATCGTGATGTGTCACTATATACGTGGATTTCAATTATATATATTTACATAAAAAAAGTAGTTAGCTTACATGTCTTACTTAGGACATATCATGCTTATATTGGGTTCCACTTTGAGATATAGTCTCCTTTATTGGGGAAACTGCAAATAATGAAAGATCTTATAAAGCGCAAAAGAAATGTGTTAATGCCATATGCGGGCTACGACAAACAAATTCATTTAAGCCTCATTTTCTGGATCTGAAAATATTAACACTTTCTTCTTTATATATCTATAAAGTAACATTTTGATCATAGGAGACATAGGTACGCTATGATACCTTCATAGGTGTACGCCATAAAACCACATTACATATGCCTAGCTATAAACCATTGTGTATAGAAGAGTATTAAAAACATTAAAACTATAACTGAATATGAAGGTAAATTAGAGATATTTTTGATGAAGAACGTATTATTCAATTATATCAACAACTATTTATGACACATTTTGGCACTTAACCATATATATAGATTTTACTAATAATTGACATTTGCATAATAATTAAATAATAACAGATTTTTAAAGTCTCAACGAGGTAGGCAACGCATCGGCTCCCTTATTGTTGCAGATGTCCATGGGCGACGGTAGCCACTTGCCATAGTGGACTCGTCTGCCAGTTTGCCTATACGCAACATAAAAAATATAACAGGACTATTAATACTACTTATATATAATGTTAAGTGTTAATCTACAATACCGTGCTGTACCCTAAAACGGTTAATGTATAATCATTGTGATGGACCCGAACGAGCTCTAAAATTAATTTAATAATTATTATATATTTTTAAATTAAATAAAACTCGGCTGTTTCCTCACGTTCGAATCGCAACCTACTCGATTTTCTTTTTATTATAATATCGTGAAAAACCGAGCTACCAGTATTATAAAATTGTTACAAAGAAGTAGTTATTCCACAACAATCAAGTTTATGTGTCTACATTAAGCATTGAATAAATGATTAGAATTGAATTTCTTCAGTCCTTGCCTCGATAAGTATGTGGAAAATTGTTGTATTGATTTTGCTTCATCCTTCTATGTGAAGCGACAGCTAATGCACAGCAAGGTAAATACCGACAGGTAAAGCAAGGTAAGGTCGTTTAGGTCAAATAGATTAAAAGTATCAGAAATAAGAAACAAAAGTATAAAAACATAATAAAAGATTATATGTAACAAATAGATATAAAGACTTTAATAGAAGCAAGTAGTTTCACGTTTTGTTTAGAAGAAAGAAAGAAAAAAAATTACCCCCCCCCCCCTTTATTTATCCCATAGAAATTAAAGAAAGAAAAGAAAAACAATAATCTTCATTTTACCCTATGCCTATTATGGAGGAGAGAAGGCGAAAAAAACGTAAAGACAGCTATTTTAGACACATTCCGAGTCAATGTCTGACCAAGAACACATAGCGCCGTGCGCTCGTCTTACCTAAAATTTATTTTTTATTCCATGAGTTCAGACCGACCACCTGTCGGAAAGTGGTTACCATCGCCTATAGACATTTGAAACACCAAAGGTGTTACAAATGCACTACTGCTCTCAAAAGGGAGACAGGAGCCTGACCAATAATACCAGATAACAACTCAAGGTTGTTATCGCGACATACTCTAGACCAGGGGTGGTAGCCATCCAGACGGGCAAACTCCCTACTGTGTTGTTTTGTCACCTCTGACGACAGGCCGTCCGGCCACAAGGAATTGTATTCTTTCTCCGTTTCTGCTCGAATCAAATTATAATAATCTTAAGGTATTATGATTATTCGATGTTCCAAGGAAGCACTGTTAGGACTGATGTGGAATTTAGTGCCGTGCGCTGGTCTTGTGTGCAACCTGGACCGGGCCAAGAGTGGGCGGGATCTCCGTTGGTGGAGCTTTTACTTTACTAGTGCAAGGATCTAAGTCATATCACTCTAATACGGTCTATAGTTATTGACCAAGCACATCACTCATGGGCTACAGCGTCCCTACAACATAACTCATTTAGGAATTTATGTCAAACTCTAACCACTAGTAAGACAAATGAATGGATAGTAGTTAGTAGGATATAGAAACCGGCTTATAGTGACAAGTGGGGCGAAAGATAAGAAATAATTCAATCACGACTGAATTAGTTTCAATTTAGTTAATCCACCTATATAATTTAAGTAATGAATCCTCCTTGGACACCGGTTTGCCCGGAAGAGATCGCTATAAGCGATAAGGCCGCCCATTGTTTTAATGGAAATGTGCTTATATTAAATATCTAGGTTTAAGTTATGGTGAACAATAAAGAGTTTTCATTCATTTATTCAAATAGTTGGTTTATCAGATCTCAAGAAAAAAAACACAATTTTGAAAAATTTCAGCTCATGGACGGTATAGCGAACAGCTGCCCTAACCTGGAACGCCTGGAGCTGCGTTGGGACCCAGAGAACTTGCGGTTCAGCGACAAGAGCCAAAAGGCCATAGACATCCTTCGCGTCAAGTGCTTGAAGCTTAAATGCCTTGTGCTCAGGTAAGCCGACCACTGATCTCTACTATCTATAGATTAGTCGACAAACAAACCAATCGAGCCTTTTTGAAGTGAAACTTTTATAGAATCGTTGTGATTCGAAACTCGATGAAACGAAAAAGCGACACCAAAAATAAAGATAAACACATAATCTGTAGGAATAAGCTTGCGAGCGAATGAGATACGAGTTTTACAGTTTGCAGGACAGATTAGAGTCAGATTAGGTCCTATTTGGACCGAAATAAAACTGATAATATTGTTTTGGGTTGCTTCTTCTCTTTAAGCAACATGTTGCGAAGCGGTGGTAAATAATAATTAGATTAGGCTCCCAAAGAGTAAAAAATAACCATAAACAAAATTAAAACTAAATAATTAAAATGTGCAAGTTTGTGGTAGATTATAAATAAAACTTTAATAATACTCATTGATATTTGACATCTTTGTGTTCTGTGATCCCAGCTACTGAGAAGTAACCGAAAAATCGGGATAATAAAAATCGATTACATTACCACGCTTAAAAAGTATTTGATTATAAAATTAAACAATTAAAATGAACAAGATGGTGGCAGGTTAAATAAATCTTTAATAATACTCATTGCCACTTGATATCTTTGTCTTCCGCTTCGCTACTGAAAGCTGGCTGAAACGTCGAAATAACAAATAGAATGCCGCGCTTTTTAATATTTTATTGCAAAAGTTCAGCAGACAGACGTTCCACCTATTGGAACGAGGTTACAATCGCCTGTGGACATTTGCAACACTAAAGGTGCTACAAACGCGCTGCTGCTCTCTTAAGGGAGACTGGAGCCTGGTCGCTAATGTCATAACATTTTTTTTTTTTTTTTACGAGGTGTAATCCATCATGGACACCCTACCGCTCGGGGACAATAGTGGGGTAGTGTTGGACTCCCGATGGCATGCTCGGACCTACCAACTAAACCACCTCTTTAGTCCATCTCGACGCCCTATGTCAGGACCTTGGGAACCAAAGACACATCCAATGGTCCTGACGGCGACGGCTCATAGAGCCCCTTACAATTTTGTAATGGTCCACAACCATTATTAGTAAGTTGCGTGTGCAAGCACAGCGCAGCGCCATCTTAAGACCAGTTTCTGAACGATAAGTATCCCCCACCTTATCGTTCCGCTAATGTCATAACATAACTCAAGGTTTTTAGGGCGGCACATTCTAGACCAGGGTTGGTAGCCTAACACATGACTAAAATTAATTAAGCATTATACCTTTATGAAAATATTCTAAAATGGTGTTCCAGTGACGGCCGCTACTACGAGATAGTGAAGGCGAACTTCGAGCGCGCCGACCGCACCACAGTGGTGCGCACTTCCACTAACTGTCGCGTCTCAAACTACTACCTCCTCTCCAACTACAAGGATTTAATATTCAACTGATTGCTTGTATATTATTTATCACTCTTGTATTTACGTTGTTGTTCATTAAATTATGTTAACAATTTAATTTGTATTATTTTGACAAACTGCATATGGGTAGTGCTCACATGGGAGCAAAGAGTGCATGGTACCGAGGCGCAGAGACCTAGATGCGCATGCAGACTACTTTATGATACTAATACTAGCTTCCGCCCGCGTGGAAAGTTTTTTTAACTATCCCACGGGAACTCTTTAATTCTCGGGATCAAGAGTATCCTATATGTTGACCAGAGATGTAAGCTACCACCATACAAAATTTCATTTAAATCGGTCAAGTCGATTCGGAGATATTAGCACAAACAGACAGACAGAGAAACAAAAAAATGAACTAAAATTCTATGTTTTTTTCTATTTCATTTCTTACATCCCTCGGTTTTTAGGATTTTTCTCATTGTACAGAAATTTGACCTCCACAATTTTATTATATGTATAGATAAATATATACTTATATCATGTTGCAGAAAGGCTGACGGAGGCACATGAGGATTTCATAAGGTTTCGTTTATAACAAAATAGCCTACGGATCCCTAAAAATATTTTTTTATTATTGACAAGTGGAGGCGAAGGCTTATTTTTCGCTTTGCACAATACGGTTAAATACGGCTTACTCTCAAACGTGTTTCGTCGTCATTTGTTTTAGAACGTTTTGTTTATTTATACTAATACTAGAGTTTACCCCGCGGCTGCGCCGCGGGTTAACCTCTAGTTCGTGTCTCTTGTTTAAAGAACAAGTGCTACAGGTTATATTATATTACAATGTTTTTATGTATTTGCCCAAGGAAGATTCACTTCATTTTATATCGCTAATTATATATACTATCCCCCGTCTATCTGTCAACAAAATAAATTACAAAACTTGACCAAAAAGGCCAAAATGGTCTAAATGACCAAAAGACCACAGTGACCGACATGGCTAAAATGACGGAATAGCAAAAAACGACCATAAAGGCCAAAATAATCAAAATGGTCAAAATGACCAAAGAGGCCAAAATGACCAAAAAGGCCAAAATGACCAAATAGGCCAAAATGACCAAATAGGCCAAAATGACCAAATAGGCCAAAATGACCAAATAGGCCAAAATGACCAAATAGGCCAAAATGACCAAAGAGGCCAAAATGACAAGAGGCCAAAATGACCAAAAAGGCCAAAATGACCAAATAGGCCAAAATGACCAAAAAGGCCAAAATGGCCAAAAAGGCCAAAATGACCAAAAAGCTCAAAATGATCAAAAAGGCCAAAATGACCAAACAGCTCAAAATGACCAAATAGGCCAAAATGACCAAATAGGCCATAATGACCAAAAAGGCCAAAATGGCCAAAAAGGCCAAAATGACCAAATAGGCCAAAATGGCCAAAAAGGTCAAAATGATCAAAAAGGCCAAAATGACCAAACAGGCCAAAATGACCAAATAGGCCAAAATGACCAAATAGGCCAAAATGACCAGAGGCCAAAATGACCGAATAAGCCAAAATGACCATATAGGCCAAAATGACCAAAGAGGCCAAAATGACCAAATAGGCCAAAATGACCAAATAGGCCAAAATGACCAAATAGGCCAAAATGACCAAAGAGGCCAAAATGAAAATTATCCCTTGTCCCTCCTCAATATTTAATTTACATACGTACCGAATTGTAGCCAAATCGGTCCAGTAGTTTTTCCGTAAAAGCATAACAAACAAACAGACAAATATCATTTTATCCCGGAAACTATCCCATTTTCCGGGATAAAAAGTATCCTATGTTCATTCTCGGTATCGAAAATATATATATACTGAGTTTCAGCCAAATCGGTCCAGTAGTTTTTACGTGAAAACGGAACAGACAGACAGACAGAGTTACTTTCGCATTTATAATATTAATAGGGATAGGGATTAATAGGGATTATAGAGGTTAGATTTGTAGTTTGTAACGAATAAACTCAAAAACTACTAAACCGATTTCAACAATTCTTTCACCATTAGAATGTTACATTATTCAAGATTAATATAGGCTATATTTATGACTACAAATAAATTAGGGATCTCTACTAAAACTTCAATAATGTAACCCAAGGTATGTTTGAGTGGGACATTTTTTTTTCGAAACCAAATAAAAGTAACTACAATCAAGAAACTACTCGTAGTACATCGTATAAATATGGCACTCTCCTTCTAGGGATAGTTTAGTATAGTAAACTAATGTCTGTAGATTGAGTGGACTACACTGTTTTTGTTAATTGTTTGATTTTCAACTTAATTACTATTTGCATGCCTGAAAAGGCAAAAACATGTGAAACATTACACAATATATTGTCATCGAATATTTATATAATACTAACCATGTTTTTAAGCAAATAAATGATTTGATTTGAGTTTATGGTTACCTGTTTCATCCCGGTGATCCTGGCAGGACATGAGCACAAAGTTAATTAATGTATTGTCATCGGAAGTTTAGAAAATCTGTTGCATACAGAAAAATATTTAAAAAGGGAATAGAGTCCCTTCTATACGAATACCGTGATCAAGCGGAGTCCTTTACATTACTTTGTAATAAAGATCTTCATTGAATTCTTAAGTTTATATTTAAAGATAGGTAAAACCATTTAAACGGTTGACGTTGACTAATTGTACAAACAATTTATATTCGGTCAAGTGTAAGTCAAATCACCGTTGTTAGGGCATTGACTTTGTAATACACTTGCTACAAAATTACGAATTCAATTATTTACAATTTTATTATTTGAAAATAAAACTTAATTTTGTAAGTCGAAAAATAATGAACAATTTTGTTATTCTTTGCAGGATGTTGCTCATTGATGAAATAACCGACTATGCTGTTACCAAGACTACCTACCTAGTTTAATGAATTGTATAGTACAGTTACCGGTATAGTAAATTTTGTAAGCGAATCTTCTGTAATTTATTGATCTGGGTATCTGGAATCGAGGACATTGTTGGCTTGATGTATATTACTTATAAAACTAGCCACCACCATAACGTCAGCGGAGTATCGTTACTTACACCCTAGCTTACCGGTATAGTAAATTTTGTAAGCGAATCTTCTGTAATTTATTGATCTGGGTATCTGGAATCGGGGACATTGTTGGCTTGATGTATATTACTCATAAAACCAGCCACCACCATAACGTCAGCGGAGTATCGTTACTTTCACCCTAGCTTACCGGTATAGTAAATTTTGTAAGCGAATCTTCTGTAATTTAGTGTTCTGGGTGTCTGGGATCGGGAATATTGTTGGCTTGATGTATATTACCCATAATACCAGCCACCACCATAACGTCAGCGGAGTATCGTTACTTTCACCCTATCCCAATCATTTGGGGGTCAGTACGATGTCTTTTCCTTTCACACTCTTCTATTCTAGCACATGTTCTCTATTAAACACCAATCATCATGTCATCTTTCACACAATCCATTCATCAAATTTTTGGTCTGCCTTTAGAGTTATATCCACCAAACTTCCAATGGCATACTTTTGTGGCATGAGTTTCATCTTTCCTCATTACACGACTATATTCTTTCAAATTTCTAATCACAGTTACAATTTCAAAATTTCCTTAAGTACTCGTTTTTCATCTTGTCCATTCTTGTAACACCACACGTTAATCTCAACAGTCTCATCATCCAGTTTTTGATTCATCATTAATGCCCCAAAATGCGGAGACATGTAACATGACAGATCGTATTACAGATTTACATAATTTTTAAGTTTGAGTAACGTTATTTTGTGACTATAATATTATTTTATCGTTATAATAATTAACTAACCATCAAAACCACATTCATATGGGTATTGAAATAATAATTCCTGCTAATGATCTCCGATAAACACTCAAACTTTACTATTTGTCACATTCTCAGAACTATTGTTTTTTACATTGCATATAAACACACGATTCTTGCTTAAAAGCAATAAATATTCTGTAACTATTGATCATTTTAACCAATATTATAAGTTTTTTTAAATAAAACTGCACTACAAAACAATATAGTTCAATTAAAATGACATAAAACAAGGAAATTGTAGGAGGGTATTTTTTTTACCCTCTATATGCAGACACACGCCAGTAGCTATATAAATATACAGGTGAGGTTTAAAAATTAACCAAAAATACTACTAAAATAATAGTTTATTTACATTTAATTATGAGAAAATTTGTATCCATATTTTTTAATCTGTTAATTTTTCTAAACGTAAAGCTACTTTTAAATGTACGTTTTTATTTAAAAATAGTATTACGTTTCGTGTAATTTGATTAAACAATATTTTTTACAAGAGCTCTTGCTGAACTTGCAATTTTTAATAAAACCTTACGCGGTACGAAACATCAATTAGGAAAATTAGGCGTCAGTGAGACCTCGCCCAAATTGCGTGCAGTATACGAAAATCGACAAACACGATTATATTGTTAAACGTTTATCCTATACAAATGTATATACGTTGCAAACAACACTCTTATCTGTGGACGAACCCATCCGACAAGAGAACAAAGCGTTACACTAATTGTCACACAGCAAAACTAATGTTCGTTCATCACAAAAACAAATTCAAACCTTAAATCACAGGTATAATCGATTTGATTAATAGAAAAAAAACAATAACTTACTATACAAAATCGAAAGTAACCACTCAAATTAGTTGATTTCAAAAATGTTGTATCTAATCTAAATGGTAATTGTCTTCTTCTAGCAGTCATCTCACTCCCTCGCCTAATAATAGATCGGGTTCTTCTTCCAACAGAAGGTTTTGGTTGTTACTATTTTCTTCATTGCCCGCCTCAGAGTTGTTGTCCTTATTTGAATCACTATCAATCCTATACAAAATATCATGACACAACGGGCACCTGTCTTGAACGTATAGCCATTTTCGTAAACACACCCCGTGGAAATAATGGTTGCAGCGTGTGATTTTCGCTGAATGCATCTCCTGGTAACATATTGCGCATACGTCATCTAGTCTATTCAATTGATCGGTAGAAGCCTCTCGAAGCGAGTTGATTTTATTGACAGCTGTCCTTCGCTTCATAAACACTGACCATCCAGCCCTAGCCTCACACCAGATATTGAAGTAAGCGTGTATGCACATCATAACAGCTCTGATAGCTCCTCCAGATTCAAATAGTAAAATCCAAGCTCCGTTAAAGAATAGGAAAATTCCAAAGCAGAATTCTATCGTGTTCCCAAAAGCGCGAATGTAGTATACGTAATCGTCTAACTGCTCCCAGAAACTGCTTCTGTATGCGTCAATGAGGAACAGCGAATAGATCATTAGGCTGACAATGACTTTGACGATCACCTCTACGCTGAAAGCGCTAACTGCTAATAACCAGGTTGAAATTGTATGCTGTGACCATAAGTATACGAGCAAGGAAATTGGAAAAATGATCAGAAACGCACACACTCCTAAAGCCCGTACATGTCTATGAGTTGACGGGTTATGTGACGCACTTAGCGACATCAGCATCGGATTTACAATATTATGTAGAAAATGGAGTAGAGCAGTAAATAGTAGGCAGAAGTTTCGGCACAGCCTTACAAATCTTTTTTCTGGGTTTAAAGAAGTCAAACCTGTTTGAAGTGCGAGAATATAGAAAAGTATTGCTGATACTGTTCCAATACTTTTGTCTTCTTCTTCATCGGTTAGAAGAATCCACTGGAAGAAGTTTCCAATGTAGTGGCAAAAAAATGAGATCACTGACGTCATACCGAGAACTGCTGTGATAGTCTCACATCCTGTTACTAACAATGACTTTGCCATAGAAGCAAGTGACTGTACGGCTAGTAAAGTGGAAACTCTTAAGCCTTCTTCGGCGTCATCATCATAATTATCCATTAAAAGTAATATGGCGTGTTCGGCAACTCGTAGTACCCAGAAGACCCTTAAAACGCAAGGGACATTGAGCCGCATCCATTCGGTTTCCACCAGGGCTGATAGTCCATAGTTACTGACGAAGAGTCTACCGTGTTGGTAGCCAGCGTAGATCACTTGTATCACGTTGTATGCAGATGACCAGAGAACATATTTGACTAAAAACAAAGGAAGCAGCGAGGCGAAAACTGGCGAATGGTGGAGTAAATTTGGTGGAACCGGTAACATTGCTAAAAAGGACGGTGCCATAAAACTGATCGGAAGTAACTTCTGAATGGTCGGATGTCGTGGTCCAAGATGTACATTCTTAAATATAACTGCGAGCATGAATTGAAGGGCAAAGTTTTGAATCACCAGTATACCTGGGCCGTCCAAATCAAGTAGATTCTTTATATTAAGATTAAGTATATCTTCTAGTATGCTCGTAGAATGATGCGGCGAGGTGACGACAAGTGTGAGCGCTTGTATTTGCTTGATAGCCGATACATTCGTCCAGTACGAGACGAAAACTATACCAACAGATGTGAGGTATAGATAGACAATGATGAGATGCTTCGTATATAGAACGAATATGCACAGCGCTGATTTACATCCTGGAACAAACAGAAAGGTTTTATTTATTAAAGATTCTTAGACTGCTGTAATATTTATGCTGGTTTCTTCTGATTCTTATAATCCATTGTTTTACCTTTTTGTATTTCTGTACAGGTTTGGGTTTGACGCTTACGAGCGGAGACCGGACAAAAGCTACTTTATGTATAAACCTTCCTTAAAAATTTAGCAACTATGTGATGGTGAAAAGTTTTCACTGAAAACCACTTATCATATCCGTTGCGTAGTTTAGGACTTAGCGAATATACAAATAGACAGACAGACGCCACAAGCTACTTTTTTCTATTATATGTATAGAAATAATCTTTTTATTTGAAATCGGAAGATAACACACATTGTATATCCTCAAATTAATTAAGTTGCGCTGGTGTTATGGGTAATATCACAACGGACTACTCTGAGACTGATCCTAAACACCAAGACCGTAGTAAATTGTTTCCGAAATTTACCAATGCCAGTAATCAAGCCTGTAACCTCTGCGTTGGAATGAGATAGGCTGGCAGAGTTTTAGCCCGCTCAACCAGAGAGGAGGGTTTAAATGTAATATAATGTTGCGTAGGTATGAAACTATGTAAACCAACGGAACACAAAAATTGTATGTAATTAATGCCAGTGCTTATAAGGTCAATTTGTTACACATGAAGCATTTGAACCGGTAATTTAAATAGTTTCTTTATACCTATGTTGAAAACAATTCACACAATTATTATCTTTTAATGATAATATGTAAAGTTATTAAGAATTGTCACAAAAACAAACAGACCCTTGTCCTTTTGTAGTGATACCAGATTTAAAAGAAACAAATGTATTTGAGAAAAATGTGGGCATTTCTTTCTAAATACAGCTTTGCACGAATTGTGTCTTTGTCCAATGTCAAATTTTCATGAATATTCAAGTTTTAGAATAAACTTTAAGTGAATACGTAGGTAAAAACCCATTGTGACTTACACAGCAACAGTGAATGTTATTTCTACTTATCTCGATCAGACGCCATGTATATAGAAGAAGAAGAAGTGGATATATATAAACTTTTTGGGAGAAGTTCGATATTCAAATCAAAGAGTATTAATCACATAATATAAATGCCAACTGTCACCGGTTTTTGTCAGTTTGTTCGCACGTAATAAATTGTTTTGTGCATCAAGTTATTAAAAACGCGAAATTATGAATAAAAGTGAGTTAGTGTAGCGAGTGAGATAAATTATCTCAGCTTGAAAAAAAATGTCTACGAAAGAAATTTTTTCGGACATTCAGCAGACATTAGGGGATGATGCTGTACCCTATTCTACTGTTGCATACTGGGTGTCTGATTTTAAAAGAGGTAGATCTTAGGGGTAGAACCTTCTTTACGGAAGAAAATGTCAAAAATATCTGGTTTCGGAAGACAGAAGAATAAATATAAAATATAGATATTATCTGAAATCCTAAAGACATCGTTTGTTGGCGTTCAATATATTAATTGGTCAAAAAAGCGTCGGCAAGATCACCACGCCACGAATCACCAAAAAATTGACGATACAGAAAGCGACATTTAGAAATTTAAAAGTGTAATTTCGTAATGTTCCAGCGTAATTCGGATAATTTTTTCCGTCAGCTTGTCACCGTGGATGAAACGTGGGGGGTCCCCCATTTCGATTCTGAGAGAATCTGAACTAATGGATCTGAATAGATCTGAACTAAGAGACAAAGTATGTCTTTGGACAATCCTCTCCATCAGTTAAGAAATTTAGAATTGCTCCTACCGCTGGCAAAGTTATGGCCTCAGTGTTTTGCGATAGTGCAGGAATCGTTTTTATTGATTACATGCCAAAAGGCCAGACGATTACTGGACCCTTTTATTCCAAATTAATTCCTAAAGTGCGTGAAGCGATTAAAGAAAAAAGTCGTGGAAAACTGTTGTTGGGTGGGTTGTTTCTTTACGATAACGCTCCCGCTGATCGATCAGAAATTGCGCTCAACGCAATCTGCTGTGGTGGTTACCCCATCTCCCTGACCACCCACCATATTCTCCGTACGTAGCCTCAAGTGATATTCATTTATTCCCAAGATTATATATAATATCCATTTTAACCTAAAAATAACATAAATTAATGTCAAATTCTTTTGACATTCCGTACAGAATTATCTTACCGCGCATATCAAAAAATTCTGGACGTAAGTCTATATTCATGTAAGTATCGTACATAATATGTCGCCTTGTGATAGGTGGATGTGTCATTGAGTTTAAAACTTATTTAGTAAGACAAACGGAAGATCCAATTCTACATTCTTACTAGGTATCGTTTTTATTATACACCCAGTTGTTCTTCGCGGATTGAAGTCATTTTCGTTTGCTTCAAAAACGTGATAAGTCCGACAAAACTTTATTTTATTTGATAATTAAAAAATCACCCTTTCCGATTTTATTTTCTAAAAAATGTGGTACGTCATTGTAAATTGACAGTAATAAAACTTATTCGTTCCGATAAAATTATTTTTGAAAGTTAAAAAAAGAAAAACTTCCTACTGACAGAGACTAACTGTCTTGGAGGTCTGACTTGGCCAATCTCAGCCGAAGAGTCTTTGTATCGTCAGCTTGTCTTAAATCCTTCCAACTGCTTCTAAATTTATACTAAATCAATCGACAGCCAGAGATAGACAGACAGACAGTCGATCAACCTAAGCATAGTGCTGCTCACACGCACTTATGGATTATATTTTTCATCATCTGGCAGGTGAAAAATGCCACCAAATTAATCTGGTTTTTGGGATAATATAATTTTATATAGAATATAATATAATCTCTATGTTACTATCCCAAAAGCTCAAGATGGCTCAAGAACATTTTCAGATTTTTTTTAAAACCATTTGGTAGAAGAGTGGTTATGATTTAAACTCGACTTATTAATCTGGATTTTTGAATTAATTAATTCCTTAAACATCTAACTTAAAGATAGAAAAACTTTAAAGTACAGTCAAGTTCATTAATATATAACCATTGAAAAGAATCAAAATAATGTAAGCATTAGAATGCTACAATAATATCCTTACAATCAAACAAATCAATAATTTGTGGTCAACTTTTAGATTCATTTATATGTGACAGACTCCGTTCAATAATATGTATGCATTACGATCATAATTATGTGTGCAGTGATAGATTCATAAATATTTTGAATACGGTTTACGTTTAAACTTGTCTAAATTGTCAAACAAACCTTATTTTTTGAAACCTTTCAAACTCTTTAGTCAAAGTTTGCGTTTAGTAACATTAGTTACGGGTCGAAAAGATACATTTAGTTTTTTTCAAAGATAAAGTGTTCATGCTTATGACATTTATCTAATATTTCTAAAAGATAAATTAAAATTTCATCTTCTTTATTTATTATTAAAAATGTATAGAATTGATGAACACACAAAACATAAAATAGTGTGTATGTGTGAGGAAGGTATTCCTAAATCGAATATTTCATCACAGAATTCCAGCTAAAAAACCTGTATTGACAGAAAGGCACAAATTATTGCGTTTAAATTTTGCCAACAGATATTTAAACTATGATTTTGAACACGTCGCCTTCATGGATGAAAAAGTATTCATTTCTGCAGCTGACGGACGAACGTCTTTGTATGTATTGAAGAAAATATACTTCCAAATAGACATAGTGGACGTATTACATTAGCGTTTTGGGGGTGGATTAATTCAGGGGGACCCATAGAACTTTGTGAAGTGCATGGTCGTATGAGAAGTAACGACTACGTAAAAATTTTAAAAGATATTTTTTTAACATCAGCCAAAATAGTTTATCCTGAAAACCACAGAATAACTTTCATACAGGATGGAAGTTCTATTCATAATTCGAGACTAGTTCAAAATTGGATTGCAACAAGAGACGATTTAGAATTAATTAAAATCCCACCACGAAGCCCAGACCTTAACCCTATAGAGAATCTATGCGGGTTAATGATCTAAAATTGGATTAATAGCGAAGCTCGTACACAAGAAAATTTAAAGGCTCATGTTCATTCCATCTGGGATAGTTTCAGATATCGGGATTACTGCTACGAAATGATTAAATCAATGAGGACTCGCTTACAAAATGTCATTGACGTAAATGGAGCGTACACAAGATTTTAAATTAATACTCGCTGGCTAAGCCATATTTTAAAGCGGACAAAAAAGCGCTTAGTGCAGCCACTTGTCTTTTTCATATTTATGTACCTAGACTATAAAGGTATCTAGCAGACATAAAATCGATGCCTTTGAATTGTAGTGCTGGAGTAGGATTGTCAGAATTCTGTGGACAGCTCACAGAACCAATGTTTCTATACTGGAAGAGCTTGAGATCCGAGATCACCAGATGTTACATATATAGCAGTGTGCCAACAACGTATACTACTGCAGTACTTTGACCACATACCGCGAAGGAACCCAAACAACATGCAGAGACTGGTGGTCACTGGGAAAGTTGAAAGCAAGAGACATTGTGGCAGATCTCCAAATAGGTGGCTTGACTAGATTGCTGACCAGATAAACATTTCAATAAATTTGCCAGACACTATGTACAGAACCGATCTCCGTGGAACAGAGTTAATGTTCTCACTACTATCAAAGTCATAATCCTCAGCAATGAAGGAACAACTTGAAAGAAGAAGCTATTTTTTTATATACATATATATAAAATGTATTTAAGTTCATTGAAATGTTTTTTATTTTGTTCATGTTCCATTAAATTTTTGGTTAATAATTTTAACAGAAGTTAGTTCTTTTTTAGTTTCGTAGTTAAGAAAATAAATAAGTTTTATAAAATCTTTTTTTTTTTAATTCGTATACTTTATTCTGCAAGTACCGTTAAGGAAGATATTAATCAGAATTCTAAAAACGCTAGCTTACGCGACGTTGCCCAATGGGCAGTTGCACGTATTGGCAACGATGCATTATTATTTGCATAGAAGATACTGCAAAATGAATTCTAGGAAAAAGACAATTTGAGTGAATTTCCCATATCTATAAGATATTTATGAATATTTGTCTAGTCAGATATTTTGGAATCTTATGCTATTGAGTTATATTTGATCATATGGCTGGTCACATATTATTATAAAGTGTCCAGACATATATTATTGAACCAATGACATGATCATGTATAAATGAACTACAGACTGTAAAGATATTTTTTAACATTCTACTGTATACAATATTTTGAATCCTTGTCAATGCATATATATTAATGAACTTGACTGTACCTCAAAAACATCTTTTTAATAAAAAAAATTAAGAGTTGATAAGGTGCCGCTGCCCTTTAGCCAGACCTCGATTTTCTTATTTAGGGGTCTATCAAGGACTGTTATAAAAATTCTCACACCTCAAGAACCTACCCTAAATTATTCATCAGCTCTCGGACCATAATATGCTGCCTTCACAAACACAAAAGCGGTACTTATCTCATAAAATAATAAAAACCATAACGTCCCACTACAGGGCTAAGACGTCCTTCTTTCTAGGGATAGCAATATACGCACCATGCTATTCCAGGGCGAATTGTACGGGTTTGAAACATCAATTATCTAGATGTGCAGGTTTCATCAGGATATTTTCAATCACCGTCAGCACCAGAATTCTACTTAATTAGAGAAAGTTTCCCGACTAACATTCGAACCTACGACTCTTTTTGAAATGCAAGTTAGTGACTCGAGAATACTACCCACCAAGCCACCGTTTCGGCCTTTCGGTTTTCATTAGGATAACAAGGAAACCAGTTTCACAGTTTCTAACAATAATAACAAAACACAAGTTGTATGTACCGCTCTTTAGGGTAGGAGGGCAGTATAATAATTTGTGATCACTATCACACTTTTTTTATTGGATGAGTTCAGCAGACAGGCAGACGGCCCACTTGATGGGAAACGGCTACCATCGCCTATGGACATTTGCATCACCAAAGGTGCTACAAATGCGCTGCTGCTCTCTTAAGAGAGACTGGAACCTGGTCACTAATGTTTCGGCTTGTGTTACGACACAAATCAAGGTTGTTATGGCGGTATACTCTAGACCAGGGGTGGTAGACACCTAGTCGGGATAAATACCCTACCACCTGACTGTGGGTTGTTTTGCCGCCTCTAACGACAGGCCGCGCGGCCACAGGAAATTGTATTCTTTCTCCGTTCCTGCACGGGTAAAATTATAGAATTTATTTAGATGGCGTGTTGTATACCGAAACAAAAGAATTCTTAATACCTACTCTTAATAACGGTAAACAGTCATTAGCCTTTGTAACTAGTTACTGAAGTCACTCTTACCTAATTTGTACGGGACGCCACTATAAGAACTTATACAAAAAAATATATTATTAGTGAAGTATAATATTATCTTATTTATTGTAAGGGCATTGAACTAACCGAAATACCAGCAAAAGATGCAAGCTTAAGTGGCAGTGGATCAGTAATAAATATCTCAAGGCCAGTCACTATGACTTGTGTGTTGATTTGACAGTGACTAGTCAAAAGTTTAACTTGAAATAAAGATATTACTAACTAACTAAAAACTATTACCCTAAAGAAGCAAAAAGTATAACTTGAAAGAAAACTATCGTATTATGACAAGGGAATGAGGCTATTGTACAAATTAGTGGTGAAAGCCTACTCTAATTATCATTTATAATCACAACAAAAATAATATTATAAAGAGAAATACTTTTTTTATTGCCTGAAGCAGACAAACAGGCGGACGGCCCACATGATGGAAGGTGGTTACCGTCGCCTATGAATGTTTGCAATACCAGGGGCGTTGCCAACGCATTGCCGGCCTCGAAGAAAATTTATAACGCCCTTCTTAAACGATCCCATGTCGTAGAGCAGAGAGAAAACCTCGGCGCGAAGTTCTCTCCAGACCATTGTTGTACGTTTATACCAAAACGTTCTAGAGAACAGTTGCGTAGTTGAGCGTGGAAGCTCCAGGAAATGGGGGTGAACATTCCGTCGATAGCGAGCGGTGCCGTTGTAAAAATGTGATGAAGCACCAGATCAAACAGTTTCTCGGAACACTCTGTTGTAAAGGCGGTAGAATACGCAGAGAGACACAGTCTCTCCGAAGGCTAAGCGATTCTAAGCCGCCTTTTAGTATCGGATCGTCGACTATATGAACCGCTCGACAGTGGATGGAGTTGAGAGGGTCAGTCTGGTAAGCGGGTGCTCAAGCCCATAATTGTGAGCAGTATTCCATATGCGGCCTAACTTTTTGTTGTGAGGTGAAATGCTGCTTAGACAGACTTACATATAAAACTAGTACCTACTTCAACTATATTACTTCACACAACAAATAGTCATGTCATACCTATTTATGAGCTCCCAGCAAATTGCAAAATTAGCAGTATTCCAAAAATACACCTGCCTAATCTCGGATTTTGTTTATATTATGCTAAATGGAAAAGGTGAAGAAAAGCTATTCATTATAAGACTCTAATTTTGAATATTTTAACGATTAGCACTTTTAGCACATTAGTCAATTTTGGACTGAGCAATTTTCACCAAGAAACATATATCAGAAATATTTCTTCGAATTTTGAGGGGCAGAAGATGGACATCACTCAACATAACCTTGGCGCGGTAATGTCTGTAATGATAATTTCCCTAAAGACATTTGATATTTGTCCCAAGAATATAGAGCTCCTTATTCAGTGCATTTATTCATCATGATTTTCACCAAAGCTCCCTGGCATTGGGGAAGATGATGAATAAACGAACACTACAAAGTTCATGTTAACATCAACATATCAAAAGAAAGGCATTATTATTATGAAGGTAAAATCAAATCAAGGATTTTAATTACAAAATCATTAATTATAATAATTTTAAGGCTACTAAAAATATTACAACATATCATCTGGCACCCAACTGGTATAAAATTATATATTATGAGAATTATAATAATATGTATATTATTAATTAAATAAATATGCAAAAATCAAGACTGCATTTATAGTTCTGCCCTTGTAAAATGACTTACCCATTGCGTTTATGGAAAGCATTGAATCAATAAATATTAAAAATAAACTTAAAATGCATTTTTAAAAATCAAATATAATGTAAAAATTGTTAAATATTATAGATGTAGATACCCATAGCAGTAATATAAACAAATAACAATAATATCATTCAACAAGTTGCAATCATTTTTGTTGTCTTGTTAACCAAATAAATAAATAAAAATGAATTGATCATTGTTAAAAACTTTATGATGGAAAGATATAACATGAGTCAATATTAAGTTAAGCATCAAACAATATAATTGTTTTACTAAGAATTCAGGGTTTATTAAAAGATATGTACTGCCTATTGTCATGTAAAGTAGCAACAATAGTCAAGTCATTTTTCTTTGTATAATATCTATGTGTCATGGCTGTCGAATTATTACAGAGTCTGCGGCTGAGACAAGTCTTTTATTCTAATAATAAACGCTTATCAGAAAACCCTCCAAAACTATACCAATCATATTGACACGTATCTATTATCTATGAAGGAACCAAGAAAGAATACAATTTCCTGCAGCCGGCGGCCTGTCGTAAGAAGCAACAAAACAACCCACAGCCCGGTGGTATGGTATTTGCCTGACTGGATGGCTAGCACCCCTGGTCTAGAGTATACCACCATAAGAAACTTGAGTTGTGTTCCGGACCTTTGGTGTTGCAAATGTCCATAGGTGATTGTAACCGCTTTCCTTCGAGTGGACAGTCTGCCTATGTGCTGAACTCATGAAAACAGTATACAATAAAAAATTTTGGATAAATTAAATTTTGTCTGATGATTAATGTAAAACATTTTCTACTGTAATATCTAATTTTAAATGGAGCATAACTTGTCTAAGACATTTAAACATGATTAAACAGTGTATTTCATTACAGAAATCCTGTATATATAAACTATGAAAATGATCATCTAAAAAAACAGTCTATAGTAGTGCCATGGTGAAATTGTTATCTTAAATGCCTATAGACATTGCAACACTGAAGGTGCCACAAATGCACTGCTGCTCTCTTAAGGGAGGTGGGAACCTGGTCACTAATGGCCAGAACATAACTCAAGGTTGTTATGGCGGCATACTCTAGACCAGGGTCTACAGACTCTAATGAATAAATGGTCTCAGACTCGAATAAATAAATATAATAAAAATAGTTTTTCGCATTCCTCTAGTATCTCAGAACCCCCAAAATGCTCTGCCTGCCGGTGACTATGGTTATTATGGTCAATGGGAAAATGGCACTAATGATGGCATTATTTTCAATCACACAGGTGGTAGGGTATTTGCTCAACTGGATAGCGATCACCCCTGGTCTAGAGTATGCTACCATAACAACCTTGTGTTGTGTTCGGCATAAGGGATCAGGTTCCAGTATCTGTTAAGAGAGCAGCAGCGCATTTGTAGCACCTTTGGTGTTGCAATGTCCATAGGCGTTGGTAACTGCCATTAAGTAGGCCACCTGCCTGTATGCTGAACTCCTGCCATAAAAAAACACAGCACTCACAACTACCCATATAAAGGGGTGGAAGTAGGTGTTGACCACAAAGCATCAATTCTCTCGAATGATTGACATTGAAAAATGAGCAATCTTCAAATCAACCAATGACATTTGTTTTTTTTTTTGTTAATGACATCAATGTTCCATAATCCATAACACTAGAGTTTATTACGGAACGGGATAAATCATGGTTGTGAAAGTGGTCATTGTGAGCCTCTTGTGGGTTGTAGCAAATGCATATAGGTTCTATTTTGACAAAAATCATAAAAAAACCCTAAAAATGGATGTTAAATATATTAACATCAAAATAATAAAGTAACACTCCACTTCAAGTGAATTGTGATTATCATGATTAGTAAGATTTTATGCATGTTAACCAAAAAAATGTACATTATATGCTTTTTATTACAATTTCAGGTCTTTAGTTTCAGAATTTAAAAGTACTACTACAATGTAGCATATAATTAGAATTTAATATTTTAGACACTAACAGTCGTATTCATAGAGACTTAAAATAAAATTGAACACTTCTTTAAGAAATAATAATATAATAATAAAGAAGTGTTTAAATATACTCTAACTCTCTATGAATAAGACAGTTAAAGTATGTTATATGCCACATACAATTAAGATAAACAAATTATTAATGAAATCAAGATAATGTCACAGTTAAAATTTCAAACATTAGGACACCTCTAAAAGCATTGTCTGTGAAAGATATTAAAGAATCTAATCTGTGTACGCCTAGTGACAGAGTCTATTTCGACACCACGGTTCCTAGATTGGGAAACCGAAAAGAAAGTTTCTTGGTACAATGTGGTAATATTTCATACTGATAATAAAAAGGTTACAAACCTAAACAACATACGACGAACTTTAGTAGAGTGAAGATAAATGCATTGTAGAAATTGGCATCGTAGTAATTAGCGTCAGCGTCCGAGAGATCAACGTGGTCGACCGTAAAGTTGCTTAGCACTGACACCTCTTCCCCGCTCGTCACCGGCAACCCCAGACTGATTTTCAGGAACTCATCCACCACAAAGAGTGGTGGCACCCTCAGCAGCACCTCTACAAGGGCCAAAGCCTTTGATCTCAAAGACATTATTCATTTATGCTGCCCGTCAAACACAATAACACACAATTTAGTCACTACTGCCAAAACCATTCATTCAATAATTAACACGATTCGGAGTTGTTATTTTTGCTTTTTATTCTTTATATTTTATTTAGTGTCACGTAATATAAAATACGAACAGATACGAAAATAATGACTGAAATTTTTGCGACAATAAAAAATTGACATTTCAAATTTCGATGTTGCCAAATTCAATAAAATGTCATCCTACCTGTGGTAGAATTGTAGTAGTATTATTATGAAAAAGGAATACTATTCTTCCGTGGTGTTATAATAGTCACAAAAAAGTGTACGTCTCGGGTACCCCGACAAGAGTGAAAATTTTCGTGAGAAAAAGGAAAGCCAGACGGGCGCCATAGCGCGTTACGTAACAAAGCGATTTATATACCCTCCCATTTATGAAGTTACATACATACATACATAACTTCAAGCCAGGTCCCTTGCGGGGTAGGCACGAACAACAAAGCGCCATACAGGCTTATTCTTACACACCTCACTTGCTTCTTTGACATTCATAGCTCTTGTCATGCACGCTCGTTTGTTCTTAAGGCTCCTGACATCAGCTTCTGCTAGTACACAATCAATTTGATCATGGAAGGTGTGTCGTGGCCTTCCGCGACTTCTGCATCCATCCACTTTTGCATTGTATATCTGTTTAGTTTATAAAGTTATCACTTCAAAAGCTTGATTCAACACTTAAGATGGCTACAACTTTAAATTAACTTAATCTAACGAGTTCTTTGTATATATTTTATATAAATATTTAGATGTTTATAAAATTGTTTTGTAAGATAATTTCTTTTAAGTAAAGCTTGTATTTTGTATAATATTTAATAACTAACTGTGCCCGCGACGTCGTCCACGTTGAATTTGTTTTCAAAACCCTCCGATTTTGAAACATTCTACATTGGTGCTCCACTGCTATTGGTCTTAGCGTGATGATTAGCTTATAGTCTTCATGTATGAATGGACTATCTAACACTGAACTTTTTTTTTAATCAGACCAGTAGCTCCTGAGATCAGCGCGTTCAATCTTAACATTGTGGTATTTTCGTTTTATTCTAATGACAACACTGTTTCCAGTTTTTATTCCGATAAATCGAGAATTCCCCTAATAGTGCGATCTGTTTGGAGTTCTATGCAAGGACATTTGAATCAATGTATTTGAATTTAGATTTTCTATTGTGTGTAAGAACTATTTAATTCAACTAATATATTAGCATCTTGGTTTGATTAACAATTCATTCATAAAATATGGAAAAATACAAATAAGATAATAATTGATCAGTGTTTGTCTGTGATAAAATATATAAAAAGTAGTTTAAATAAGCGTGTACGTATGAGAAGATTATTGAAAGTTGATGAAGCGAAAAGTGTTTGTCAAGATCGTAACAAGTGGAGATCCATCGTCTCTGCCTACCCCAATGGGAAACAGGCGTGACAATATGTATGTATGTATTGATCAGTGACGTCATGAACGATTGAAAATGGTGGCTAGTGATGCGCAGAAATCCTAGATTTAATTTTCAAATATCATTTTAAAACACTTAATAATAATAATATATTAATTATAAAACAACACAGTCAAACACAAATAAACTCACACAATAACATTATTATATATATTGTTAATTAATCCTTTGGTAGGAATAAAATTCAATTTTATAAAATCAGTAACATTACTAATAACATTATTAGTAATATTATTAGCACATAAGATCAGAAAATGTAGTAAGTTTTTAAAAGAATTCTACCATCTGCACTATTTCAGAGTTGGCAACACTGAACTAACAACAAATGAACAAACAGCGAAGTTGTGTCAGCTCAAAAAGCCAGCAAACTACATATTTTACATAATTTTATAATTATGTGTAACTTTCAACTTATGTTGAAAAAAATCAATGAAGGATATTGACTAATTATTATTTTAAAGCAATAAGAACGTATAATTATAATAGATTTTTATTGGTACAGATATAAGAAAATAATGACTGCAATTCTTGTGACCTTAAAAAAAATTGGCCTTCCAAACTTTGATGTTGCCAAACTCAATAAAATGGCGCTCCTATCTGTGGTCGAGTTTTTATTTTTATTTTATTTAAATTTATGGCTTGGCAGCTAGGCTTTTAAGCCAGATCTTAGTTTATATTATAGTTTCTTCATTTTCTTAATCCTATGTGTAGCACAGCTGAACTGTATCTAATCAGGTGGTGCCATTCAACGGAGTTCTTGTAACAACTCAAAATGCCACATTTGACCATACGGTTCATATTTCTCACAAAACACATTATTACTACTCAAAAACTATCAATATCCTGCAACTATTGTCCATTTTAGAGTAATTTTACAAATTTTTAGAAAATAAAACTGCATAGCACAACATCTCCTTTCAATTCCAGCCAAAAACTCCCTGTGGTCGAGTTGGTTGGGCTACGTATGTTCCACATGAGGCTCACAATGACCAAGTTCACGACCGTAATTTTGCCCGTTCCACCTGCTTGCGGGTGTTACAATTACAAATTCCAGTGGAACGGATTATGGAGCGCTGAAGTCAACGAAGAAACAACGATGTCATAACGACCAAGGCTGGTGTGCACCGACTTTTAACCGATGGTTAAAATAAAATAATCGCCAAAAATGTAATGAAAAATAGTGAGTATTTTTGGTTAACCGTCGGTTAAATTTCGGTGCACACCAGCCTTAATACACCAAATGTCATCGGTTGATATGAAAATCTCGCCTATTAAAGATTATGTTATTATGTTGGATACAAATGCAATATAATAATAGCCCATAAATGTCCCAGTGTTGGGCTCGGACCTCCCATAATAGAGAAATGGACAGTATACCCACCGCCCAGAAAAATAGTACTGTTCCTGGGGTATAGAAAAACGTAAATTGATTTACGAAACCTACTTTATTCCAATCTGATATTTTTCGAGGGTTTCTCTGGGCTTCCCTGGCAACTCGTCAGATCCTGACATAGTGACTATGGGATCAGTTGGGGTGTATCCATTAAAAAAAAACTATCCTTAGGTAACGGAGCAATTGCGTAACTAATATACAAAAAAAATAAAAAAAAACGGGTGAAATTTTTCCTTTTGGAAGTCGGTTAAAAAGGAGTCCACGACACATCATCCTAACGGTGCAAGGCCGGCAAGACCTAGTTTATTAAATAGCATTAGTATAGTACGGTCTTTCAACAAATATAACAAAAGCTCCGTATTTCACTTTCACCGCAGAACTTAATGGAAGCTACCGGGATATGCCGCCGAATCGATAGCGAGTCATGCGACTACTATGGCTTCGTTATACCTATTCTATTGAGTTATAAATATGAAATTTCGTGTCTGGTTATGAATACGGACATATTATGAATTACATTTATTTAGGTGTGATATCTATTATCATATAGTATTTTTTGATCATGTATAGTTTTCTCAGAAGTCTCAACTGTGGAAGAATTTTTTTTCTCCGTTAGTGACAACGGTCCATGGACTTTGTCAATGTGGTGATCCTTAGCTTTTTCTCCGTTTGAATAATGAAGGAAAACAGTCGGTAATAAATTAATAATAACATAGGAATGTTAGGAAATGATAAATTATACGAGTAAAAAATATTATTCTTTTTATTCACTCAAGAAGTTTCTTGTTGACCATCAAAAATCACAGGCGGGTCAAAGACACGACACCAGCATTATATAATTCTGGTGTTGTTTTAAGGCTGATTTTTATGTTATTTATTTACCTTGTTTACCATATAATACGTTGTGTTTAATATCGTTAAATTTATTATATGTATATGTGTTGTATATAAATTTTATGCTATAAATATTTGTAATTTTATTGAACTCAGTACTAATATTCTCTTTATTACAACAATTATATGATTATTTATTAATAATATAATGTGTAGTTTGCCGTGACGTCGCTCTAAGGTCAAGCGGAAGATCAGCGTTGGTCTGAAAGATCAACATTTTTGCTGAGCTTGATCCAATTTTTAGGACTTAATTTATGTATATCCTCAGTTACTTTGTGGTTGTATTGTCTTTTTTTTTTATTGTGCTTTATTTATTTATTTTAATGTTTCACTTGTATATGTCCTAAAAATAAACCTGTTTCTTTCTTTTCTTTCTTTCTTCTTCTTTCTATTGGAGGAGTTCAGCAGACAGGCTGACCCCCCACTTGTTGGAAAGCGGTTACCTCGCCTATGGACATTTGCAACTTGAAAGGTGCTACAAATACGCTGCTGGTCTTAAGAGAGACTACCTGGGCACTAATGCCGAAACACAACACAAAATTGTTATAGCGACTTACTTTAGACCAGGGGGGTAGCCATTCAGGCAGGCAAATGCCCTACCACCTGGCAAATATAATAGAAAACTAAACCCCATGCTTCGTTTTCATCGTATTCTTACGAGTATTCAAGAATAAATTAATGTAATTAAACAAATTTGTAGTAGAAATAATATGGTAAAAAACCTCTATAAGATTGCTCTGACGTCATTTTATTGTAAAATGACCAAAAAAGTTATAACGCCCAAAATAAAATTTATTCAAAATTTTTAATTTGTTTTTGTTTATAACTTTTTTACAAGCTTTTATTTAACTTGCAATGTATGCACCTATGTATGTTTGTTTGTATGTATGTAAGTTAGGGTGGAATCTTGCAAGTTAATTTTGACCAACTTCCCGGTTTCTGATTGAGCTGAAATTTTGCAAGCATATGTATACCTATCGCGTGACAATGCAATAATATGGTACCATGGAGCTGATCTGATAATGGAGTCGGAAGGTGGCCATAGGAATTCATGTACTAAACAAGATGAACCCGTCGTGTTTGGGCTCGTTTTACTTGTCTTGGCTAGCACTCTGCTGCTACATGATATCCAAGATCTCAAAAGCTTGTATTTAAAAACCTTTTTAAAAAAGCTTATTATTTTCCATTTTACGATAAAAATGAATAAGAATAATGTTGTAGACAGTTTAATTTGCTACAAATGTCTTATAAAATTTTCACCAGATGCACCTCGAAAACCCTTTGTGCCCCTTTTCCAAGATGCCGGTCGGGGGACAATGGTGATCCTACAAACTTGAACTTCTTTCACAATCCCCCCCCCTAGACATCAAAAAATAAACTTGCGTCCTCTGAAAAAGTCATAACATAAATTTTCAATTTGAATATTAATACTTATCATATTCGTAATATTAATTTGAAAAAGCGATTATTTTAGGCCCCCAATTCGCGCGGGAAATCCCGGAAGTTCCGCTTCCTTTCTCGCAAGGCCTCCTCTTTAGCGACCAATTATTTATTACCTTATACTAGAGTAGCGCTCCTAGCAGACATAGTCCTGCTAGGGCTGTAGCTAGGGTCGAATTTGAGGTAGGGCAGCATTGGTTACAGGTAGGGTGGAAGTAAAGAACCAATTGTATCGATTTTTGACTAAAACACTCTTTACCGTACGAAGTGTACGGCAAAGTAACGGTAAACCCACTCAAAAACAAAATCACCAAAATCGCTCCCGGTGATTAGGAGGATTGTAGAATCCGATCTCAGCGCCACCAACTGGTTCCAACGGGATAAAAAGTATCTTATGTCCAACTCCTGGTTCTAAGCTACCTCCCTAACAATTTTCAGCCAAACCGATACAGCCATTCTTGAGTCATAAATAGAGATAATAAAATCTAGGACCTGATCCCAGCGCCTACCGGTTCCAATTGTGGATTTAAACCATCCGGGGACCCAATCAAACACACAAAAAAAACACCAAAATCGGTCCAGGTGATTAGGAGGATTCTAGAACACGATCTCAGCGCCACCTACCGGTTCCAACGGGATAAAAAGTATCCTATCTTTTAAGTGTGATCAAACTGCACACGGTGTGCAAATTTGATTGAAATCGGTTCAGTAGTTTTGGAGTTTATTGGCAACATCATCGTGACACAAGATTTTTATATATATAAGAAGATAGTATAGATAGAGGAGATGTGGTTCCATCAGAAGCTATAATAATATATTATTTACAAAACCATGTCATCAGCATCAAACATATAATTTTCACACATAAACACGTACTTAAACTGTGTTTAGCACAATGGAAAATATTACTTATTAATAATTATCATAATATCCATTGCTCGTCTTTTTGCGTCAGTGTTACCAGTCGAAGATTCTCACATGAAAGTCTAGATTTTAAAAATTCTTTTTTTCTTCCGTTCCCCTCTTCGCAGTACTTTGAATAGTTATTTATTACATATTCTCTAATTAACAACATTTGAAAGCTATTTGTATTCCGTTTTAACTAAATGGAGTCACTCTTGTATTGCGGCGCATTACCACATTTTTGCCATTTTAAAAAAATGATAGAATTTTATACGATACATCCCGAGACCTGCGACTAAACAGGAAGGTAATATTCATATATTCATAGATAAATATATTTTAACAGTTTTTTTTGTCAACAACATGTAAGTAGTCTTTTGTTGTTGGAATACAAAAGATAAGTTAATTATCCATCTAATGGAAAGTTATTACCGTCACTTTTAGACCATTTCAACATCAGATTTGTTAGCACCGTGTTGCTGGCCTGTAATAGAATTTAATAATTTTATTAAGAAAGAAAGAAAAACTTTATTTGCAGAAATAGCGACGTAATTACATTCCTTATACATTTTTGTACACAGAGCATATTTTGAAAATTTATACGACGCATTTTTAGCAAACAAGGTTTGTACTCAGCCTATTGCTGTGCCGGAATTATATCCGACACAATGCTGATTTTCAGTGCAAATCTTCCTTTTGGCATAAGACGAAAAAATATTATTTATTATATTGTAAAGTGTTCGGACATTTTAGATAAACCATTGAAGATGATTATAGGCAATGAGGACCAGAGTTGCTTATCTACATCAAGAACAATACCAGCCAATTTCAATTAGAAAATAACAGCATTTGAAGAAGTATTTATTTTTGAAAAAAAATTATTGTACTGTGTGCAACAATATGTATCAAAATCCAACTCACTGTTCCTTCATATCAAGTGGCTCCTCATTGTTTGGTATGTTTGTTTCACTAGTTTCTTCTCTATCTGGGATTTATATAAAATATTTATGTTTATATAACTAAATTAGCCTACAATATGATTTTTTTTATTGTTCACCAACCTATGTTTATTGTACAACACCAAATAATTAATACTTTATAGTTTTATAGTGTACACCAACATAATAAAATTAAATTACAAACTTTATACTTTTAAATATAATCATGTTACAATAATAGGATGGACAATTATTGCTTGAAGCAATTTCTTCTATTAGCCTTTGGATGGAAAAGATCATACTCGAGAGAGTTGCGTAATAAACCTGCTTTAATGGATACATGGGAGCTGCATACGTCTTGCATCGCAGCTGACAACGTCCTACTGGCTAGCGCAATGCGGGAGCTCATATGTTAATCGGGTGTGATTTACATATATGTCCCCGTAATAATAAGTAATGAGGGGGGGGGGAAGGGAGGGGAGGAAAACTTACCCCTTCTGCAACTCCCATGTGGCGGAAATATATAGTTCCTGAGTGGAATAAGAAATAAATTGAAATTACCTAAATCTAACAACGATTAACAAAAACTAAAATATCCTATAAATAAACCTGTTATAATAAATAAAAATAATAAACCTGTTCCTGAGTTATTAATGTTTTTGTCAATCTCCGCTGCCGTGGCACACTTGCTTCGCTCGCTCGGCTCGTGCGCTTTGGTCTACACAAAACCTTTTTTTTTTTTTTTTTTTTTTTTAGCCAGGGGAAATCCGTTTGAGGACTAAGCCGCGACAGGCACAGAAGCCTGGGGGATGCTCGCGACCCGGTGAGACAGTGTGGGATTCGCCAGATCGGGGGTGGCACTAGCGTGCCCGGTCAGAACCGGAGCCACGCTATTGCCACTCCCCAGTTAGGGATACCCACTAAAACCCCTGGGTGTTCCGTCCTGCGCCTTATGCCAGGGCTACGGGTGTAGGCTATCCCGTCTCCGCGTGCCCTGGCAGGCGTGGGCCCCGCTCACTGGGCCTCTTCCAATGCCGGGGGAGCTACTCCCCCGGCCCTACTCGGTCTATTCCAGGCGTGGGGCGGTCTGTAACGCGCCCCACGGGAAGAGAGATGAGCGCGCGCGGAACACTCGCGCTCTCATCTCGACGGCATGTGCGGGTGAGTGAGAACCTCTATACCCCTAGAGGCCCCACCCGCGCCGCCCGCTTACGGTGGCCGAAGATCTAGGTTAGACCTCCGGCGTCGGCGCGTCCTCCTTTGTCGGGAGCGGAATAAAGACGTGCGCTCACGCTCCCGTTCCGCCTCCTCCTTCGCAAACATGACGTGCTCGCAGAAGGAGGAGACGGCGTCCCATCCGGTGCGGCTCCCGACCATGGCGCGAACCACGGCCGGGAGCGAAAGGTCGAATCCGGTAAAGGCGACGAGCTCTCGGCGCTGCTCCGTCCATGCAGGACATTCCTGTAGGGTATGCAGCGCCGTATCATCGTGTCTACACAAAACCTAACCTAACCGACTGTTTAAAACTCCACATATTTAAATTTTCAGATACATACAGTCTCCTATTTAAATAAATCCCGTCTTCTTCAAAATGTACACTTTCCGGTGTACAAAAAAACGTCTCGGCGACAAAATTACCAGATCATTGTCGTTAATTTTAAACTTCGATAATTAATTGAATATGTATTTTTTCCATTCAAGCCCAATTTCAATTGTTACAAATAAGTCTTAAATATATTCCTAAACACATTATTTAACCTCTACCTCTCGCTGCTACCGATATTTAACTCGTTACCTTGCAACACCGACGGCGGAGCGTGCCAAAGCGCGCCAATCCGCAAGCCACGCGACCGGCACGCGCCATATCCCGCCATTATAATTAAGCGCAAATCAATTGTAAGTATCTCTTAAAAGATAAATGAATCCGTAAAATATTAAATTACAATCATTTCTATCTTTTATTTACGTTTGCGATTGGGTCGTATCACTTTACTCTGGTCGATTAGTGGATTGTTATTGTTGCTTGGGAAGTAATGGGAATCATGTTGTTTTTGCAAATTGACCGGTTCACCGCTCTGCAAGGATTTGTTTGATAAAAGGGTTGTTTTATTGATAATTGTTTATGTGATTATTATTTAGACATTTCGTCCACTTTTCAGTAGTCGTGATCACGGAAGACAAAGATGTCAATTGTCAACGAGTAATGTTAAAGTTATTACTTAACCTACCTACAACTGGTTCGGTTTAAGTTTGATTTTTGTTTCTGGTTATTATTTACTCTATGGGAATTGAAATTAACAATTTTGAGTTAACTAATAATTAAATAATAGTTGAATGATAACTTTAAACATTGCTCATTGACGCTTAACATCTATGTACATCCCTAATCACGTCTACAGAAAAGAGAGAGGGAGAAGAAATAAAAATAAAATAAATTAAATGGCGCCCTTAAAACCGTCATACCATAAGCCGTGGTAGCGTAAAGGCTAGCGCACGCGTCCAAAACTCAATGAGTGCGGTTTCGATCCTGATCGAAACGCATACACCACTTCAGTCAGTTTTCTGATGTAATGTGCATATTGTTACAATTACCACGTGCTAATAACGGTGAAGGAAAACCTCATGATGCAACCTGCACATCGAAATAACCGATGTGTCAAACCTGCCAAGCCGCCTTGGAGAAGCCTGGCGGGTATACTGTCCGTTACCCTATAATAGCCCGAGCCCAGCAGTGGGGGACATTTGTGGACTGTTACTATTATTGTTATATTATATGCTTTCAGGTCCAACTTGGCACGTATATAAATTAGTACAATGTTTTGTAGCCAAAACTGCCAAGGGGCGTTAAATATAGATTTTTATAAGGTGCAAACCACACACAAGAAAAACAAAAAAACAGCTCAATTGATCAAAATAAAAATGATTGCACCATTTTTTTTATTTCACCCTATTAAATCCCTGTTCATCTCATAAACAAATTTACATTACCTGTACAATACAAACTTTAATGTTCCACGTCAACAAATTTAAGTTTGCTGTTACGAGTGGCGTTACGATCTTCATCAAATACAAAATCTGATTCATCAATGCAGGGGTGAGATTTGGTTTCATATGAATCCGTCGGCATAATTATCTTTGTCCCACTTGTTTCTTTTTTAGCCGTAGGGTAAATACAGGTGGTTTGACCCTTTATTGACATTGGTGTTTGGCAAATTGATTTGTTTGGGGTAATAAAGTTGTTGATGGATATAATTGAAGATGCTATCTCTACTTTTGTTGATAACTTTGTTGATAATGTCGTGGGAAATGAACGTTACTTACTGGTTGTCTTTTTGTGCTAGCTAAAGATCTACACTAATAAACATGACATTGACATGATAGATACACTCTACATTAGTATAAGTTTAGTATTAAAATAAGACTAAATTAATATAATAAGTTATTGGTAGGGTACACCACAACACAAAAACCAATAAATTAATGTCACACACAAGAACCAAAATAACCAATAAGCGTGTATTTACTCTAAAAATTAAATCTAAAAATCGCAGAGTACTTTATATATACGCTAAAAATTAGGTTTTAAAAAAGGGTACGGAAGTCGAGTCCGTAGAGTTGTTAAAAAAAACATGACTTTGAGTTGCTTTGGCTCGAAACCTATTTTTAGGATTCCGTAGACAACATTTAAAAATGCCATTAGTGCGCGTGCACAGGATATCGCTACCGCACCTTTTATAATAAATAGTGTATTATCTTTGACCGCACCGCTACTGCCCTTCGCTGTCAAGCGAGCGTTCAGCGTTGAGGCGGCGTTGTGGGAGGGAAGGGCAGACAAATAATAATAATAAAAACAATCTTTATTTTCTCCCAATAATATAGGTAAGTCTTAGTTAACAGTATGAAATGTTATAAATAAGTCTTTCACGAAATACAAATTTAGCAGAGGGAGAAAGGAGTGCAAACTGAGAAACCTCCTCAAATGGAAACTCCTGGCTTCCGCGTCTCGCAGAATACATGGTTTTCTTAAAAGACCGAACTAATGAAAACTGTAAACTTAAAAATATATAGCGTGCGTTTTTCTACTTTGAAATTGGCAAAATCAATGTTAAAGGCGTTGCAGCCATAGTTTAAAAAAAGATAGTAAGGCAAAGGAGACTGATACGCTTTCGTACATTATTGGGCCCAGATTGTAAAAAGGTGAGAGTGATTTAGTTATTTTGAATTAATAATCGCGTGGTATAAGTGTTTTGAAGTGATAACTTCTTATGGTAGGGTAAACCGACTCGTAATGTAACGCGTTACGGCGCCAGTCTGTCTGGCTACCCTTTCCCTCACGCATACGGCAGCGATAGGCAGGCTCCTCGTCCCTCACTCTAACCGCACTAGCCGTATTTCGTACAGATGCTTACTATATATTTATAAACTATTTATATTATATTTTCTTAAGTTTTCGCGACTTGTACACATAATAAAACTACGTTTTAACGGTTTTAAGCGCGGTAATTTATTTTATTTTGATTTATCCGACGTTTCGGCCGCTTTTAAGTGGCCGTGGTCACGGAAGACAAAGATGACATGAAACACACAAGGTCTACGAAGTCTGCGATCAGTGAACACACGCTGGATAAACTCAACCATTACATCAGATTCGATAACCCACAAATCCTCGCGAAAGAGAATCGTTTCATACCAAGAATGATGCGTGAGTCTATTGAAATCAAAAAACACCCAAATTTCAATAGAGAAGATGGTTGGCAGGTACGACCTGTTTGGGATCCGATCATCAAAACTATTAAGACCCAAACCCAGCAAAAACCAACTGCAGACCTCAGACTCCAGACTCCAGACCTCAAGACACTGTGAGCTCTTTCTGCGTGCAACGAAACACAAACCAACCAGACTGATAATTTCTTTTATTTTTTCCTTCCACCCATTTTAATATTATATAAACAATTTTAGAACTAGGCATGTTTGCTGAAGAGTTTCTTGCGCCGCTTCTTCTCTTCAGCCACAACATGTTGTGAAGCGGTGGTAAAATTAGATTAGGCTCCCATAGAGTAAATAATATCCATAAAAAAATTAAAACTAAATAATTTAAATGAACACGTTGGCGGTAAGCTGAATAAAAACTTTGACAATACACGTTAGACAAATGTCATCTTTGTCTTCCATGACCACGGCCACTGAAAAGCGGCCGAAACGTCGGATAAACCAAAATAAAATAAATTACCGCGCTTAAAACCGTTAAAACGTAGTTTTATTAACTATATATATTTATAAATTATTATAATATATAATTATGTATTTATACATATAAATTTACTATATATATTTATGTATGTAAGTAGACATAACGTTAAGTAATAACTTAGCTTTTTTCAAGCTAAACAATTTCAATAATAAATAGTTCAACTTAGATTAGTTTAAGTTATCACTTCTGTCGGGCGTCCCGAGTTTTTTTTTATGAAAGTATTTAAAATAAACCGATTCTGGTATGTAATCGATGCCTTATTTGATTTGTGACCTTATTTTTAAGATTTTTCGTCTTTTAGATAGAATTTAGATCTGATATTTCCCATTTTGTAATAAATATAACCGCTTTTCAATTAAGCCACATTTCAACTCATAGCATTTATTTGTTCTAAAAATCCCAATCTCCTTTATGGTTCGTAAGATATAGGCACGGGCTAAATAGGTGGCAGGGCATTTGTCCGACTGGATGGCTACCACCCATGGTCTAGGCTCTAGAGTATGCCGCCATAACAACTTTGAGCTGTGTGCCAGCATCAGTGGCCAGGTTCCAGTTTCTCCTTCAAGGCTAGCAGCACATTGGCGGCACTTTGGGTATTGCTAATGTCCATAGGCGACGGTAATCACTTTCCATCACAATTGGGCCGTAAGCCTGTCTGCTGGGCTGCGGAAATAAAAAATAAAAAAGGTAGAAATGTATGTATTTAAAAATTTTATTAGCCTAATCCACTACCGTTATGCATTTAGGGTTGCCAGCACAACGCGATTATGTTACCGGACGGAACGACGCGACATCCGATACCTCCATTTCCGGACGATCGGCTTTCCGACAGGTGAACGATCGATGGAGCCCACAACACGGACAGACCAGCAGGCTCTAATTTTTGGAATCAATTGAAAGGTAAATAATTTGGTAAGTTTGGGTTATTACGTTAGAGAGTTCACATACTTCTTAAGGACGGGGCTTCATCTGCGATAATGTTACAGATATAGGCCGTTTCATGCTGGTGTTTCATCTGAGTTAGTGTTGAATATTTTCGCTGTGACCGAATGCGTGTTATTTAAAGCGTAAAAAAATAATAAGAACAAATACGTTATCTGTCAAAATTTAATGTAATTAACAATGTCACATCTCCAATTGCGCATTACACCCATCGCCAGATTACCTTTAACTTTAACTCAGATGAAGCCGCACCATACCGAATATATTGGTTAACGCCGTTTTTTATAAATTTATAATTGTACTTAATATTTGATTTAATATTTATCTTTAAAAGCTCTAAGCTTATACGTACGACATACATCCTTTAGATGTTGAGATATATATTGTTCGCACCTTATTGTACTAAGTGTTAAAATCATATCCTTACGGTGAAGGAAAACATTAGTTGGCAAAGAGGTAAGTCATGTTTGAAATCAGCCACAAAATTTGTAGGTATATTGTTCGTTCCTCCAAAATAAAGGGTCCAAGCCCAGCAGTGGGATCCCTCCGATACGATATTTACGAGTTTGTAATTTTATTTTATTTTATTTATTAAAGACAATAAACAGATATACACTAAAGTTGCATAATTTAAAAAAAATAAAAAGGTATATAGTACAAAGTATCAGTGTTTATCCTACTACATTATCCACGAATATAAAGTTGGTAGTGTACAATAATTATTTAGTTGAATACGAACATATACAACACAAACGCACTCTCTCTCTCTCTCTCTCTCTCTCTCTCTCTCTCTCTCTCTCTCACACACACACACACACACACACACACACACACACACACACACACACACACACACACACACACACACACACACACACACACACACACACACACACACACACACACACACACACACACTCTTTCTCTATCTCACACACGCACATATGCACGCGCCCATAGAACCAAAGAAACAAATCAACACGCTTATATACATATTTTACATACCATATGGGTAATCAAAAGGTTGCATTGCTATCCAGTGTGCCAATGTAGCCAGGCTTCTGAGCATGCTTCCCCGCACTGGTGATCTGGTGCATAGTCCGTTATTAAATGATAGACAGATTTCTAATGATTATAACAATTTATTTTCTACTACAGATTGGCAATAACCCATTATTCGACGAGAGGCTTCAGACCCTAGATCATCGACGCAAAGTCGCTTGATTATCGGTATTGTATAGGATACACTTCGGCTACGGAATTGCACGAACTAATTCCTCCCTCATATTTTTACCACCAGACAAGCAGACGTGCCAGATCACGCCACCGATATTTGGTGGAAATACCAGCAAAGGGGACGAAACGCTATGCTTCCACTTTTACCATACACACCGCTGAAGAGTGGAACTCTTTACCGTCGTCTGTTCTTCCTGAATCATACATCCAGGCGTGTTCAAGTCTCGCGTGAACAGGTATCTTCTATGTAAGCGTGCTCCACCTTAGGCCGCATTTTTGTTTCTGACAATGTCGGTCAAACGCGAATCTATTCAATAGATAGACAATAAAAAAAAATTAGATAGCATAAATTCAACATCTTCGTGTGGGGTAGACCACCGACTGGCATATCGCAGGCATCGCTGCCCAATGAGCCGAGAGACTCGCAACGCAGCCTATATTCACACGGTGTTGCTTGCACCAAAAAAAACCTGTACTTTTCACACGAAATTATCAGTTTTGCTGGACACTAGAATGTCGCCAAAAGCCGTTTTTATTTGGCTTCTTTACCAGACTGGCTCCTGTCGCTTGAGTGGCGATATTATTTTTTCTAAAATAATAAAAATGCTTGCAGTTCGTCAGTAAAAAAAACGTCAAAAGAGCGGTAAGACCTGTGACGACATCTGGTTAGGTATTTCTACGAGCACGCTGGTAATACCTTTGGTGTTGCAAATGTCTATTGAGCGAAACACGAAATGCTCATAGAAATAAGGTTCTTGGTAAGCTTTCGGTGCCATGTGTACCGATCTTACCGATTCGCACTGCTGCTGCACCAACACATCAGAAAGGAGGAAAGACGAGAAGAGAGGAAAGTATACCTAATGAAGGAGAAAGATAGATAGATAACACTTTATTGTACACCATTACAGATAACACAGATGAACTTATAGCTTAAAAATATTCTAAATGTGCACAATGGGCGGTCTTATCGCTAAGAAGCGATCTCTTCCAGACAACCCGTAGAAACTATAGCTACTTATATAAGTAGTGCCCACGACTTATTCAACGTGGATTTTTTTCGCGGAACCCTAAAACAGTAGCATAAATGCCATCAAATTCGGTCCATCTGTTTCAGAGATTAGCCGGAACATCCAGAGACAGATAAAAATTGCATTTTCAGAAACTCCTGGTCCGAATTATCCCTCCTTATTTTTTTCGCATTTGTACTTTAACATTACAAACAGAGTTCCAGTTTATCTATCGGCATAGAACATTTAAATTGATCAGTACTGTCTTATGGTATGGTATCTATCACGTCTAAATGTAAGAAAATTTGCAGCGTCAGCGTTGTGTCGGATATAATTTCGGTAGAACAATGAGTTGCAAACCTTGTTCGCTGAAAATGCGGCGTACAAATTCATAAAACCTGATATATATATATATATATATATATATATATATATATATATATATATTACATCATATAATAATAATAATAAAAAATATTTATATATAAAAAAAATCTTCTGGGAAATAAATAAATGCATTATAATAATCGGCAGACAACACACACATTGTATATTGAGCCCCATATTGAGCAAATACCGGATTACTCTGGGTCTGGTCCCACACACCCAGACCATACATAGTAACAGAAAATTCCTTTTAGAAATTCACTATGCCAGTAATCGAATCCGGAACCTCTGCGTTGTAGTAAGGTAGGCCGGCAAATTCTTAACCCGCTCGACCACAGTTCGTCAAAATATGTAAGCGTTGCTATTTTTTCAAAAAAAGAAAATACTTTATTTTCTTTCTAGTTCTCTGCTACAGCTATGTCGCTAGATTAGTTAAGAATTTTCCGGATAAGATCGCCCATTATACTTATGAAGAAAGTATTGTAATTCTGCGTCTAACCATCCAATAACTGTTGAGTATTTTTTTGAAAACGGGCTATTTTAAATTAAAAACTTTCTTGGGTTCCGTAGCCAAATAACGAATACAGATGTCGATTATTATTATTATTTATTATCAGATTCACAGACCCCTTGTCGTGCGTGGGCTGCCAAGCACTTTCTTTTTTATTGCATGATAGTTTCGTAGGTACATAGAATAAAACACATCATTGTTGATTACATACATCGTACATTTATTCCATGTATAAACAATTTACACAAGTCAAATTAAACAGTAAAAGTAAGAACAACGGGTGGCCTTTTCGCTTCAGAGCTATCTTTTCCAGACAACCCGGACAATGGATTTTATGAATGAGAGATTTCCATGTGTATGACGGTTAGCTGCAAAATAAATCCACATTCAAATAGGATATATAAATAATACACAATATAAATATATACCTAAAATGAGTAAAAAACAGTTAATAAACAACATGAATATTATACTAGCCAAGGCTACACTGTTAATTTGACTTATACAGTAAACGAAAGAATATATATTGTTACGTACGAGCGGGGGTACGCTCTTATGGATTGGAAGAAAACGCCAGTTTTTAACTAAGAGCTTTTATTGACTTACAAAGCCGCGAGCAGTACCTCCCTGTAGGGTTGCTGTCCTTAAACACACGACCAACGATGCACAGACCCGACGAGTAAGTTAACACACCCTCAATACCATCGCCGATATTGCATAAACCTCCTCCGATATTATCGCGTATAGCTCGCCTCTGGTTCCTCTCTCGAACTACGCTACACACCTACTTCACGTATCCGTTCACCAAACTTGTCAATAAATTCACCACTTAATTCTCTCGGTCTTCTATTAACCTTCTCTTCCAACTCTTTAGTATCGCACTTATCGCTTCACCGTCTTGGACTAAACTCAACTTTGAACTGCCCGGTAGGCGCGTCTTACGCTGTTTATATATCCGGAAGAATTTTCTAGAACCTAGAACTAGAAAGATCTATCTCTGTCTTTTCTTTCCCGAATCTTCTGTTCGGGAACTTTCGTTTATACATCTATCCCTTTCTTACATCTATCTATCTCTTTCTTTCTTTTGTCGTCTATCTCTTTCTAATATCTATCTTTCTCTTTCTTTCGTTTATCGTCTATCCTTTTCTAAATATATCCGTCCTTGTCTTATCGTTCTACATTGTTCTAGATTTTTCCAAAAGTTCTAAAACTAACTAGATGGTTCCACCATCATTCGCCACAATATTATGCGTATGTGTGTCAAATACATGAATAATGTGTGGAAAGCTTTTTATTGATTTTGGCATTTTAAAAAATGTTAGCATTCGTACCTTCTGCTCTATATAAACTATAAGTAGGCGAAATTTTATACTCCTCCGTACAAAGTATTTGCTTCACGTATTAATATAACAATACATCATTAATAATATATGTGTATAAAAACATTCTTTTTTTTACTTTATAGTCAACTTTATTGTCCTGAAGTTGAACTTTCCCAAGCATTTACAAGCTGTTGGCAAAGCAAATGCACTTGTCCCGGTGTCCTTCCCGGCATCTCGCGTGATTGCCTCTCTGCCTGGGTGGGCTGAACGGCAATCAAATTAACAGCGTTATAAGAGACAGAATGCGTTTTTAGATCGATTTCTCAATCATTTTTACAGTATTTATACACACTTTATTGCGGTGAAAAAAATATATGTCAATCTTGATCATATTTCTGACGTAAACTTTGTACTCGGAACGCATTTGCGATAAATTTTCTCGATAGAAAATAATTGCAAAGTAACCTCTAAACGAGTTATTCAATCTTCGTTTTTGTTATTACTGTTAATCTTACATCGATAAAATAAATAACAGTAACATATCATATTATAACAAATACAATTATAGAGTTTTATTCGGTTACTTAACTTAATTTGGAAGTAATTAATTATTTTATTAAAAATGACTGCAAAAATCCCGCCTGCCGGTCCCAATGTATGGAATTTGTTAGATCGCTTTAGAGCGTCGGCTAATATGGACGCGCTGCTCTTCTCCACGACCGCCATTAAAAAATAATTTTAAATAAACGAAGGAGCAATAATAACAAGAATTTTGAAACGGTCGCGCTATACTTATTTGGCTTATACGGTAGAGGTCTGGTCTAAATCACTAGCTGTGTGGGTTCGAACCCTACTAGTTTCACTTGATCCAGAAGATTTTTTTTATAAGAAAGTTGATAAAATGCTCTTTTTCTCTTCTTAAATAATTTTATAAAATGCCATAAAAATACTTTTCAAAATTTTTGTATTTCATTTCATTTGGACTTTTATGCTATTGACAATAAAATTTTTACCTTATCGGTAACATTAAAATTCTAAAGCGCCATCTATGTTTATCAATAGAAATGACGTAGACACATGGATAGTTAGAAATATGAAGTTTCGTTGTTCAAGTTGAGTGCTCGCTCCATTTTCCTTTTCTAACAATTTTTTTTATTTAGCCCTATTATGTTTTTAACACGCTTTTATTAGCTTCACCTGTATGTATGTATTTATGTTTGTAACCTTCCCTTTTGAGCTCGATTTTGTCCTACTTTTAATGATCAGATTTAATTCAAAGTTTGAACACCTGTCAAAGGTCGATGACAATGCAATAATATGGTACCATGGAGCTGATCTGATGATGGAGTCGGAAGGTGGCCATAAGAACTCCTGTACTAAACAAGATAGACCTGTCGTGTTTGGGCTCGTATGTTTATATCACGAGACAATGCAATAATATGGTACCATGGAGCTGATCTGATGATGGAGTCGGAAGGTGGCCATAGGAACTCCTGTACTAAACAAGATAGACCCGTCGTTTTTGGGCTCGTATGTTTATATCGCGTGACAATGCAATAATATGGTACCATGGAGCTGATCTGATGATGGAGTCGGAAGGTGGCTATAGGAACTCCTTTACTAAACAAGATAAACGCGTCGTGTTTGGGCTTGTTTTACTTGTCTTAGTTAGCACTCTGCTGCTACATGATATGCAGAATCTCAAAAGCTTATATTTAAAAATTTAATTTAAAAAAACATTAACATTTAAAAAATAACAACTAAAAATGAAAAATAAATAATAGTTTAAAAAAAGGCGCTCTTTAAGATTTTAAAGAAGAAAAAGCGCATTGAATACACCCCACGCTTTTTTTAAGACCCCATTCATCAGAAACCAAATTTATTAAATTTTATTTTCTGTTTTTAGTTGGATTTTTTATGAAAGCGTGTTTTTTTTTAAACTATTATATATATCTATTATTATTTATTTTATAGTTATATTGTTAATAAAAGTGAAGTGCCCGTTTGAAATCTCAAAATAAAATCTAATAAAATCGGACCAGGAGTTTCCGAAAATGCTATTTATAGAATTTTTGTCTGTCTGTCTGTGTGTCTGGATGTTCCGGCTAATCTCTGACACATGGATCGATTTTGACGTAATTTTCATTGGCAGATAGCTGATGTTATAAGAAGTAACTTAGGCTACGTTTTTAGGGTTCCACGAAAAAAATCCACAAGTATATTTGTCTCACTGTTTGTTATCCTTTTATGGAAAGACTATTGAGCCGATTTGGCTGAAACTGAGTACATATGTTATGTTAATACCGAGGGTGGCCAAGAACTACTTTTTATCCCGAAAAATGAGATTTCCGAGATGAAAATATATTTAGCCGAACGGGTCTAAATGATCAAACGGCTGAATGGCCCAAATGGTCGAATTGACCGAAATTACTGAAATGGCTGGAATGGCCCAAATGACCGCAATCGCTAAAATGGCCGAAATAGCTGAAATGGCCGAAATGGATGAAGTGGCCCAAATGACCGAAATGGCCCAAATGGCCGAAATGACTAAAATGACTCAAATGGCCGAAACAGCTGAATTGACTGAAAAGGCCGAAATGTGTGAAATGGCTGAAATGGCCCAAATGACCGCAATGTCTGAAATGGCCCAAATAACCGCAATGGCTGAAATGGCCCAAATTACCGAAATGGCTGAAATGGGCGAAATGACTGAAATGGCCCAAATGGCCGAAATAGCTGAATTGACTGTAAAGGCCGAAATGTGTGAAATGGCTGAAATGGCCCAAATGACCGATATGGCAGAAATGGGCGAAATGTCCGAAATGTCCGAAATTACCTAAATGGCCGAAATGGCCCAAATGGCCGAAATGACCAAAATGGCCTAAATGACCGAAATGGCTGAAATGGCCCAAATTGGCGAAATGACTGAAATGGCTGAAATGGCCCAAATGGTTGAAATGACTGAAATGGCCCAAATGACCGAAATGGCCGAAATGACTAAAATGACTCAAATGGCCGAAACAGCTGAATTGACTGAAAAGGCCGAAATGTGTGAAATGGCTGAAATGGCCCAAATGACCGAAATGTCTGGAATGGCCCAAATAACCGCAATGGCTGAAATGGCCCAAATTACCGAAATGGCCGTAATGTGTGAAATGGCCCAAATGACCGAAATGACCAAAATGGCCTAAATGACCGAAATAGCTGAAATGGCCCAAATGGCCGAAATGGCTGAATTGACTGAAGTGGCTGAAATGGCCCTAATGTTTGAAATTACTGAAACTGCCGAAATGGCCGAAAAAGCCAAACTGACTGAAATGACCCAAATGGCTGAAATGGCCCAAATGACCGAAATGACCAAAATGACCCAAATGACCAAAATGGCCCAAATGACCGAAATGGCTGAAATGGCCCAAATTGGCGAAATGACTGAAATGGCTGAAATGGCCCAAATGGTTGAAATGACTGAAATGGCCCAAATGACCGAAATGACCCAAATGACCGAAATGGCCCAAATGGCCGAAATAGCCAAACTGACTGAAATGACCCAAATGGCTGGAATGGCCCAAATGACCGAAATTACCAAAATGACCCAAATGACCGAAAAGGCCCAAATGGCTGAAATCGCCGAAATGGCCCAAATGGCTGAAATGGTTGAAATGACTGAAATGGCCGTAATGACCGAAATGGCCTAGATGGCCAAAATTACTAAAATGGCCCAAATGGCTGAAATGACCGAAGTGGCTGAAATAGCCAAAATGGCCGAAATGACCAAAATGGCCAAAATAGCCGAAATGGCCGAAATGGCCAAAATGGCCTAAAAGGCCCAAATGGCCGAAATGACCGAAATGGCCTAAATTCCCAAAATGACCCAAATGGCTGAACTGACCGAAATGGCTCAAATGGCTGAAATGACCGAAATGGCTGAAATGCCCGAAATGACCGAAATGGCCTAAATGACTGAAATGGCTCAAATGGCTGAAATGACCGAAATGGCTGAAATAGCCAAAATGGCCGAAAAGGCCCAAATTGCTGAATTGACCGAAATGGCCGAAATAACCGTAACGGTCTAAATAGCCAAAATGACAGAAATGGCCCAAATCGCTCAAATGACCGAAATGACTGAAACGGCCCTAATGACCGAAATAGCTGAAATTGCCCAAATCGCCAATATAGCTGAATTGACTGAAATGGCTAAAATGGCCGAAATGGTTCAAATGGCCCCAATGACCGAAATGGCCAAAATGACTGAAATGGCTGAAATGACCGAAATGGCTGAAATGGCCCAAATGGTCGAAATGACGAATATGGCCGAAATGGCCGAAATTGCCCAAATGGCCGAAATGGCTGAAATGGCTGAAATGGCCCAAATGGTTGAAACGACTGAAATGGCTGAAATGGCCGAAATGGCCTAAATTACTGAAATGGCCCAAATGGCTGAAATGACCGAAATGGCCCAAATGCCCTAAATGAACGAAAAGGCTTAAATGGATGAAATGACCGAAATGGCTAAAATGGCTGAAATGACTGAAATGGCTGATATGGCTAATATGGCCCAAATGGTCGAAATGGCTGAAATGGCCCAAATGGCTGAAATGACTGCAATGGCCCAAATGACCGAAATGGCTGAAATGGCCCAAATGGCTGAAATGGCTGGAATGAATGAAATGGCTGTAATAGCTCAAATCGCCGAAATGACCGAAATGGCTGAAATGGCTGAATTGACTGAAATGGTAAATCATAAAAACCTGTTCTCCTTTCTGAGATAACCTTTATATAAATCTATCCCACTATCCGGGTTGAAAAGTATCCCTTGTCCACTGTCATTATTAAAATTACATATATACCGAATTTTAGCCAAATCAGTGTATTAGTTTTTCTGTAAAAGCATAACAAATAGAGAGACAAATACATTTTTATCCGGGAAACTATCCCATTTTTCGAGATAAAAATCATCATAATATATATTCATCCTCGGCATCAAAAATATATAGTTTATTATTATTATTATAAAGTTTTTTTTTTATAAAAAAAATTTATTATTATTATTATCTGTATATCTTTCAAGACCACGGGCCATAAAAATGGCCCGGACTTTTGGAGGGCTTGCGTGGGGCCACGGGGAGGCCGACACGTAAAGGCCTCTTGACAAATTTAATCTAAATGTGGCGTGACACTGACCGGCGATTATCCCTCTCTACACCATACAATAATGCACCCATGGACAAGCCCCGGCCAGTGTAGGACTATTGTGGGAAATGAGAAGAGAAAGTACCGGGCTATTGGGTAGTGTTAGTGGTACTAGGGCTCTGGGAATATGGGCATAATCCCCATCCGGTAGTTTTTCCATAAATGCATAACCAATAAAAAGACAAATATATTTTTATTCCGGAAACTATTCCATTTTTCAGGATAAAAAGCATCCTATGTTCAGTTTCGGCACCGAATCAAATCAAATCAAATTTATTTGTTTAAAACATGGTCAAACAGTTGGTATATATGTCACAATGTACACATGTTTTGCTCCCATAGGAGCATACAAATGTTTCTAATAAATTTAATTAAATTATATAATATTAAATGGATCATAATTATGAAATAAAATACTGATAAATGTCAAACAATAATACTAATAATAATAATAGTAGTAATAATAATAATAACATTCATAAGTCAAGGGAATTATTTATGTACAATTGAGGAATTCGTCCACCGAGTAAAACATTCTATTTAAAAGCCATTCCTTTAGTTGATTTTTAAATTTATTAATCCTGAACTCTTTTATGTGCATTGGAATTTTATTATAGACTTTAATGCACATGTTATAGCAGTTTCTGGTAAAGAGGGTTGTTTTTGGTGCCACATTTAAAACCAGTCGTTCACTATTTCTAGTATTGTTTGGATAGAGGTCTTTAGCCGTCGTAAAAATTGTTAAATTGTTTCTGACAAATAAACATATTTCATAAATATACAAACATGGCAGTGGTAAAATTTGTAGATTTTTAAAATGAGGCTTACAAGAATCATAAAATCGGATACCTACAATAGCTCGGATGCATTTTTTTTGAGCTACAAATGCTCTATTTATGTCTGTAAAATATATATATGTATATATATAATGAATTTCAGCCAAATCGGTATAGTAGTTTTTCCATGAAAACGGAACAAACAGAGAGACAGTTACTTTCGCATTTTAAATATTAATAGGGATAATAGGGAAGGAATAATATGAAAAAATTTTAATAATGAAATTATTTAACAAAATTTACCTATCTAAAAAGTTGCTGGAAAAATAAAAATACGTACAGCTTGATGAGGATTCGAACCCTGCACTTCCTAGTTACTATTGAGCATGGTAAGCCGTTGGGCTAAAGACGCTTAGGAAGGTGTGACAAAATATCAATACCCATTACGCATACAAACAGTCTATCTCACTTTAGGACAGTTTGTCTCGCTCTCGTGAGCCTTAAAATGAAATAAATTGAATTAAGTCAATCAAGCGGTGCGCGTCGGTATGATCAATTGCAATATTTCGCCACGCTCGAAGTTTTATTTGGCGCTGTTCCATCGAAGTAAATGTTAGCCGTGCGGGGTTGATTTCATGAAATGCCGATTTGAATTAGGCGTACATAGCCTCTTAATCGGTACTGATACGCATATCATGTTCGCACTCAGCCGAATGCCGATATTGAAATATCAGACCAGTGATTTTCGGTGAATACGTGTAAAAGGTTCAGAAATGAGAAGCATCATTACAGTATTTTTATATATCACTATATTGTACTATTCACTTTGTTAAATTATTCACGTATATATTAATAATAACACACTGGAAATTAATCTCACAAAGACTATGACAATGACAAATACTAGTAAAATACCAATAAGTATAAATGGAAATCCGTTAGAATATACTGACAAATAAGTACATCTACTTGGGGGAAGACAATTAGTTTTGACAGAAAAAACAACGACATAAAAATAGAAAGAAGAGTACAACAAACATGGAATAAATACTGGAGTCTAAAATAAATTTTTAAAAGTAACTTGCCCATAAATATGATAACAAAAATTATGAACTCAAACCTCATACCGGGATTGACATATGGATGCCAGACATGGAAATTTACGGCCAAGGTGAAACATAAAATAGCCACCTGCCAAAGAGGTCTCGAACGAAGCATGCTCAAGGTAAAGAAAATGGACAAAATCAGACACACAAAAATAAGAGCCATAACAAAAACAACTAACGCCTTGAGCTATGCACAGAAGTTAAAATGGAAATGGGCAGGTCACATAGTAAGACTTACAGACCAGAGATGGACCGTAAAAACAACTCTGTGGACAGGACCACAACGCAAGAGAGGCAGAAGGAGACCATTGATGCGTTGGGATGAGGACATAAGGAAAATAGCCGGCCCCAACTGGCATCAAACAGCCCAAGATAGAGATAGATGGAAGTCTTTGGAGGACGCCTATACCCAATCTGGGATTCTTACTTAATTTTATCAACTAACAACAATAATACTAACAATTAATTTAATATTACTAACCAACTAACATACTAAGAATATGTATACAGTAAAAAGTAAGAATAAAAGGTTTTTTATTTTTATTTATTTACCCATAAATGTCCCACTACTGAGCGACGACTTCTCATTATTGAGGAACGGACAGTATACCCGCCACGCTTGTCCAAGGTGACTTGGCAGGTTTGACGATGTTTTCTTTCACTGTAGTTAGCACATGGTAATTGTTACAATATGCACATTATTACCATACTACTTATAATCTCTGAAGACTATATAAGTAGAAGTAGAATATAAGTAGAGTATATAAGTAGAATACTTAGCCTAGGGCATCGGAGTCCACGGGTAAAGTTCTTAGAAGGATGGCTAGAATAATAAAACAGGAATACAAACATATACATTTCTTGTTTAATATGCATCAATTTCCTTAAAACTGTTCTTATTATTAAACAACATTAAACATTTTTGAAAATAAAAATCACACAACAATAGATCATATTAGAACCTACGTAAAATTAGCTGTAAATCGATTATTACTTGCATTGATATAAGTATGTCCAACAAATCAGCTGTATGTCAGTACACTTACAACGTAACTAGCTCTCCCGCAGACGTTTTCCTGCCCTGAATAAATAAAATGTAGAACCCTATTGCAGCGCGACCTACTGGGTCCAAATGTGAATCTAAACCATTCTCGAATCCACCTGAACACACACAATTTTTTTATCGAAATCGGTCCAGCCGTTTAAGAGGTTCAGTCACATACACACGCACAGAAGATTTTTATGTGAAAATATGTACTGGTAGTGATCACTCCACTTTTTCTATAAGTTTCCGAATTTTTTTTTTTTTAAATTTAAGTATTAAATTAATAATTACAATAAAACATTTAAAATTTTCAGCAAGTAAAAATCTAGTTTTAAGCTTCAATCTGATAAGCGCAGATTTCCTTCTGTATCAAAAATATGTACTTTTAGACAATAAAGCGTCACAAAGCAATGTAGAATGCACTTCGTCAAATCTACAGAAAAGTCAAAAATAAAACAAATATTAAATTTACAATCATTTCACTCATAAAAGTATCAAATGACTGGTACATTTACTTATCTAAACATAATCAAACCGCGCTAAACGCATCTCACCACAGAAACAAAAGCTACTGGCCGCCAGTCGCCATGTTAACCCGATACGCGTTGACAGCAGTTTTCCCGCGCTCAATATGTCATGTTTTTTTTTCAGAGGGGTTGGTTACAAACAGCCAATTAAAGGCCCTACTATCCGCCCCTGGCGAGTGCATTAAACACACTTGATATACAGTTTAGTCACTGTCAACAGCCTGTGGGATCATCCCGGGTGCTAAATTATTTCTTTTTAATTTGTTTTTTTTTATTCGGCGACAATGGCGCATGCTTCGTTCTTTCCGTTTAATTTAATTAGTGAGTGCTGTGTACTTTTGTGATGTGTTTTATTGTTGTTAATTTTTTGTGTTTTAGTGCAGTTTTTCTGGATTGCATTTTGGATCTTTCGGAGGTCAGTAAGAGAAGTTAATTGTAGGTAAAGTCGCTTGCGCTACGTTCTCAATTATTTCAATAATTTATTAATGTCAAACAGAGGGCGCCTCAATTTCTATTCTACAGTACAAGACGAAAATGCATTCGTACTAATGCTTAAAATTTATTCACAATAATGAACAGTAGTATTTTTTATAAAAGTATGGGAATTAATGGAAATTAAAATGAGCCATGGCAATTTAGTAATAACACAAACTAGAGTTCAGTATTGGTACGCTTATAGACTGATATTACTATGAAATTATATAATAAATACAACTGAATGCTACAAGAAAACTAAATTAGAAATAAGCATATAATACAATGCATACAAAATAAAATAAAACTAATACATACAAATTAAAATACCTAGAATATAAATTGAAATCGATATGTTAAATATGTATAGTACGATACACATAATGAAATTTTCCTAATCTTTCTATTATCTTCTTCATTATCTCTCTATTTTGGGGTTTTATAATGTTTATAATGTTAGTAGAATATGCCGGCAACTTCGTCAACGCTTAACTTGAAATTCCCGCAAGATTCCCGGGACACAAAGTATAGCAGCATTTAAAAAAAATCTAAGCTATCGTTTAAGTGAAAACTGTGTCGGAATAAGTTATTTTTTATGCACTCAAATTACTACAAACCGTTCCCGGGAAAACTCCCGCAGGATTCCCGAGAAAAAAAAACACACACATTTTGATGTAGTAAAACATCGCATTAGAATTAGTTTTTTAAATCTGGCCATTTCTAATCATTTCCTGAAAAGTTCGCAAGGGATACCCAGGATAAAAAGCAACCCAGATTTTAAGTCTAAGAAATAGCTGTCGATCAGCGAAAACCGCATCGAAAACAGCCCAGTAGTTTTTACGTGAAACAACAAACGGACCAAAAACATCTAAAAAGAAATGCACCGTATTCTTCATCATTTATGAAGTCTATTCCAGTTATTTTTTTAAATAGCTTAAATGTACAGACACGGCATGTTTAGAATTTTATATATTTAAAATAATGAAAATAATTTCGTACAAAGAGAAACAGTTCAAGTTTCTCTTTCGTTGAAAGAGAAACAACCAGAACGAATGCAAGGATAATGGTCGATGATGTTATACTGGAACAAGTGAATGAGTTTGTATATCTCGGATGTGCTTTTAGCAGGGATGGAAGGTACACCGCTGATATAGAAAGAAGAGTGAATTTGGGGAATAGTGTGAACGGAGCGTTAGGTAAACTTCTAGGCGCTAAGAACCTCAGCCTGAAGGCCCAGCTTGGCAAACACAACGCGGTGCTGGTACCTACGCTCACGTATGGAAGTGAGAGTTGGGTATGGAACAGAGAGCATGAAAGTAAAGTAAACGCGGTCGAGATGCGAGCACTGCGCAAAATCTGCGGAGTGACACTCGCGGACCGCGTTCGTAATACCGAAGTAAGAAAGAGAGTTGGTCTGAAAGAGAGTTTCGGGGTGAAGGTAAGGAAAGGAATGCTCCGGTGGTTCGGGCATGTTGAACGAATGTATGATGAAAGAATGACTAAACAGATATACAATGCAAAAGTGGATGGATGCAGAAGTCGCGGAAGGCCACGACACATCTTTCATGATCAAATTGATCGTGTACTAGCTGAAGGTTATGTCAGGAGCCTTAAGAACAGACGAGCGTGCATGACAAGAACTATGAATGTCAAAGAAGCAAGTGAGGTGTGTAAGAATAAGCTTAAATGGCGCTCTGTTGTTCGTGCCTACCCCGCAAGGGACCTGGCGTGAAGTTATGTATGTATGTATGTAATTTCGTACATATATTTTTTTACTTTCACCTTTTTTCAATCATTTGGAGTCATTGGAGTAAAACAAACAGACTGACGGCGTAATTGATGTAAAGTGATTACCGGCGCTAATGCACATTTGCAACACCTAAGGTGGTACCAATGTTCTGCTCTGGCTTTGAAGAGGGGGACAGGATCCTGGCTACTGATGCGGTAACACAACTGAAGATTGTTATGGCGACATAGACAACACTTTGTTCACCAAAACAAAACTTACAAAAAAATGCACAATAAGACAATAGTTACATGGTAAAACAAAAGGCGGCCTTATCGCTAAAAGCGATATCTTCCAGGCAACCTGACTTACCTAAATGAAATTCTTAAATTATCTATAATTATTATTATAATGCAATAAGGGAAAAAAATGACATACATGGACAGCAGAATGATTACTAAGTAAATTTTTAAATATGGCAAAAGATTTAGCCTTTCTGACGTCAGTGGGTAAAGAGCTCCAAAGTAAGACAGCCTGCATGACGAAGGAGTTGGAATAAAGTGACATATTCTAGACATGAAACTCAGTTCAGTTCAAGATCTTGGTGTTGCGAAGATAGTGTCCAAAATTCGTATTCTACTAAATGTACAATATCTTCTCGATGTCATTGCGGTGTCAAAGTATATAAAATTGGTATTACTATCAGCAGAAATGCGTTCGCCGGAGATAAATATTGAAAAGCTACCAATATTTTAAACGTTTATTTCATGGCATTTTGATTAATAACGTCGGATAGACCAAAGTCGAATAAATTACCGCTTAAAACCGTTAGAACGTAGTTTTATTACAAATCGGTACAGCTGTTCTTGAGTTCTAAATAGTGTAACTAAAACCACTTTCTTTTAGGTAGTATATATATATATATATATATATATATATATATATATATATATATATATATATATAGATTTCGTATAATCTGAATGTTATAAAATTTTAAGTATGCTTTGTCTGTACATTGAAATTATTAAAGATAACAACTGGAATATACTATGCAAACGACGGAGAAAACGATGCAATTGTTTTAGATTTCTTATCTGCTTTTCTGTTCGGCATTCACGTAAAAACTACTGGGCTGATTTCTATGCGGTTTTCGTTGGTCGATAGCAAACTGTTAGACTTAGAATCTGCGCTACTTTTTATCCCGAGAATTCAGCGAAAATTGTAACGGGAGCGGTTTAAAATTGTTCGGGTGCGTAAAACTTTCTTTAATCCGACAACGTTTTCACTAACACGATATGTTACATTCTTTTGTAATTGCTACGCTACTTTGTGTCCTGGGAATCCCGCGGGAATTTTCCCGGGTATGGTTCAAATTAGTTAGATTGCATGAATATTAGATGATTTCAATACGATTTCACTAAAAGGATAGCTTAAGTCCTATTTTAAGTGATGTAATGCTATATATATTTTGAGAATCCCGCAGGAATTTTCCCGGGGTGATATTCATTATATTACTTCACATCAGGTTGGCCTCGACTAACCCCTGTGCTAGGCAGTTGTCTAGATTATAATTACGGACTTTGTTTAAGTTTAAGTTTTTATGAAAGTGTAAGTAAAGTAACTTACAAAAAACTTTAATATGTTATTTTGAGATACGACATTATTAATGACGTTAATAATTGAAAGCTAACTCACGTTTTAATACTAATGTAGCCAATTAGATCCGTTATTTTTTAATGTTATAAATAAGACGCATTTAAACGCATACGCATTAGCGGTATACGCATCTGTAGTTTACGCATTCTATCCGTGCAGAAACGGAGAAACAATACAATTTTCTGCGACCTGTCGTAAGAGGCAAACAACCAAGATCCAGGTGCTGGGTTATTGCCCGTGTGGATGTCCACCACCCCTGGTGCAGAATATGCCGCCATAACACCCTTGAGTTGTATCCCGGCATTAGTAGCCAGGTTCCAGCATTCCCTTTAGAGAGCGGCAGTACATAGGGAGCACCTTTGATGTTACAAATGTCCATAGGCGATGGTAACCGCTTCTACCAGCCGTCTGGCTGTCTGCTGAACTCATGCAATAAAAAAACGCAAGCAAAACCGCGTGTAGTTACTCTAGTACCTAATAAACATTAAGGGCCTTACTTATAATCGTTTCGTGAATTTAAAGAAACTGCTCAGCAAGTGATTAATGAAAATCTCACCCATAAACTCCTCTTAAGTCAAATATTTTGGGTCCAACCTACGTTAATCATTTAAATTTCGTTTATCTGTGCTCCTTATAGGTAAACAACAGGTAATACACGTTTATAAGTGAAAAAAAGAGATATTCATTGATTAGGGGCTGATTCTGATTCTTTTACTTAAGAAATGCTTAATAGTTTCTTAACGAAATTATTATAAGTAAGTACATGTTGGGAAAATAATACCAGCGGTCCCGGCAGACATTATCTTGCCCTGAAAAAATAAAAATCTAGAACCCTATTCCAGAATCACCAGCCGGGTCTAATTGTGAATCTAAAACATCCCTCTGTTCTTATACATCTTCTTATATATAATTATTGTTACATGCCGACAAAGGTGAATGCACACCTACCTGAAATAAAGCGCAGTTTATGTCAGTGAGTGCTTGTCTGCCGATTATAAAAAAATAATTCGACAACGCATTTCCATGCAACGTGGAAATGCGGCCGACAGTGACCTGAATTCTATTTTATTTGTAAACCAGCTTCTGCCCGCCACTTTGTCATGTGGCAAATTTTTACTATCCCACGGGAACTCTTTCATTCTTAGGGATCAAAGGTATCCTATATGTTGACCAGGGATAGCTACCACCTTCAAAAATTCATTTAAATCGGTCCAGTCGTTTCCGAGATTAGCCCGTACAAACAGAGAAACAAGAAATTAAATTACTTAGTTCTATTTCACTTCTTACATCCCCCTGAATCTGTCTTTATCATTTTTTTTTCATTGTACAGAAATTCGACCTCTACAGTTATATTATATGTATAACTATATATATGTCCTACGTATCTGTAGAGTAGTTTTGTTTATCGGCTTATTATATAGGTACTATTTTATTTATTTTAGATATTAGTAGTAATGTAAATAAACACTTATCAATTTGAAACAAATAAGTTCGATCGTATATTCAAGTGGATGCTATTATCCATGAGCTTTCTGTAACCAAATAATAAAATTCAAACAGCTTTTGCACCGCTACGAAACCAATCGTAGTGCATAAACAGACAAGCACTTGTTTGGTTTTTTAGACACTACAGATATTTACTATATCTATTAGTATATATATTAGTATACGCTTCTATACACAATTCTACAAAGTGAACCTGAGACGTGTGCATGTTGTTATTTTCAGAGATGCCAACACGCGACTACAAACGTAGAAAATAATACAGCATCCAAAATGGGATGCTAGGGACCGCCCCTGCGCCGTGAGATGCGCCGAGCTCGGAGGCGGGGCCATGGAGTGCTACATGCCAAACAACCCCCAGTTCGGGCTGGCCGACTGCTGCCAGGGCTGCCAGGAGCTCTGCTGCGACCCGCTGCAGCCGTGCAACTGCCTAGAGAACCAGCTGAGGGAGTTCCCGGAGGAGTGTTGTCAGGTAAGTCGAGTTTACGTTTTTACATTTAAGGACAACAATTTGAAGCAATTAAAAGTACGTTTTAACGGTTTTACGCGAGGCATTAATTTCGATCACATAAGACAAAGACGTTTAGTGTCAATGAGTAATCAAAAGTAATTGATTAAAATTAAAAGTCATAATGAGACTTTGGGGCCGTGATTCTTATCAACTTTATCGAGACCTTTCAAGGCGATTGAAAGAAGTCTCGCGTAACCAAAGGGCTGGCCTATATTTAGGCCACGGATAAGCGTTGCCATACAACGTGGGAATGCGGCCAGCATTTTGGGAACGCTCCCCACCGACAGCGATCTGGACTACATCTACTTGTAAATATGTTTATTTAATTTAACTAAGTTTTTTTTTGTAGTCTTATTTATTTATAATTTAGTTTATTGTTCTGTTGGTTTAAAGTTATTTAAATAAATAAAAACATATTGTGTTAAAATTAAATGAACGTATTAAAGTTATAAAAAAACATAAAAAATATGTGTTAAGCACGTTAAACTAATATTAGACGTTTCATTTCGGTCTTTCAATCCGGTTGAATCGACCAAAGTTCTATATAAGTATAAATTTGAATCATCCAATGTCGTTGAACCCTAAATCGTCTGTACCTTTCAACCAAATTAATTTAATTTGTTTGATCAGTGAATATTGGTTTCTACAAAATCGGATAAGGCGACTTTAATAATTACTATAAACTATTCGGAAATGCAATAAATTGGGTACCTACTAAGTCTGGTGTGCACCGAAATTTAACCGATGGTTAAATAAAAAAAAACACTGCTTTTCCATACATTTTTGGCGATTATTTTATTTTAACCATCGGTTAAAAGTCGGTGCACTCCAGCTTAAGTGCTGGTCAGTGAGCACACAGCGAAGGGTTCCTCAGTGACAGTCTCCATTCTTAGTTAGTTGTCTAACTTGATTTTTGTTCAACATTTTCACGTATCTACGTTCTATAAGTTATAAAAATAATTTTCTATCCGTGGAGGAACGGATAAAGAATATAAATACCTGCGGTCGGATAGCCTGTTGTAAGAGGTGACAAAACGATTTACAGCCAGGTGGTAGGGCATTTGGCCGTGTGAATAGCCACCGTCTTTAAGACTCAATTCTGGTATTACTATCTCCTCAAAATCACCGGACACTATCGTCTCTATCGTAGTTTTGCCTGATTTTGGTATTCTGTTAATTCCAATTACTCTATCTTAATTTTTTATTTTATTTACAATGTAACATAAAAAATAAAAAGGTTACAATAAGAATCATGTTGATGCCAACGACATTGTCCACATAAAAACATTTATAAGATATCAATTAACATACAAGAGTGACACAAATATTAACAATAAGTAAAAAGTAGGATACAAATTTTTTGTTTAAAAACAGAAAATCAACTGCCGATCAGGATTTGTATAAAAGTGTGTTAATAGCATTTTTACAAAACCAATTTCTGCATCGAAATAAATTGTATCGATATGGAGCCATAACATTATTAAAATTTGACAAGAGAAGATATGATGCGCTCCGTCGGAATGTTGCAAGCTGATTCCAGGTAACGTACCTAATGTAGCTGTCGATCTTGGCATTACACAGAGCGTCATAAGCCGCCTCTCGACACGCAACCGTATCACGGGCAGCTTGGCCGAGCGACATGGAGGACGATCTCGCATCATCACTCGCGACATGACCAGTAGAAACAAAATAATGCTGGACGCAATCGTACTATGACCGCCCTGATGTTGGCAACGCGGCTCCAAAGCTCTTCAGGCTTGCTGATAAGTAACCAAACCATCCGAAATCGTATACGTGAAGTGGGTCTGCGTTCTCGAAGGCCGCAGAGTGCCACCTATAGCACCCCGCAATTGTAGAGTCCTTTTACAATGGGCTCGCGAACACAGAAATTGGGAGAAAGAAGACCGGCGTTGTGGCGATCTCGTTTCGATATAAGACGAACTCGAGCTTGGTGGACTTTCGAACATCAAGAACCTTTGAAATTTGGCAGGAAGTTCATTTATATGGACGGGGAACAAAAATGGTTTGGGCCGGTATTTGGATCAGTGGATGAACCGACCTCATTTGGATCAGGGGTAACCTCAATGTTCAGATGTATGTAGAGAGATCATAAGAAGCCGGTTAGGTGATCCGTCTCGACTAATGCTTGACAATGCACGTCTACACACGGCTAGAGTCGTATCACGCACTCTTGCAGTTGCTCGCATCAACGTTCTGCCTGCTCAATCGCCAGACCTCAACCCAATTGAGCACGCATATGCTTCAAAGACGAGCTCTGTCGAGTATAGATGCCGTTCATAGCCCACAACACTTTTTTTATTGCATAACTTCAGCAGACAGGCAGACGGCCCACTCGATGGAAAGCGGTTACCATCGCCTATGGACGTTTGCAACACCAAAGGTGCTACAAATGCGCTGCTGCTCCCTTAAGGGAGACTGGAACCTGGTCACTAATGCCGGAACACAACTCAAGATTATTATTACGGCATACTACGGCCATTCAGTCCGGCAAACACCCTACCACTTGGCTGTGGGTTGTTTTGTCGCCTCTTACGACAGGTCGCCCGGCCGCAGGAAATTGTATTCTTTCTCCGTTCCTGTTAGAAAGAACGTGGACAGCCATTCCTCAGTGATTTTGATGAACTGATTTTAAGCATGCCAAATCGCTGCGATTGTGTAATTCGTGCAAATGGTGGAAACACAGATGATTAATTTTTTTATCTTTACAATAAATTTTTTTTTAAAAACCCTTATATTTGCCTTATTTGTCATTTAATTGACGACATTACTTTGGGTTAATTTACGACAATTGCAAAAATTGCAATTGTTCTCCATTTTTTACAAAACTTATACTTATATTACTCCCAGTTTTCCAGTTATAACAGTTAAACATAGGAATTAAAGTACAAAGCCAGTCTGGAACACTAGATTTGGAAAATATTAATTGGATATTTTTTTTATACTTAGTTAAAAATGTACTGGATCCCTAGACACTTTTGATGTGTGTAATTTTATTTTTAGTTTATGGTTATTATTTACTCTATGGGAGCCTAATCTTATTATAGAGGATGCTGTGACTATGGCTACGTTCCACAAGAGACTCACAACGACCAACGACACCTCGAGTGGGAACAGCTATTCAACCTACTTCTTGACATGGGTCCTTGTGAGCGAAAATCATGACGTCATCAGTGACGTTTTACTCCGGCCATAACGACCGTGGTCAGCATGTGGAACACGGTTGTGAGATACTAAAGGAACGCGCCTTATGTATGTAATGGTGTAATATCTTCCGTGACGACAGCTTATGGACTCAGCGGAAGATCACCGCTGTCCGACAAACCAGCATTATGCTGAAACTGACGCCCCTTTTAGGACAAGTTTTATTTTTCTTAACACTTAGTTTTATATTAGTTTAACAGCGAGATAACAGACAAAAAGCGTTTTTTTGATCGATTTCTCAGCCGTTGTTATAGTAATATACACACTTTATTCAGGTGAAAAAAATATTCATATTTCTGAGGTAACCCCTATACTCAACACGCATTTTCGATAAATTTTCTCGATAAAAAATAATTGCAAACTGACATCTAAACGTGTTCTTCGATCTTTGATATTGTTATTACTGTTAATCGTACATCGCTAAAATAAATAAAAGTAACATATAATATTATAAGAAATATAATCATTATAATTCTTTTATTCGGTGAATTAGCAAATTCGGGAGTAAATAAAATGATCTTCTTTCATTCTAATCTAATTTACCACCATTTTTCAATATGTGGCTGAAAGAGCGATTAAAAACCGTTAAAAACTTAATTTTAATTATTTGTAGGCACTAGTCGCGAAAACTTAAGACAAGAACGTCTAATTGTATTATTACGTTTATAGGAGGAACCGGAGATCTGCTGCCCGGAGAATGGAGAGGACGTAAACGTATTAGGAGACCCCCTTGCCCCCTGCGAAGTGCCCTTGGAAGGAGAGGCGAGGTGTGACGGCTGGCCAGAGGATATGGGCTCCTTCTCGCTCCCACCGCTCGAGCTGGACCCATTGCCCACGTTGTTCCCGTTCTCACCGTGTCCGACGTACAAGTAAGTGGCATTCAGGACTATTTTTACTCGGGGTTTTTTTTATAATGTATTTTTTATTGCAGGAGTACAGCAGACAGGCAGATGGGCCATTTGATAGAAAGCGGTTACCATTACCTATGGACATTTGCAACACCAAAGCCGTAAATTGTGTAAATTTTTATCCGAGCAGGAACGGAGAAAGAATGCAATTTCCTGCGGCCGGGTGGCCAGTCGTAGTAGGAGACAAAAACCAACAGTCAGAGGTGGTAGGGTATTTACCCGTCCGGATAGCTACAACCCCTGGTCTAAAGTACGCCGCCATAAAAATCTTCAGTTGTATCGCGGCACTAGTGGCCAGGTTCCAGTCTCCCTCAAGGGAGGAGCAGTCCATTTGTAACGCCTTTGGTGTTGCAAATGTCCATAGGCGATGGTAGCCGCCTACCATTAGGTGGGTCGTCTTTTTGTGTGCTAAACTCATGCAATAAAAAAAATCAAATTTGTATTTATTATAGCTTTTTTAAATAACTGTTTGATTAAAAGTTATATCAATTTTTTTTTATTTCGGAGCCACGTCGATAATTCCCGAATTAACCCGAGCGCACATGTGATGTCGCTATGGTAATTTCTCATATCATAGTAGCTTCATAACACACAGCTGATGAATCCTATATATGTGATCGTACCATTTATTACAAAAGAATAGATTCAACAATTTCAGTAATAGCCAGAATAATTACTAGCCGGCCCAGCAGACGTTATTCGGTCTTAATAAAATAAAATTTAGAATCCGATTATAGCTCCATCAAGCGGAATAATAATTGTGAACATAAACTGTCCCGGGACCTACTGAAACACACACAAAAAAAACATCAAAATCAATCCAACCATTTCGGATGTGTTCAGTGACATACACAAGAACAGAAGAACGTTATAGTTAAAAGGATTACTACTTAGGTACTTATTAATTGTTAAATTGTGACAAAACATGTTTGTGTCCAACTTTTAATGCACGTCAGTGGAACAAATTCTCAGGCCAGGTTTTTCGACTTATACAATCTAGAAGTCTTCAAGATTCGAGAGAATAAGTAGGGGAGACCAGGACAATATTAACAGTTTGTACTTTTAGCTAGATTTCTGAACAATTATAGTGTTTATAATAAAATAATATTATTACGCTATGATACTTCCATTCTTCTTCTACAAATTTACATTATTAGTTTCTTTGTTATACAGCGTGTTTCATTTCAGATGACAATAAATCACAACTTTAGCGGTCGTACTCCATACAAATTTTTTGGTACTATTAAATCAACCGTAATGTCAAAAATAAAATTTTGAAATTTCCGAATAAGTTAATTACGATAAAAAGGGAATAAAAACAGAACATCTTGTAAATATTGGTTCGCGAGCGAGAGCGTAAGAATGAACAACTTCCGCGTTTAATGATGAAGAGACGAGCTGGCAACATGGTACATTGGTCACTAACCTACCGATTTAGATACAATACTTATTACTTGTACAATGTAAAATAACCACAAAATGAAATGATTTTTTATTACACAAAAATAAAAACGACTTTAAAATATTTGTCTCACAAATAAAATACAAAATCTTGTTCTTAGAAATAATAATTTACCTATTCTTAAGTAATAATTGGCAATAATCAGGTAAATTTTAATAAGATTAATGTTCAGACTTTTTATTTTGTTTAATTTTAAAGAGACTAATTTTAGTATGTATTGATTAGAATCATGTTCACGAGACACTTTTTACTGTAAAATTATAGTCAGTATAATATAACACTTTGAAAATATATTTCTTCTTTTAACCTTGTTTATCTAGAATTTATTCTAAAAGTAATGCATAATAAGCTTCGGATATTTGTGTAATGACTTCCTAATACACCCTTTAATTTCAGTAGGAATAATCAAGGGGAATGTAGGGAAAGAGGTGGCGGGGAGGCTGCTGATGTTCTCCTTTCTCTAAAACACGCCGTTGTACACGGGGACTGCGCTTCTGAAACCGTTCACCCTCAGGTATGACTATCTTCATTCCACTTATAATTTAGCCGGTATGTACGAAAGAGATGGCTATACTTGAGTTCCGTTAAGTGTTGTTATTCTTGTTTATCAAACCATGAATTCGAATGTTAAAGAAAGATAGATATAAATCTGATGTTTTCGATTCAAATGTCAGCGTTCTCATTCCAACTCGTTGACATTAGAATTTATTATCTTTGTCTTTCATTAATGGAAAAATGCATCATCTATCTCATTTGTGTAAGTTGAATAGTGTATATTCCATCTTTATCTAGAGTAGGGAGGGAAAATTGTGTCGGAAATCCGTGAAAATTACTAGGGGCGGGTTTCTTTTATAAAAGGGGTTTCTTTGTGAAAAATAATTGTAATTAATATTGAATCGTTTTATGGTTTCGTCATTTTGCCGAATAACTCTGAGATTGTATGGCTTCATTAATTATTAGGTTGTTCTTAAAGTACAATTAAAAGTTTTTTTTTGATTGAATAAATACCTATAATACTTTATGCAATATGTAAAAAGACTTTTTTTAAATATTACGTAACCATTATGGCAAAAAGAAACTTACGAAATCGGCATTTTCGTCCGCTCAGCTTACAGGACTGGCACGATAGGTGTGATACCACGATCTTAAGAATATATCGCGAAATCAAGCGGTTTAGACGTCTGCCCACTACCGGTTCATACCATGACGGTGCTATGGATGTATCAATGTATCGTTTCAATTCGGTTTTCGATAGTCGACAGCAAATTCTTAGACTTAAAATTTACGCTATTTTTTATCGTCTGAATCTTGTGCGAATTTCTATGGAAATTATTTAAAATGGCCAGATTGAAAAACATCGAATTCCGATTTGTAATTTTTACTGATCGATAGAAAATTGTATGTAAGAAAAGATAGATAGATAACACTTTATTGCTCACCAAATTTACAATTTCAAAATAAACAATTACAATATTGTCATGGTAGAAATAAAAGGCGGCATTCTCGCTGAAAGCAATCTCTTCCAGGCAACCTAACTTAGAACCTAAGAAAATGTATGGTTCTTTTTTCATTCCGCTGGAATTTTCCCTAGTCTTGTAAAGTGGGTATTATACATAAAACTTTGCTGATTCAGATCCGATTGATATGGTATCAATCCGGGACTTATATTTGCCGGGATCTCCTAACTTCGAAACCACGTGATATTAGGACTTGCTTGATATTAGAGTTTCTATGTTTATTAGACATCTTTAGTAGATTGAGATATTAGTAGCCTTTAGTAACATTACCTTTCCCAAGTTTTAAGGGAATCTTCGGAATTCGTGTAATTCCATATTAAAAATCCGTTGCCCTGCTAAAAATCCCCTTTGATTTTAAATACTGGAAAAATAACTGTAATCTACGTTACCTGTCAGCTTGTCAAGCGCGGACGAAGTCACGGGCAAATCCTAGTTTATAATATTAATAAGATTACCTGATCTTTCTTTACATCAGATGATGGTGAACAATGGTGGTTACCCATACTACGAGCATTACGGTGGCGCACCACTTTTCCCCACCATGAGCGTGAATGTGTCCATGAACATGACCATGCATGGATGCCCACCGGACCAACTCTGCTCCCAGGTTGGTTTAAAAAAAAGAAGTATTATTTTACGAAAGAATTTACATATTGCAATTTGTTTTTCTGACGCTAGACTTGCAAATTTTGTTAAAGCAATACTGAGTGCCTACCTGATTTGTCGAATTACGGGCAGACAATTACAAAATAATTTTTCTAACTAGTTTTAGTTAGTATTTTTTGTTTCTGTCAAATTGGCAAATAAATTTCCTTTCTATTTAATATTTGTACGGCCTATGGATTTTTGTGCCCTCTATGTTAAACCGGTTTATCAATGTACAGTGGTGGAATTAAAAGGTTCGCTAGTTTTCAAATTGATTCATTTAACGTTCCGCGAGTATGTTACTTTTTCAGACTAAGTTGCAAAACAGACTGTTCCACAGAAAATTATGTTTAACTGTTTGAAAATAATGTTTATAATTACTTAGATCAAAGTTATTTGATTTACTATCTTGTCTAAGAAGATTATTTAGAAATGTAAAACCTTTTTATTGCTTTTAATATTTATGATGAGCGTAGTTATTACATAGGTACTTACTTCTTATTGTTAATTGCAGTGTCTGTCATTGTCAACATAGCAATTTTCTGTTTTCACGTTTCTGTATTTTATAAACGTAACAAAAGTAGACTTTGAGGTGCCGAGCCTTTTCATTCCGCGACTGTACCATGTCATAATCAAATAAAATTCATTTTATTTTCTTCGAGAAGGAAATCACTTAATATTTATATAACGTTCTTCATTCAGGTACAATGGAACCAAAACGCTGCAACGCCCTCCGTAAATGTGGTATACCCACAAACACAAAATATGATCAGCCCCACATCCTATCCTTCAGCCACTTACTCTTTCACAGCAGACTTCAGGCCACCGAATCAATCAGATCCCCTTATCACCGCCACCTCGACCTTCAAACCCTTACTACAGACCCAAAAACAAAATCAAAACTACATATTCCAACAGAAACCGAACTTCTCAAGCCAGAAAGGTTTAGGACCGAGCCTGAAGAGGCCTACCCATAAATTATATATGCAGGAGAGTCCAAAAGATCAGGGTATTGAAGGTTACACGATATTGAACCAGCATCAGGATATGCACCAGGATTATGGATATGGTAGCTGCGTTAATGGTTCTGGAAAGATTCAGGTTAGTATCATTAGGTCGCGTTTCGGATTGTTATAATCATGCTAGGGGAGACCGAGGAGAGTTGTGTCAATTTTTACTTTCACTAACATATCTCAGTCCAGAAACATTCTACATCTATGAGCTCTATAAGTAAATGTAGCTTAATTCATAGGCTTTAAGAAAGAATCATCAAAATTAATGCCGACGTTAGGGTTTCTGAGAAAATAGACAAAAACAAAAACTACTCTACGTATCACAAGCCTCCTAATGCCGAGGTAAGTTGTGACACTCATTTACGAAAATAAAATGTGACATTAACATAAAAATCTTTAATATCCTATATAATGCAATATGACATCTTTATGAGACTTGTTGTATATAAATCAGTTTAAAAATCAAAGTTTAATCTAACAAAATTATGATAGAGATAGCGAAGCCCGTCTATGTGAGACCAGCCTTGAAATTCGGGGTTCTGAACTCTTCTAATTTGCGTAACAAAAACCAAATATTTTCTGCTTCTTTTTAGTCATAACCGATACTTTTCTTAATAGTCTTCTTTTTTACTTGTTTAAACTTCTTTTCCTATGGCAGTTATTTCATACTTAGTAGGAGTGTCGGTCATCGTGTGACATCTAAATTAACGTAATATGCCTGTTCATACTTAAGATTGCAAGGACATGTACCTAGCTGACATTGGAATGGTATGGGGCAATTCTATGAGATTGAAATGTTAACCTGAGTACTTCAGAGGGCACAGTTCATAAATTTCAGCCTTAGCAATTTCAATCTATCATATTATCAGTCCTTCATATATTTGTTAGATACGACAATGTAGCATGCAACATTATATCATAATAAAAAATTGCCATAAAAAGTAACAAAGTAACAAGCTGTCACAAATCGCCTTGGTGCAAAAATTCGTGAACCAATCAAAATAATAACTCATCATTTATAAATAAGATGCCAACCTAAAAAAAAATGTCACGCAATAAAACTTGAAAAGATAAACTATAGGAAAAAAATTATCACAAAGATGCTAACATAATACATAGCATACACTTCAAGAAACCCTGAAACGCCGCAAATATGCATCCATCGGTGACGGATACATATTTGTGGCTTTCGGGGTTGAGACTTTGGGGCCATGGGGACGTGAGGTTTATCAACTTTATCAAGACCTTTCAAAGCGATTGAAAGAAGTCTCGCGTGACCAAAGGGCTGGCCTATATTTAGGGCAACGAATAAGCGTTGCCATACAACGAGGGAATGCGGCCAGCATTTTGGGAACGCTCCCCACCGACAGCGATTTGGATTACATCTTTTACTTGTAAATATGTTTATAGTAGTATTTAATTTCTAAGTTTTTGTTTGTAGTGTAATTTATTAATAGTTTTGTTTTCTTTTACCTAAAATGAATTATAAGTTCAACATTATTTTGGACTAACCCGTAATACATAGCAATACACATATGTGATCAAAATTATTATGAAAAATATCACATCTCAAAAACAACGAATGCGAGTTGTTGTTGTCACATTATTAACGGTCATATGTTCCGAGAAATCACCTATGTCACTACTCTCCTCGGTCTCCCCTACTTTCTTCTCCTTACTTCTTTAGACTGATGGGAGATAAATGAGTAAATGGGAGATATTTTATGAAAGTGATGTTTAAGAAGAATAGGCTATGTTTCATTCTATCATGCCTTATTATTTATATTACATTACAAGATCTTGGTGAAGGAGCAACTTACTTGAGTGATACGTTTTTTTACTGGCCGATTGTTATTCTTTAGATGTTTTTCCATGATATATTTCACTAGAAACAATTTCCTTTTGCCTATATTTAATTTCTATGTCGTCTATTAGATCGGAGCCTTAAGTGGCTGTTCTGAAGACGATGAACAAAAGCCAAATCTATGTAGGATTTGTGGCAAGACATATGCAAGACCCAGTACATTGAAAACCCACCTGCGCACTCATTCTGGTGAAAGACCGTACCGATGTGGAGATTGTAATAAGAGTTTCTCACAGGCTGCTAATTTGACTGCGCATGTTAGAACACATACTGGCCAAAAGCCTTTTAGGTAAGTGCGATAATTAATAAATAATTAATGTGATCTTATATGTACCTAATGAATTATTCAAAATTTTGCAGCGACATATCAAAATGTTTTATCGTGTTTGTGGGTCTGTCAATTTTTTTTATTGTCTTAATATGGTTCAGAAACAATTCATTCAGAAAGTAAATGGCCCATATGATGGAAAGCGGTTAACGTCGCGTACATTTGCAACACCAAAGGGCGATGCCAATAAGTGATCAACTCCAGGATAGGATAAGGGAGATAAGATAAGAGTATAAATATGATATAGGGGATAGGATAGCAGAATGGAATAGGGACCTCGGGATTCGGACAGGGGTTTTAGTGGGTATCCCTAACCGCGGCGTGGCAATAGCATCTCACATCTCAACGTGCGGTGCTAGTGCCACCCCAACCTGGCGAATCCCACACAAGGGTCGCGACCTTTAACCCTCGCGCGGCCTACGGTACTCAAACGGATTTCCCCTGTATAAAAAAAAGAGAACTAACGTGAACAAATGACAGTGAATAATTAAGATAATCATGAAAAGTGTTGTAGATCATTTAAATAGATAAAGAGGATAATAAAACATGTGACCAGGAAAGGGTTGCTGAATACGGCATCGCAACACTATCAAATTTTACTGAGTAGGTATGATATCTGGAAGGAATGTATTTTGTACCTTCCGCTATTCCGTTAATTCAGAAAGTCATTATTATGTACAATTTAAAAAAAAACATTACAAATTACTTAGGGTATGTCTTAGTATTATCTAAATATTTTGATATTTGCAAAATTTAAGCAACAAAAACCACAATTCATTTCAACACGATCTCTCGGATAGATAGAAATCGGATAAACGAACATTCCTCTATCGACTGTCGATAGAGGAATGTTCGTTTATGAAATTTATCATTATGGGAATCAAACCCAAGGCCTCTACCCTAAATTGAGGTAGACCTTTACTAATCCCGATGAACCATAGGAGGTAACAATAAAAATATGTTGCTAATCTGAACTATCTTAAAACCAAATAATAAATTTATAATCAACATAAAAATCATCTGATTTAAAAAAAAAATATTCCAGGAGTTTAGCAGACAAGCAGACAGGCCACTTGATGGAAAGCGGTTACCATCGCCTATGGACATTTGCAACAGCAAAGGTGCTACAAATGCGCTGCTGCTCTTTTAAGGGAGACTGGAACCTGGTCACTAATGCCGGAACACAACTCAAGGTTGTTATGGCGACTTACTTTATACTAAGGGTGGTAGCCATCCACTCGGATACATGCCCTACCACCTGGCTGTGTGTTGTTTTGTCGCCTCTTACGACATGAAATGTTCAGCAGTTCCAGCACGGATAAAATAAAATAAATGGAAGAAGAGGTTAATGAAAGTAAATGCAACGAAAGGTCTTTGTGAGGATCGTTGCGGAGATGCATCGTCTTTGCCTATGCCCATGGAAAAAGGATGTCATAATATTATTTATCTTTTGTTTTTAGATGTCCAATATGCGATCGGCGGTTTAGCCAAAGTTCCAGTGTGACAACACATATGAGAACACATTCTGGAGAAAGACCTTACCAGTACGTAAAACAATTTTAAACATTATTTTAAATTTTTACTTCTAATTGTATAAAGATAGGTACTTAATAAAACTATTCCAATGACGGATGAAAATATTTCCCACATACATAGATATAAATACAGTGTACAAATACAATACAATACAGTGTACAAATACAATACAAAGGTTTAAAAAATCAAAATTAATTACGTACAGTTTATCAAAGGCGTCGACAAGGGAACAGGGAGGAGCAGCCTTCAGAGATAAAAAATTTAGCGAAATGCAAAGAAACCAAAATTCAAAGTATACTCATTTGATGTGCTTAATAGATAATTTTCGCAAATTGAAATTCATCATTTCTTCATGCTTCATGTGCTCTTGACTGTGTCTACAATTTATACGCTTCCTATTCTCCATAGATCAGCTTGCCTGCGTCTGGGCCATTGACTGAAGACACCTATAATTTTTAGCGTCTTTTTATTGCATGAGTTCAGGTGACACGCAGTCCACCTGACGGAGAGTGTTTACTATCACCTATGAACATTTGTGCTACGAATATGCTACTACTCTCTAAAGGGAGACTGAAACCTGACCACTTATGCCGGAACACAACTTAGGGTTGTCATGGCGACACGCTCTAGACCAGGGGTGGTAGCCATCCAGACGGGCAAATACCCTTCCACTTGTGTGTTGTTTTGTCGCCTCTTTCGACAGACCGCCCGGCCGCAAAAAATTGTATTCTTTCTTCGTTCCTGCACGTATAAACAGCTGTTGGCAAAGAATTGGGTAAATGTGTATTATATAACGCACAATGAGGGTTGGTTCTTGTCATTTGTCTACGAAAGCCTTTAAAAGACCATATCTCAAAAACTGCTCAACATACTACATACTCAACAATTGTTGAAAATGTTTTTTAAGTTTATATTTTAAAAATTGTGTGCCCCTACACATTTTTTACGAGTTTACAAAAGCTTTCGATTTTTTTTACCGTCTTAAAAAAGGAAGAGGTTCTAAATTCGATTATAATTTCTTTTGTATATTACTCGTAGTTACGCGATTTCTCCATGAATTATGGACCGATTTATTTTTTATTCGAAAGATTGTACTCCTGAGGTGGTATTATGGGTATCATGTCAGGATCTGATGAGTGCAACCCAGGGAAATAGCGAACAACTCTCGAATATTATAGGCACGCACAACGTTTTTGTTAAAGCTATTCATGTATTTGCGTAACTAAAATGTAGAAAATGCTCAAAAAAACAAAAACAACTAGAAAAATAATTAAAAAACAAATATAAATATTTCCTACAACATCATGAAGTTGGTGCCAAGTAAGTACCTAAACATAAAAAAACAACAGATTTGCAGAATATAATTTATTTGTTTTTCGCACCGAGTTCAAGATGTTGCAGAATAATTTTTTTGCTTTTTGGTTAATTTGCTAATCTGTTTTGTTTTTTTGTTACAATTAACGGAGAAATCGCGTAACAAACATACCAAAAAATCTTACAGTAAAATTGAGAACCTTCTTTTGAAACTCGGTTGAAACGAAACTACGTTTTCACAATGATCTCTGTGTCTGTATGTCATTATAATTCATTAGATATCACAGAAACATTTATTAGTACACAAATTGCTTAAAAAATTCGCTCTGTATGAATAAATACACATTTTTAATAGCTTTTTATGTTGTTTTAGATGTAGATCTTGTAAAAAAGCTTTCTCGGACAGTTCAACTTTAACCAAACACTTAAGGATACATTCCGGAGAAAAGCCCTACCAATGCAAACTTTGTTTACTAAGGTAATTAAATTGCTTTTAGGTACTAACTTATGATTGAAATAGAGTTCAATTTTATTTGATTATTGAGTACCATTTAATACCTTTAACTAGGTATAGTTTAATATAAACAAGTTAAATGAAAGCAGTATTTTTTTATAATTAACTTTACCTCTATACATTATAGTGGCCTTGAAATTGCAGTCTGTTCAGAAAGTTCCCATAGTAGTGGCATTTCCACGTTTTGGACGGTAATGCTTGGTAATCATTGATATATCAATGTTGGTAATACCAGCCCGTTGCCACGCTGGAGAATGTACCTACTTCGCTGTGTTGAGTACGTTTAGCTACGGCCTGCACAATTTTATTGATTGCAAAATTGTCTCGGGTTGCCAAAATTAATTGCCAATAAAGTTATTAATAGTTGGGTATACACCGTCCATTTTTGTTACTGATTACTATAAAGCTAATTTTCCGTGTGTAGCGTCATTTTCATGAAACGCCAATTATTTAACGTTTTATGTCAATGTGTCAACTACTAGTCTAGTATTGGTGATTTTACCTTAAAAATATCTTTAATATTTTCCCTCAGGTTTTCCCAATCAGGAAATCTGAATCGGCACATGAGGGTTCATGGAAACATGTCTGGAGGTATGCTCGGCTGACATCTGCACCGTTGCGGCATCGCCGCTGTTTATATGTAAAACTATAAAATGACTTTCTTCAGACACAATAAAGCCATTGAACAAATTTAGTCCAGCAGCGCTTGAATAACTTTATTCTATGCGCAGATTCAATACAAAGTGTGAGCATGGCCTGTATAAAAGATGCAAACTCTCTTTATCTTACAAAAATGTTAAGTTTTAAACAAGGTCCCTATATATAGTGTAATACCTGCTCTAGATGTGTGATTTGGTATGATTGCTCCTTTAACTTACAAACCATTCATAATCATTAACAGCGTTATAAGAGACAGAATGCGTTTTTAGATCGATTTCTCAATCATTTTTACAGTATTTATACACACTTTATTGCGGTGAAAAAAATATATGTCAATCTTGATCATATTTCTGACGTAAACTTTGCACTCGGAACGCATTTGCGATAAATTTTCTCGATAGAAAATAATTGCAAAGTAACCTCTAAACGAGTTATTCAATCTTCGTTTTTGTTATTACTGTTAATCTTACATCGATAAAATAAATAACAGTAACATATCATATTATAACAAATACAATTATAGAGTTTTATTCGGTTACTTAACTTAATTTGGAAGTAATTAATTATTTTATTAAAAATGACTGCAAAAATCCCGCCTGCCGGTCCCAATGTATGGAATTTGTTAGATCGCTTTAGAGCGTCGGCTAATATGCACGCGCTGCTCTTCTCCACGACCGCCATTAAAAAATAATTTTAAATAAACGAAGGAGCAATAATAACAAGAATTTTGAAACGGTCGCGCTATACTTATTTGGCTTATACGGTAGAGGTCTGGTCTAAATCACTAGCTGTGTGGGTTCGAACCCTACTAGTTTCACTTGATCCAGAAGACTTTTTTTATAAGAAAGTTGATAAAATGCTCTTTTTCTCTTCCTAAATAATTTTATAAAATGCCATAAAAATACTTTTCAAAATTTTTGTATTTCATTTCATTTGGACTTTTATGCTATTGACAATAAAATTTTTACCTTATCGGTAACATTAAAATTCTAAAGCGCCATCTATGTTTATCAATAGAAATGACGTAGACACATGGATAGTTAGAAATATGAAGTTTCGTTGTTCAAGTTGAGTGCTCGCTCCATTTTCCTTTTCAAACAATTTTTTTATTTAGCCCTATTATGTTTTTAACACGCTTTTATTAGCTTCACCTGTATGTATGTATGTATGTTTGTAACCTTCCCTTTTGAGCTCGATTTTGTCCTACTTTTAATGATCAGATTTAATTCAAAGTTTGAACACCTGTCAAAGGTCGATGACAATGCAATAATATGGTACCATGGAGCTGATCTGATGATGGAGTCGGAAGGTGGCCATAAGAACTCCTGTACTAAACAAGATAGGCCTGTCGTGTTTGGGCTCGTATGTTTATATCACGAGACAATGCAATAATATGGTACCATGGAGCTGATCTGATGATGGAGTCGGAAGGTGGCCATAGAAACTCCTGTACTAAACAAGATAGACCCGTCGTGTTTGGGCTCGTATGTTTATATCGCGTGACAATGCAATAATATGGTACCATGGAGCTGATCTGATGATGGAGTCGGAAGGTGGCTATAGGAACTCCTTTACTAAACAAGATAAACGCGTCGTGTTTGGGCTTGTTTTACTTGTCTTAGTTAGCACTCTGCTGCTACATGATATGCAGAATCTCAAAAGCTTATATTTAAAAATTTTATTTAAAAAAACATTAACATTTAAAAAATAACAACTAAAAATGAAAAATAAATAATAGTTTAAAAAAAGGAGCTCTTTAAGATTTTAAAGAAGAAAAAGCGCATTGAATACACCCCACGCTTTTTTTAAGACCCCATTCATCAGAAACCAAATTTATTAAATTTTATTTTCTGTTTTTAGTTGGATTTTTTATGAAAGCGTGTTTTTTTTTTAAACTATTATATATATCTATTATTATTTATTTTATAGTTCTTATCTATACAGATAAATAAAAGTGAAGTGCCCGTTTGAAATCTCAAAATAAAATCTAATAAAATCGGACCAGGAGTTTCCGAAAATGCTATTTATAGAATTTTTGTCTGTCTGTCTGTGTGTCTGGATGTTCCGGCTAATCTCTGACACATGGATCGATTTTGACGTAATTTTCATTGGCAGATAGCTGATGTTATAAGAAGTAACTTAGGCTACGTTTTTAGGGTTCCACGAAAAAAAATCCACAAGTATATTTGTCTCACTGTTTGTTATCCTTTTATGGAAAGACTATTGAGCCGATTTGGCTGAAACTGAGTACATATGTTATGTTAATACCGAGGGTGGCCAAGAACTATTTTTTATCCCGAAAAATGAGATTTCCGAGATGAAAATATATTTAGCCGAACGGGTCTAAATGATCAAACGGCTGAATGGCCCAAATGGTCGAATTGACCGAAATTACTGAAATGGCTGGAATGGCCTAAATGACCGCAATCGCTAAAATGGCCGAAATAGCTGAAATGGCCGAAATGGATGAAGTGGCCCAAATGACCGAAATGGCCCAAATGGCCGAAATGACTAAAATGACTCAAATGGCCGAAACAGCTGAATTGACTGAAAAGGCCGAAATGTCTGAAATGGCCCAAATAACCGCAATGGCTGAAATGGCCCAAATTACCGAAATGGCTGAAATGGGCGAAATGACTGAAATGGCCCAAATGGCCGAAATAGCTGAATTGACTGTAAAGGCCGAAATGTGTGAAATGGCTGAAATGGCCCAAATGACCGAAATGGCAGAAATGGGCGAAATGTCCGAAATGTCCGAAATTACCTAAATGGCCGAAATGGCCCAAATGGCCGAAATGACCAAAATGGCCTAAATGACCGAAATGGCTGAAATGGCCCAAATTGGCGAAATGACTGAAATGGCTGAAATGGCCCAAATGGTTGAAATGACTGAAATGGCCCAAATGACCGAAATGACCCAAATGACCGAAATGGCCGAAATGACTAAAATGACTCAAATGGCCGAAACAGCTGAATTGACTGAAAAGGTCGAAATGTGTGAAATGGCTGAAATGGCCCAAATGACCGAAATGTCTGGAATGGCTCAAATAACCGCAATGGCTGAAATGGCCCAAATTACCGAAATGGCCGTAATGTGTGAAATGGCCCAAATGACCGAAATGACCAAAATGGCCTAAATGACCGAAATAGCTGAAATGGCCCAAATGGCCGAAATGGCTGAATTGACTGAAGTGGCTGAAATGGCCCTAATGTTTGAAATTACTGAAACTGCCGAAATGGCCGAAAAAGCCAAACTGACTGAAATGACCCAAATGGCTGAAATGGCCCAAATGACCGAAATGACCAAAATGACCCAAATGACCAAAATGGCCCAAATGACCGAAATGGCTGAAATGGCCCAAATTGGCGAAATGACTGAAATGGCTGAAATGGCCCAAATGGTTGAAATGACTGAAATGGCCCAAATGACCGAAATGACCCAAATGACCGAAATGGCCCAAATGGCCGAAATAGCCAAACTGACTGAAATGACCCAAATGGCTGAAATGGCCCAAATGACCGAAATTACCAAAATGACCCAAATGACCGAAATGGCCCAAATGGCTGAAATGGCCGAAATGGCCCAAATGGCTGAAATGGTTGAAATGACTGAAATGGCCGTAATGACCGAAATGGCCTAGATGGCCAAAATTACTGAAATGGCCCAAATGGCTGAAATGACCGAAGTGGCTGAAATAGCCAAAATGGCCGAAATGACCAAAATGGCCGAAATAGCCGAAATGGCCGAAATGGCCAAAATGGCCTAAAAGGCCCAAATGGCCGAAATGACCGAAATGGCCTAAATTCCCAAAATGACCCAAATGGCTGAACTGACCGAAATGGCTCAAATGGCTGAAATGACCGAAATGGCTGAAATGCCCGAAATGACCGAAATGGCCTAAATGACTGAAATGGCTCAAATGGCTGAAATGACCGAAATGGCTGAAATAGCCAAAATGGCCGAAATGGCCCAAATTGCTGAATTGACCGAAATGGCCGAAATAACCGTAACGGTCTAAATGGCCAAAATGACAGAAATGGCCCAAATCGCTCAAATGACCGAAATGGCTGAAACGGCTGAAATGTCTGAAATGGCCCTAATGACCGAAATAGCTGAAATTGCCCAAATCGCCAATATAGCTGAATTGACTGAAATGGCTAAAATGGCCGAAATGGTTCAAATGGCCCCAATGACCGAAATGGCCAAAATGACTGAAATGGCTGAAATGACCGAAATGGCTGAAATGGCCCAAATGGTCGAAATGACGAATATGGCCGAAATGGCCCAAATGGCCCAAATGGCCGAAATGGCTGAAATGGCTGAAATGGCCCAAATGGTTGAAACGACTGAAATGGCTGAAATGGCCGAAATGGCCTAAATTACTGAAATGGCCCAAATGGCTGAAATGACTGCAATGGCCCAAATGACCGAAATGGCTGAAATGGCCCAAATGGCTGAAATGGCTGGAATGAATGAAATGGCTGTAATAGCTCAAATCGCCGAAATGACCGAAATGGCTGAAATGGCTGAATTGACTGAAATGGTAAATCATAAAAACCTGTTCTCCTTTCTGAGATAACCTTTATATAAATCTATCCCACTATCCGGGTTGAAAAGTATCCCTTGTCCACTGTCATTATTAAAATTACATATATACCGAATTTTAGCCAAATCAGTGTATTAGTTTTTCTGTAAAAGCATAACAAATAGAGAGACAAATACATTTTTATCCGGGAAACTATCCCATTTTTCGAGATAAAAATCATCATAATATATATTCATCCTCGGCATCAAAAATATATAGTTTATTATTATTATTATAAAGTTTTTTTTTATAAAAAAAATTATTATTATTATTATCTGTATATCTTTCAAGACCACGGGCCATAAAAATGGCCCGGACTTTTGGAGGGCTTGCGTGGGGCCACGGGGAGGCCGACACGTAAAGGCCTCTTGACAAATTTAATCTAAATGTGGCGTGACACTGACCGGCGATTATCCCTCTCTACACCATACAATAATGCACCCATGGACAAGCCCCGGCCAGTGTAGGACTATTGTGGGAAATGAGAAGAGAAAGTACCGGGCTATTGGGGTGAACTGTTAGTGGTACTAGGGCTCTGGGAATATGGGCATAATCCCCATCCGGTAGTTTTTCCATAAATGCATAACCAATAAAAAGACAAATATATTTTTATCCCGGAAACTATTCCATTTTTCAGGATAAAAAGCATCCTATGTTCAGTTTCGGCACCGAATCAAATCAAATCAAATTTATTTGTTTAAAACATGGTCAAACAGTTGGTATATATGTCACAATGTACACATGTTTTGCTCCCATAGGAGCATACAAATGTTTCTAATAAATTTAATTAAATTATATAATATTAAATGGATCATAATTATGAAATAAAATACTGATAAATGTCAAACAATAATACTAATAATAATAATAGTAGTAATAATAATAATAACATTCATAAGTCAAGGGAATTATTTATGTACAATTGAGGAATTCGTCCACCGAGTAAAACATTCTATTTAAAAGCCATTCCTTTAGTTGATTTTTAAATTTATTAATCCTGAACTCTTTTATGTGCATTGGAATTTTATTATAGACTTTAATGCACATATTATAGCAGTTTCTGGTAAAGAGGGTTGTTTTTGGTGCCACATTTAAAACCAGTCGTTCACTATTTCTAGTATTGTTTGGATAGAGGTCTTTAGCCGTCGTAAAAATTGTTAAATTGTTTCTGACAAATAAACATATTTCATAAATATACAAACATGGCAGTGGTAAAATTTGTAGATTTTTAAAATGAGGCTTACAAGAATCATAAAATCGGATACCTACAATAGCTCGGATGCATTTTTTTTTGAGCTACAAATGCTCTATTTATGTCTGTAAAATATATATATGTATATATATAATGAATTTCAGCCAAATCGGTATAGTAGTTTTTCCATGAAAACGGAACAAACAGAGAGACAGTTACTTTCGCATTTTAAATATTAATAGGGATAATAGGGAAGGAATAATATGAAAAAATTTTAATAATGAAATTATTTAATAAAATTTACCTATCTAAAAAGTTGCTGGAAAAATAAAAATACGTACAGCTTGATGAGGATTCGAACCCTGCACTTCCTAGTTTCTATTGAGCATGGTAAGCCGTTGGGCTAAAGACGCTTAGGAAGGTGTGACAAAATATCAATATCAATTACGCATACAAACAGTCTATCTCACTTTAGGACAGTTTGTCTCGCTCTCGTGAGCCTTAAAATGAAATAAATTGAATCAAGTCAATCAAGCGGTGCGCGTCGGTATGATCAATTGCAATATTTCGCCACGCTCGAAGTTTTATTTGGCGCTGTTCCATCGAAGTAAATGTTAGCCGTGCGGGGTTGATTTCATGAAATGCCGATTTGAATTAGGCGTACATAGCCTCTTAAGCATTTAAATTTTTTATCAGCTCAATACAAGTAATGTCAAATAGCTACCGATGGTAATGCAAGCTAATTAATATAATGCATAAAAACCAGCTTAGTTAGTGTTCGGCTGTTATAATCATCAGTATCAAGTTCAACGAACCTGTACAATAGATTTTTGACTGAGGTCACGAAACAACGAAGTTCTTTCATGTTGCAACTCGTAGACACAATTCATTTGACAGTTGAATTGATCTATATGAACACACAATTCTTTAATAACAGGCAATAACGATGAAAAAACTTGTTCATTGTTAAATAGCAAGATAAATGAATATATAAACAACTCTAAATTCCCGCCGAAACTGCTATTGATTTATAAATAATGTTATCACTTTAAAGAATTGATTTCTACTACATTTATTACTTAACACAACAAATCTTGGTACTTTTAAGTTAGTATTTACAAAATAATTTCATGTTTTGTTTACTTTTTAATTACATTTACATCCAGATTAAACAAGAATAAATGTTGTTCATATATAAGAAAAATAATTCGTTACAAAAAGCTATTGAAAATCGCGACAATTTTATGTCAATGTGTTTGTAATTTGTAAAAAAAAATAAAAATATGCCAATAAGATAGTCTAATTAATTTTTTCCGGATTATAAGAGAATTGTTCGCCAATGTATGGAAATATGGGAGATTGTGGTGATTAACTGCTATTATTGATTAAATATAATGTAAATAATGAGATTAAACAAGATTTGTACATAAATAGTGTGTTACTAAGCATTAGTGTGATAAAATTATAGTAGTATCAACCAATCAAGTATTAAAATCTAGTCACTATAATTATTAGGTATACAATTTTAAATCACAGAATTTAAAATTCTGCTTACTCAAAAACCAGATTTGTTCTTAATAGCAGTATTAATATTATAGTCCACTAAGTTAAACTATAATGTAAAATGAATTAAAATAAATGAATTTGTAAATTAAACGTATTTTTTATTTACTTACTTCCTATTGTTATTATTATGTATGCGGAGTAATAAAACTACACTATTCGTATTCGTACTGATTTTTTTTTTTTTAAAAGCGAAAGTGAGTCTGAGTCTCCACAGATACACAACAGTTATAGGATGTTTTTATTATTTTTACTCAAAGGTCTACATGTGGCTTTGCTCAGGCAAATATTTGATTTGGTAACCTATGGAATATACCTCATTTTCGGTGCTAAAAATACGTTTGGTCCGTACAACTGGAGTAGAGTAAAAAGACATTGACGCAAACTTAAACGGCAGGGTATAAATTATTTAAAACTAAGTTAGAACTAAATTATTGTTATACTATAATATAAAGACAAACACTAGACTATTTCACGGAATCGGAAATAAAGTTAAATATTTCCCGCCGAAATCGATTATTGTTACCAGCATTCTTAATTAAGTGTTTTGGTAGAATTTATTGCGGCTTAGGCTGGTGTGCACCGAAATTTAACCGACGGTTAACTAAAAATAATCACTGTTTTTCCGTACATTTTTGGCAATTATTTTATTTTAACCATTGGTTAAAAGTCAGTGCACACCAGCCTAAGTCTAGTTCCTCGTGGATTAAAGACCGATTAAAGCGATTTGAATGGTGCGGGTATTGTTACAGTAAAGACGAATGCTCGCGGTGAGGAAGCATTTTTAGTCTGTCTCAAAAAACATTTTTTTTATGTAAAACAAGTAAAATTACATATTATGAAGACTTATAATTATGTCAGTAATTAAAATATTTCTCTCCTTTTATATTAATGTACTCTGTGAATATTTCCAATACAATTGAACCATAATAATTGAACGCATTATTAAAATTTCAAAGTCAAATATCAATAAGGTGTTTTATACTGTCATCTTTGATTCAGTTGAAAATAAATGGTGCTTTATGCTTGCTTAATGCTGCTCACTAAAAACAGTTCTATTTAAATGTCCTTATACTGTAATTGCATTAAATATTAGTTTTTTGCCATTTAATTAGTAGAAAATCGATATGTAAGGACCCAAAAATTCTTGACATAACAAAAACCTAATAGTTTGACACAATATGTCATTTTTCTTCATAATTCATAATTTACTTTCATGTCGGGTCGCGTATAAGAGTAATTTTAATTATCGTCTGTTATGGGTCAACCGGTGCTTTAAAAACATAAGATATTATTAAAACAGTTACTTATATCCCCACTGTCAGTTAGTGAGTCACCAAACTAATATATTGAGGCACCTTGCGTCGTAGTCATAAAATTGCATTTCGTGTTGTAATTTGTTATTTTTGTTGTAAATATGAGTGAGAGTTCACCGGATGAGCCAAATTCTTGCCGCAAAGACTTTATTTGCGGTGTTGTAGAAGGTATAACTTGTTTCACTTCTAAAAAATATATATATTCACTTTCATCCAGTAGTTGTAGATAGCTAGGTATTTCTAGTGTAAAAGTGAATGACCTAAAACTAACTCGCTTATTGCAGGCTTTTACGGACGTCCATGGACCACGGAACAAAGAAAAGATTTGTTCCAAAAGTAAGTTTTATTGCTATTATGCCATGAATATGTTTTGATAAACTATGTATAGTAAAAGAAAAGTACAAATGCATTTAGTGTAACATAACAAATGCAAATATTTATTTTCTTATTGTATGCATATAGCTTTAAGTGATCTTTAGGAACCATCTGGGAGTAATAATATTATGTTAAATGAATTTAGCAAATCATTATTTGTGAAATAAAATAACTTTGAATGCTAATAAAAAGTAGAACTAAAGTTTATAATAAATATGAAAGTATTTTTGTTATTTATTTTTATCTTTGCTGCTTTAAATATGATTAAATTTTGTATCAATTTTCTGTAACATTAGTACTTTTTCTTCAATATGAGTACTATTTATCCTGGAAGATGTTATGGTATTTCAGTATATGTCAATTCATGTTTACTTTCATCATGTACATTACAAAAGATTAAAACTGCTAGGGGAAGTAATTGTCTTAATTGCTATAACCTGAGTATGATGATGCAAAATTCTTAGTCAGTCTGACCTGAGTCTGTACACTTTATGGTTGATTTGTATATGTTACTATTCATTCACTTGCTGGTTCAAATTTGACATTAAAGCCATATAAGTGTTAATTTTAACCAATGGTAAGGTAGAAACAGGATGCAGCAGCATGGCAAACAAACCTAGCCATTGCCAAGCAATATTACAAATTGCCTGTATTGAACATCTGAAAGGACAAACTTTTGTTCCTAAAATAAAACAATACTTCTATAATTTATATGTATGTGAAAGTTTATAGTATAAATGATATTCTATTCTATTTATGTTTGGAACAATCTTAACAGGCTAAAGAAATGGGGCATGGATATGTATGTATATGCTCCAAAAGATGATTACAAGCATCGGGCGTATTGGAGAGAGTTGTACACGGTGGAGGAGGCTGAGCATTTGACTTCTTTGATATCGGCAGCTAAGGCTCAAGGGATCATATTCTGCTATGCACTTTCACCAGGATTAGATATCACTTACAGCAGTCAAAAGGAGATTACAACTCTGAAACGAAAATTGGAACAGGTATGTATAGGACAATGTTGCAATCAAATGAAATGTTTCATTAAGAAATGTAATATTTACAGCAAAGCGCTACCAATCTGCTGATGGTCTCTGAAGGGGGACTGGAACCTGGCCACTAAAGCTGGAATACTACTTTAGACCAGGGGTATGAGTCATGCAGATGGGCATAGTGCCTACCACATGGCTGTGGGTTGTTTTTTCTCCTCTTACAGTAGGCCTCCGGGCACATGAAATTGTATTCTTTCTCTGTTCCTGCATGTACAGTGAGGAAGATGGGATATGGATTGATGAATGGTGATGAGATAGGGGAAAGTGGGCTCCCAGACCTCTCACTATTTAAAATAGATTAGCTCAAAGTTAACCATTTTGTGACATTTTGTAAGAGTATGGTATTACATGATCCAGTTGGCCCATCAAGCTATAATTAAGATATTTATCCCAGCATCATTCTATACCTTAAAATTATCAAACAGATTTTCATGAAAGCATAAAGAAAAAATTATTTTTGGAATTTTCTAATGTCCAACTCCTATATCTTACTATTCATTCACTTGACTTACCATTGGTTGCATTTTGACATTACTAATGGAGTATGGAGCTCATGTTAAATTTTAAACGATAGTAAGACAAATGAACGGCCTGTATCATTAGGAACCATCATTAGGACCATTTGTGGTGCATGTTTCCCAGCCAGGATGGGAACTCAAATCTTCGGAATGAGGTGGTGTGTTAGGCACTAAGCATCACAATTTGCAACCTATGATGATAGTCAGATCCTAAATTGTTTTAGGTATCACAATTTGGTTGTACCTGTTTTGCTTTGCTTTTCGACGATATTGAACCAGAGATGAGTGAAGCAGATAAACAGATATTCCAGAGTTTTGCTCACGCACAGGTCAGTAAATTTTCTTATGTCTATAGTTTTGGCTTAATTGTTTCTTGTTTTTGTCTATATGGACATCTCAACCCTATCAATCAAGGGTGTTTTATAAAAGTATTACATTTTGTTTTCTAAATCTATTTAACTGATTAGATTAGTGAGCAGTGTTGAAAAAAATCCAATCCTACTAGAATATAATATTATAAAAGCGAAAGTTTGTAAGTATAGATGTATGGTTGTATTTTTATTTTTTTTATTGCCAGAGTTCACCAGACAGGCAGACGGCCCACTTGATGGAAAGTGGTTACCATTTCCTATGAACATTTGCAACACCAAAGGTGTTACAAATGCGCTGCTGCTCTCTTAAGGGAGACTGGAACCAGGTTACCAATGCCAGAACACAACTCAAGGTCGGCAATGTCGGCATACTCTAGACCAGGAGTGGTAGCCATCCAGTCGGGCAAATGCCCTGCCACCTGGCTATGGGTTGTTTTGTCGCCTCTTATGACAGGCCGCCCGGCCGCAGGCAAATTGTATTCTTTCTCTGTTCCTGCATGGATAGAATTGTATATTTGTTACTCTTTCACACAAAAACGAGTGAATGGATTTTGATGAAACTTTACAATAATATAGCTTGCACGTCAGAATGACACCTAGGCTGTAATTTAAAAAGATATAGCATGAATGATCTAAAATATAACTATTTTCCAACACCACGCTGCTGAGAGCGCAGGGCGCAGCTAATAAATTATACTAAGAGTCCTGCCAAATAACAAGGGTGACTCTGTGAAAATAATTATTAAAAAAATCCTTTACTTTTGAAGTAGGTTCTGACATTGGATATATGTGACAATAAAGTGGGTAAAAAGTAAGGGTTGTTTTTTTTATTAGGTTATGATTTGACTAAGTGATTTACCCTCTTATTTATAACACTTATAGGAGGTTTATTAGGTCAACTCCTTACAATAAGTTTTTCAAACAGTATTTACTAATATGAATATTATATTTTTTATCTGGTTCAGATATAGGCGACTTCTGATTAAAATGAGATAATATAAAAAACAATTCAATATATTTTCTTCTCAAACGATTTGACCATTTTCTATAGTATTAGTAAGATTATCATATTATTTTTAAGTGAACTTTTTGTTATTTACTCTAGTCTGGGTGTGTAAAATAAGTTGTATACTCTTTTTGGTGTATGATCTATTTTTGTATGTTACTTATTCCCTGCATCTGCATGTTTTATTCTAACATGTATGTTATAGAAAGATAATTGTTTTTTTTTTGTACACCTTTATTCACACACATTGAGTAATATTTCAGTATTTGATACAAGTTTAATGTGTTGTTACACTAGATATTTATTGATTAGTTTTGTATATGTATTGTTGTATGTAAATCACAAAATGGAAGAGGAAGGCGCAAACAGTGTTGCCAAACATTAAAAAGAAATTACATATTTAGTGTTGCCAAATACTAAACAATGTAGACTATACTAGTGTTAAATTTCATAAAATCATTTCCAAGATTTTTTGACTGATAAATATCCATCCTTACAATCTTTCTCACTTATAAGTAGGTTTAATTATTCTTTTCAAAATTTTCAGGTGTCGGTAACAAATGAGATTCATCAACACCTTGGTTGTCCGCGTTTCTTGCTCTGTCCAACACAGTATTGCTCGACAAGGGCAGTGCCAACTGTCAACAGCTCGGAGTATTTGAACACACTGGGCACTAAATTGTCTCAGCAGATCGATATTATGTGGACAGGTATGTATGGGTATAGGGCTTAGGGTCATCACCAAAAACGTGCATGTTGGTTTAGGCTATTAACGAAATATATTGAAGAAAGATATTGAACGGTAATTAATTTTAAGATATGATTGTGTAGTAATTATTATAGAATTTATCAGAACTATACAAACACGTATAACACAGGTGCAAATATAACTGAACACAACCAGTACAAATGTAATGCACGATTCAATACCACGCGCAAAGTTCGTCACTATAAAGTTTACCGAATGTACAAACGTCTTGCCTCGCTTGTGGTTATCGCTTGTCTGCCGATCTCTACATTGGGGCATGGCTTTATACTGCACAAATACATATTCCTCGGCCCCATACACTGAATTTCTTAGAATCACACCTGGCTAATGACTACCATAAAAGATTACAATACACAATGGGCTGTTTTTCTAATTACAAATTTTAAACATAAAGTAAACAAAAGAAGACCAAATGAAGAAAAGGTAATAAAATGTCTACAGGTACGCAGGTGTGAATTTGTCTTTTGTCGGCATTCAGGTTGTAACAGTATTATAGTACGCGGAGTAACTCTTCAGCAAACATTCCTAGCTCGACAATTTTATATAATATCAAAAGTTACAACCGCGCTTAAAACCGTTAAAACGTAGTTTTTTTATATAGTAGTCGCGATAACTTAACAAAATATTATAAGAAAATTAAATATGACAATTGAATATATAACAAAATATATAAATTTTGGGTCTAATTCTTATTATATTACAGGTCCAAAAGTAATATCGAAAACGTTAACAACTGACTGTATAGAGGAAATAACACAGGTCCTAAGAAGACCACCTGTGATATGGGACAATCTACATGCGAACGATTATGATCAGAAACGAATTTTTCTAGGTGAGTGTGAATTAGTATAGCGAAAGTATTCTTAATAAGAAATATTGCTACAAGAAAAAAAGAAAAACACACCATTTCCAATAGATTGTCTTCAACATTCTACTTCCTACCAATATTATAAACGCGAAATTTGTAAGAATGCATGGATGTATGATTGTAACTCTCACGCAAAAACTACTGAATGGATTTTGATGAAACGTCACAATAATATAGTTTACACATCAGAATAACACATAGGCGTATAAAGATATAGTGTGAATTATCCAAAATATACCGGTTTTCCATCACCACGCGGGTGAGAATGCGGGGTGCAACTATAGTAGAATTATTTTGTCCGTGCAGTTTGGGTCATAAATCAAACTCGGCCTCAGCCCGACTAGGGCGGTTGCGCGAACGCAACACCATTATCGATAAAAACTCATTCTTATCAAAGAAAGATTATCATTCTTATAAAAATCATTATTATCTTTTTTGCTGTTAATTTTAAACTTAGATATAAGTATTTGTATTTATTTTTAATATAACTTGTTACATTCTAAACTTTTGTGCTTACAGTTTTTTAATACAATAGATACCCAATTAATAATTGATTTTCAATCATTATTATTCTTATTTTAATAAATATGTTGTTTTTTTTTCTTTCATTTATATCACTAACTCACAAAATGACAAAACTAAATACACTATCGATAACGCTTATTGACAACAATAATGCGTATCACTATGCCAGCCCATAAGGTCTGTGAGCGGAAGAGAGAGCAAAATACTTACTTCACCACTCCGATTATTTATGAGCCAAACTGTACGGAGAAAATAATTCTACTACAGTACAGAGCTGAGAGGATTTGATACAAAATGTTTAAAATTAAAGAGTGGTTACAACTCTTTTCCAGGTCCGTACTGTGGTCGTTCTCCGGAACTGATACCGTTGTTAAGAGGCGTTTTGACAAATCCGAATTGCGAGTACAACGCTAATATGATTCCGATACGGACTCTGGCCCATTGGGCCAGTTGCAGCCTGGATGCGCCTGCGCAAAGTAAGTTCTCATTTATCCCCCGCTGACAGGTGTCTGTGACAGGACTCATAGGAGCATTTCTTATTTCGTATTGTGATTCTAAGATCGATCAAACAAATTGAATCGTTTCTATTGTTGTTGATACAATTTGATCGAGAAGCACAGAGCTGATTGTACGAGCTAGTATTCAATGACATTGAATGATTCAAGTTAATGTTAATATGGATTTGGATCACTGGTCGATTCAGCCAAATTGAAAGACGACTGAACTGTCAAATATCGTGTAAGGAAGTGGCAATGGTTTTTCTTTATTTATCTTTCTCCGTAAAAGTTCCAGGCGAAATCAATTTTTATTAAATACTAGGTGTAATATGCGTGCGACCTTGTCAACGTCTGACTCGTCATTCCCGGGATACAAAGTAACTCAGCATTTAAAAAGTAATGTAAGCTATCGTTTTAGTGTTACCGGTTTCGGAATAATCTAATTTTTATGTACCCTAAAAATTAAAAAACCACTCCCGGGAAAACACTTGCAGGACTCTCGGGATAAAAAATATCACATCGATCAATGAAAAAATCTCACTAGAATTAGATGTTTTTCAATATCGGCATTTTAAATCAATCATTCCAAGAAAATTCCCGCGGGATTCCCAGGAAGTAGGCAGATTTCAAATCTAAGAATTTACTGTTGATCAGCTAAAGTCGCATTGAAATCAACCCAGTAGTTTTTACGTGAATCCTGAACAATCAGACAAGACATCTAAAACAAATTGCATCGTGTTATCCCTCGTTTATGCAGATTGTAGTCTATTCTACTTGGTTTTTGGAACGTAGTTCCTTATCGCGCGGTACGAATGGGGGGCTAGGCGGAAAAATTTAAGACTTAAATAACATAGAATCCCAAACATATGTTTCCTACTTCAGTTACCACAAGCCAATTATTACTAAAATTCAGCCTACTGATTAAGTTTATATTACATTATATTCTTATAACTTTTTTTTTATGGAAGTATAATTTTATTATAATTGTATAATTATATATATTATATATTATAATTTTTTATGGCGTTTGACTACTGTCTCACCTGATGTTGAGTGATGAAGCAGTCGAGGCTGGAGCACGCTTACCTAGAAGATACCTATTCACTCGTGATTTGAAGACTTCAAGATTGTATTTGTCAGGAAAAACAGACTCCGGCAAATTATTCCAATCTTCGGCTGTGCGCACCAGAAAAGAAGAGGCGAAACGCTTGGTTCTGACTGGTGGTGTTTCCACCATGTAACGGTGGCGTAAACCGGTCCGTCTGGTTGTCCGATGGTAAAAAGGGGATGGAGGAATCAGCTCGTGCAATTCTGAGGAACACTCCCCGAAATGTATCCGATAGAGCACAGTCAGCCCCGCGATCTTGCGTCTATGCTCTAGACTCTGGAGTCGAGCATCAAAAAGACAATCATCGCCGACCAGCTTCCTGGCTCTTTTCTCAATTGATTCCAACGCCTCCAACTGGTATTTGCTCCAACTTAAAAAAATAAAATTTTATTACAATTACTTCACTAATTAATCGAAAGGAACTTCGTTCCATCCGGGTGTCCTTTGACACCTCTCAAGTTTTTTTTAAAAGTTTTTATGTATAGACACGGCATGTTTATAATATTACAATACAACTAAACATAGTAATTTAAGCTTTCCGTTTAACACTAGCCCACTTACTCACTTCTTACATATCTATTCTAATTATAATGAATAAAGACTGATTTGTAACAACAGAAGATAAATAAGTTCCTATAAATAAAGGTCCTTTTCAAACTATTTCAAACACACTTAAATTGAATTTTACTGGCAGCCCTTTTAAAGCTTATTTTTTTGGTAAACAGCTGTCATAGATAAGATGGCGACCTAATTTATTTATTTATAAAAGAAGAGCCAATGTTATCATAAGGCTTTAAATGTAAAAATACATCAAAATTGTATTGCCAGTTCTTATACTGGCAAAGTTACATCCGTGTTTCCGTAGTTTCATCCGTGCAGGAACGGAGAAAGAATACAATTTCCTGCGGCCCGGCGGCCTGTCGTAAGAGGCGACAAAACAACCCACAGCCAGGTGGTAGGGCATTTGCCCGACTGGATGGCTACCACCTCTGGTCTAGAGTATGTCGCCATAACAACCTTGTGTTGTGTTCCGGCATTAGTGACCAGGTTCCAGGCTCCCTAAAGAGAGCAGCAGCACATTCGTAGCACCTTTGGTGTTGCAAATGTCCATAGGCGATGGTAACCGCTGTCCATCAAGTGGGCCGTCTGCCTGTCTGCTGATCTCCTGCAATAAAAAAATAAAAAAAAAAGTTACCCCGCTCTTAACATAACATTGACCCACAATTTTTTTGGAAATTTTGTGAGATTTTGCAAAGACATTTGAATTTGAATTTTAAACATTAATAACCCACGGAAAATCCGTACAAAATTGTTCGCATGGCGGGACAAAGTTACTCTGATTGACTGTGATGGTTATTGTCTCTTTATTTGCATCTTCATAACTATCTACTATTATTAATTATAATTGATGTGTTGGTATTTGATCAATGGTTTGCTTGTCTATCCTTCTATCGATGAGGTATTATTTCCAGTCGAAGCAGTTTCGTGGGACATTAAATTAGAGAGGGAAAGCGATCAAGGAGTGTGCGATGATGAGGCACCGTTGACCCTTGGGAAGCATGTTTACCACCATCGACAGGCTTTAAGGTTATTTGTAATTTTATTGTTAAGATTTATGTAATACAGATGTCTTAAGTATACTGTCACTTTGTTTTTGTTATCGTGATATAGATTCGCGTTTGACAGCTATCTTACCTGATGTTAAGTGTAAGATGCGATCTAAGATGGAACACACTTACCTGGTACCTATTCCGCATCAAACTAAACAAGAATCACTTAAATCGGATCATAAATCTCAGCGCAATCGGTGTACATATGGAACGTAATGGATTTTATTTTTCATAAAAAATGTTCACAAAATGAATAGGTACTACTGGGCCAAAGTATCTCAAATTTTTAGGGGACCAAATGGCAGCTATTCCGCGTCGAACTAAAGGATCACGTAAATCGGATCATAAATCTCAGAGTAATCGGTGAACATACATAAAAAAAAATGTTCCGACAAATTGAGAGCCTCCTCCTTTTTTTGAAGTCGGTTAAAAAGGATACGGAACTCGAGTCTGTAGAGTTGTTAAAAAAAGACTTCTAGATGCTTTATTTGAATATATTGTTATTTCGATTAACTTATTTATTTTAGACCTGTTATTAGCGTGATTGCTGTATTATTATGTGGATATGGGATGTCTATAGCACGCGAGTTAGATATTAAACATGGTTTAGGTTGCCCATTTATATGAATAAGAGTGTTTATTTTTTTGCAGGCAAGCGATCAATGAATGGCTTCCAGAGTTCTCAATACCGAAGACGGCACAGGGGCCTGTTATCAAACCCCAACCGTCAATCACAGGTAATATAATGCATTTATTTATTACCTTTTATATATTTATTTGAATGTCTTTCAAGACCATGGGTCATAAAAATAGCCCCGACTTTTGGAGGGCTTGCGTGGGGCCATGGGAAGGCCAACACGTCTCTGCCCCTCGACAAATTTAATCTAAATGTGGAGTGACACTGACAGCCAATTATCCCTGTCTACACCATAATAATGCACCTAAGGAAAAGCCCCGGCCAGTGTAGGACTATTGTGGGGAAGGAGGACAAAAAGTACCGGGCTATTGGGGCGAACTGCTAGTGGTACTAGGGGTCTGGGAATATGGGGACTATGGCGCCTGCCCGTCCCAATGTTCTGGGAATATGGAAAAATGAGCAGACGGTGACTCGCCACTCTCTGCACCCTAAAAATGCCATAGAAGGCAGAGGCAATATGGGATATATTTATTATTATTATTTATTTTATCTATCTAATAATATCTAAAGCAACTTTATACTTGCACGATGTTTGATGTCATACTAAAAATCGCTATAAAATATCGAAATTACTCTTGAGCCACTATTGGAGTTGCTAAAGTTTAGACTTTGCAAAAGTTTATTTTATTATTTTGCCACTCTGTAGGCACATTCGAACAAAAACTGTCAGGCTATAAACAGTACTTCAATCGATTTGATTGTCCACTCCCCTGTCTAGAAACTTCTATCATTAACATCCTATGTAGGAAAACCCCTACAGTGTTTTTTGTCCGTTGATTAATTAATTTTTTTTCAACACACTTGCTCATAAAGCGGCTCTATGGTCACCGCAATTAGGCACAGAATGACACCCATAATCAAACTGTGACTAAAAAAAATTATAACTCACTAGTGAGTTATAGATTTTTTTTAATTTTATTGGTTGAGTTGCTTTGTTCTTAAAAAAGTTTTTATAAAAAAAAAAAGATCGTGTTATATAGAACAAATAAATTAATGTTCCTATTGCTTGCTCATTTCATGCAACTTCTTATTTAAATAGATAATTTTAACTCGTACGTGTTTAATAAATAAAACTTTCACTCATATATAACATTTTTTTCTCTGTAATAAAAGAGAACTTTAAATTTCCCATTTTGTACGTGGCAGAATAGGCGCAAACCCTATGCGCTTTAGTCTGTGGCCGACCGCAATACGCGCGCATAGGAAAACTGTTATCTACTAAATAAAATGAGTTTTGTTGTTATTTTATTCACGTTGAAATACGTCGTATGATACACGTGTGTATTGATGATTACCGTCCTCGGCTCTGTTAAGATCCTCGCCTACGGCTCGAGTCTCAATGGCGCCTCGGCGGTAATCACCAATGTTACGCACTAGTACCATAATATACTATTTAACTTATTCCAGTGCCACCGGTTCCGATAATACCAATAATGCCATCGGTCAACACTTGTATGTCACTGGTGACGTCGACCAGTAACACTTCAACGACGAGCACAGCCGAGATGGCTCCGGCCATCCCCACCGTGAACACGAGCCAACTGCAAGCGTTGGCTGATGTCTGCTCAGCCACACCGGACGGACCCATACTGTCCACTCGGGTATTACTTTTTCAAAGTTTATCTTATACTAATAATAATAAGAAAGCTGAAGGTCCGATTTGAAAACTTCGTTCAGTGTTAGATAGCCCATTTATCGTGGAAAGCAATAGACTATATAACATCACGCTAAGACCAATAGGAGCGGGGCACCAATAATGTTTCAAATTTGGGGGATTTTTTAACTTTCTTTTTTTTAACTATTCCACGCAGACGAAGTCGTGGGCAGAAGCTAATTTATTATATTTAGTGTCCGTGCAGGAACGAAGAAAGAAACACAATTTGATGAGTTGGGGTGGCCTGTCGTAAGAGGCGACAAAAACACCCCGCAGCGAGGTGGTAGAGTATTTGTCCGACTGGATGGCTACCACCCCTTGTCTAAAGTATGCCGCCATAACAATCTTGACTTGTGTTCCGGCATTGGTGACCAGGTTCCAGTCTCCCTTAAGAGAGCTGCAGCGCATTTGTAGCACCTTTGGTGTGGAAAATGTCCATAGGCGATGGTAACCGCTTTCCTTGGGGCCGTGGGCCGTCTGCCTGTCTGCTAAACTCCTGCAATAAAAAATACTAAGACTTTTATTAAACATAATAGGCATCTGGTTGCTCGACTTTCGACACCCGGTTACTAGACTCTGAAATCCGGTTACTCGACTTCGACACTCGGTTACTCGACTCTGACATCCGATTATTCGACTTCCGACATCCGGTTACTCGACTCTGCCATCCGGTTACTCGACTTCTGACATCCGGTTACTCGACTTCCGACACCCGGTTACTCGACTTCCGATACCCGGTTACTCCACTCTGACATTCGGTTACTCAACTTCTGACATCCAGTTATTTACTTCCGTCATAATGTTTGTATTTGTATTTTCTCTGTAGGTATCACCGGTGGAAACGATGAATCCAGTACCAAATCCAGTAATGAATTCACTGGTGTCACCAACAAAAGTGGTCCTAAACGAGTCAATACCGAATCCAATAATTCCGATTGCCAGTTCAAATATATCACTACCGACTGAGATACCCGTATCGACACTTCCCGTGCCGATAATGGGTTTGAAAGCTCTGGAGGAAAGCGGGAAACAGCATATTATGGAGAAATCTGATGTCAATGAAGATAATCTCGGTGATAGTGTTTTAGAAGGACTTATAGATGATTTGACGAAAGATAAGAACTGTAATGTGGATACTTTAGTGGTTGATGACGTGGAAACTTTGGTAGAAGAGCAGTTACGGAACGGACATATGAGTGTTGGTGGTGAGTATATACATTAGAGTGGCGCAAAAAACCGACATTTTTTTGAGTCTCGAATGAATTTTTTTTTAGTTTTTGATGTTTTAAGAAGTCCCTCCTTGGACAGCCCAAACAAAAAATTGGTAAGACTTTACTCCAATTTTTTTAACAGTTCAAAAATCGCCGACTGATTTATATTCAATTTTTTTTTTCTTTACGGTACAATTTTAAAGACCAAAAAATAATAAGTTTCCGATAGTTTCAGTTCAAAATTTGAATTTTAAAAGGTCGCTTGTATTTTTTTTAAATCTAGTGTATTACTTTAGATTTTTTCGAGTTAATGCGCTTTGCGCGTCTATATTGCTTGATAATAAATACTATATTTCCTTCTACGTATATATATAGCGACAGAAATGAAGTGGAACTGGAAGTAAGCCGGTTCTAGTCTCCCTTAAGAGAGCAGCAGCGCATTTTTAGCACCTTTGGTGTTGCATGGTAACCGCTTTTCCATCAAGTGGACCGTCTATCTGTCTGCTGAACTCCTGGAATAAATAAAAAATAAAATAACGAAAGTTTTTTTTTTATTTCTGTATTTATTACTGCCTGCAAACCTTATTATGATGATAACAATCATTTATTCTCAGATACACCTCAAACGTTGAGTCCTAGTCGTCCTTCGGGCACCGAAGCGGGGCTGGAACCCCTCGACGTGGACCCGCCCTTGGCTCCAAGTACTGACACTGATGTGGTTATGAACGATGGATACAGCGAGGTATGTTATCTGCTTTTATATATAAAATTCTCGTGTCACGGTGTTACTTACCATACTCCTCTGAAACGGTTTGACCGATTCTCATGAAATTTTGTGTGCATATTGGGTAGGTCGGAGAATCGGACATCTATTTTTCATCCCCCTAAATGTTGAGGGTAGTCCACCCCTAATTTTTTTTTTAATTTTCAGATATTTTTTTATTTTTATTTTTTTATGATACAGCATTAAAAAATACATACAACCCTAAATTTTCAACCCTCTACGATCAACCCTTATTTTTTAATAGCGATATTAGTATTTTTATAATTTTCTACTAGGATGATTTATATTTTAATTTGAACCAGGTATATGGCGCTGCAATCGGGTATTAGAATTTAGGTGTTCTTTTTGTTGTTGTATGTGTTGAAGTTTATCCCGGAATGGTTTAAATAAACGATTGGACCCAGTAGGTGGCGCCGCGGTACTCCTAAACGCTGGGCCTGATTTTGATGAAATTTTTTGTTTGTTCAAGTGGATTTGAGAATAGTTTAAGTTAGCATTTGGTCCCGGTAGATGACGCTGGAATCGGGTTCTAGATTTTTATTTTTTAAAGGCAGGACATCGTCTGCCGGGTACAGCTAGTATTATTATAAAATTCTAATCATGCTGTTTCTGTACATTCAAGCTATTAAAAAAACAACAATTAGGAAACACTATATAAATGACGGAGAACACGATTCAATATTTTTTAGATTTCTTGTCTGTTTGTTCGGGTGAATCCCGATCTCGGGAATCTCGCGGGAATTTCAAGTCAAGCATGGACAAAGTCGCGGGTATAGCCTACTCTATACATACTCGTATAATAAGTACACTGGTCAACAGTTGTTTTTTTTGCCCTTGATATTAAAATACTTTCAAATAATCATATACAAGCAATTAATGAAACTATGGTTATGAAATACTGCCAGCTCTAGCTAGTTGTTTTCATTTTCGTATTACACTACAATGCAGTAAGTATGAAAAACGCACAGTAAAATATCTGATATGCCTAATAGTGTAAAGGCTTATTTCTAATTGTTTTATTTTGTGTTTAATTAATATAGACGTAAAAAAGAGGAAAAATGAAGAAAACACCTTCAATACGATTTTCTCCTATCTTTTTGGAGAAGTCGTAATTGTGAAGACCAGCAGTAATCAGCCATAATTTTTAGGTCCCATTTACCCTGATTAGGTCCAGATTGAAGTGCTCTCTCGTCCCACACCATTTTCACAAAATTTCCAAGATTATCAGGAAATCTAAACCAAGTAACTGTGGAGAAAGTGTAACTTTATACTCATTTTATTTATTCATTCTAAATATTTCAAAAATTAAATTTATTTCTTCCATGAATATATGCGTGAACTATGTATTTGAAATTGTAGAAAACAGCAGTGACCTATTTAGGCATGAGTTTGACGCAGGAACGTAGCGAGGGCGCTAATAATTCGAGTGCCTAAATAGGCCTTTCACTCGAGGTTAACACTCTGCTTTTCATTTTGAATATGAGGAAGGTAAATAAAAACTGTTAAGTAAAATAAACAACTACTTCCCTAATTAAATCAGGCGTTAAATCCATATCTACTCGTAAATCTGATTATATCATTTTATATGTCACATATGAAACATCAAGTAAATTTCTTTTTCTGTGCTATTCCACCAGCCAATGTTCTTTTAGCTCAAATTTATGTAAATTAAATTATAATTTATTGAAAAGCAATTTTACCGTCATATTTTTAGCTTACGCGTAACCTTTCTCGGTTACGCGTCACTTTTTTCGGTTACGCGTCACATATTTCGGTTACACGTCATATTTTTTCCGGTACGCGCCATCTTTTTTTTGCCGCTACCGCGGTCGATTCGACCGTGTTAGGGGCTTTATTTATTTAACCAATTTCTGTAAAGTTCAATTTCTGTATAGTAGATTTTTCGAAAAATAAGGTCATAAAGAAGTTTCACTTCTTACGTGTGTACACGCACACGTTTTTTTTAATTACAATTTATGCCGCGATTTAACAGTGGCTGTATAAAAAGTTAGGACATGAGTCTTACATGTATCTATGGTTGGTTTAATAAAAAAAATGACAGCAGGTTTAATCGTTTCCCAGGGACGAAAAGTACTGTTTTCATCCCCGTGATCAGGCAGCACCGAAGGTAGTTTCAGGATATGAGAAATTAAATATATTTTTGTTGACTTGTGAATTTTTTATTTAATTTACTTAGTAACAGTAGTATTGAATTGAAACCTATAATATTTTTATTTTACAGAATGGTTCGATGCAAGTGGAGCCAAGCAACAGTCCCCTGAGTACAGACATGATGGTGGAGCCCACTGAAATGACGGACAGGACTGACGAGTAAGTTTTTTTGTAATAAAAGAAATATATAGGCATGTTATATATATTTTGTCATATGTATTAGGTTTTTGGTCTGTGTTTCTGTCCTACAATAAGGTTAACGGCTTAAGAGTTTTGGTTGGTTTTAAATACTGATGATCCACGACATCTTGAGTCACACTTAGTTGTCTGTTTGTTTGTTTTTAAATATATCACTAGAATATGCCTGGGACTTCGTCTATGCTTGTCTTGAAATTTCCGCGGGATTCCCGGTGTAGAAAGTAGCGCAGATATTAAGTCGAAGAATTTACTGTCGATAAGCGATAATCGCATCGAAATCGGCCCAGTAGTTTTTACGTGAATCCCGAACAAAGAGGCATGTATTTTTATCTCTATTGTAGTTTTTTTAAATAGCTTCATTGTACAGACACGGCATGTTTAGAATTTTATAATATTGGAAAACATCGCGATGCAACCTGCACATTGAGATAACCGTTGTGTCGAACCTGCCAAGCCGCCTTGGACAAGCGTGGCGGGTATACTGTCCGTTCCCCCTATAATAAGAGGCCCAAGCCCAGCAGTGGCACATTTATGGGCTGATATTGACATAGATAGATAATTTGTAAATTCGATAAAAATATCTGAGAGTAGAAATAGTTTTGGATTTGGTCCTAAAGTTTCACTTGAAAAATTAATATTTTCTTAAGTTTGCGCGACTTGTATACATAATAAAACTACGTTTTAACGGATTTAAGCGCGGTAATTTATTTGATTTTGGTTTATCCGACGTTTCGGCCGCTTTTCAGTGGCCGTGGTCACGGACGACAAAGATGACATTTGTCTAACGTGTATTGTTAAAGTTTTATTTAGCCTACCGCCAACTTTTTCATTTTAATTATTTAGTTTTAATTTTGTTTATGGATATTATTTACTCTATGGGAGCTTAATCTAATTTACCGAAAAATTGAAATTTGAAAAATTAAGCTTGTATATTTTGAATTTTTCGTCTAGAACGGTAGATCCGGAAGATTCGTCGGTCGACTCGAACGCCTTGGTGGCTGATGACCTCTTGCTCTTATGCGACTTGTTCTACTTGCCATTCGAGCATGGGTCAAGGGGTCTGAGGCTTTTGCACGACTTCAACTGGCTCACCACACACGCTGCCAGTATGCTATCGAGGGGTAGCAAACCTGAGGTAAATTTTGTCTATTTGTACCTAACAAAACTACGTTTTAATGGTTTCATTCAAATTCATTTATTTGCTTAAAACGTGGTACATAAATTTCATAGACTGAGATCCCAGTCACCCCAGACTTACGTGATTTTAGGAAAAATGAAATTTTAAGGATTCGGTCCTCCTCTCGCTCCCGCTCTCGCGCTTCCTCACACAGCGGAACTCTTAACGAGTCTGGGAAGATGTTTGGCCCGTCAGATTTTTCTGCCTCATTTTCAACAACAATAAAAGTTGTTGGAAATTATCTGAACTTTCATAATCTGCAAAAAAAATCTAAGAAAATTCAGAATTTATTAGTTAAAATTTCATTCTAGGCTAGTTTTTGTCAAAAAATTCCTAATACCTCTACTCAAAATAAAAAATATCTTGGTATCAATACAGATTCTGAAAGGTGATAAAAATACCTATCAAACAAGCCCAGATTGAGAAATCTACTATAATTCTATCCGATTTTATGACGAATTTAATTAAATTGTTCTATGTATATATGGAAAAATTTCTATTTTGAAATTTTGGGGGGCTCCAAATCCGACTTAGAGCTATGGTCTCTTGAGCAAAATTTCTCAGAATCACCTATACATTACGTTTTTGCTATACGCTTCATCAAAAAAAATCGTTCCATACAATTTGATCCGCCCTAATATATATATATATATATATATATATATATATATATATATATATATATATATATATATGATGGTCTTCATAGACAAGCGAGTGGCGTCGTCGCCGAAGCAGGTTCGCGTGGTGGATGTCCAGGACCAGGCGACTGGCGCGACGATTGTCTATGGCGGCTAATAGGGAGCTCCACGCGGAGTTGCATCCTTATGTCTGGGAGCTATGCGCCGTGTTGGCATTACTCGATGGCTTTCTACGGTGGCTTGGTGAGTTTTTTAAACAATAACACAGCTGTACAAAAAAATTATAAATATATCTGTTATTTTATTTCTCGTTTTTTGATTTTTGTAATGTAAAATGAAAATAAAGATTTAAAAAAAAATCAGAGCAAATCTAACAAAATCATTGATTTCATGAATTGTGTGCATAAAAGGACCCAAAATCATTTTCATATCTATGGCAACAAAATCACTGTAGACCAGTGTAATGTATTTGCTCAAACACATGCGACCTTACTTATAATAATCTCGTTAAGAAACGATTAGGCATCTCTTAAGTAAGAGAATCAGAATCATTCCCTAATCAATGAATATCTCTTTTTTTCACTTATAAACGTGTATTACCTGTTGTGTACCTATGAGGAACATAGATAAACGAAATTTGAATGATTAACGTAAGTTGTACCCAAAATATTCGGCTAAAGAGCGGTTGGGTTTATGGGTAAGATTTTCACTAATCAGTTGCTGAGCAGTTTCTTTAAACTTTAAAAACGATACGACGACGACATATTGTTTATAAGGTCCCATATGTTCTTTATTTTATTGCAGGAGTTCAGCAGACAGGCAGATGGCCCACTTGATGGATAGCGGTTACCATCGCCTATGGACATTTGCAACACAGAAAGTGCTACAAATGCGCTGCTGCTCTCTTAAGGGAGACTGGAACCTGGCCACTAATGCCGGAACACAACTCAAGGTTGTTATGGCGACATACTTTACACCAGGGGTGGTAGCCATCCAGTCGGGCAAGTACCTTACCACCTGGCTGTGGGTTGTTCTGTCGCCTGTAACGACAGCCCGCCCGGCCGCAGGAAATTGTATTCTTCCTCCGTTCTTGCACGGTTAAAATTATACATACTTATAACTACTGTTGATTGTACTGAGTTATTTGTTTTCTATTACAGAATTGGGTAAATTCCCTCCAAATATTGCAGCTAATACTCAGGGCAGTTATACTTGTAAGTATAAATAATTGTAATAATAAATGAGCAGACAAACACACGTTGTATAATATAGTGTGTAGGAGATGTTTGACTTAGCGTAGTTCACGATTACGAAAGTAATATACACAGGAGATCGCTGGGGCCGATCCCAAACACCTAGACCAGAGTAAATAATATAAGTGCTAGACGGAGAATCGAATTTTGGACCGCGATCCCCCATTGAACTAAGTATGTAACGTTATTACTAGGGTTGTCACGGAGGCCTTTTTAGCGGAGGCGGATGCGGATGCGGAAGCGACGGGTTTCACCTTCGCGGATGCGGAGGTTAACGGAGGCGGAGGCGAAAGTGAAATTGGATGTAGAAAAAATAGTAGTTTATGGTTTATACATTACATCGCGTCGGTAAAACTTCGTACGTACGTCTAACGCGTCTAAGTAATTCGACAGGTTGATTCCCGTAGCGTATCATTCATTTGACAAATTACGTTCCCGCCGCGCACGCGTTGATTTTTGTTCATTTGCTGCGCGCGGCCGGACGGCTGATTCGTCGCGAGCGTCGCTGCTTGCGTATGATTCGTGAATAAACCTCCGTTATGACTCCGCAAAAATTACACGGAGGCGGAGGTACGGTTTCTTGCGCAACTTCCGCAGTAACGGAGGCGGAAGCGAAGTTCCGTTACAACCCTAGTTATTACCCTAGACTGCAGATGCCGTCAAATACGGTCCGTCCGACGCCGGTGAGTGCGCGAACAGTAGATCACAATTTCGAAGGGGCAATAAGACACCTGCAAAGAACTTGTAGCAGCGAGAGGTAGAGCGAGTGCTGATGGGAACTGAAGTAGACTGATTTATTTTGAAAACTTACCTTAAGTACAAATATTATAAAGTCGTACTGCTTGTACAACGTATAGCAGTGTGTGAGCGGGACGGATTATGTGCGAACCAGATAGAGCAACTATTAATATATGCGCTCCCGCGTTGCCCTAGCGAGTAGTCATGGGAAAAATCACTCACCAAGATGAAAAGAGTGATATATATCTTTTTGATACAAAAAATATATATCACTCTTTCATATCTTCAACTGTTTATCTTTACAGTGAATAGTGTCAGTGTCAGTGTCAATTGCAGAGAAGATGAGTTATTATCTGTGAGTGATATACTAGCAGAACCGACACGCATACCTGTGGCAACGCAAAATATCTGACATTTAAATAACATACACGCCATTTAAACGGCTTTTGACTTTTAGTAAATATTACAAAATCACACCATAAAACTAGTGTTATGATTTGTCTTGCTATTGCCCGTAGTGCGCGGGCTAATCATTCTTTCTCATCGCGTGGAACAGGAATGAACTAAAAAGTTAAAGATATAAAGACACATTTTGAACGCCAGGCAAGTGATATACAGATCTAATCACTCGTCGCGTCGGATATATATCTTTTGAGTTAATCATCCAGGAGTTACACTACTCTACTAGCCAGTAGTGCGTTGTCCGCTGCAATGACAAGACGTATGCAGCTCCCATAAATTGGTGTCGGCTTGCGACAATATTATTTTATTGATGACGATAAGATGATAATGTATTTGGCTTCGGTAATGTTCGTAGGGTTCTCAAAGGGGTGGAGAGAGGCGTTTGAGAGCGGGGCCCAAGAGCCTTGGGTGTTCCGAGGTGGTCTCACTGCGGATTTACGAAGGCTCCTACCGGTCGAGTGTAGTGGGGATGCGTTGAGGCCACAGCTGATACCCCACGCCTTGCCGATGACAGTGCGTCCCTACACGCCGACAGACGAACAAGCGGTATGCTTGTAACAATATTTTTCTTAAGGGAACGTACTCATACCACGTGACCCGTTCAAGGGGGACAGGGAGGTCTTCAAAATACCACACTTGGTCACACGGACTGGGGAGGGGTTTAGGTTTTCGTCAACAGCAATGATACAAACAAAAGAGGAAGCGGGGGTGTTGTCACGTGGTATATGGGTACGTTCCCTAAGTATTCTTATTACATCAATTTCAGTTATATGAACCTAGTTTCAGCTCTATTTCGAAAGGAAGCATTCACACGGTTTGCATGTGTTTAAAAGTAATTAAATTTAGAGAGAGAGAGAGAGAGAGAGAGAGAGAGATAACTCTTTATTGCACACCAAAACATACAATTACAAAACAGACAATATTTACAATATTTTCTAGGCGATACAATAGGCGGCCTTATCGCTCAAAGCGATCTCTTCCAGGCAACCCTAAATGAAAAACAAATTTGAATCAGGCGATGTAGGTGGTGCAGGAAAAAAAAGGCAATGGACACATAAATACTCAAACTAATTTAACAAATAAATATACAAATACATACGTATATACATAGTTATAAATATAATATACGTATACAATAATATATTACAAAACACATATGTTATTATAATAAATGTATTAGCATGATTATATTGTGTTAATCAGACATAGCTATCTATGGATAAATAGTGTTTTCTGAGTAAATTTCTAAATGTTGGTAAGGATTTGGCCTCTCTGACAGTAAGAGGCAGCATATTCCAAAGTTTGAGAGCCTGCACTGTAAAAGAATTATCATAAATTTATTTCTTTATCCATACATATTGTGAAGCCAGTTTACCATTGAGGTAAGCAGAGACGGTGGATCTCCACCTACTACGGTCCTGGCAAACATTTATCTCTTCATCAATTTTCATTAATTAATTCATACATTCTTCTTACCTGACCTTTTTTCAAAATACCAAGAATGACAAAAAACTAATGTTTTGATGGTTTGGGCATTTAGAGACACAGAATGAAAGCACAATGATTCCACTTCTATAATACGTACCACTGAAGAGTAGAACTTTTTACCAGCGTCTGCGTTTCCTGAAACATAAAATTTAGGTGTCTTCAAGTCCCGCGTGCTGAGGTTGCTTCTAGGTCTACATTTCCACCTGACATCGGGCGCAATGTCAGTCAAACGCGAACCTCTCCATCATATCTATACATAGAGTAAACTTTAGAGGTCAAATTTCTGTACAATGAAAAAAATTTGCTAAAAACCGAGTCAGGGGGATGTAAGAAGTAATATAGAACTATTTTAGATTTTTTAAAATTTCTTGTTTCTCTGTTTGTCGGTTTAAATGAAATTTTGCATGGTGGTAGCTTATATCCCTGGTCAACATATAGGATACTTTTGATCCCGAAAAGTTAAAGAGTTCCCGTGGAATAGTTAAAAAACCGCACCACACGGACGAAATTGCGGGCAGAAGCTAGTATACAATAAAAAAACTCTGGTGGTGCAGTTTAAAAATAATGATAACTATACACAATACATATAAGTACAAAAACAATATAAATATATATACATATATACGTATACATTATATACGTGTGTATATATTGTTACGTGCAAGCGAGGTTACGCACTTTTGGATTAGAAGAAAACACCAGTTTTTAATTTTGAAAGAAAGAAAGAAAGAAAAATATTTATTTCTAAAAAAGCGACACTTTAACAATGATTTATAATAAATAATAATAATAATAACATTGAAATTGTGTGCCGCAATTCGCGAAATGAGGTTGGCACTCAGTTTTTTGCTGTGCCGAAACATACTCCGACACAGCACTGATTTTCAGTGCCCACCTCCTTAATTACAAAGTTATGTGACCCCAGTAAAAGCAAGATAAATAAAACTAAATTATAATCAACATATAAATAAAAAATAAATAAAAAAATCTAAAAATAAATACCTAAAAAATTAAAGTATCCTAAATAGAGCACTTATTATATACACATGTTATATAATATGAAACATGTGGTAAACAAAAGTATAAAGATCATTTTAAAACTTTTATTGACTTACACAGCCGCACGTAGTACGTCTCGGCAGGGTTGCTGCCCCTATACGCGCGACCAACGTTGCACAGTCCCGACGATAAGTAGTCGCACCCTCAATACCGTCGCCGATATTGCGCAGACCACCTCCAATATTATCGCGTGTAGCTCGCCTCTGGTTCCTCTCTCGAACTAAGGAAGGAGGTGTGTACTCCTTCACGTATCTGTCCACCAAACTTGTCGCTAAATTCACCACTTAATTCGTCTCTGTCTTCTATTAACCTTCTCTTTCAACTCTTTAGTATCGCACTTATCGCTTCACCGTCTTGGACTGAACTGAACTTTAAACTTCAACTCTAAACTCAAAAACTGCGGCGCGCCTTACGCTGTTTATATACCCGGAAGAATTTTCTAGAACTCATCTATCTATCTCTGTCTTTTCTTTCCCGAACCTTCTGTTCGGGAACTTTCGTCTATACATCTATCCCTTTCTAACATCTATCTATCTTTTTCTTTCTTTCGTCGTCTATCTCTTTCTAACATCTATCATCTCTTTCTTTCGTTTATCGTCTATCCTTTTCTAAATATATCCGTCCTTGTGTTTTCCTTCCAGAAATTTCTAGTTCTTTCTAATAATTCCAAAACTGATTTACGCTGCTGGGCAGTTCCACCCTCGGTCGCCACAAAATTAATGGTTATATATGAGATTAATGAAAGTAGATTAGAAAGTAGTTTGTCAGGATCATCACAAGTGGAGTTGCATGGTCTCTGCCCTTAAGAAACCGGCGTGATAATAATATGTAAGCATGCTTACTATATGTAACATGTATCAAATACCTAATTAAATTTTTTCTCATTGTAGGTGTGTTTGATATGCCATAAAACGTGTCGCGATGGCTCCGATTGCAGCGATCTGTTCCCGACTGATTTGCAGACTTTGCCGGCGGATAGGTGAGTATAATATAATATAAAATCCCACAGCGTCCCACTGCTGGCCTCAAGCCTCATCTTTCCTGGGAAGAAGTATAGTTGCGACATATGTCCAAGGCACATTTAAAGCGTACAGACAGAACGGCGAGACAAAATCCCTACTCCAACTTTGGTCGGGTGTAGACTCCGGCTTAGGTTCGATGCACATGTCACAATAGCGCTCTAAGGTGGCTAGTTATTTTATGAACAGTGACTTAATTAAATTGGATATATATTTCCTTTCAAGTTTTTTGAAAAGGGCTATAGGATATATTCAAAAGCGGGTTACTTTTATCAGGTTGGTGGCACCGTTTCTGACACTCACACCGGAGTTGTGTATGGTGATAGAGGACGACGAAGAGTGCATCCCTCAGGAGGACACCGCTGTAGATAATGAAGCTGAATGCGAGAAGACTGACGTTGCTGTGGAGGTTAAGATCAATGGTAAGTATAAATCAGTAAAAGTGGAGGAAATAATTTTGAGACTGAAATTGTTCATTGTCTTAAAAAACATAATTAAACCTTAATAAAACCCCTTTAAAACGGAACAACCACAAATTTGTGATCGAACTGTCGTAGCGGCTAATTGGGAAGCACCACAAATTTGTGGTCAAATATAGATTAATTGAAACGAATGTTGAAATGATGCTGTCTCCCTCTAACTACATAGAATTTGTATTAGTGTAAAAGAGACGACATAATTCTCTTAGTTTTGGCTTGGCAATTTTGATGGCAGATTTGAAAAAAAAAATTAACTTTGTGTCTTCAAAAGGGTTAAACAAGTATGTATTTTTTTCTTCATTGTATTGTAAGCATACAATAAAAAGAAGTCAATGTGGTAGTAGTCAATGGTATTGTTTCTGGTTTTATATGGTTTAGACCAGTGTTTTTCAACCTTTTTCATGACACGACCCCTTTAGTATGACGAAATATTTCGCGACCCCCCTACCCGTTGCTTTGTATGGAGCTGATCTGATGATGGGAGTCGGAAGGTGGCCATAGGAACTCCTGTACTAAACAAGATAGACCCGTCGTGTTTGGGCTCGTTTTACTTATCTTGGCTAGCACTCTGCTGCTACATAATATGCAGGATCTCAAAAGCTTGTATTTAAAAAACTTTTAACAAAATCAACTAAAAAATGAAAAATAAATAATACTTTAAAAAAAAACTAAAAAAATACACTTTTATAGAAAATCCAACTAAAAAATAGAAAATTAATTTTAATAAATTTGTATTAATAACAGTGTAAGAAAACATGATTTTATTGTAAAAAAAGCACGGGGTGCTTATGCTTTTTTTACAATAAAATCATTTTTTCTTACACTATTATAAATACAAACTTATTAAAATTCATTTTCTATTTTTTAAAGCGTATTGTTTAAAATAATGTTTATTTTATTTTGTGACAAATATTTAATCCAACATGTTTATTAATTTTCATAATTAGGATTCGACTAAATACACAATTAAGTACGTAAAACACATCTTTTTACATGGAATGCGTCGCCAATAGATAACGCAATTTACGCGCATACGTACGACCACATCCCGATGCCGGCCGCCCCGCATATGTGAGAAAGCGTTGCTATCGAGTAGCTCTTCGTGTATCTAAAGCAGAAAAACCTAACACTGTTGCCGAAAGTGTGATTTTACCAGAGGCTTTAGATATGGCGGAGATTGTTTGGCAAACAAGAGGTCGAAAAACTAAAAAGTATACCTCTGTCTGACAGTACCATTCAACGCAGGATAAGCGATATGGTGACTGATGTTCGCGATCAAGTCATAGAAAAAATAAAAGAACGTATTTTTGTGTCCTTGCAATTTGTTGAATGTACGGATATTGCAGACTTAACTACAGTATCTTTCCCAATCTTTTGCAGCTCCGCTATAGAAGCTTCGCGACCCCCTTGGGGGTCGCGACCCACGCGTTGAAAACCACTGGTTTAGACTATACGTGCCAATTCGGACTTATATTATAATAGGAACAAAACCTGACCTAGTATTTTACATTATTTTAGTTTATATTGTTACTATCTACAGGACTTGAATTAAAATGCCGTTGGAATTACTATAGAATTTATTAGAACTATACAAACATGTATATAACAGGTACAAATATAACTGGATACCACCAGTACAAACTGCACGATTCAATAACACGCGCAAAGTCCGTCACTATATCGCTTATCGAATGTACTCGTCTTGCTTTGATCGTGCTTCTCACTAGACTGCCCTACCCCTCCGTTCGGGCATTGTTTTATAGTAAACTGTATAATACAACAATCGACTGCGTGGACTGAGTTTTTCCAAGAAACGTAATCTGCACACCTGGTTAATTATTCGTGCAAACGGCCATAAACGCAAACGATAACATTAGGCTATTGTCTAATTGCAAATTTTAAACACAAATAAACAAAAGAACTCCAAGTGCGGGAAGGGTAATAAACCAGGTACGCATTTCTTTGTCGGTATGTAACTATATATTAATACAGAAACAAAACGTCTCTATCCGTGCAGGAATGGAGAAAGATTACAATTTCCTGTGTTGGGGCGGCCTGTCGTAAGAGGCGACAAAACAACCCACAGCCAGGTGGTAGGGTATTTGCCCGGCTGGATGGCTACCACACCTGGTCTAAAGTATGCCGCCATAGCAACCTTGGGTTGTGTTCCGGCCAGGTTCCAGTCTCCCTTAAGGGAGCAGCAGCGCATTTGTAGCACCTTTGGTGTTTCAAATGTCCATAGGCGATGGTAACCGCTTTCCATCAAGTGGGCCGTCTGCCTGTCTGCTGAACTCCTGCAATAAAAAAAATCCTGTTTTAGTTTCGTTTTATATTATTACAGGAACAAAGCCTGAGATAGTGGGCTATGCTTGTGCAGCGTTGAACAGTAAGGAGTTCTATAGGAGACAAGAGGTCGCTTGGATACCGGAGATGTGCACCAAGTACCCCGAGGCGTTGACCGAGAGGGACGACCTCAGTCAGGCTGCTAAGGTAGTTTGTTTTGAACTCTTTTTCTTTTATTTTTATTTGATGTAATGAAGTGACCAATATTTTTAGCTTATTGATTGTTTCAATGAAGGATTGTGTTATATGATATAGGAATTCTTGGACAGTAACAATAAATGATTAAAATATTAGATAAAGGTGGTGTATATATATATATGTCGGAGGGAAGCTATAATTATTGGATGTATTGTTGTGTTGACTGGATGTATAACGCACAATATCATTTGTTTACATTATAATTACTTCTAAAATTCTTAATTTAATTAGATTTGTTGAATGTTTCTATAACTTAAAGATCGTTCTAACCTAATAAAAGTTATGAATATTGTAATTTAATAAACGACCAATCAGAGCAGACCATGTCTTGAGCGGGGTCAGACGCGCCCTCTATACTTTGAGTAGTATCTACTTCGGTAGACTGGGGAGTTTTTGTGACACATTCGGTTGATGGCAATAGGTCGAGTTGGACCATGGAGTATTTTAAATAAAGTGTTAAGTTAAGAAGTATGAGCGGGGGTGCCCTGAACCCGCTGCTCGGTCTAAACTATGTTAAAATGTTGATCGAATCTAAATTAAAAGTGTATAAGCCGTGGCTATCGTGTTTTATGCTCGCATTCTACCCTGATGACGCCCACTAAACCTGCAGTAACTAAAGGAGATGTCGTGAGAATGAGGCCGTTCTGCGACATCCCTATTAATATTATAAATGCGAAAGTAACTCTGTCTGTCTGTCTGTTCCGTTTTCACGTAAAAACTACTGGACCGATTTGGCTGAAACTCAGTATATATATATATTTTCGATACCGAGGATGAACATAGGATACTTTTTATCCCGAAAAATGGGATAGTTTCCGGGATAACATGATATTTGTCTGTTTGTTTGTTATGCTTTTACGGAAAAACTACTGGACCGATTTGGCTGAAATTCGGTACGTATGTAAATTAAATACTGAGGGTGGACAATAGATAATTTTCATTTTGGCCTTTTTGGTAATTTGGCCTATTTGGTAATTTTGGCCTTTTTGGTCATGTTGGCATTTTTGATCATTTTGACCTTTTTGGTCATTTTGGCCTTTTTGGTCATTTTGGCCTTTTTGGTAATTTTTCCTTTTTGGTCATTTTGGGCTATTTGGTCATTTTGGCCTTTTTGATCATTTTGGCCTATTTGGTCATTTTGGCCTTTTTGGTCATTTTGACTTTTTTGGTCATTTTGGCCTATTCGTTTATTTTGGTCTATTTGGTCATTTTTCCTTTTTGGTCATTTTGGCCTATTTGGTCATTTTCGCCTATTTGGTAATTTTGGCCTATTAGGTCATTTTGGCCTATTTGGTCATTTTGGCCTATTTGTCATTTTGGCCTATTTGTCATTTTGGCCATTTTGGTCATTTTGGCCTCTTTGGTAATTTTGACCATTTTGATTATTTTGGCCTTTTTGGTCGTTTTTGCCTATTCCGTCATCCGGATTTTAGCAATGTCGGTCACTGTTGTCTTTTGGTCATTTAGACCATTTTGGCCTTTTTGGTCAAGTTTTGTTATTTATTTTGTTGACAGATACACGAGGGTTGGTATATATAATTAGCGATATAAAATGAAGTGAATCTTCCGTGGGCAAATACATAAAAATGTAATATAAATTATAACCTGTAGCACTTGCTCTATAAACAAGAGACACGCATTAGAGGTTAACCTGCGGCACAGCCGCGGGGTAAATTTATATATATAATTCTGACTAAGGATAATAAATGCACTGACATCAAAATTAAATATTTTGATGTCAGTGCAATTAATAAACACGTGCGTATCAATACTAGTTTTTTTTGACATTTATCTTTTTTTGTCTTTGATTTTTAATCTATGATAAGTATTTTTCATTATTTTCAACCATTGTATAGATGGTCTCGAAGATATCGCCAGCGGGGCGATAAGACCTCCTATTGTATACATGTAACTTATATCCCTATCCCTATTCCCTATTAATATTATAAATGCGAAAGTAACTCTGTCTGTCTGTCTGTCTGTCTGTCTGTCTGTCTGTCTGTCTGTTCCGTTTTCACGTAAAAACTACTGGACCGATTTGGCTGAAACTCAGTATATATATATTTTCGATACCGAGGATGAACATAGGATACTTTTTATCCCGAAAAATGGGATAGTTTCCGGGATAAAATGATATTTGTCGGTTTGTTTGTTATGCTTTTACGGAAAAACTACTGGACCGATTTGGCTGAAATTCGGTACGTATGTAAATTAAATATTGAGGATGGACAAGGGATAATTTTCATTTTGGCCTTTTTGGTCATTTTGGCCTTTTTGGTCATTTTGGCCTATTTGGTAATTTTTCCTTTTTGTTCATTTTGACCTAATTGATTATTTTGGCCTTTTTGATCATTTTGACCTTTTTGGTCATTTTGGCCTATTTGGACATTTTGGCCTATTTGGTCATTTTGGCCTTTTGATCATTTTGAGCTTTTTGATCATTTTGACCTTTTTGGTCATTTTGGCATATTTGGTCATTTTGACCTATTTGGTCATTTTGGCCTATTTGATCATTTTGGACTTTTTGGTCATTTTGGCCTATTTGGTCATTTTGGCCTTTTTGATCATTTTGACCTTTTTGGTCATTTTGGCCTATTTGGTCATTTTGGCCTTTTTGATCATTTTGGCCTATTTGATCATTTTGGCCTTTTTGATCATTTTGACCTTTTTGGTCATTTTGGCCTATTTGGACATTTTGGCCTATTTGGTCATTTGATCATTTTGGCCTCTTTGGTCATTTTGGCCTCTTTGGTCATTTTGGCCTATTTGGTCATTTTGGCCTCTTTGGTCGTTTTGGCCTCTTTGGTCATTTTGACCTTTTTGGTCATTTTGGCCTATTTGGTCATTTTGGCCTTTTTGGTAATTTTGGCCTATTTGGTCATTTTGGTCTTTTTGGTAATTTTGGCCTATTTGGTCATTTTGGCCTATTTGGTCATTTTGGCCTCTTTGGTCGTTTTGGCCTATTTGCTCATTTTGGCCTATTTGGTCATTTTGGCCTATTTGGTAATTTTGGCCTTATTGATCATTTTGGCCTATTTGGTCATTTTGGCCTCTTTGGTCGTTTTGGCCTCTTTGGTCATTTTGGTCTATTTGGTCATTTTGACCTATATGGTCATTTTGGCCTATTTGATCATTTTGACCTTTTTGGTCATTTTGGCCTATTTGGTCATTTAGGCCTATTTGGTCATTTTGTCCTATTTGGTCATTTTGGCCTATTTGGTCATTTTGGCCTATTTGGTCATTTTGGCCTAATTGGTCATTTTGGCCTATTTGGTCAGTTTGGCCTATTTGGTCATTTTGGCCTTTTTGGTCATTTTGGCCTATTTGGTCATTTTGGCCTATTTGCTCATTTTGGCCTATTTGGTCATTTTGGCCTATTTGGTCATTTTGGCCTATTTGATCATTTTGGTCTTTTTGGTCTTTTTGGTCATTTTTGGACTTTTTGGTCATTTTGGCCTATTTGGTCATTTTGGGCTTTTTGGTCATTTTGGCCTATTTGGTCACTGTTACCTTTACGGTCATTTTGGCAATGTCGTTCAGATTGGCCTCTGTGGTCATTTTGATTATTTTGGCCATTTTGGTCGTTTTTGCCTACTCCGTCATTTTGGCCATGTCGGTCACTGTGGTCTTTTGGTCATTTAGACCATTTTGGCCTTTTTGGTCAAGTTTTGTAATTTATTTTGTTGACAGATAGACGGGGGATGGTATAATTAGCGATATAAAATGAAGTGAATCTTCCGTGGGCAAATACATAAAAAATGTAATATAATATAACCTTTAGCACTTGCTCTATAAATAAGAGATCCGCACTAGAGGTTAACCCGCGGCGCAGCCGCGGGTTAAACTCTAGTATGCAATAAAGAACATTAATTGATTCGTTTATTGAAACGTGTGCGGCCAGGAGTGCGTGCGACACTTCCATCAGTTCGCGGCGTGCGAGCGCGCGCCGGAGTGCGTGACGCGCGCGCACCCCGCGCTGCTCACGTGCTGCGTGCTGCCGGCGTGCGCGGACCCGCACGCGCCCGCGCGCCTGCTCACCTGCCTGCTCGCCGCGCTCAGGGCCCACGGTGAGTGCCCAACCTCCCTATAGCAAACGGTTACGAGAGAAACGCATCTGAGCCAAAGCTTGAAACGCCGGTAAAAATGTGATGACGTTAAAAAATAAAAATCGTTATAAAACTTACCGTTAGTTCTAATGCCTTTCCGTTTTAGATATTTTTTACATTTGATTTATTTTACTGTAAAGTTCCTTATTTTGTTTTTATACTTTAAAATGAGTTTGTCAAGTTTGTAAGTCTTTTTTGAATAATCAAGTTTATTTTAAAAGTTGATATTGCCTCATTTCCGTCAAAATTTAAAGACAAAAATGAACAGTCCTTTTTCAGCATTACAGATTACTTATTGAAAGTCATGAGTCAGCTTACCACCGCTTCCAAAATATTACAAAATGTTTATTTAATAGTTAACGTGTCAGACAAAATTTCAATACATAAAGGTATTTGTGTCTGAAATAGGTGCTAACGGTGTTCACGCGTGTATAAACGCAACAGACCACTACCTCCACCAGTTCTACAGTAAGCTTGGCTTCGTGGAGGTCCATCGTAGTGGCGCCAGAGTCTACTTAGGGAGGGGCTTCTAGCGCCCACTGCTAATACTGCGCGCAGCCCCACAAAGGCACAGGCGAAGACGGCGGCACAAGTAGTCAAAATCAATATAACAGTTCTAAAGTCTTGTAAATGTATAACAAATTTTATAACAGTCATATAACGCAAGATCGAATAATTAAAGTCTAATAAGGGCAAAGGTCCCCAAACTTTCCAACCTTAGGACTACACTGGTTACTCACGTAAGTTTCAATATGCTCAAAACTGATTTTTACATAAATTTCATTTGTATTTTTTACGAGTTTTACAACTAGTTCTGAGTGCTTCCTTTTGTGGGTATAGAATGAGACTGATGGCCGGTTCCTATATTTGCCTTACCATACACTCCATACAAGTAATCTCAAAATTTAACCGATGGGCAAGAGAATGAACAGTAAGACATAGGAGCCGGCCGTCACGCATCACGTTCGTTCGGGTAAAGTCTGCTAGAGTCCACTAAGGGAGCGAGAGAGATATAGTCAACCTGTCACTGTTCTACTCGCTCAGCGAGTGTTACATCGTCTCGATGAACTTCTGTCATCTGGTCTTAAGCACACATTAAGTTTTTTTTTGTTATTATGCTATGTTTTAATTAAGCTTTACCCAGCACCTAAGTAAAACCGAATAATAATAATTCTGTGTTTTTTATCCAACATAGTGTTTTTTATCACAGTAACAATAAGTCATTATTTATGGCCGGATTGGACCAGCGGGCAGTAGTTTTACTTGTCCATACAAGTAATGCCAAAATTCAACCCTTGTCTTACTATCGGTTAAAATTTGACATAAGCTCCATACCTTATGTCAAACTTTAACCGATAGTAAGTCAAATGAACGGTCGGTAAGACGTAGAAACCGGACATTAGTGTTGAGCCGGGTGTCTTGTTATATTCCAGAACAGGTTACGATATCATTCAGTAGCTTATAACGTTCATTCTTATGCTGGTATTATATGGATCAACCAAATTGAATCATTTTCGTTGAAAGGCACAGAACTGGAACACAAACGTTATTCAATGTCGTTGAATGATCCAAGTGTCTGTTTGTATGAATCACTTCGGCTGGGCCATCCAAATAGAAAGATTAATAATAACATAAAAGTAACGATCTATAACTCAGAAGGTTTTATACATGTTATGTTGTAATATAAGTCAAAAGCAATATATTTGGTTGTATAACTTGTATATAAGTCGTACACGCTTTTATAATTAGTCTTTCATAATTAGAGGGCTTCATGACAAATGGGCGTATACGCAAAAATGCCATATTTTTGTTGTTAGAAATTATTTAATTTAGAATTTATGCAAATGTACCTAAATAGAAGAGTAGTCCAAATTTCAGCCTTATCAACTAGTTTTGTTTCATTCACGATTTTGTCCCTTGTGTAAAATTGCACTTTTGTCTATACGCCCATTTGTTATAAAGCCCTCGTTATAATGGTTTTATAATATGTAATATAGTCCCATTGAGTTATAAGTACTACGTACTAGAGAAGCTATTCAAAACAAAAAAGTACGAGAAAAGGCGAGCGTGGTGACATGGACTCATGCGCTATAGATTATACACCACAGAAGAGATATGTCACAACTATTGTACCTATAAAACTTCATTAAAACTCATACAATTTCAAAATGTATTAATACGTAGTTAAATAAATAAACAAATTGTAAAGTATAAAAGAAAAAGAAAATTAATTGTTATGCGTTTATTTAAATTTAACATTAGCAATAGTTTAAAATCAAATTAAATAAAAAATCGAAAAAGTTGGTACATCTTCTATAAGCAAAAACAGCAAAAACTACCCCCGTACGTACCCCCTTTGTACGAAAATTGCGCGGACGGAGGAAGGAGTATGCAATTTAGAACTCATTTTTTTGAAACTATGCATAAAAAATACATTAAATCAATAAAACAAACCAACACCAAAGGTGCTACAAATGCGCTGCGCTGATCTTCTGCTGGAACTTGGTCACTAATACCCGAACACATCGCAAGGTTGTTATGGCGACATACTTTAGAGCAGGGGTGGTAGCCATCTAGTCGGGCAAATACCCTACCACCTGGCTGTGGGTTGTTTTGTCGCTTCTTACCAGGCCGCACCAACGCAGGAAGTTGTATTCTTTCTCCGTTCCTGCACAGATGGATTTCTAAGTTTATGTTAAATTGCCGTAAAAATTTCATCTTTCGTAAAATCACGTAAGTCTGGGGTGACTGGGATCTTAAACTAATACTGTAGTTTGTCTTATCTGCGTAGGCACAAATTGTTGCTCTATGAAATTCGCCTGAACATGGCCGCAGCGATAACGCGTTAAAAGACGTTCTGTCGAGAATACAACAAAGTTACCGATGACAAGTCATCCTTTGAAATTTGTATGAATTTCTTGAGTGGTTTAAACAGTATCTTAGTATGCATGAAGGCATTGTTTTAATACCTTATTTTCACTCAAACGCGTAAAGCAGCGTTTTTCAACGTGTGGCTCGCGACCCCTAGGGGGGTCGCAGAGCCTTGCTCGGGGGGTCGCCGGCATAACGGACAAGGCAATTTAAGTTTATACCTCAATTTAGGTACTTTCTAAATAGGAAAAGGCATAAACGTAATCATTTAAATTACTAACTTTTTGTCTGTCTGTGGCCCTAGGGAAGGGGTCGGATACCTGCGGCTCGCGAGCTACATGTGGCTCTTTGGGTGTTGAGCTGCGGCTCTTTAGTTATACATCGCGGGCTCCTTACCAAATGGGCGTACAGACATAAGTGCAGTATTTACATATTACACAATGCACAAAATCGTGCATAAAACAAAACTAGTTGATCGTATAAGGCTGAAATCTGGAATACCCTTCTTCTTAGGTACACTTGCATACTGGTCGTCCTGTCGTCCTGAATTGTAACATGTATATTTTTGTACACAAAAAATTGCATTTTTGCGTATACCCCTATATGTAATGAAGCTCTTGATATGTAAAAAAAGACATGGCTTTCATTGCCCAATTGTTTGTTATTCAAGCACAAGTTAGTTTTGTAAGTTAATAAGTTGAGTGTATTCATTTTTCTATTTAATAATTAGTAATTATCTAATAATGTCATATAAATATTATCTTTTTGTTGTGAAAAACACTACTTATATATTAATAAATAGATTTGTTTGTTATTATCAATCACTTAATTTATGCAAGTAATATTTATTGTTGGTAAGAACAAAATTGTGTCTCTTTAAATACTTAAATTGTATTTTTGGCTCTTTCTACTCAAAAGGTTGTCGACCCCTGCCCTAGGGGGTCGCCAAACATTTTCAACCTATAAAGGGGTCGATTATTCAAAAAGATTGAAAAGCACTGGCGTAAAGTATTGACAACAGCCCGACGCAGACTATACGAGTCGTAGTCCATGGACCATAACGAGTGCTCTAAAAAGCTAGTTACGGATGACTTCTCTATAATACGTAGTACATTATACCTCAATGCATAGTCTATGAAAGTTGCACTTTGTCTGACTGTAGCTATATTGATAGATTATGTAATTAGTTAAAAAAATAAGTATGTATCGTGTGAAGAATTACATAAAGATTTTTTAGTGTGAAAGTTGATTAATTATACAACAATAGAAAAGTGTAGGAGGAAAATCGATTTCATATGTAATATAACTACGTTTTAACTGTTTTAAGCGCGGTAATTTATTTGATTTTTGTTATTCTTTATCTTCGTTTGTTATTGTTCGTCTTCAGTGAGCCATTGAAAGCCATTGAAAAGTGGCCGAAACGTCGGAGTAACAAAAGTCAAATAAATTTTAAAACCGTTGAAACGTAGTTTTATTATGTATACAATTCGCGAAATCTTAAGAAAATATTACCATTTCATATGATTAGAAATATCTAATAGAATAGCAGTATTTTAAAAATGTAATTTACAATCATATAAAGGACATACAGTTAAAGGCAAAAATATGTATACGCCTCAATTTCTCATAAAATTGAATTAGGTCGAAAAAAATTGTATACAGAACACGATTGGAAATAAGCTTCCTTCATAATAGACTATAAATTTGGATAAAATTCCAGTGATTATAATCTCTTATACATTGTGGCCAATAATATGTAAACACGTGCCCAAATTAAATATCACTCAATTATCAAGAGTAGTCATAAAATACGTTAAGTACGTTAAAGGAAATGTTTAGAAATATTTTTAAGAAATAATTGGCCGATGCTAACATTCTTTTCCGTTTTATTCGTTTGTCGTACTGCATTTTTTAAACATTTATAGATGTTTGTTGTGTTGTTTCTCTTGTGCTATGCATACATACTTACATATATTTGACTTCAATGAATGATTACATCATTGGACTAAGTTGTCAGAATTATCATAACAGACAATCATTCGGCAGAAAAATACACATATTGTATATTAGCTGCTCTCGCGGTTTCACCCGCGTGGTGCTACAAAATCGTTGTTTTGGATATTTTTTTTATTGCAGGAGGTCAGCAGACAGGCCGACGGCCCACTTGATGGAAAGCGGTTATCATCGCCTATGGAAATTTGCAACACCAAAGGTGCTACTAATGCGCTGCTGCTCTCTTAAGGGAGACTGAAACCTGGTCACTAATGCCGGAACACAAATCAAGGTTGCTATGGCGACATACTATAGACCAGGGGTGGTAGGCATCCAGTCGGGCAAATACCCTACCACCTGGCTGTGGGTTGTTTTGTCGCCTTTTACGACAGGCCGCCCGGTCGCAGGAAATTGTATTCTTTCTCCGTTCCTGCACGGATAGCACTATATCTTTATAAATTATAGCCTATGTGCTATTCTGATGAGTAAGCTATATTATTGTAAAGTTTCATCAAAATCCAATAGTCTTTGCGTGAAAAAGTAATAAACATACATTCATTCTTACAAACTTTCCGCGTTTATAATATTTATACACACATTAATAATTTTATGGAAGTGTGTGTAGTTGTGTGCATGTTTAAGAAATCCGCTCTTATTTAAGGTTCTTAAAGAAACTTAATAACTTGCTCTAACTCAATAAATAAGACCGTGAATAGAAGAGAAAAAATAATATTTTTACATGTATACATATTTTTGTCTATGACTGTACAAAAACTGTTAATCAACCGTGAATTTGATAGTATACATATCATATATGCTTTACTATCATGTTACAGTCGTGTAATATTACTTTCGTAACAGCTCTTGTAACAGACATTTATGTACTAAATTTCTTCTAAATTGATTTATATCCAAGACCGTGAACACGGAACAAACAAACTTCGAATTGAACTCACTTCATCTTTATATATTTATGTATAAATATGGATGGTATGAATAGTAATGGTATATTTGACAAACAGAAAATTTGGAGGAAAATTGCGAAATAACTAGTCGAGGAGTTGATAAAGACTGAACAAATGTGAAATGATTCTTTGTTATTAATGGAGTAAATAAAGTTATTGTATTATCAAATGACTGGGGATGATACAAAAGTGATTTAAATCAACCAGAATTATTGGCAAAGAAAAATCAGGTGTTAAAATTTGATACTATCATCTTCTATTGTACGAGTAATATCAACATTAAACAGTAATATAATTAACTAAAATATGCCCACCAACTTCGTCCACGCTGGGCTTGATTGAAATTCCGCGGGATTCAACGTCCGCAAAATTCCCAACAGCGTTACTTTTTGCGATTTTAAATAGCCCTCGCGTTTGAAAAATTTACTGGTATTTGAATTACACGCATATTCCCCCTATTTATGTATGTAAAACAGTCGAGTGTGTTTAAAGGTGTACGCTATAGAATTATTGGGCAGCTTAATCACTTTAAACATATGGCAGGTTTGTGGTATTTAGTGAAAGAAATTATAAGCCAAATTTAACCTTTTGAGGGTTACAACCCTCCACCCGACTTCCACTTTGAAAAACTCGTTAAAAATCTAAATCCAAATTGTTATTATTTAAACACATTATTTTCGATTTTGAGCTATAATATAAGATTTTAATATTCTGAATTAACATAGGATAATTTTTATCCCGGAAAATGGAATAATTTTCGCGGCATGCGCATTCCAAGTTAATACTTTTATACATTTTTCATCACATATTGCTTCAATAAATATGCAGAGCTTGATGTGGCAAATATTTTTAGCACTCACTGTATTGTGTATGGGTGTATAACTTAAGCTGGGGTATATAATGTAGTATTCATATTTCTCCTGTAAATATGCTAATGACTTATTTAAGTATTATAAATTATCATTTATTGTTGGTAAGATATTCTGCCTTATGAACTTTTATTTCACTTTCTTTCAAATATTTGGGGTCAGAAAAATATGTGACGAAGCAACTACGATATTGAAAGTTGCTTTGAATAAGATCCGTTGAATAGTTTTTTGAGTTTCATTTCATTTCATAGACGTTCGTCGCCTCTACATATCCTCCACTGTGCGTGGATTGACAAGCACTTGGTCGATATTTTTTATTACAATAGTTTTTTGACACCTGCGTATTTAATTTGATTACGTATGTGCTTTTAAGCCGCGCGCAGAAAGCTTGCCGATGACTACGAAGTAGATGAGAGTTGAGTTCTTGGTGTTGGTGGTGGGTTCGAATAAAATTCGGAACTGCATTCCGACTGTAAATCGACTTTAAAGATGCACATCCAGGTGCCGTAAGACCCATATGGGCCCGGCTGACCACAGTTCGTAGCAGACTAGGAAGTATACCAATCCGTTAAGGCTTGTAACAACGCCTTGAGGATTTTTCAAGCGAAAAAGGGACTTCCATAGACTCGATGGTGTTTAATATGCATTGTTTTTGTTTTGTGAATAAAATATAGTAGTGTTTTCAAAAATAATTAAATCTATTTACTATCCGCAAGACTTAACTTGAGACCTGAGCGGAATGCGCACTCCCCTCCTGATACCCGCCCTCTTTCCGCTCTCGCCATCGAACCGTTAGTACCTCACGCTTACGTCATCCGAGCGAAGTCTCAACTGAACTCTTTCAGGTTGTATTTATCTCTCGTATATAAAGATAGTTATATACGAGATAGTAGATAGTTTTTTTATTACAAGAGTTCAGCAGACAGGCAGATGGCCCACTTGACGGAAAGCGGTTACCGTCGCCAATGAACATTTGCAACACCGAAGGTGGTACAAATGCGCTGCTGCACTCGTAAGGGAGACTGGAACCTGGTCGCTAATGCCGAAACACAACTCAAGGTTGCTATTTGTCCTGTTTAATAATAAATATTAGTGCTTAGTATTGTATTAGTATATCAAAGCACAATGACGGCATTTAAGATTAAGTATCGCACCTTCATAAACAATAGATGACAGAACAAATAAAAAACTTTAGAAGAAAAAGAATGTAAAAATATTATGATTTTATTTCATTATTATACCGTTATAAAATGAAAATGTCGCTTTTGTTTTATAACTTTTTTTAAAGATGGTATATATTGTTTTCCTGATCCCTTATTCATAATAGTTATTAGAGATTTATAGCTACTCAGGATCATTCTGAGCGTGATTATTAAACTAACTTTTCTAAAAGAAAGAAAGAAACATTTAGAACACAAACACAAATGAGCATTTTTTGAAGTGAAAACTTCTTATGGGAGGTGTACCGTACACGGCGGGATCGGTAACCCGACGGTCCAAACCCACAAGGTAATTTTTGGTTACTTATATACTAGGTACTTACCTGGTACCTACTCCAGCCGGCGGTGGCAGAAACAGGAACAAGGGGGAACACTAATCCGTCAGTATATTAAGGGAAGGGCGCCCCTTGAGAGGAAATATATAAAATATCCTACCAAACTACTGCTACAAGGGAAACACTACGGGGGATGGATAAATGTCTGTCCAAATGCACCCGCGCCTCGTCCTATATATCGTCACAGCCACTTTTTCACTGTGTATATTAACTAATTTAATGTTCCATACACTTGTATTTATCAATAATTATGAATAAATAATTTAATATTAACTTTCTTGCGCGAGAGCAGTAACCGTGCGTCTTCGAGTCAATTGCCAGTGTACCCGCTTTTCGACGCGATAAAAAAAAGTGCACTGGAATGTATCGCGTAACAATCGAAAGCCGGCGCTCGATATCTGTATTCCGAACAGTCCCCCGCCCCAGCCAGGAGAAACCTGGCTGAGTCCAAAGCCAGAGAATCAGACAGAATAAACTATTCAATTGGGAGCCTTGACAACCCAGATACAGCTCTCTTCAATACACTGTCTCCAACTAAGACCTCAGCCACTCGTGGAGTACCATCGGAACCGAAGAATAGCTGCACAATACGACCTCGTCTCCACGACAAAGGTGGCATATTCACTTCTTTTACAAGAACAAGGTCCCCTATTCTAGGCGGATCTGTTTTATCAGACCATCGAACGCGCTGCTGAAGCAGATGAAGGTACTCCAAATTAAACCTCTTCCAAAAATTCTGTGAGAGTTGTTGCAACAATTCAAAACGGGACAGCCGATTAGTTGCCACGTCAACTAATGGATACTCAGGAAGAGCTGTCAGTGGACCACCTACCAAAAAATGACCAGGAGTTAAAACTTCCAGATCATTTGGGTCCGACGAGACAGGACAAAGTGGCCGGGAATTTAGAACTGCCTCAATTTTACAGAAAACAGTAGCCAACTCTTCAAATGTAAGAACTGTTTCGCCAATTACTCTATAAAGGTGAGTCTTGGCTACCTTGACAACAGCCTCAAAAATACCACCCCAGGAAGGACAAGCGGGGGGACTGAATTGCCAAGTGATTCCACGACGAGACAAATTTGCGCCAATATAAGTTTGGTTATCTTCCAAAAATTTGTAAACTTCTGTTAAGTATCTATCGCTACCCTTATAGTTTGTCCCGCAGTCGGACCGAATCAAGCTCGGTAACCCACGACGACTGACAAATCGAGACAAACAAGCAATGAAAGCTTCAGTGCTAAGAGCAGAGACAACTTCTAAATGTACGGCCTTAGTGGCAAGGCAAACAAAAACGCACAAATAGGCCTTAACTACTCTAGCATTACGTACCGAAGAAATCTTTACCAAGAATGGACCTCCGAAATCCGTAGCTACTCCAGAAAAGGGTCTAGAAACTGAAACCCGATCTGGAGGAAGGTCCCCCATTTGAGGTTGAGTTATAGTCGCCTTTAACCTATAACAAGCAATACAACGAAATATCACATTTCTAATCGCACGTCTAGCCGACAAAATCCAGAATTCTCTATGAAGGATGGCTAGAAGTGAGTTCAATCCAGCGTGAGCATTCTTCAAATGACGGTCAGATATTATAAGTCTTGTAAGTGGACTTTCCTTTGGGAGTAAGAGAGGATGTCGTGTCTCGTAAGGTATCTCGGCATTACGTAGCCTGCCTCCTACACGCAAAAGACCCTTATCGTCGATAAACGGGTTGAGGCGAGCAACAGCACCTTTCAACTTAGTGCGGCCTCCTTTTAAAGTCGAGAAGACTGGTTCAAAGTGCTCAGCCTGAACAAAACGAATCCAAAACAAAAGAGCTTCCTGTCTCTCTAAAGGCGACAAAATGGAAGACAAATCTCTATTAAGAGAGTTTCGTGTATTGTGAATAAATCTCTTCATCCATCCCGTTACACCTAACAATTTGTCAAGAGAACTAAATCTATTGAGCATAGACTCGAGATCATGCGGCACATCCTTTGTAACAACGAGAGCTCTTAATCCTGGTAAAGGCTCAATGGACTCAACTACAGAGTGAGGCCAGTTATCTTCAGGCTCAGAAAGCCAGGCTGGTCCCCACCACAAAGGATGGTCTATCAAATTCGGAGCAGCACAGCCACGTGAAGCGCAGTCTGCAGGGTTCATTTCACCCGGAACGTGTCTCCAAATTAAAGTAGTTGCCGAATCCTGTATCTGAGACACCCTGTTGGCAACAAAAACTTCTAGTGCATGAACAGAAGCTCGCAACCAAGCAAGAACTATCTGACTGTCAGTCCACGCAAATACATTTTTAATATCCAAAGTAAGACCCAACGTTGTCATTAAATGATTCAGAAGTCGAGTTAGGAGAGCAGCTCCTGATAATTCTAATTTGGGTATGGTAAGCCGTGATCGAACAGGAGCAACCTTACTTTTAGCAAGAACAAGTTTACATCGCACAACCCCTGAATTATCTACAGTACGAAGATACACGGCAGCTGCATATCCATTTTCAGAGGCATCACAAAAGCCATGCAGCGTAGCTTTATATCTACCACGAGGTAAAAAAGCTCTATCAAATTTAATCAGTTGGATATCAGGGAGAGACGAAACATAATTAGTCCAAATTGACAGTAAATTTCCAATAAGAGGGGCATCCCAAGTTAGTCCTTCTAACCAAAGCTTCTGAACGAAGCATTTTGCCCAAAACACGACAGGACTCAACCAACCATTTGGATCAAATATCCGTGCTACAGTGGACAACACCAGTCTCTTTGTCCATGTTTTGAAAATATCTAAATCTTGTACACGAAATGTAAAGACGTCCGGTATTGGTTGATACTGCACACCTAATACAGCAACAGCATCAGGATTGTTAACATTCTGAAATATATGTGGATCCTGCTGATGCTCTTCCGGCAAGCCATCAAGTAAAGCTTGAGAGTTGGATATCCACTTTCTGAGCTCATAACCACCAGCCTTCAGAAGGCTGATGAGCTCATCACGCAGTACTAATGCCTCTTCTTCACTAGCGGCACCTGTACAAATATCATCTACATATGTATCGGTAGATACAACAGCCGAAGCTCTAGGAAAACTTAGTCTCTCGCGTTCAGCCAACTCTAATAATGCTCGAATAGCAATAAAGGGGCTCGACTTTAGCCCGTATGTATTAGTATTAAGTTCAAAAACCGTTATGGGCTGAGATTCATCTTCGCGCCACAGGATGAGCTGGTATCTACGATCGTCGGGATGAATTAATGTCTGACGAAACATCATTTTAATATCTGCCACAAAAACGACTTGATGTCGGCGAAAGTTCGTCAAAATACCGGAAATATCTCGTTGCAACTTGGGACCGGAATGCAAACACTGGTTCAAAGATACTCCATTAGAAGTAGGAGCTGAGCCATCAAAAACTACTCTAATTTTGTCTCCTTTAAATACCGCATGATGAGGAATGAAGTAGTGCTCATTAACACGCCAATCTAATTTTGAGATAGTCATATGTCCCAAGTCCAAATATTCACGCATAAAATCAATATATTTCTGCCGAAAGACTGAGTCTCGCTTCATACGTCTCTGCATCGAAGCTAACCGCTTTTCAGCTAGCATCCGTGAGTAACCAAGTCGAGGCCGAGACGGCAAGAAAGGCAACCTCGTCATAAACCGACCTGAACGAAGACGACCTGTATTATTCTGAAAGAATAGTTCACATTCCAGATTTTCAGGGTTGTCACGTGTAGCAGTTGGGGGCTCTTCTACTTCCCAGAATCGCTGAACCGCTTCAGCGAGAGAGAGACCAACATACGAATCATGTGGCTCGATAGATTGAGACCCAGGAGAAAACACAGGTCCCATAATGACGTCACCAAGATCACTCGAGACCGTGACAAGACCACCGGGTTGCAGTAACCTCGTGTTACCAAACTGGAATAATCCTAACACGTCTGCACCTAACAATAGGTCCACAGGTCCTGGAATGTGAAAGTCCGGATCTGACAATGATAAACCGGATGTCAAATTTCTCACTTCCGCAGGTAAGGATACTAGTGGATGTCGGCCCATAATATTATTTAGAACAACAGCTGAGGTGACAACAGACGGCCGAGAAGATCGTAAAGGAGAAAAGGATAGTGAAACCTGTCCTAATAAACCAGAAACCCTTACTCCACCTACACCTCGAATGAAGTCTGCGCCACGATCCAAGCGCAGTTGTAAACGCTCCACCAAGCGTGACGATGCAATACATCCCTGAGATCCCGTATCCAAAATTGCGCGTGCCTTCACATATTCACCTCGAGGAGAACAGACGCGAACCTGGGCAGTAGGTAATAAAACAGTCAATAGAGAGGGAGCTGACACAGGTGGAGGTTGCGATACTAGTCAAAATGACGAACGAGAATTCTGATTTTGGTACGAGGTTGAAGGACAAGAATAACCTCGCATGAGCATAGGATTCCACTGCGAATAAGTTTGCTGCGGTAAAAATGCAGTCATATAACGCCTATCCAAACGAGGCCACTCGGTATATTGATGTGACATATCTGAAGCAACTCGACGCGCTTGATCAACAGCAGCGTTAGCCATACGAGGTGCTTGACGGAAACCCCCGCCCGTAGCGGGATTGGTGCGATAGGAGTTATTAGAATGACCTTGAATACCAAAATTATTGACTGAACTATTTCTTGGTGGGACTGCCTGTACACCACCAGTCCATTGGTCTTCCAAAATCACCTGATTCTCTTCGACAACGTCCATAGATACCGGAGCAGCCGGCTTTGGAGATCCACCATCACGGTTGCCACAAAGAAGATGGTGATGATTACCCTGACACTGATGACAGGGTCGACTAATTTGACATTGAGACACAAAATGATTACCAAGGCAACCAAAACACCAGTTGCGCTGCCGAACTATGTTACGTCTAGCCTGCCAACGTAATTTTCTAAATGCAGGACAAGAATCAACAACATGTTTATTATTCTTACAATATACACACCGAGAACCCTGGTGAGGTGTGGAAACCGTATTAAAAGTACGAATATCACGTCTCTCAGGTGCGCGGCGATCCATGCGCACTTGTTGCAACTTAGGCCTACTATTAATGGTTTCGCCAAATCCAGGAGGGAGAATATTCTCTAAACGACGACACTCATCTTCCATGAAGGTAACCAGATCATCAAACTGTGGTAGATGAGTGGCAGAGTCTCCACCATACTCCTGTTCAAATCTGTTCCGTAACTCAAGTGGAAGTTTATTTAACACAATGTGTACCAACATAAATGACCAGCTCGGAACAGGTAAATCTAAACCCTTTAATCCATTAACGGCAACTAATAAGGGGTTTAGAAGTCGGGTACGCAAAGTCTGAGTTGCACGTAAAGTAGGCAAATTTAAAATGGCCGACATGTGGGTATCCGCTAAACGTCGAACATTTTGATAACGCCGCATAAGCAAAACCCGTGCAATATCATAGTTTGCATCAATGAGTTCTAAATGTTGAACGAGTCCTTTGGCCTCTCCTCTAAGAGATGCCAACAAATAGGCCAATTTCTGAACGGGAGTCAAGTCGTTGCGAGAATGTACAAGGCTCTCATATAAATTGTTAAATGCAACCCACTGACCTAAGTCCCCGTCAAAATGGGGTAAATCCAACTTAGGCAGTCGACCTACCAGTGCAGGGGAACATTCACTGTCATTCTTATATATATTTTCATTATTCGATTTTTTCAATATAGTACCCACCGCTTGGCGGATTTGATCCGCTAAGTCATCGGCTTGATTTACATCCGCATTTATTTTGTCTAAAAACTCCGACTCTGGACTCAGTTCCAATAGCGCGCGGTACGCGTCGTATAAATCGGACATCTGATCGTCTAAGGCCTCATGACGTGATATTAACGCCTGCTCTCGATCCCTACGCGATATATTCAAAACGGCAGATCCGAGCCACCGTAACACACCGGCTATCCGGGCGGAATATTTACCGGCCATACTAAGCACGAATTAGAAAAACTTACTCGAATTAATTCGATTGATACGCAAAAAAAAAAAACAATAAAAAAAACCACGAAATTAAGTCACCAAAAATTACCGAAAGTTACAAAAAACAATTAACCGATTTTTCAAACCAAAACCACGCTCTGCTACCAAATTTTGTACCGTACACGGCGGGATCGGTAACCCGACGGTCCAAACCCACAAGGTAATTTTTGGTTACTTATATACTAGGTACTTACCTGGTACCTACTCCAGCCGGCGGTGGCAGAAACAGGAACAAGGGGGAACACTAATCCGTCAGTATATTAAGGGAAGGGCGCCCCTTGAGAGGAAATATATAAAATATCCTACCAAACTACTGCTACAAGGGAAACACTACGGGGGATGGATAAATGTCTGTCCAAATGCACCCGCGCCTCGTCCTATATATCGTCACAGCCACTTTTTCACTGTGTATATTAACTAATTTAATGTTCCATACACTTGTATTTATCAATAATTATGAATAAATAATTTAATATTAACTTTCTTGCGCGAGAGCAGTAACCGTGCGTCTTCGAGTCAATTGCCAGTGTACCCGCTTTTCGACGCGATAAAAAAAAGTGCACTGGAATGTATCGCGTAACAATCGAAAGCCGGCGCTCGATATCTGTATTCCGAACAGGAGGGTTAACCGCTTCGTTACGTAACGCGTTACAGCGCCAGTCTGTCTGGCATCCCTTTCTCTCATGCAAGTTATCACTTCAGTCGGGCGTCCCGAGACGCACAAGTATTTTTTTAACCAGCGCTGATCTTCTGCTAGGGCCAATGGAGTGATATACACAGACACGTTTTTAAACCTAGTAGAAACCTCGTATAGTTATTATGAATAAGGAAGCTAGTATATAAGATTAATCTATATGTATAAGTAAAATGAAGGTATATTATCATCACAGTATTATGTAATATTGAAAATTCGATCGGACAAGAAATATGTTAAGTGTAAATAGAGTGTCTGGCAAATAGTATGCACTAAAATATTACAAGCATTTCAATACAATGTATTTAATATGTACAAAATAACGGCTCTTTTAGTCCTTATTGACTTTTCACCACGTCTTCCTTAAAAAATCTGCTTCGGCACATTCACAATTTATTTGCCAGACACTGTTAAGTAAAATGATAGGCACTCAATTTTATGTGTAACTTATATAATATATACAAAATAATAGGGGAGTGCGAATATCGTTCGAATCGAATGTTAATTATTCGATTCGAATAATTTCAATATTCCAATTATCCAAAATTCGACGTATAATTCGAAATAATTCGAGCAATTCGAGAATTTCGAATTCATATCAATGGATTCTAATGTTTCCAATTTGAATTCCATTACATAGTGTATCAAAATATCTGCTTACGAATAATATACTTTTTGATTAAATTACCCGGAGAAAATAATTGTTCAATTTCAATGTATTATTTCTGTCAGTAACACAAAAAATCTAGATACTTAATACTGGCAAGAGATCTTTTCAATTCATTTTGGTTTTTATAATTATTAATTTCCGTTTGAAAAAAAATCTATAAAAAAGGTTACACATGCAGTGTTTTAAAATACTCGAAAATTTGCGAATAATGAAATATTTCGGAAAATATCGAATTATTCGATTTTTTTTTTTGAATTATTCCTATTTTTTTATTATTATTTGTGAACTTTCATTTGTAACCGTGAATCGATTCGAAACGAATATTTTGTTCGTTTTATACGGTTCGAATTATTCGCACACCCCTAAAAAATATGCGTCTTAGTGCTTTCGTTTAATAATAACACCCTTATTTTATATTTACATTACATATCGACGGTTAAAAGGTAATAGGGTATAAGCGACAAAAACTAAATTGTTCAGGAGAGCAGTTTAAAGTTTAAAATTTCAGAAAAATGGAGATAACTTTTTCATTTCTTGTCATATCGTGAAAATGGAAACAGCTCTAGAATAAAAAAAAATAAAAGCATTAAGTGGTAGTTTTATTTATTTGATTCCACGTTGTTTTATGTGGTTTAATGTCGCTTAAATCAATTGATCTTATTTTCTTTATGGAGTAATTCGGCATAAGTTACATCTACATTGAAAAAAAACGAAGGGTAGAGTAGACTTAGCTACATTTGACATCCTTATATCAAGAGGTAATAGGGCATAAGTTACATGACTGCAGAATAACATAAAAGGGTAAAAAGTATAAGTGGTAATTCTTATTATTATACCAAAAGGTAATGGAGCATAAGAAACAGTGTTTAGCAAAGAAATCAGTAGGATGTTTGTAAACTTAAACTTGTAAATGGTAGTAGGGTATAACCGACGCTTAATGTCTTTGACGACAATGATAAAGAGGCATTAGTTCCAGCTTTCAAAACAGGTACTAATGGTAAATAGTAGTATACGCCTGGAGCTTTTACGGCAGTAAAAAGTAAAAATGTATTACCGACTATAACCCAAAAGTGATGCCATTTTTAGAGGTACAAGCGCCTTTAGAGTAAAAAAGGCCCAAAATTCGGTCGGTTAAATGAAATGACACTTAAAAAACGCAGTTTTTTGCTTGGGCATAAACGACACGAAAGTCATCGTAGAGCCATGGGAGGAAAAATTTTAAGTAGGATGGCATTCATAACTCATTTTCGACCAAAATGTCGCTTATGCCCTATTACCTTTTAACCGTCGATATTATGTATTTTTAGTTTGAACGTTTACGATGGTTCAGTGTATAGAATTCTTTGTTTTAGTTAATATATTGGGCTTAATATACGAACGGCTTGAAGCCCGTCACAGACTTAGCTATAATATATATTAATATACCGTACTATAATATTTTTTTTTTATTGCAGGAGATCAGCAGACGGCCCACTTGATGGACAGCGGTTACCATCGCCTATGGACATTTGCAACACCAAAGGCGCTACGAATGCGCTGCTGCTCTCTTTAGGGAGCCTGGAACCTGGTCACTAATGCCGGAACACAACACAAGGTTGTTATGGCGACATACTCTAGACCAGGGGTGGTAGCCATCCAGTCGGGCAAATGCCCTACCACCTGGCTGTGGGTTGTTTTGTCGCCTCTTACGACAGGCCGCCCGGTCGCAGGAGTTAGTATTCTTTCTCCGTTCCTGCACGGATAACGGATATTTTGTATTATACCAAGCTACCGCACACTGAGAAATATATATTTCGCCTTCATTTTTATGATGGTCGTCCTAGTGTAATATGCAATAATTTATATTACGGTATAGCTTGGTGACGTCACAGAAATATATATTATAGCTGAGTGTGTGTGAGTGCGGTCCCTCGAAAATTAGTATAGAAAATGTACAGTAATATGCCTAGCTATAAAAATATTAATATATATTATAGCTAAGTCTGTGCCGGCCTTAAGGAATATTATGATTTATATTATATCGGCGATATCTGTTTCACTCGCTTAGAATTCATTTGCCTATGAGCTCGCACAGAACGAGTGAGTGAGATTGCAACTCACTCTCGCTCGAGTGAAAGAGAGTGAGTGAGTGAATTGCGTTGTATAAATAACCATCCATCTACCCTCATGTGAAGGGTAGATGGTTAACGGTATACAATTATTCGAGTTTGCTCGCTCACTGCTTATTTTCAAGATTAAAAACGAAGTGAACCTTGTGAGTTGAATTACTAAGATACGAGTGGAATTCATTTACTCTGGTCGTGTTAACGGGGATAAGCGGAATCATTAAGAACTTTTTCTACTGCCAATGTAAACCATAGAGCAATAATCTTTTTTTAATGAGAATTATGTGAAACAAGAGGTACCCACAAACGTTGTCCGGCCCTAAAAAAGTAAAATCTAGGAACATGATCTCAGCGCCACCTACCGGTTGTGAATCTACATCTTCCGGAGACCCACTCAAACACATACAAAATCATCACAATCGGTTCAGGAGATAAGGAGGATCCTAAAATCCGATCCCAGCCCCCTACCTACCGATTGCAATTGTGAATCTAAATAATTCGGGGACCCACTCAAACCAAAAAATTTATCAAAATCGGTAAGGTCACTTTCAAGTTATGTGCGTACAGACATTTCTATGATTCATTTTTATATATACATTAAACTTTTTTTAAACTAATGTCTGTGGATTGAGTGGATTACAACGTGTTTTGAAGTGATAACTTCTTATGGGAGGGTAAACAGCTTCGTTACGTAACGCGTTACGGCACTACCCTTTCTCCCACGTTAGATTAGTTTAAGTTATCACTTCTGTTGGAGGTCCCGAGACGTACACCGTCTTTTTGTTAGATAGCTGATTTTCAACTTAATAAAATGAAACATAAAATAATATATTGTCATGTAATGTATTTACTAACCATGTTTTTAAGCAAATAAATGATTTGATTTAATTTGTTTTGTCAAATTGCCGCCATTTGTTCAGTGTATAAAGCCCTATTTTAAATGTTCCTTTATTTTTAAAAGCTTATGTAGATTATATATTAAGGTTTCACGCAATGTACGATATAACGCTATATAAATAAGCTAAATGTAATCATAGTTTCAGTAAGTTAAATATTATCCAATACACATTTTTTATTATTTTTGTTATACAAAAACTTTTTATTATGGTGCCGGCCATCTTAATGATGATATTAATAAAAGATTTTAAAATGTTTGCTGTTTTATTTGTGTATATATTTTCATTATGTAGACATTACGGGTCCTATATCAATTAGTGGGCATCAACAGATCTAGTGTTTGTGGTCGACAGTTCCATTAGTTTCTCCTTGATCTCCGAAATCTGTAAAAGAAAACAGAAGAGAAAAGAGACTGAACTATTATTTGCTTAGACTGTAACCGTCTTATTCATAATAATTATACGAAGTTTATAGGCTCGTTATAAAAAAGTGTTATTCATAATCGCAACAACACTATCTCTAAGGAGCCTGTGAACCTTCGTATGAATATTCTATAATCTGAAGACTTCTGTAATATATTTCCGTTCACCCTTAGCGTGTGGTGATTGTTGACAATATTGTTTACAGCAAAAAGGTTTTTAGTTTTAATAAAAATGGCAAGTGCGAAAAATCATTGAAAATAATTTACTAACACAGAACCTTTTTTCAATAATTCGTTGATTTATTCTCTCTCCAACAAAATGGTATCGAAACTTACAAGATTTGAAGCCAAATAATTAAAATGAAACCATATCCAGGCACGAAGGACCAAAAAGACCCAAGCAACTTACCTTCTTGATTTCGCTCATGAGAACCTTTTGTTCCGTCCTAGGCGTCATTCCTTCTCTATTCAGATCAATGGCCTCCAGATTCTCGAACAACTTTTTAATTTTCATCGCCAAGTGGACGTCGTTGTTGCTCTTCCGTGGCACAGTTGGCTTGCATTTTCTTACCAACCTATAGAAAATAATTATGATATTTTCTACTAATATTCTTTCTCTATCTTTCCTTTTTGAAGCGATAACTTCTTATGGGAGGGTAAACGCTTCGTTACGTAACGCGTTTGGAGCCAATCTGTCTGGATTCCCTTAATTTCACATTAGATTAGTTTAAGTTATCACTTCGGTCAGGTTTCCCGAGACGCACAACGTCTTTTATTTATTTATTCTTACCGCGATTATGGTAGAAGAATCAAGGAATAACAATTCTTTTTTTAATTTTTGTATAACTGAAGCACAGCATTCAGGCTGACGGCCCAACTGTGATGGAAAGTGGTTACCGTCGCTTATGGACATTAGCAATACCAGAGGTGCTGCCGTCCTTGGAGGAGAAACTAGAACCTGGCCAGAAAAACCTGTCTAGTAAAAAGATTCTGAATATTACAAGACTATATTATAGATCCTTTGAAGGCACTTATAATTCTTCTCTATATAGAGTTATGATGTTTACATATAAAATTTATAGAGAAAATAAGACGAACGACTGTGTAGTTCTAATTTTTACCACGCGCACGTGGCGCCATTTGCAAATGGGCGCCATTCTCATATTACAAACGTTAAAGATTGTTGCGACTTTCCGACTGATATTTCTTTGTTTCATAACATAGAATAGAATAGAATAGAATATTCTTTATTGCACACAAGAAAATAATAATACACATGAATCAAGAATCTTATAACTAGTACAATCGGCGGTCTTATCGCTAACAGCGATTTCTTCCAGACAACCTTCTGGAGATAATTTTACATTTTAATAATGGGTCGGTATTTCGTGCGCATAATTTAGAATATATATACAAACATATATTACAAGTGAAAAATAAATAAATACACATACATATTTGTATACAAATATATGTACATAGGGTTACTACATAGACATACATAAATTACTGTTTACAACTTTAAATAGTGATCTTTGAGGAGTTTATTAAAAGATGTAAGTGACTTTGCACTTCTGACACTCAACGGTAGAGCATTCCACAACCTTACAGCCTGCACAGTAAAAGATTTCTGACAAAATTGTGTAGAATGTATTGGCGTCATTAGTCGTAGATTTGCTGATGATCTTAAGAGCCTCGTGCTACTTTCTTGAAAGAAATCAAAGCGTTCCTTCAAATAGGAGGGCGCTTTTGGGCTAAAGAGTACATTGTACAAAAGGGATAAGATATGAGCATTCCGGCGAAGGCGGATAGGAAGCCATTCGAGCTTACTACGAAATTCAGAAATGTGATCATATTTGCGCAAACCAAATATGAAACGAATGCAGAAGTTTTGGAGTCGCTCTAGTTTGTCTAATTGGCTTTCGGTGATATCTAAGTAGCTGATGTCGCCATAGTCAAGGATAGGGAGGAGAAGGGATTGGGCAAGGGCAATTTTAGTATTAAGTGGGAGAAAGTTTTTCAACCTTCGAAGAGACGCTGCACTTGCAAACATTTTGCGGCTTACTTCTTGTATTTGCGGGCCCCAAGATAAAGATTGATCGAAATATATACCTAAATTCTTGACTTTCTCACTAAGATTTATAATAACACCGTCAAAAATAATTTTTGGTAACCGAGACAGATCAATCTTAGTAATCATCCGTGAACTCCCAATGACAATAGCTTGGGTTTTCGTCGGATTAACAGTAAGTCCAAACTCTTTACTCCAACTAGCAATGTGGGATAGGTCTCTATTAATGTTAATTATTGCATCAAGGAAATTACTAATTGGAGCACTGGTGTAAATTTGCAAATCATCTGCATACAGATGGTAGGGACAAAGAAGATGATTTGAACATATTGTACTGTATTCTCGCAAATGTTTGAAAAACGTTATATGGCACACGTGCGGTAGTTGGTTTTTACAAATTCGTGACTATGATAAGCCCTCAACTTCGTCTACTCGTTTGTGAAATCAAACTTACCGCACTAGTCTCAAAAATAACTATTAAAACCTCAGACTAATGATTAAAAGTTTAAAAGTATGGACAGAGCCTACGTGAATATATGAGTCGCATGGAATGAAGCTTTTTTTAAAACTTGTGTAAAACGATTCCACCTTTAGTCTTACTTATTCGATTATTTCAACTAAGTTCTCGTAACGCACTGCGGCGCGATCAGCTAGCTTCCTGTTCAAAAACGTTTATCTGAACTTAAAACTTATTATTTTGGCATCGCAAATAGTCGTTTTTTAATCATTGTCACTAATAATAAGTCTAAAAACATAAAAGAGGCAAGAAGAACAATTTGCCATTAAAAATATGCCTAAGTATAAATACATATCACAGACAAATACTATTAGTTTAGTTAGTTATACTCATAGACAATACATTATGTTATACTGCTGTTCACAATTTGACGGAAAAAATGTAAACAAAGAAATGTCACTACGTCAAAATTAAAGTGTCAGTTCAGGTGTAATAAACATTTTATCAATTTATTTTTATTTATGTATTATCATAGTCGTCATATTTATCAAATCTAATTTAAGATGCAAAAAAGTGTACTTACAATAATGTTCATCATTTCATTAAAGCATAATTATAAATTCAGCTTATAGATATTTAGTTTTTAATCAAAGCTAAAGGGACTGGTGAAACAAGGAACATGGACAGAACAATAAATTTTATAAAGATAAATTACCAATATGAAAACAAAACTTACGATAACAACGAAAAACAGCAACTAGTAACAAAAATAAAAAAGGTATCCAAAAAGTTAAACACAAATAAACAAAATGGCGAAAATGTTGTCAACCCCAAAAATATTAACAGTTAAAAATAAAAAAATTAACTACCTACTTTAATTAAAGTTTTTTTAATTAATCTATATATTAAAAGGTCAATAACACAATGTCTGGCTTAAAAGACTGGTAGCCTAGGCATTTATATCAGCTCATAAATGTCCCACTTCTGGGCTCGGGCCTCCCATTAAGAGGGAACGGACTGTATACCCGCCACGCTTGTCCAAGGCGGCTTGGCAGGTTTGACACATCGGTTATCTCGATGTGCAGGTTGCATCACGATGTTTTCCTTCACCGTTATTAGCACGTGGTAATTCGGTAGTTGTCAATTTTTGAGAAACAGGTTTATTTGAGCCTTATGGCCTCTTTTAGCCAAAATATTAATATTTCAGAAAAAAAACAACAGTAACATATTTAATTTAGCAATTTTATAAATATTTTGACATTTCGTCACAAAAACGCGTCAATCTGTCATGGCGTCTCGCATGACGTCACAGTGTGGAAAACAAACAACGTTTCGTTGAAGTGTTATCTGAGAAGTCATTGATAACTTCTTGTGTTTTGCACACTATGACGTCACGCGCTCTGATCGGCGTTCATTGTCACGTGGTTAATGGCTGCAATATAACAATTTTATTTCTCAAAAATATAAATTAATATTTTACTTAAAACAATTTATTTTTGTCTTATTTAGATCGTAATCTACGATATATATTAAAGTCAGCCTATGTTTTTCATACTGTCCACTACCGAATTGTAACTATATGCACATTAGATCAGAAAACTGACTAGAGGTGCATGCGTTCCGGTCAGGTCGAACCCGCGCCCTTCGATTTAGGGGCGCGTGCGCTAGCCATTACGCTACCACGACTTCAATAGGCATTTATGCCAAGCCATAAATGCATTATAAAAAAATAACATAATGTTGCCACATATGCTTGAACGCATTTTTATTATCGAACTTGGTTCGATAAATAAAAATACATTATTTTTCACATATTCATATACAATCTACTACAATTTTATCGTTTTTTTATAGGTTAACACTTTTGTTTACATTTTTTCCGTCGAAATGAACTCAGGTATACAATAAGAACCTTTTTTTGTACTTATCTGGTAAGTCCTTTTCAATATCTTCTCGATTCAAGAGGGTCATGTACTCTGGATTGGTATCATATGGATAATCCTTTTGTTCCATTTTAAATGTACAGTTCGCAAATTGTTGCTTAAATTGGTATGATTTGCGCCAGTTTTTTAAGAGCTCTGCATTTCTGGAAAGGCGTTCTTTATTTAGTTTGAGACTCGTTATGGTCGGTGTTAAATTTTCCTGTTTAAGATTTATTTATTTTTTACAGAATTCCAAAAGGAGGAGGTTGTCAATTCGACTGTATAATTGTTACGTGATGTCTCCGTCAATTGTGGACCGATTTTCAGTTTCTTTTCTTTATTTGAAAGAGTATACTACCGAGGTGATTCCATTGCTACCTTGTTAGGATCTGATGGATCCCAGGGAAATCGAGAGCAACCCTTGTTGAGCGTCGAGCCCCTACACTCTTGGAAAGTAAAAACTTGAATACACGCGTCAATTGCACACATGAAAAATATTTTCACCAACACAAACTAGAGAGCAAAAAATAAATATGTTCTCTTCAACATCTTGAAGTCAGTGCCAAGTACAGCATAAAAAACAAAATGCATCAACTTAAACATGTTATAGAAAATACGATTTTTTTGCTTTTTACTTTGTATTCAGTATTGTTTTTATTTGATTTAATCGAAAGAACCCCACGACCGTAGAAACCGGCATATCCATATATTTCGGGCTTGTTCCCAAAACACCCAATTCTTTTGTTGAGAATAGACAATCTCATACATTAATTCCCAAACTCCTTATTTAAATTTTTGAAGGTGTCCGAGTTTATTCCCAAAGTATCTACGTACCTGTACCCCAACTTTAGCACTAAAATACAATCTCAAAATACATACTTTCTATCTTGTAAAATCTTGTCTCTCGCAACAAGCAAATCCTTGTGCTTCTTCAACGCCATATCTTTCAAGAAGTTTTTCTTCATTTTCTCGTATTGTGTACTTCCACAATCAGCTCTCAAAGCTTTCAGATACTTCATACTCTGACAGTGTGAGGGCATCGGCTTCGTACGACTCTTCGGTAATCTAGGACATTTGCCTTTGATTCTCGAGTAACATTCTTCTTCGGAATCTGAGGACTCTTTCTCGACGAATTGAACGCATAATTCGTTGGTTCGCAATTTTGGCTCGTCGATGACAGAGTTATAGCTTAAGGCGTCCTGACTGAATAAAGTCTCTGAAATATTTTTATTGGTTTTACTTAGAGTTACGCAGCCATTTTGGTAAATGTGTAAGCCTTATACAATGACCACGTCAGTCTGCTTGTATATGCATTTTACTGTTGCGATGCTGGCAAACAGCCAACTCATAGATAGTAGTTACCACCGCATAAGGACATTTGCAAAACTAGAGGCAAAGAGGATAGGAAAAGAATAGGGGATAGAAATGGGAGGAGGCGCCGCTATGGTCACCTCTTCCTATTGACCGGTGGTTAGGGACCCCCCCGACAAACCACGCCTAGACGACGTGGGGTGCTGTCATGCTCTGGTTCCAGGGACACCCCAAATGACGGGTTGCGTCGAGGTGTTGTCGTGAACTGCCTAAGTCAGATTCCGTGGTACCTTACAAAGATGTAAAGAAACGCTGGTAGGAAAAAGGTGTGTGCAGAACCGGCCCCCGGAAGGCCCCCACATATCCCTCGTAAACGTCAGCCAGGGTCCAAGGCGATGCGCAAAAGCATTCCCCCAGCAATATAAAAAAATGATTCTCACCATTACTTGCAGTCTCGTCGGACACGTCAATCTGCGATCGGATAAATATGTCATCTAAATATTTCTTATGAAGGAACTCTAAAAGTTTTGAAGTTCCCGCGATAATTACGTCACGCTGTGGGTACATTAATGGATTTCCCGCCAACTGCAAAACTTTTAAATTAACAGTACCAAGTTCGTGTGGCAGCGAGGTTATTTTGTTGTTTTGAAGAAGTAAATGTGTTAAATACTGGTGATTTGCTATTGTCTTTGGTATATCTGTTATTTCATTGTTTCTGAGATCTAAATACATTAAATTTGGTAAAGAAGGGAAGAAATCTTCTGGAAGAGTTGTCAGCTTATTATCTTGAAAGTAGAGTACCTGGAAAATATAAAATAAGTAATAATAATACGTGGTCACAATTCTGGCACAGCAATATGCCGACATCAATCCTATTTCGCTGAAAATGTGAAATACAAACTTTCAAAAGATGCTTTTTATACATACATACATAACTTCACGCCAGGTCCCTTGCGGGGTAGGCACAGACAACAGAGCGCCATACAGGCTTATTCTTACACATGCTTTTTATGATTCTATAAAAGGGGTAAATATCTTTTCTTGTTACTGTATTTGTGTTAAAACGTATGTTTTCTTATTATCAAAGCTCTGGCGACTTTTAGAAAAGTGTTTAAATATTCCATTGACTATACATACATGAATTTCATTTGGCTCAGCCTAATCTATTATTTTTCTCATAATTGTGTCTCATATCTCATATTATTATTTTTCTCATGGAAGTACTAAGTACTACTAGTACTTCCATGCTCAAATCCCACAATTTGTAACGCTTTTATTCTCAATATAACACAATCTAACGAGAGTTGGCAACACTGAAAACATCCAGATTTCTAATGTCTATTAGGCCTTAGAACGCTCAAGGACGGCCCAAAGTTACGTTCGCAACTTATAATACAGGGTGGCGCAATAGAACGTGCATATTTAAAATATTGATTAAAAAATAAATACAAAAGGTATAGTTAAAATAAAACTGAGGTATTATTAAGAAATAACTGAAGTTTATTTCTTTTAAATAACATCGTCTAAATGATGACCCTCTCTACGACGACACTCCTCTAATCGCAAACGGAAGTTATTGAAAACTTTCTTCAGTAATGCTGGTGTAATTGCTGCCATTTCACCACGGATATTCTCCTTGAGCTGATCGATGTTTTTCGGATTATTGCTGTAGAATTTGTTTTTGAGGTATCCCCACAAAAAAAAGTTAGGAGGCGTCACGTCTGGACTACGTGGGGGCCATGGGATATCACCTCTTTTCGAAATCAGTCTGCCAGGGAACATCTGTTTCACAACCGCCATGGAGTCATTTGATGTGTGACAGGTAGCTCCGTCTTGTTGAAACCAAGTCCTAGAATTCACTATTCTTGAATTTTCAAGCTCTGGAGCTAAAAAACCTTCCAACATCGCAACATAGCGTTCGGTATTAACAGTGACGTTTTGCCCCCGCGCATTTTCAAAGAAAAACGGTCCAATTATTCCTCTCCCAGAGATTGCTGCCCATACTGTCACTTTAGGACTATGCAGTGGTTTTTGGTGCTTGAATTTGGGATTCTCACTGTTCTAGTAACGACAATTTTGACGGTTTACGAACCCATTGATATGGAAGTGGGCCTCATCTGAGAAAAGGATATTGTCAAAATTGGAAAATCGAAGCATTTCATTAGCAAATGCGAGCCTTGCTCCGAAGTCAGACTCTTTCAATTCTTATATTAACTGCAGCTTGTAAGGATGCAGTTTAAGATCCAAGTTTAAAATTCGTTGCAAACTTCGTCGCGATAAGTGTAAGACAGACGATCTCTTGCGAGTAGACATTTGTGGATCTCCTCGTACAGACTGCATAACTCTCTCAATATTGTCGTCGGTCCTAGATGTTCTTGGACGACCTTTTGCTTGTGGTTTAAACGTTGAACCAGTCTCTTCAAAACGCTGTGCCCATATTTTAATTAAATTAGCACTCGGAGCTTCACTAATTTGCCGTAGTCCATATTCAGAACAACATAAACGCCTAGTAACGATGTATGAACGAGAGTTCTCGTAAAATGCGCGCACGCAAAATGCGCGACGCTTCCCGTCGAAGTGACTCATAGTGACTAAAACTCCATGAGCCCGCCTACCCAACGATGCAGGCTCCCCCCGCCCGCGCAGTTTCTACCCCGCGAAAAAAGATGATGCAATATGCACGTTCTATTGCGCCACCCTGTATTTATTATCATTGTTTATCCTTAGAAGATTATTTACGTACATTACAAACAGGATTTTTTCAATGAATTACACTACTTAATGATGTTTAAATGTCTTAGACAACTTAAGCCACATCTAAAGATAAATAATATTATATAATAAATATATAAGATTTTTTAATATTAATCATCATCATCACACAATTTAACTAAAATTGTATCCAAAAATTTATCGCATAATAAAAAAAGGGTATATATTATACATATGTATACGTGGCAACTGTTAGCTACGTGCGACAGCTTGTTTGCAGCTTTATATAACTTTAATTTATTCAGTATATTTAAATATGAAAGCCATAATACAAAAAGAAAATTACTAACGGAAAGAATTTTACTATCCATTTTTGGTAATGTTTCTAGTCCTTTAGAACTCATATCCCACGTCGAGTCATTGTTGATATCCTCTTCGTAAATGTTTAAAGGTAAAAGTACGTCAGATGTTTCAGACATCGCTTTCACAGAAAGAAACATTGGAAAAAAGCTTGATCGATACGAATGCTAAGGACACAAGATAGATTTTTTCTATTCAAAATTACTTAAAAATGGCGCACATTTTTATGAATGTTACTACCTTCAAATATATATGTAGCAATTTAATTTGTCTATCAAGAATATCAACCACTTCATCCGACATAGACAATTGCTAGTGATTCCAAAAATTCCTTGAAACATTTCCAGTAATTCATGAAAAACAATAATTTATAAAATATTTTACTTTTTGAGTGACAATACCCAAAGATGTACCATTCCGAATGTATTTGCTGACATTGTGCAAGATAATTTATGGAGATAATTTATTTTCGGTTAAGTTTTATTCTTTAATTTATTGATGTGAACGAATGAGTTACCTCAATTTCATGTGAATCAAAACTCATTCAAGAGACACATGGTGGTTACGTCACTATCTCAGTTAAAAAATGGCGAACGTTCGGGATAGTGACACATCTTTGTGGCTGCATAATAAACTCGGTACATCGAATGATTCGTGGACAAGTGGTTCAATTTGTACGCAATTAAACGCTGAAGTTCTAAAGAATATCAAGGATTGCTTTCCAGATTTGCAAACACAAGTGAAGTTAAAATTACTGTTAAGTTTCTTTCATATCCCGCGCAGAAATGTTGAGGAGGTAACTTTTCTCTTTGATGTTCTATGGTTTTGCATAACTGTATTGTGTGTTCTCTCTCAATCATTCATCAACATTCTTTATAAGTCAGAGTGAGATAGGTATTATCCCGTGTAGTGGTTTTATTTGTTGTCATTTAATCAAATTTACATGTTACTTATTCTATTAAAAGTTTAAATTGTTTGTAATATACAAACAAGCTATAAATACCAGACACATTTAGAAGAAAATCTTATAATTCGTATGCTTTAAAACGAAATCCATCTGAAATTAAATGATGGCGAATTTCTCCCTCCTTTCTCGTTTTTAAAATTGTTTTACAAACAATTTATACATTAAAAATGTCATACATTTATGTTTTAAAACTAAATCTCAGTATGAAAACATTTTCTCTTTATTTACATCACCCATAAAACATAACCTCTCATACAATTTGTTTTCCCATTACAATACAATATGTTTTGATTACTACAGTAGATGGATATTGGATATCTTTTTAAAGAGTCTCCTTAGATCTCCTTAAGAAGCATGTAAAGAAATTTAAATTTTAATCATTAGAACTATTTTTCATTTTTTACTATTTGAAACAATAATATATTCTATATTTAATGAATAATTTTATTCAAAAAGAGATATCAGATATTTGAAATTAATTTGACAATGACTAAGAGTTCTGTGATTGAACTTAATATTTAGGACATAATATAGGCCTGAAGAGCCTTACATGCAAGCTGCTTCACATTGAGGAGCAATTTGATTTGAAAAGGAAATTAGAAGGTTATAAACTTTACATCTGAAATAAAATACAATAATTATGTATACCACCATCGCCATTCCTAATCAGAATACTCTTGCCACGGGTTGTCTGGAAGTGATCACTTTTTAGCAATAAGACAGGCCTTTTTACCCAATGAGATTAATACTAGTACATAAGGTTTGTGTAATGGTATACAATAAATTGTTATCTATCTATCTAAAGTTCACATAAAGCACATTTATGGATCCAAAGGAATTCCTTTGCCAATGTTATGTTGATACTTTCTTTCATATCTATACATTTCTAGGTTTGTAAAACACTTATCAGATTGTTAGTATTCTGTAATTTCCTTTTACAATCTGTCATTTTAAATAAAGCTGACATTGGTAAAGTCAGTGCAATCATTGCAATGCAAGTGTTAAACCCAATTCCTTTAAATAATTAATGATGTCTGTAGATTGATATCAGAAGGCTGTTCTAATAATTACACTTAAATACAATTTTAATGTCATAAACTAGCTTAATGTTTATTTTAAATTGTTGAGATGAACATTTTCAATAAAAAAATGAAAATTTCTTATGAAAAGAGCAAATAAAAGAATACGGAAAAAACTAAATGATAATAAAAAATAAATAATAGTACACAATTATGATTTATTAGCTGTGCCTGCAGTTTCACTTGCGTGGTGATGGAAAATTGATATATTTTGGATAATTCATACTATATCTTTATAAATTATATAGCCTATGTGTTATTCTGATGTGTATGCTATATTATTGTAAAGCTTCAGCAAAATCCATTTAGTAATTTTTATATGAAAGAGTAACAAACATATTACCATACATTCTTACAAACTTTCCCGTTTATAATATTTATAGAGATGAGGTTGATATAAATAAAACTTGTGCTAGACATTAAGCTAGCTGAATATATCTTATTGCACATAATATTTGAAGAAATATGTAAGAGACATTTTCATTTTTTAAATATGCTTAAATGTGCATACATCTCTGTCTAGCTTACACAAAATAACAATTACAACTACCTTGACTTGATATATGCTATTTACAGTTTTTTTTTCATTTATTTACAATATTGTAAACTCATACAATAATAAAAACTTAAGTTTTATTTAAATCTAATTTTTTACATTCTATTCTATTCTATCCTTGGTCGGCGATGGCTCCAACGCTTTATGCGGCGTTGATTTTGCCAATGTCAGAGTAACTGTATAAAAATGACAGGTGTAAGACGATCATATATAAAATTATAATAGCTTTGAGCGGTGACGAATGTTTTCTGATAACCTGAGGACAACACAAAACATAAATTGTATTAATCTAACTACATTATAAATAAATATTATTAATATACAGAAATTTACACAAATTTAGTATGAACAAGAATTAAAAGGTAATTGACATTCACAGGACTCTCACATTCTGGAGGTAATATATGTGGGTGGAAATTTTAGGGCAATGAAAGAATATATGTTCCACTGTTCCTTCTTCTAAGCCGCATTCGCATAAAGAGTGATCGCATATTCTTAATTTAGCTAAGAAGGTCCAAGTTGAAGTCATTTTTTACATTAATTAAATGAAATAATTAAAGATTTCTACTACTTCGTCACCTTTTCAAAATGATAAACCATCATAATGAAATGTCAGAATAATGAAAATAAAATAAATTGCCGCACTTAAAACATAGTTTTATTAGCTAATAAAAATTTAAAATATAAGATCAACAGAGAAATCATTACATTCTTGAAATTAGATATAAAAAAATTACTTTAGGTAAAATGTCTTTTATGACATTTACTATGTTAAATTATATTTATGCACCATGTTTTAATCAAATAAATTGAAGGTTCATTATTTGTATTTTGTCAATTATTTAAAATTTGTTTTAATTGACAATTAACAACCTACATAAATGCAACATAATGTAATAGTGCAACAATATAAAAAAATATTAAATATCATTCTAAATTATTATTTATACATGACAGATTGAAAGATTTCATGGTTTAAGAATTTCTTTTAAGTCAGGTTGCCTGGAAGAGATCGCTTTTAGGGATAAGGCCGCCTTTCGTTTTACCAAGTAACTATTGTCTTGTTGTGCATTTTTTTTGTAATTTTTGTTTTGGTGAACAATAAAGTGTTGTGTATGTCTATGGAAATAGATTAACTAATAAAAAACTAATTTCTCTACAGTGGAAAAATGAGCTTGAAGAGATCATTGAAGTGGCAGCTGTTGACTCAGATCTCTGGGTGGCAATGTTGGCGGAGGTGCTCAAGACATTCCCTTCAGCTGGTACACTTAATACCGAGATAGCAGAGTTTGATGAAACCCGGCCAATATTTAGTGACATGATTGGTGAACTGAGGAGGGCGTTGGCCAAACACTCTGACCTTGGGCTATTACCACTGGAGTGCCTATATTTGAATAAGAATGCCTTAGTCTCTGTGGTAAGTTAATGTATTGGTAAAACATTTTATGAGTTTTTTAAAATCCTTCAGATGATAATATAGATGACTCCCGATGACAGCATTAGTTAATATAAATGTAGTAGTAGTAAGTGTGCATGTGTGTGTGTATGTGTGTGTAGTATACAGATAAATCACATAGGAAATATATAGATAAATCAAAGACATATTATATACACTTGGACATAGAGAACATGTAAATACATAGATATTGTGATATTAGAAACAAGGAAGGTTAGACATAAAAATGTGATTTATAATGTACATAGTTATTCAGTATAATAATAATATAATTAAGTAAATAAATATTAAGATACACATATCTAATATATAAAATTCTCGTGTCACAGTTTTCGTTGCCATACTCCTCCGAAACGGCTTGACCGATTCTCATGAAATTTTGTATGCATATTGGGTAGGTCTGAGAATCGGCCAACATCTATTTTTCATCCCCCTAAATGTTAGGGGTAGTCCACCCCTAAATTTTTTATTTTGTTTTTTTGAACAAAATTTTTAATTTCTATTTTTGTATGATACAACATACAAAAATACATACAATCCTCAATTTTCACCCTTCTACGATAAACCCCTATTTTTTACCGGGCAGGACGACGTCTGTCGGGACAGCTAGTATAATATAAGAAAAACAAAGTCCCTGACTATGTTAGGTGAGAATGGGAGCAAGATATCTCCATATTATAAAAAGAAATATTAGATTGACAAAATATTTTTTGGTTGTTGTGCTGGATATCTCTACGGCTTACTATATTATCTAATACACAGTTTGCGAATATATTCATGAAATTATTATAAGAAGGATAAATGTGACAAATGAACAGAGGGTCAACTAACTAAAGGGGTTAATTTCAACAATATCTTATTCTAGGTTGGGCAACAACCTAACCCAGTGAAACATTTTACATTGAAACGTAAGCCCAAGTCTGTGGCGTTGCGGAGTGAACTCCTTGCTAAAGCCACCGAGGTGCAGGCCAACCAGAAGAAGGCGCAGGCGCCGACGGTGCCTGTACGCAGCCGCGGCATGCCCAGAAAGATGACTGACACTAGTGAGTATCTTGGATCATATCCTTTGTAGCGGTTTCCTAATTTACCTTCTTTATCTAGCCACACTGGAAAAGAATATATGGAGGTATGTTGCAGCAAAAAAATATTGTATATCATGTCTTTATATTTATAACTATAATAATATTCTTCTATCCTTTTATTGTGTCTCTGTTTTATTGAATATGCACTGTTTGCTACAACTTATAAAAAAAAGAACTTGAGATATAAATAGAATAAGAAATGTAAAAAAAAAACCCTATTTTAGCTAGACGTGATGTTGGGGAGTTTCTTGCCCTTCTTCTCCTTAACAGCAATAACATGTTGCAAAGTGGTGTACATAGACTAGGAAGTAAAATAAAATTTTAGCCTATATCTATGACCTTCAAAAAGTATTCTCCAGTGGAACTTATTTTGAATAAAAACATTTGAATTTAACTGCTAACTATATAAGATTAAAGATGTTATGGATATGTAATTTCAGATCTAGATAGGATTATGGATATATGATTTATACAATTTTTTTTTTTTTTATTGCAGGAGATCAGCAGACAGGCAGACGGCCCACTTGATGGACAGCGGTTACCATCGCCTATGGACATTTGCAACACCAAAGGTGCTACGAATGCGCTGCTGCTCTCTTTAGGGAGCCTGGAACCTGGTCACTAATGCCGGAACACAACACAGGGTTATTATGGCGGCATACTCTAGACCAGGGGTGGTCGCCATCCAGTCGGGCAAATGCCCTACCACCTGGCTGTGGGTTGTTTTGTCGCCTCTTACGACAGGCCGCCGGGCCGCAGGAAATTGTATTCTTTCTCCGTTCCTGCACAGATACTAGCTGTTGACTCTGGCTTCGCTCGCGTGGATTAAAAATGGTCACTGTTTGAGTACCGTGACATATTCATCATACCGCTTGAAGTATTTTGCAGAAAGGTCAGGTACAAACATCTCAAATAAATGTGTATACAGGAACTGATTAATAAAAGTAGATGAAGTGAAAAGTGTTTGTCAGAATTATAGCAAGTGGGGATTCATTCTCTGCCTACCGATGTAATAGCAGAAGCAGCACACATTAACGGGATACAATAAAAAATATTACACTTATATTTTATAGTACTTGACCATGAGAATTAAAAATTATTTGACACAGTTCCATGCTGAGTTGTTTGTTTTGCATTTGTTAGAAATGCGGCATAGAACAGTTCAAAAACAATGGAAATGTATGAAAATATTTTGTTTTGTCGCTTTCTTAGCCAGTGTTTACAGTCAGTGTAAATTTTACCCTGCAGGAACGGAGAAAGAATATAATCCTGCGTTGGGGCGGCTAGTAAGAGGCGACCAAACAACCCATAGCCAGGTGGTAGGGCATTTGCCCGACTGGATGGCGGCCACCCCTGGTCTAGAGTATGTCGCCATAACAACCTTGATTTGTGTTCCGGTATTGTTAGCAAATGTCCATAGGCGATGGTAACCACTTTCCATCTAGTGGGCCATCTGCCTGTCTGTTGAACTCTTGTAATTAAAAATAAATCTTGACCTTGTCACATAAATTGTATGTTCCGATCATATGGTCCTTCGAGCCGGATTAAAAAATAAATTCTTCTTCTCTCTCTAATTTGCTTCACCCCCCTGTAGCCCCCCTGAAGGGCCTGCCCTCCCGGTGGGCGATGCGCAGCGGCGTGCCCGCGCGGGCGTCCGCGGCGCCGCCGCCGCCCGCGCCCCGCGCCACCCCCCGCGCCGGCATCAAGCTGCTCGACATCACCGAGCAGCCGGCCACTCACGCGCAGATCAAGAAGCGCAGGAAGCTAGGTGAGTCACCGTCTGTCGTTGCATACTTCAAAATTGTTCGCAATCAAATAACACTAGTCTACAGTGGTTCTGTTGCCCTAGATATGAAAATGATATTGGGTCCATTTATGCACACAATTCATGAAACTGTCAATGATATAGTTAGATTTGCTCTGATTTTTTTTTAAATCTCTATTTTCATTTTACATTACAAAAATCAAAAAACGAGATATAAAATAACAGATATATTTATAATGTCAGTAATATTTTGAGAAATTAGGATACATCGAAGTAAATAATGAGGAAAATGTCGTATTTTCGACATTTTCCTCTTTATTTTATATTTCCATAAAACGCTTTTTATGAGCTATTCTTTTATAATGTTTCAGGGGACAATCTCGTTTTAAAGACCAGCAGTAATTAATTGTTCAAAATATAAGATATGCAAAAATCATGAAAATACGAGCACATTGAGAACTTTCATGAATATATTCATAATCTGGGCACTTGAAAACGTAAAAATTTGCGATGATATCCAGGACAACAAAACAAAACTTTTTTTTGTTGGGCTGTGTAATATGTTTGGAGTTTTGGCGGGAACTGAAAAGAGATGTGCTGTGCAGTTTAATTTCTAAAAATATGTAAAATTACTTTAAAATGAATAATAGTTGTAGGATATTGGATTAATTATGTGTTTTTGTGAGAAATGTGAACTTTGATTATACAAATGTGGTCTTTTGAGCTGTCACAAGAACTCAGTTGAATGGCTTCAGTTGATGACCTACAGTTCAGCTGAGCTATACATAGGCATAAGAAAATGAAGAAACTATATTGTAATATAAGATCTGGCTTAAAGGCCGCCGTCAATCTAAATAAATAAACAAATAATAATTTTGTGTAATTATTAATTCGTTCGTGGGAAACGATTCTCCCGGCTGTCAAAAAATTTAAAAAACTATGTGACCCATAGATGCGACTCATGTTCATGTCCCAACTTTTTTTGCAGGCATAAATTGTAAAAAAATATCAACAATATTGTAACATCATTTTATACTTATAAATTACTTTTCACTAAATTATTATTTAATTTACATAAATTTGAGTTCAATATTTATTATCATCAGTTACAAAAAACTACTGGCTGGTAGAATGCCAAAGAAAAAATTTACTTGACGTTTCATAAGTTACATATTAAATGAGTTCATCAGATTTAGTTATGGATTTAATGCCCGATTTCATTATAGAAATAGTTTTTTGTTTAACTAATCAGTTTTTATTCACTTTACTCATATTCGAAAGGAAAAGCGGAGTGTTAACCTCGAGTGAAAGGCATATTTAGGCAATCGGAACTATTAGCGCCTTCGCTACGCTCGTACGTCAAACTATCTCATGCCTAAATTGGTCACTTTCTATCATGTAACAATCTATTTTTGAATAATTAATAATTAGCACATGGTTGTCAAGGAACTATGAAGTGTTTATTTAATCTAATTATTACAAATATAAAATAAAAGTTATTTGTCGTAAAGAAACATCACTTCGTACGTACGGGAATATTTCGTATGGGGGCGTCCATTAATTATGTGAGGTGTTCTAGGAGGGGATCAAACTAAATCTTTGCAAATCTCAATTAGGTGGAGCAAACGGTGTAAAATTGCGTTAAAAAATGATTTCTAGAACATTTTTATTTCGCAATAATTAAGTTTAAAACCCAAACATACATTTTGAAGAATCTCCCGTGAGAGTAGGGGAGGGAGTTGAGGAAAATCTTACTAAATCTTACCAAGGGGAGAAGGGAACGAAAAATTCTCAAATATGCCTCACACAATTAATGGACGTCTCCTATGTTCATAAACAATGGATTTTTTATGGCTGTTGTAAAATTGTCATATATTGTGATTTTGATAGTTAACTGGTCGCCCATTTGGTGTTTTAGAAATGGAGGAGGGTGCGAAGAAGCCTCCCGCGGCCGCCCCACCCTCCCCGCCTCCGGACTACGCGAAGGGGTTGAACAACTACGCGTTGCCTAAGCAGGAAGAACAACCGGCCAGTATGTCATAGTTTTATGTTAATATTTTTGTTAGCATTCCCAAAAACAAATGGAAGAATACTAAGGATTCGTAGTCTTCTAGTAAAAAAACACAGGTAGCACCACCAGTCTCTCTGGCGTCGGGTCATCTTTTGTACAGAATCTCAAATAAAACTTACAATCTACTTTCGTACAAAATGACACAAATATTATGTACTCAATCGGGTATTTGACACATATTACAATAAATTATATTTATAATATAGAAAAGCAGGTGTCAAAATATCAATTCATTATATTTTAAACAATAATTAATAAGCTATTTGGCTCGTTAAAATTGTGACGTTATAAGCCATGTTCTCATACAAGATTAAGGATGGCGTTTTTTTGCCATTGTAAATAGTATCTCAGTTGATTTTATTATCAAATACCCAATTGAAACGTAAGTCTGACGATTTTTACAAAGGTTAGAACCAGAATAACTAACGCATGTAAGAAAACAAATACAGCATAAACTCCATATAACAACACTGAAGGGTATCTGCATTTTATTGCGTTATAGAGAGTTGTTGTTAAATGAAGAGAAGTCTGTTATTTTTGTCTGACGTCTTTTGTTGTATTTTTTACTTATTTTATTAATATCTTGCGACATTGAGGCGTATTGGTGATAAAGTAAGTACTTAAAAATGTCATCAACTCAACAAAATAAATCGAAACAAGAACTTACACAGCTGCACAGTTTTTACTCATTTTGGCAACTTGAAAGATTCTTTTTCTTACTTAATACTGTTGTTGTTATTGAGAGTGGGTGTAATGCTAGATAGAGTGTATCATTGTACGGAAGATAAGCTAAACCCACCAAAGCCAAGTGATTTCGACGCTTAAGGGTGTTTGTCGTTAAATCGAGTGACGTTACATAGAGTTTACACTGTGATTATAATCAAAATACTTTCCAGCAAGCAGTACAGAAACGGCTCCACCGCTATCGTCCCCGCCGGTGGGGGTGCCACCACTGGTCCCCACCTCGACGCGGCCTGCGGACTCCTCCCCCGAGCCCATGGTCACTGCGGACAAACCGCCCCCGCTGGCCAGCCCCATATTGCTGCAACAGGTAAAATTATTCAACTTTTTTTACTATGAACAAAATACAAACAAATAAAAAAATAGTCGGCAGACAAACAGACCCATTGTATATCCCCAATTTACGCTTGTGTTATGGGTAATAATTTCAAAATCGCATCAAGATTAATAAAACAACTGAAATGGGACTGGGCCGGACACGTAATGAGAGATAATAAAAACAAACGGACACGAAAAATGACTGAGTGGTAGCCCAGGGAAGGTAAAAGGCGAAGAGGAAGACAACACAGGAGGTGGGAGGACGATCTTAAACGAACAGCAGGAACAGTGTGGTCCAGAACCTGCAAAGACAAGGATAAATGGGCAGCAAGCAGCTTGAGGGAGGCCTTTGTCCAAGGACAAGCTGAGAGGGAGACAAAACTAGATACCAATTAGCGGATTAGGTTTTCTTGTTGTTTCAGCAATAAAGGCTATTTTTATTTTATTTATTTATGGGTAATAATACAACGGACCACTATGGGGCCGCTCCCAGACACCCAGACCATGGTAAATAACGGAGAAAATACATTTCCGAAATGTACTATACCAGGAATCGAACGCGAAACCTCTGCGTTGCAGTGAGGTACGCCGGCAAAGGCTTAGCCCCCTCAACCACATAGGCCGTCCGCAAACGAGTCACTCAAATTTTTTTGAGGATATTTATAATATTTGGATTTTTGAAAGTTTGTCTTGGAATGGAAAAAGAAACAGACTTATTTCTAGGACGAACATAGGTAAAATAAGCATGTAAAAAAGTAACAAAATAAAAATAAATAAACGAAAAACAATCACAGACTATTCGGATGTTTTAATGCAATTCCTAAAAATTGGATCAAGCTCATTCGCTTTCGCTTGAGCCTAGAGAGAAGTCACTGTTATCCAAACATTTCCTGAATAATATATATTATTGTGACAATACCATCAAATAGTTAAATAAATATATATTATTTACGACATTAATTCCTGTCCAATAATATTGCACTAAGTAATAAAAAGGTAATAAGAAATTTTGGCTCCTGCTCTTTTAAATAATACTGTTTGAGAATTTATTATAATTAGTGTCAAATACGATGGATATTTGTATGAAATGAGTTCATAGAATAATACAAAGTTTTTACAGTTTTTATGGTATCAATGCATTCGGCCCATCATTGGGCGTGCAAAATTAATATTACAGGATTTTATATATCAATAATTACAATATTAAATTATGTACAAAAAAAAGGATGAATGAATGAAATGAATGAATACAAATAAAATTAAAACATTAATAATAATTATCTGGTATACAATATTATAATAATCTAAATAATAAAATGTCTAATATTACAGAATGTCAAATATATTTATGTCACTTCATAATGATTTCTCCTCCATAAACATATTAATGTTGTATAACATTTAGTAGTTAGTAACAAATTTTTTTTTAAATAGCGTAAGTGGCAATTCTCTAAAAGACTTCGGAAGTTTTTTGTAAATTCAATATGTATTCATCTATGTTTCTTTAACTAATCAGCTTTGAATTTACTTTCCTCACATTCTAAATGAAAAACAGAGTGTTCACCTTGGGTGAAAGTTTCTTTCGTCCCTTGTGTAATGATCTACTGTTATTGTTTTCAGGGTACTGGTGCGAAACCTATAGTGATCGGTCAGCAGCCCAAGCTGCTGATAGCGGGCGCAGCTGGTGGAAAGCCTCTGCTACTCTCAACACAAAACTTGCTCAATACATCGGCAGTCATCTTGCAACCGGGTGGCAAGGCAGTGCTATTGCAAAATATCAAACCGGTAACACAATTTTTATTTTTCATGTTTATAACTACTAATACTAAGAAATCAAGAATGTTTGTGACAAATTAAAATGTTATAAATAAATCTTTCTCATTACGTAGAACAAATTTCATAAAAATAACTGTAGGACAGGAATCCGAGAAAACCCGATCCTGTGAAACTCCTGGCCTCGTCTTCTCGTACAATCTGGTTTTCTTTAAAGATAGAAAACTTCTAAAAGAATGTCTCACTCATTCATTCACGCACGCACTCACTTACTTACTCATTCACACACTCACTCGCTCGCTCAATCACTCGCTTACTCCCTCACTTACTCACTAATTCGCGCACCCACTCACTTGCTCACTCACTCATTCAACCACGCACTCACTCACTTACTCATTCATTCATGCACTCACTCACTCACTTACTTACTCACTCAGTCATTCATGCACTCACTCATTCACGCACTCACTCATTTACTCACTCGCTCGCTCACTCCCTCACTTACTCATTTACTCACTCACTAATTCACGCACTCACTCACTCCCTCGCTCATTCAAGCATACATGTTCAATGTTTTTCTTGCATGATTTAAGTTTAAAAAAATTATTTGTTTTAGATAATATTACACTGATTGAAAGTATTAATTGTGATGTTTTTTATAAAAAAGAGCGGATTGATGATGACAACTGTGATGGAGAGTGTGTTACAAGTTACGAAGTTAACTGGACGACTACCATTCCTTAGTATTGTTGCATGATATTGTTATATTGTTACGAGCTACAGGACTCGAATTAAAGTAAATGCCTTTGGAATTACTATAAAGTTAATTAGAACTATACAAACACGTATAAAACAAGTACAAACAAAACTGGATGCAACCAGTTCACATTGTACGATTCAATGCAATTCAACACGCGCAAATGCCGTCACTATATCGCTAATCGAAAGTGCTACTCACGTCCTACTCGTATCGTAGTCGTCGCTTGACTGCCCCACCCCTCCGTTCGGGCATTGTTTTATACTAAACTGTATAATACCAAACAAAGGGGCCACCTTATGAGTTAGTCCGCCATCTGGCAAGCTTCGAGGCAATGCAATAAAAATAAAAGGATTAGTTCGACACTAATTACAGCCATAAAATAAGGTACGATAACCATAGATGTTTTTAAACACCAAGTAAACAAAAGAACTCCGAATGCGGGAAAGGCAATAAACGGCCGTTTTTATGACACGCAGGTGTGCGTACTTTGTCGGTATGTAACAATATTATTAAATTAATATTATATGTAGGTAACACAAACTGTGGTTCAACAGGCGGCCCCCCGGCCCTCCCTTCCGGTGCCCGCCTTACATCAAACTACTCCCATACAACACCAGATCGCACAACCGGTAAGTTGTCCATAATAATGCCCCGTAATTGTCCCACTGCTGGGCTCGAGCTTCACATTTTTAAGGGGGAACTGTATACTAGTGTTAGTTACTACAGCGTAAACTGCATCGAAATCGGCCCAGTAGTTTTTACGTGAATCCTGAACAAACAGACAAGAAACCAGAAATTTTAATTAAAATGCACCGTTTTCTCCAGCGTTTATATAGTGCATTCCAGTTTTTTTTTAAATAATTTCACTGACAGACAAGGCTCTTTTATAATTTTATAGATATTATGTGCTTTTAGAAAAAAGAGCTTTTTTTTATTGCGAAGTTGGCAAACAAGGTGGAGGGCTACCAAACGGGAAATTGTTACTGTTGTCTATCTCATTTTTGCCTCGTCAGGTCCAAATGGCGGCGCCGGTGCAGCCGAGCGCGGCGGCGCAGGCGCAGGCGCCGGCCGCGCCGCCTCCCCCCGCGGCGCCGCAGCAGAGCCAGCAGCTGCTGCCGCGGCGAGGGCTGTCGCTCACGGTACGCCCCGCTGCCACTCATCTCTCTGTTCCACACAAATCATATATAATACTAGCTGTGCCCGGCAGACGTTATCCTTCCCTTAAAATGTAAAATTCTAGAACCCAGCGTCATCTACCGGAACCAAATGTTGCGTTTAGGAGGAGTATCGCGGCGCCACCTACCGGGTCCAATCGTTTATTTAAACCATTCCGGGACCAACATCAACACATACAACAACAAAAAGAACACCTAAATTCTGGTACCCGATTGCAGCGCCATCTACCTGGTTCAAATTAAAATCTAAATTAAAATTCCTATTAAAAAATAGGGGTTGATCGTAGAGGGTGGAAAATTTAGGGTTGTATGTATTTTTTAATGCTGTATCATAAAAAAAAATTAAATATTTTTTTTATCTAAAAATTAAAAAAAAAATAACATTTAGGGGGATGAAAAATAGATGTTGTCCGATTCTCAGACCTACCCAATATGCACACAAAATTTCATGAGAATCGGTCAAGCCGTTTCGGAGTATGGTTACTAACACTAACACGAAAATTATGATAATGTATAATTTGCCCTTACGTCGCTCTATGCTCAAGCGGATCGTCATTTTTTCTGAACTTGATCCAATTTTTAGGACATTATTATGTATAAATATATATAAATAAATCGTTTTTCTTTCTTTCTATACCTTTTCCTGAGACTGTGGTTGTTTAATATATTTTTTTTTGCTTTATATATTATTTTAAATGTGTTATTCTATTTTCTTTTACAAAAAAATACTTATGCCCTTGCACATCAAGTGTCGTCGATCAAAATTTCTGTTAATTGCGATCTTGACGGTAGCGTCAAGTCAACGCGGTAAACGATCAACATTCGCATCAATCACGTAGACTTGTCAAGTCTACTTAATCGTCTCGGGAACCCATAATTATAACAAATTAAAAAAAAAATACAAATGACATAGTGTTTTAAATTCAAAACCCTCCCCCGGGAGGAAATTTTATTTAACTTTTTTTCTTCGTGAGTGGGACGATTATCCCCGAGTGAGGCAACTTTGTTCCACTTTTCTCCCTGAGTAAAGTAATTTTATATCACTTCTCCCTGAGAAAGGTAATTTTACTCCACTTTTCTCCCTGAGTGAAGTAATTTTATGTCACTTCTCCCTGAGAAAGGCAATTTTACTTCACTTTTGTCACTGAGTGAGGCGATTTTATATCACTTCTCCCTGAGAAACGTAATTTTACTCCACTTTTCTCCCTGAGTGAAGTAATTTTATGTCACTTCTCCATGAGAAAGGTAATTTTACTCCACTTTTGTCCATGAGTGAAGTAATTTTATGTCACTTCTCCATGAGAAAGGTAATTTTACTCCACTTTTGTCCACGAGTGAAGTAATTTTATGTCACTTCTCCATGAGAAAGGTAATTTTACTCCACTTTTCTCCCTGAGTGAAGTAATTTTATGTCACTTCTCCATGAGAAAGGTAATTTTACTCCACTTTTCTCCCTGAGTGAAGTAATTTTATGTCACTTCTCCATGAGAAAGGTAATTTTACTCCACCTTTCTCCCTGAGTGAAGTAATTTTATGTCACTTCTCCATGAGAAAGGTAATTTTACTCCACTTTTCTCCCTGAGTGAAGTAATTTTATGTCACTTCTCCATGAGAAAGGTAATTTTACTCCACTTTTCTCCCTGAGTGAAGTAATTTTATGTCACTTCTCCATGAGAAAGGTAATTTTACTCCACTTTTCTCCCTGAGTGAAGCGATTTACTACTACTTGGTTACTAATTTTAAACAGTAAATGCGTACTTTATAAGTGTTCGTTATTTTATACTAATTGATCTAAGAATTTATTTTTATGATTTTACAGCGTGAACAAATGCTGGAAGCTCAAGACATGTTCCGTAACGCGAATCGTGTAACGCGCCCCGAAAAGGCTCTCATATTAGGATTCATGGCCGGATCTAGAGGTAATTATTATACTACTAGCTACTGTCCGCGACTTTGTCCGTCTTTATTTTTTTTAACAACAACACTAATCGGCTTCTGTGGTCGAGTTGCCAAGCTTTTATCGGCCTACCGCACTTGTAGAAGAGCCGGGTTCGATGCCCGGCATGGTAAATTACGTTAACGAACTCCGTTATTTTACTATGGTCTGGGTGTATGGTTGGTCCGTTGTATCCAAAGTACACCCATAACACAAGCGTGAATTGCTGAGCTGATTATTATTTATTTTAATAATATTGTACATGAGGAGTGCATCACAAGAACACTTCATAATTCAAATCCTCTGCTATAAAGTTTTCAATTATTGTATTTAAAATATGTGTTCTTCCTTAGGATGCAATATAATTGCTTGCCAAATTTCTTTAAGATCCATGAAGGAGCTAAATGTAGTTATATCGCTTACTAGCTTCTGCCCGTGATTCCGTCCACGTGGAATAGTTAAAAAAAGTTTGGCCTTAGCGTGATGATATATAGCCTTCCTCGATAAATGGGCTATCTAACACTGCATGAATTTTTCAAATCATACCAGTACTTCCTGAGATTAGCGCGTTCAATCGAACAAACAAACTCTTCAGCTTTATACAGCATGGAATTTTTTAATGGCACCTGGAGGGAAAGTACTCTAAATACTGGAGATAGCGAATTTTGCTCCAAAGAACATTTCTTTACTTTTGAAAAGAAATAAAACTGCATTAAGAGATTTTCGAAAATTCTCTTGCTTCACCCGGGATTCGAACCGACTAAAATCTGTAAAAATTACACCCTGTAATTTTATTACCGTTAGGGTCGTAGGCAGGTGTTGCAAGTGTCCATAGGCGATGGTAACCGCTTTCCACCAAGTGGGCCGTCTGCCTGTCTGCTGAACTCCTGCAATAAAAAAATCCTTGTGGTTGACCATAACGATCGATGCAATAAAACTACAGGATGTAATTTTTATCGATTTTAGTCGGTTCGATTCCCGGGTGAAGCAAGAGAATTTTCGGATAAATACAATAGGATATATTTATTGCGTAACGCATGTACAAAGATGTTACGGTTTTTATAGTATCAATGCATTCGGCCCATAATTGGGTGTGCAAAATTAAAATTACAATATTGATTTATAAAACAATTCTTTTTACACTCAATGAATTAATACAATTAAAATGAAAAATTAATAATAATAATCAGATATACGATATACTTAATAATAATGTATAATTAATCTAAATAATAAAATGTCTACTATTCAAGCATGTCAAATATATGTATCAGTTCATAATGTTTTATCGTCCATAAACATGTTTATATTATAGCATCTTGTGGTCAGTAGTCAAAAATTGAAATTTCAAATAAAATAGACAGGGTACAGTCAAAATTTCGAAAATCTTTGAATGCAGTTTTATTTCTTTTCAAAAATAAAGAAATGTTTCTTTGGAGTAGAATTTGCTATCTTCATTATTTAGAGAACTTTCCCTCCAGGTGGTATTAATAAAATTCTACTCTGTATTAGTATAGGTGTCAAGGCCATAAACTTATAAAAAAAGTTTTGTGACATTACAATTGTCACTTCAAATACAGACTCTGTATGTCATTGGTTTTGTAAGTGTCACTTTCTATTCTCATAGATAAATGGTTAACTGGTCAGTAAGGAGTTTTTATTTAAATCCGCAATTATCAAAGCGGAATCAGTGGAAACCAATCAATAGATATTATTTTATCACAATATCAAACAATAAGATTTTAAATATTTTTTCAGATAATCCATGTCCAAACTTAGGCAACATAGTGACAATAAAATTATCAGAAAACATCGAGAATGTACTACAATCGGACGATACATATTTGACAATGTTATCCGAGATGCATTTCCAAATGAACTACAATAACGGACAGTGGACGAGGCTGAAGAAGTATAGGCATATAGACGGAATGGTGCCTCAGAAAATACCACCAGGTTCAACGGTCATATCAGCGAGCAATCAGCAACCCATAGTGTCAATAGCGAACCAGAGTGTCAGCTAATAAGGTATTTTTAATTAATTTTTGGGTATTCCATCATGTATGAGTTTACTGTAAATGAGTTTATACTGTGCGTTTCGAATGGAGATGTTACTCAAGTGGTGTTTTTAGAGGGAACTGAAAGGAGATGTTGTGCTGTGCAGTTGTAACTTTTAAAAATGTGTGAAATTACTCTAAAATGGACAATAGTTGTAGGATTTTGACAGTTTTTGAGTAATAATTGTGTGTTTTGTGAGAAATGTGAACTGTATAGTCAAATGTGGCTTTTTGAGTTGTCACAAGAACTCTGTTGAATGGCACTTGTTGATTACCTACAGTTCAGCTGTGCTACACATAGGCTTATGAAATTAAAGAAACTATATTGTTAACTAAGATCTGGCTTAAAGGCCTAGCTACCAAGCCATAAACCTAAATAAATAAATAATAATAATAAGTTACTCTAAAGTTGTTTTCAAGCAGAATTTTGAATTTGCATTAGCTAAGTGGCTAAGCCGAAATTGACGTGTTCATGTCTTTCCATTTGTACAGAAATGATATATATAAAAAATGATATTAATCGTGAAAAAATATTTCATATGTGACTTTATTAACTGATTTTTGTTTCCATTTATTTTATTGTGAAAAGGTTCAAAAGTTTGTTATTTGTATTTCCATGCAACAATATTTTATACTTTGACCACAAAATTGATCTTGAAAATACCTGATAATTTAAGAAACACCGTTAATCTACAAATAAGCAGTTAAAAAGTCAACTATGAAACCTTTCTTGACAGTGAAGTTCGTATATTTTTTAAAGATAACAATTCCTCTTTTGATATTATAAAATCATAATAGCAAATAGAGTATGAACAAAACTTAAATGACCATCTGAACGTCCCTTAAGTTCGTACTGGCGCAGTACACAGTTATGAGGTGCACAGACAGCGGAAAGGGGAGAAAGAAAGAAAACAGGTTTATTTTATGATATAAAAGTGAAACAAACGCATTAAAAGTAATGAATAAAGCAGAATAAAAAAGAGACAAAACAACCACAAAGTATATGAAGATATACATATTAAGAGTGTTGCGCTCTCGCTCACTCGCTATCCGACCTTGCATTCCATCTCTTTCGCACTTTCACTCAATTCTTCTTTACTTGCAAAAATGTAGTTTATACGTGTTATACAATTGTAGATGTTCAGTACATTCTACCACATAGGACGCGTTCCTCTAGTAACTCACAACGCCCAAAATTCTCCGTACGCTGTTCCGCAAGGTGTCCGCGGTCGTTATGGTCGTGGCGAAAACGTCACTAATGACGTCTTCATTTTACATCACACAGCGCTCACAACCCATGTCAAGAGGTGGGTCGAAGTGGATGTTGACCAGAGAGCATTAATTCTCTCCATCTCTTGACATTGAAAAGGGCGCGATTTACAAATCAACCAATGACATTTGTGTATTTCGTCATTTATAAGATCTTCGCCCAATAATCGGTTCCACTAGAGTTTACGATTGTAACGTCCGCAAGCAAGTGAAACGGTAAAAATCGCGGTCGTGAATGTAGTCATTGTGAGTCCCTTCTGAAACGTAGCCTAAGTGGTATACAAAATAAATCGAATTTAAAAAACAAAATGACATAATTGTATGGCATGGCAATGTGTAAATGTTTTAAGATCGTAAATGCCACAACGCCGTGACATTAAAATAAGGAGAAATACACCAATAACGACAATGTTTGGGCGAACTAACATTAACATCTATTAATACATATACTAATGTATTATGATGTCAAAAGTCTGTAAATAACTCAAGTGTACTTTCGTACTTTCGATAGCCCAACTTTACTTACCAGACTCAAAACTAAGGTGGTAACTATGTCTGTTATCACACCTATATTTTGTTACACATTACAATATAGAAGAGAATATATTTTAAACAGTAATAAAAAGTAAATATTCACTATACATAATGTATAGACGCACAATCTTATTCACTTTTGGTGGTGACCAACTATTTAATAAAATTAGGAGTATTATAAATTTTCAGATTGTTTTCATTCGAAATGCACGATACAGTGATTTATGCTTGTTGTCGCAGTTGCGTCAAAAGTGTGGTTTAGCAATAGAAGTTATATATTTGTTAGCAAGATAGTTGATTAAAATGTACAATTTGTCTCGAATTTTTCATGATACACCCCATTTTCAATTTTCACGTCTTTCACAAAGAACGGTAGATGACTTTTTACATTTGATGCTGTTTTACCGACGTTTGTGCTGTTCGACCGACGCTGTCTATAGTCGACGCATTTTATACTGAGTCGTCCGGGAATAAATGACACTGACAGTAGGAATGTGCACGCAATGCAACCCGTTATCGATGCTTAGCTACCTGCGCACGCGGGGTCGATGCGTCATCGTGACCTTCATTAGCACTCTGACTCCTGATTGGTCGTTACAATATTTTTTGTTAGGAATGATAAAAAAGGCCCTTTTCAGAGCCACATTACGATCCATACAGTTTCTCTATGATTACGTAGAAACAAACAAACAAATTAAAAACTTTTGTTTTCGCGAAAAAGTATTGCTATTAATATTTAACGTGATTTAGCATATCGATCGTACCTATCCCGTTATTGATATGCACCTCTAAAAGTCTTACCCACATCACTACACCTTTCCATAAGACCTGTAAGTGCGAGTGAGACAGACTGACAAATATGATTTATGGCTCGAAGCCTCAGTTCATAATGCGTCGACTATAATAGCGTCGGGGTGGCCAGTAAATCCAAGTTTTTATTAGGTTCCGTATGAAATAAGCACTATTCACCACTTTTGTTATAATTAAACTGGTGCTTTTTTGCTTAGAGATTATTGTAAAGAATGGAAGAGTTTGTTAATTTGTCAATTTTAATCAACTGACCTTACCTTGTTTATTCTACTAATTGAATGAATTATTAGTAACGAGCTTTCCTCGCTATAACGTAGCTTTTCTATTATAGACGCTTTTCTACTCTAGTTTCTGATATATTAATAATTTATTCAATTATATGGAATAATGTGTTTGTTTAGACAAGAGCATTATATTTGAGGCGTGTTAAGCTATGTTTAAAAAAAAAATAAGTGAGATATAGTAAAGTTTATGAAAGGCCTTTGAATGGTCAATTTTGAATTATGTAAGAGCGTTTTGTAGAATATTGCTACGTTATGACCAATGATCGGAAATGAAGTTAGACAGTACATACCATAGAGTTTGAGCATTCAAATGTATTGACTGTTGAGATTAAAAATATGATTTAAATAGATACGTTTTGTCACTTATATAACATAAACAGAGTTACCTGTTTATGTTATATCGTTTAGCTTTTGGTATATATTGTTGGCGATAAATCGACATGGCAATAGGGGTATGAGGTCAGCCGCCGAGGGGAGTCGCCCCGCACACCCGCGCCATTTTAATTTTAGTGTTGCACGTGTCCACATCGTATACATTTATCGATATCGATCTCCCTCACATTGTTGCCTGCATTATTTATTTTTTCTTAGTTTTTCTCGACTAGTACACATAATTAAAACTACGTTTTAGGGCCTCTAACCGTGACTTTTTATTTGTTTTTATTTTTATTCCGACGTTTCTGCCACTTCAGATGCCGGATCATGGATCACTAACATGTCAAGTGTATGTTAAAGTTATTATTTACCCTATCTCGTTCGTTTTTTTGTTTGTTTACGGGTATTATATTCTATGTGAGCCTAATCACGGCTACTGAAAAGTAGCTGAAACGTGGAAATAAAAACAAATGCCGCGTTTATAATAGTTATAACGTAGTTTTAATTATGTATAATAGCTGTGTATAAAAAATATCTTCGGTTGTTTCTTCCTAATATGTTAAAGTAAAAAAATCAATAATACATTCACAAGTACGAGAACTAGATAAGTATCAGAACAATAAGACATTGCAAGAAAAAATAATTGTATTTACTTAAGTTTTCAAGTTTATAACATAATTAACGGTTTTAAGCTCGACATGTTTCGACCGCTTTTCAGTGGCTGTGATTACGGAAGACAAAATGTCCGGTGTCAATGACTACTGTTATGTATAATAACCATAAACAAAAGTAAATTTAAATAATTAATGTGAACAAGTTGGCGGCAGGCTAAATAAAACTTTAACAATACTCGTTGACACTTATCTTCCTTGATCACGGCCACTGAAAAGTGGCCGAAACATCGGAATAATAAAAATCAAATAAATTACCGCGCTGAAAACCGTCAAAACGTAGTTTTATTATGTATAAAAGTCGCAAAAACTTCAGGAAATATTAAAGAAAATATAGTTATCATTTTGTTGCGTATCAAAAAGCCTATCGATATCGACTATCTGGTATATGACATCACATCACTAGAAAATTGCCATCTCGATCGTTCGTGAACTGGCCTAATTGCCAAGACATAAATATCAAATAAAAAGCTCGTGAACTAAGTCAGATTATCCTTACTTTTTCGGTCATTGCTTGTGACAGTTTTAAATGTTACTATAGACATTAAAGGCGTAATGGATCTCGATCGCTATTACTACTAGGGCCGAAGCCTTCCTTTCCGAGTTAAGTTGAAACAATTTTTTATTTTAATGAAATATGAATGCAAGTACAATTTTTTACATATTTGAATTATTCTACGTCACATAATATGAAAATGTGCGGGACATTCTTAAAATAAGTCAAAATGACACAATCAGAATTTGGTCCATACATCTGTCGAAAATATACTATATTTTTTTGGCACATTGCTCATGCTATATATCGTAGGTTGGTAAAAGTTCAATGTATAGACAATTAGAATTCTATTTTCCAAAATGATTTCACTAATTCGAGCGGTAAATCCGTTTAGAAATTGTCGTTTGCTTAGAAACTCACTCGCTGGCATCCGTGAAACGAGTGCGGTTTTTCGAGTGATTTTCGTATTAGTGAACATTTTATAGAAAGAAAATATTTATTAAACAAATGTAATTACGCAATTTAAAAAAAGTGTGTGTGTGTACTTATGTACACGCGTTAGAAGTTATACTTTGACGTAACAAGATAAAAATCTTTTCAAAAATTTTATCCTTCGCCTTATTCTACGTTTGTAGAAAAAACGACACTGACAATAGAAAAACTAAAATGTTGACTATAGCTAACTTCAGGGTGTCCGGTTTTTCGTGACGGTGTGCGCGCGCATCGTAAAAATTTACCCTCATCATTTTTCCCTAACGCGCCAAAAGAAGTATAACTTCAAAAACGAAGGTTTTTTTACATATCAATAAGAAAAATGACATTTTTTTCGCGGTCCGCACAAAATGGGTCGGCGGTCTGCCATTTGGTGACCTCTGCACTATACCATCCTCTCTATCCCTATCTCATTTCCCTCTATCTTGTCTCCTCTATCCTAGGCAAAAGGCTCGAAATTCAGTCAGACATGTTTAGTCAGCTACGCCGTCTGTCTGTATGTTCACTTCAGGCAATAACAATATACAAATCTTGCAGATTGCATATTTAAAAATTAAGAAATTTAGTTTCTCCCTCTTTTCTTTCACCATATTCGAATTAATTGGGGTCGGCATAATATGACTTTTCCTTCCACACTCTTCTATTCTGACATACATCTTCTGTCACACCACAAATCATCATTCATCCTTCACGCAGTCCATCAATCTTTTTTGGTCTACCTGTACCCATCCGTCCTGTAGTTTAACATTTTTTTGTCACGTGACTAGTTTATGGTCTCGAAAAGTATTTTTTTTAAATATCTTTAAAGGTCAAAGCGGTCAAGATCCATTGCGCACAGTGTATATTATTTCTAGTTTTTAATTTTTACGACCAAGTTTTGGTTTTTAAGTGAAGAAACATAATATTATTTCTTTTCATTTGTGATCTCACAAAGGATGTGTAATTGGCTTATTTTCTAATAAGTTTGATGTTTTGTTTTGTTTTTGTAATTTAGTGCCAAAAATGAAATGAATTTTTTTATATATCAATTAGACTTATGCGCGCGGTTTCCTTCGCGTGTATATCACAATACTCATCATCCGAGCGTCAAATCCCGGTTGCTTTCGGAGCGACGGCTTCGAAGCCCGAAGTCCGCTTTCCTATTTTCTCTTCTCCACTTCGTCAGATATTCGGCATCCATTTTGAGATCATTGGTAGGCATGTCATCCTTCATGATGTCAAACCAACGTTTCTTGGGTCTACATATTCAACTGGGACATATACAAAAACGTCGGGAAAGTTTTCTTGTCCGAACGGGAAGCGCCCGCACGAATCAAATTTAAATCCGACGGAACGTGTAGCGAACCCATTCAAAGAATGTGTTTCGAAATTAATTTCTTACACTACCGGGTCCTTTGCTAGGGGTCAGACCAAAGCGATGAGAGTTAGCCACTGAATATAGCCAACTAACAGGGTCGATTGCCATCATGTGTGGGACTCGGGTACCTCCCTCTATGTGAAGAGGTAACCCATGTGCTAATACCGAATTTTTGAATATTGACGGTTGGCCGTAAACTAATGAGCGTGTAGTACGTAGGCAATAGCAAGAGTTGTTGATAGATGGATTGTGAAACGAGCATTGTAATATTTCTTTACTTTATTGTTTTAATGAATATACGAGTTTGGTGATTAATAAATCATTTATTTAGTTTCCTACATCTGAAGACCCCGTGTTTATTACACAGTACATAACCTCAATTTGACGAAGATGGGGGAGGAGTGGGTTAGCACTAAATTTATAACTTAATGCAATTTAGTAGCAAAATTGTGACCCTTAGTGTGGGCGCATACGGGCCACCGTTCACAGCTATTGGTGGTCAGCAACAAGCAGTTTACACGTTTTCTCATACATTTCGTAGGGACTCGTGTCGGTGTCCCGTTTGCGCCGAACCTCATCGTGTTTTGTAGACGCTCTACATTCTCGTGTGAACGGCGCAAGAATGTGGAGGGACCTTTTCAGATTATAAAATAGATACAATATTCTTTTAAGCAAATACAATGTTTCAGTCGAGTGTTGTTTATTACATTAGTATTGCTTTAGTTTGTAAGTTTGTTGTACGATGTTTTTTCTATAGATATTTAACATTCACTTTACTGTATATAGTAGATAGTACAAAAAATATGAAAAGAAAAATTATTTAAAATATTTTCTGTCGTTTTATTTCTTCATAAATTGAGCAATATATGTATGTTAATTAAGATTACCCATACAGGAGGACTAATAATTTTCTTAGAAAAATGTACTTAATGTTAAAAAATACAATTAAAATATTAATTTTAAAATAATAAATTAGTGATTGATTCAATGTTAGAATCAGAAGTGACTTGGAACCCTGGCTCGTTGGAAAGTATTCTGGGTTCGTGGTGCGGAGTCAGCAGTAACCTAGAATTTGGTAGTATGCCGCGATGACCGTGTAGTCTGCGTCAACGGACGTCATACTACTAACAGCAATAATATACTTACCCTATACATTAAAATGATTGCCTGTTTATTATAATAATTTACGATCTATTAAGCCTGATTTCTGTTTGCAATAGTTAACAACTTATTACTTCAAGTTAACTAATCAGGCTTTACAATACCTATACCTACTAATTAAGAGCTCTAATTATTGACTGATAAAATGGGACATTCTATATAAAAAAGCTAGGAAAGAAGAGGATAGAGAGAGAAGGCGTATGGCACTCTAGTTGACAAGAGTTGATTGCCTCTATGATTGCGCGGGGTAAGTCTTTGGAATGTAGAGGCACCGGGTTTGATTCCCGGCATGGTATGTTTCGGAAAGGATATTCTGTTATTTACTACGGTCTGGATATTCGGGATCGGCCGCAGAGTGGTCTGTTGTATATCACCCATAGCAAAAGCGTAACTCGCTTAGCTTGGGAATTTACAATGTGTGTTTTACTGCCGATTATTATTTGTATGTCTTCGAAGACCACGGGTCATAAAAATGGCCCGGACTTTTGGAGGGCTTGCGTGGGGCCATGGGGAGGCCAACACGTAGAGGCCCCTTGACAAATTTAATGTAAATGTGGCGTGACACTGACCGGCACTTATCCCTGTCTACACCATTACTGCCGATTATTATTATTATTTAATACTGTCCACTGTACACACTGTACACTGTCTCTCTTTCTAAACTATTTTTCAGGCATAACTATAACACTTGAGTCCTCTTCCAACTGTTTTCTGTAAGCGTCTACCAACGGCAAACAGCGGAACACAACTGTAAATTACGAAATTAATGAAAATGTAAGGTAAGGTAACTCTTTATTGTACACCAAATCATAGACAAACAGAAGTAGAAAAATACAAAAGATCGTACAACGGGAGGCCTTATCCCTAAAAAGCGATCTCCTACAGACAACCCTTGGTAGGGATTAATACATTTTTAAAATGTAAAATATTGTATGTAATATAATTTTAAATTAATGACAATACCTATAGGGTAAAAGCCGGATACTTGCCTCGGTCGGATACATGCCCCGTTCTTTAATAAACCATGTTAAGATTATAAGTTGTGTTGGCGCTTTACTTCGATAAGTAGTGACCACCCCATAGGCCTCAATGCAGTGTAAGCCATCGGAATAGCCAAATATGTTTTGTCCGTGTGAGGAAAAATCTTCCGCGGCAATACTTTGACAGGCGTTATAATTATATTGGTAAGTAATTTCTATTGAATATTTTTATTACTGATCGTGGTTTCAGACAACTTTTTGTTTCTTTGCACGCATTAGAGTTTAAATTACATTGTTTATTATGTTTTTATTTATTTCGCAAATGAAAAGGGCAAGTATCCGCATCAAAAAGGATAGTCGCCCTACTTACTGTCACGGATAGTTGCCCCTAGAGTGACTAAAAATTTCTTAAGAAGCAAAGACGGATTTTTGTTTTTTTGCTGTTTTTTCGAATATAAGAGTCAAAGCTCTAACTTGTTGTAAATTAAATAAATATCTACTTCACTGTTTTATGTACCTATTTATTCTAGGTAAGCCAAATTCCTCGCAAATATAAGCGAAAACCAGGAGTGGTGTAACGCAACATCCACTGGACAGATATCTTAGCACTTGCTTTGGAAGAATTGAGACAAAAAAAGGTATCAATGAAATTTCTCGAATATACGAAACGAAGAAGACGCTATGAAAAGAGTAACCAGCAATTGCTATTTCAATGTATATTTTTGGTTTAAAGGTGTATACCTAGCAGTATAAATACAAAATTCTACCTACATACCTACCTTTTTATCTGACCTTATTGTATCTTTTGTCTTTTCTAGGAAAATATCCTGTTCTTGGGTTTGAGAATGAAAAAAGAGTGGTAGCTCATATATTGAATCTGAATAGTATTTAATAAAAGATCTCAGTTAATTAAAAAGACTTTAAATAAATAATAAAGATTACTCTAGGTAATTGATATAAATTTCTTTCTATCCAAAATAAAAATCATACCGAGGTTACTATCCCCGCACGAGGCAAGTATCCCCTGAAGCATTTTCCACGCTAGGCTACTATCCGCCATAGTAGACAACTATCCCTCTTCTGAGAGGTGAAATAAAACAGTATTTATTCAAAACCATTGTTAATTATGTATACAAAAATAGGCTTTTATAGAAGATAAAAGACCTATGTTGCGAGATACATACTGAATAATTTTCAGCAAGTTCATATTTAAAAAATATAAAGCTTTTTCGAAAAGTTGGGCAATTATCCGGCTTTTACCCTATATGTTTATTACAAAACTAACAGTGTCAGCGAAATTTCATTTGTATGGTCATGACGATATATTTATTAGTGAATTACAAAGGCGGTGCGCAGATAACACGATCGCACCGCCTTCGTTTTGACTGTATTTGTCTTTCCATGGAAACGTTATTTATCGGGATAAAAAGTATTCTAAATATTGAGCCAATATATAAGCTAGCTCTCGGGCAAGTTTCATTTAAATCCGCTCAGTTGTTTTTACGCGATGCTCTAACAGAGGGACAAAAATTTTTAAGGTTACATTTTTAGAATGTTCTGGTGCGAATTAGCCTCTTTTTTATTGCATTAGTTCAGCAGACAGGCAGACGGCCCACTTAATGGAAAGCGGTTACCATCTCCTATGGACATTTGCAACACCAAAGGTGCTACAAATGCGCTGCTGCTCTCTTAAGGGAGACTGGAACCTGATCAGTAATGCCGGAACACAACACAAGGTTGTGATGATGATTTTTATGTAGGTGCACTCGGCGACTCGGTTTCATAATTGTTTTATCATCTTTTTTATAATTATATATAAACCTTCAGTGAATAATTATTTAAGTAATGGTGAAAACTTTCTTGAAAGTCCGTTGCATGATTTAAGTCTTCAGGAGGTGTTGCGGATATACAGATAGATGCGACTTTGTTTTATACTATGTAAAGATTTCACTTACCAAATAAAAATGCAACATCTGGTATAAAGCTAACAAAGCTCCATAGCATATTCTCTTTTTTGAAAAGAGACGTAAAATCTACGATGGAAATTGCAAAACCCATTATTACGAAGCCTAGCGTGTACCAAATGTATAGTTGGACTAAAATAGGGTTTTCCTGCAAAAAAATTTACATGACCTTATTTTTTTATATTTTATTTTACGTTTTATAAGTTTGCGTTTGACCACTGTCTCACCTGATGTTCAATGGCCTAGGACGGAACACACGTACCTAAAATCCTAAAATATACCTATTCAGTCATGCGTTGAAGACTCTCAGATTGTATTAGTCTGGAAAACAGGCTCTGGCAAATGATTCCATTCTTCCGCAGTGCGCACGAGAAATGACAAAGCGAAGCGCTTTGTCCTGGCTAGTAGTGTTTCCACCATGTAAGTGGCGCAAACCAGTTCGTCTATCTATAGTTCTAAGTAAAACTCCCCGAAGTGTTTTGCGCCGCCTGTCCCACTCCACCGCTGTCCTCATCCACCCCCATCGGCAACTTTGCATTGCATCGGTCCATCAAGCTGGAAAGCGTGATAAAATGCGTACGCCGAGATGCGGTCTCCGCTCCAGGACTCGTCTGCTCCATTGGCCATTAGTCCTACGACAAATATGACCGGCACACTCCCACATCAGCTTGTTAATATTGCGACCTATGTCGACAACCTTGATTGTCTTAGGGATATCCTCGTTTCGAATTCCGTCAATAAGAAACATTCACAACATGTATATAACCAAGACTGAAATACATCTTTATAAAAAAAACGTTTTACATTGCGCGTCTTTTTTATGAAGAGAAATATCTTTAGGCACACCCCGTTGTACGTGGATTGGTAGCGGCAGTAGTCTGGAACTCGCCAGTCTGATGTTCGCAGGAATATCCACCAAAAATATTATGATGTGTCGAGTGTAGTTGGGATAGTTGAGATTCACAATTGAGTCTAAGTGGCACTGCAATCGGGTTCCAGGATGTTAATGAAATTTTTTGCCTGTGTTGGAGTCGGTCCTTGCATAGTTTAGAATAGCCTCAACGGCACTTGGACCGGTAAAGCTCAGGTCAGAGCAACGTCTGCTGATCCCGCTAGTCTTCGATATAACGTTTCGTCTACGTATATCCAAGTTATAGGTACTCCGAATGTAGGTAGGTATAATAATTTTACGGTTTGTACACTTCCAAAGAAAGGCTTAATTGCCGTTAACGATGAACCCCCTTAGAAGGGTGTTGCCAAGCTAAACCGCGTTAAGTTGTTGTATTTATTTATTTATTTATTTTATAGGTACACCAACAGCATAGTACACATTAATAAGATTATGACATAATAATAAATATAACAATTAAATAAATGCATACATGCCAATAACAGGCGTACACAGCTTTGTCTACACTTTGTCACTATTAAATTAGAATTTCAGAATTTATATTGATGTAGATAAATGAGGTGAATAACTTAATTTACATGAAAATATGTGATTAATTTCCTTTTAAAAATTTCTAAAGAGTCGCAAAAGATATCTATGTTCGGAATCTTACCGGCTATTTCATTGTATTTGTTGCACATTCTCAACAATGGTAGGTGCTGGCCAAGATTGCTTCTGCACGGGGGAATCCGAAATACTCCAGGCCGAAAATTACGTGGACAATTATAAGGAACATTGATGCGTATACGAGCAAGGAGATGTTGGCATTTGATTTTATTATTGATTATGTTATGGAGAAATATTAAGTCACTCATTATACGGCGATGACGAAGGGTGGACATGTGAAAGAATTTCAGTCTTTCCACATATGGTTGAGTGCACACGATTCGTGGAGTTATATAAGCCAGATGGCGGGTGAAGGCACGCTGTATACTCTCAATTCTCTGAGAATTAACACTGTACACAGGGTTCCATGCGACACTAGCAAACTCAAGATACAAAACTGTTATACAGAAGTATGCGTGTGCTAGGCCGCTTAAACCCTCGCGTACTGCGCTTCAAAAAACCTAACATTTGAGCAGCTTTACTAATTTTTACATCAAGATGGGTAGAAAACTTGAGCTTGCTGTCTATTACAATGCCTAAGTCGCGAATTTCCGACACTGTATTTAGAGCTACTCCATCCAGATAGTATGTAGAACTTAAAGGTATCTTCTTTTTTGTAAAAATAATGTGAGAACATTTACTAGGGTTCAGAGACATGCCATTATTATCGCACCACATCTTGACGTTATTAATATCCGTTTGCATAAGAGTGACATCATCTTTTGATTGAATAGTTCTAAATTTTTTTGTTGTATGTTGTTTATTAAGGTCGTTTGATGACTTAAGGCGCACAACTTGCGGTGCACAAGTGCCGCACGTGGAGGTCATGTTAAAACGTCGGTTTTAGTATTTTGTATACTGTTTGTTGCGTATTTATATTTAAAATACGCTGTACGAGCAATATTGGCTTGTACGATAAGAATGTAAAGGAAAACATAAATACTTACAATTATTGATGCCAGCATCAGTACCATATTGGCCATTTGGAACAACGTTACGATGAAGTTTCTCATCGACTCTATGTATGCTCTCATCTCACAACACGGATCACCATTGTTGTTTGATAGCATATCCGTTAGGCAAACCACCTAAAAACAACGATGTATACATAATACAGCTTTCCCCTACGTAATTCGACACAGTTGACAAACCTTTGAGGAATAATGTCCAACTGAAACTACGGACTCTATGTGGTGCAATATACCTCTCGGTCAGGAATCAAACAGGTCATTCGAGTTATCGAGTTTCCGACGCGACTGTGTTAACTACTGGAGGAGAGTATACATAGGTAAACTCGCGGTGTGTTGACGGTAATGTTCATAGTTGATCAATCAACGAAATTTAATCAATCGAGGTGAATGGCACAGTACTGCTATTTCATGACAATTAACGATTCAAATTTTGGGACTATAAACATGTATGTAACATATTATAACGCCTGTTACCAATGGGGGTAGGAAGAGACGATGGAACTCCACTTTCGACGATCTTGGTAAACAATTTTCGCTTCATATAGGTACTTTATCATTAATCTCTTCATACATGCAGGTTTACTTGAGGTGCTCTTTAATACGAACAACTGAATACAAACCGAATTTAAAATAGCGATCATTGCAACTGTACTCCTTGGTGTTAAGCAACAACATGACCCATTCTCACATAATACTACATTGATTAAAGTATCCATTTTTATAATTTTCCGCACATTTGTCACAGGCATTTATACAAACCAAACGCCTATTATATTAATGTATTCTATGCCAAACTCAAACAGCATGTGACGCAAAGAGTATATTGAATATATGGTGAGTGACGTTTATTATTTTTAAAGTCATTTCTAAAGTAGGTAAGTTTTTTTAAAGACCACACCCTCTTTTTATAATACGGCCGGCGTATCTTGGCGAATGTGAACATAGGCTCTGCGAACTTTAGCGCATGTAAACTCGTGAAGAAAATCCAGTGACCAATTAGTACAAAGCAATGAACAAATTACAGGGATGAAGGGCGACCAATTGTATTTACTGACGAGTCGTATGCCCACTCATCACACGAGTGTACATGCGCTAAAGTTCGCAGAGCCTATGTTCACATTTGCCAAGATACGCCGGCCGTATTATACAAACCTTTGTATATGTTAGCGTTATGTTGTAATTATTATCTTGATTACGTTCATTAGGTGGATTATATCGGTGTTAGGTATATCACGCTAATAGCAAAGTTAACCTGAGCTAATTGTCTTTCATATGACCTCTCCCCCATCCGTATATTTTTCAATCCCATCCCTCTATCTCATTCTATGGATCCCATCTCATCCCTTTTTTACATCCCTTCTATCATAGAAGCGGGCAGTGTTGACATCGGCCCAGACCTTGACACAAGTGACATTAGCGCTAATGCCACTTGTCTACAGGACCTGGTGTTGCAAACGTCCTTAGGCGTCGGTAACCGAGTTCCAAGCCAAGATGGGTCTGTCTGGGCTGTCTTGACTGGTTCGATCTGCCTGGGCTGTCTAGTCTGGTCTGTCTGGGCTGTTTTATCTAGTCTGTCTGTTTGCTCAAGCAATAAAAAATCTCTCAAAACAATAATGTGGCAGTAGTCGAATTTTGGTAGCGTGGTGTACGAAAATCGAATTTATAGAGAAGCATATCAGTCACATGTCTTACCAATAATCCCATGATACAAGGGGCTTAGTTATATAATACCACCCCTACTTCTTGACCTTGTTTGTCGAGGTGAATCTTTTTCCGGACACCAAACTGCTCGGGTACATAACAGTGATGTAGCCTGGGACTCGTCGACTGCTCCGCCAGAATACCAAATAAACAACCCGGTACTCCTCCCGTCATATGCTGAGGCCAGGAATAGGTCGTTGCTAACGCCGTAGCCCTGGCTGATGTGGGCTCACCCTCGTCTGTGGGTAAGCCTTTTCTTGGGTTGATGGATTAGTCCTCCCGACTACTCTATTCAGGATTGAATCAAGAGGGACGCGTGCAGAACACCTGCGCGCCCCCGTCTTGGTGGCCTGAGTGTGAATGACTGGTTAGTGGTCAGCATTTCTTGGACTTACCTTTTCTAACAGGACCAGTACCTGACGGAAGCCATGGCTACACATTAGTCCTCCATATAACCAACCAGTAGTGTTGTATCGAATAAAACCTTTTCAAAAGATGATCTTCTACCAATTGTTTCAAAGAGAAAAGAAAATAAGAAATATCAAGAACACTACTCATAGATAATATTACATTAATATATTAATTGGAAAACTTATATACATAAAAGCACTAATAATTTTGGTTATCAAAACAGAAATGTCGACTATGGGTTTCAAACTTAAAATAATTCTTTTACTTGTGATGTATTTTGCAATAGAAATCACTTATGTTAATGCTAATAGTGATTCAGAAATTGAAAATGGTAATTATTTATATACTTCTTCCCGTATTCTGAAAGAAAAGTATTCTTTACTTTGAAAAACCCATGTAACACTGTGTTTAAATTATATTTACGATGTGACTATTTGTACGGGTAATGGACGAATAAATTATATTTATTCGTACAGACCATCAATTTAAAAAAAAAATTAAGAATGAATTGGATGATTAGCTTGTTTTTTAATTAGGTTAGGTTAGGTTTTTTTAAATGACATGTTTTAAAGAATTATTGAAAACATGAAAATAAAAATTAATAAATAAATTCTAAGATGAGGGTGGGGTATAGATACACGGCACATTCATTTATTATGAACAAATCGGAACATTTTTAATATAGGTTAGAAGATAGAGATATTTTTTTTATAACCACCCAACAATAATTTTCCGACACATACACTATTAGTCCCTATGTGTACTGGCGCTGTACATTACGGAACAAGATCTGCTTATATGTTACTACAAAGTATACGCGAGTATTTGCGTACTGTTCTTGTATGGATTGGAAGAACTTCGTAAAATACTTATTTTCAATATTTAATTAAGTAAGGTTAGGTTTTTTTTTTGGCCGAGCCTTTTTAAGAACATTTTCAGTACCCGTATTAATAGTTATAAATTGTTCGTACAGTACCCGTATTAATAGACTCAGCCATTTGACGTGACTATTTGTACGGGTACTGGACGAATAAATTATATTTATTCGTACGGTACCCGTACGAAGACTCAGCCTTATATTTATTGCAGAACCTCTGGACATTACGCCAAGACGACTCGAACATAATGAAGATAGTATAGTCAATTTGATTGACATATTTGAAATCCTAACATCCCATGCTACAGAAACAGCAACAAAAGCCATAATTCCGACTGAAGATATGGAAAAGCTGTACAATGACATAGCAGAATGTCTCGACGATATGATTGAATTGCTCAGAGAAAATAAGAACATTTACAAATTCATAAAAGACAATGGCATCAATAGAGTCATCGAAACTAATCTACAAATTAAATATACAAAACTACGTATCAGATTTATAGTTATACTTAAAGTTCTATTTGCTAAAGCACCTACATCTACAAAAGCTAGTATTCCTTACAATATTGTTGATGATCTTTTAGATATATTTGAGCGCGACGATAATTTAGCAATTAAAGCTCACGTTTTAGACGTCTTAACCATGTGGTTGCCAGAAACACCAAGAATACAGGCTCGAGTTATGCAAGTAAAAGGATTAGAGCCTTTTTACGATCAAGTAGCGAAACTGGATACGAATGTCATCAAGACACTGCTGGGTTTGTTTAATAAGATATTAAATGAGCATCTCAGAGAACGGAATAAAAAAATTCAAAGTAGTAAAGCTGATTTAGACAAGCTTAGGTTGTACCAAAAAATCGGGTTGATTGAGAGAATGTCCACACCGGCTGTTTGTAACGGCTTGTTGAATATTTTCGAGATAATGTGGAATGTCAGTACTGATGATAATAAGGCGATTTTTAATGTCTTTGAACTAATAAAGAACGTTAAACCGTTTTGTATGAGTATCTTTAGGGGCAAAGCAAAAGCTAAGGTGTTGTTTAATAAACTGTCTGAATATGTAAATGATCAAGATAATTTACATTCATTGGAAAAGTATATAAATTTGACTGACGTAAATTTAGTTGTTAGTGGTTATTTACGTGAAATTAGAGGCGGAACAATGAAGGACGAATTTTAATTATTATTTGGTATGTAGATTTGTCTAAATAAATAAATAATTAATAAATGACATTTTATTCATGATTGTATGCTTATCATAAATATAATATTTTTCATGGTAAAAATGTTTGCCACCAAATCATTTACACCAAAAATACTTCCGTGATTTGTCAGTGCTAATTCTTATCATTATTACATATTTTATATATTTTTTTTTATTGCAAAGGAAGGTAATGTACATATAGATAATGCAACTAGTAAAAGCTAAAAACTAATTAGGTAAGTCATCACACCACTCTCGTCATCATCATCATTGATGGAACTCAAAAATAGAATCGCAATAAATAAAATATAAACACCTAAGATAACTATGATACCTTCGACCTGGCAACTAAAAGACTTTATTTAATAGGAATCGTAGGGATTGCTAAGTAAATTATAAAAATTCGCTTTTTAAAATCCAAATTCATAAATTAAATCAACGTCCCATCAACATATGGCTAAAAGGCGTCAATAAATCAAGTAGTATCATGACAGAGTTGCACAAAAGGGCATTGTGAATCAACCCTCGCCACTTATAATAGGCTATCGATATTATTGCGGTTGGTTTTAGACCACACCGAGGGTAGCTAGAGTAGGGTTCTTGTGAATAAATATTTAAGAGTAACTAACGCAATTAAAAAGTATGAAGTCGGTTAAAAATACCATAAACAATTTGCAGTAAAACCTTGTTACAGTGTTATGCACACTGTAACAAGGTTTTACTATGATGTAACGATCAGTTGATAAACTCAACATATATTTTCTTAAATTTTCGCGACTTGCATACATAATCAAACTACGTTCTAACGGTTTTAAGCACGGTGCGCTATATTACACAACTTGTATTTTTGATCGCTAGTTTGTGTTTGCGCAGAAGAGTGCATTCCGGTTTCCGATATGAAAATTGTCTATATTGCAGATTGTGGCTTGCTATGAAAACTTAGCTCCTGCTCCGCTTATAAAATGCTTAAAAAATTGGACGATTTCGGAATTACATTGGAAGGAATTATTAGTTGTGTAAAACTATAAGTCAACGTCTAGAAAGGACGCGCATATTGATTTGTATGTCCTCTCTCACCTCGTGGTGAGACACGAGGTAGCTGGAGAGGCCCCGGCTTAGAATGAAGTGGCCAGCACGTGGACAGACCGGCCATCGTCCGTCCGGGCTAGACCTTTCTGTGCATGTGTGTTTGTATATCCTCGAGCTCGGGTGGCAATAACACTTCTGTAGGTTGTCCTCAAGCGAATTTCCCCTGGGAAAAAAGGTCTGTCTCACGTGACCAAAGGGCTGGCCTTTGTTTTGGCCAAAGAATTAGATAAATAGACAGCACTTTATTGCTCACCAAATATACAATTTCAAAAATGCACAATTACAATATTGTCATGGTATAAACAATAGGCGGCCTTATCGCTTAAAGCAATCTTTTCCTAACTTAAGGAATAGTTTAACCTAATCTGGCCATGTAGGTGGTGCAGATTATTATGTATATCATAATCAAACATAGAATATAATAGAATAGAATTAGCTTAGCTATCCAATGCGAGAATACTGACAGCCTTTTTTATGATGATGAGAAATCCACTTACGGACTTATCACCGTGTCCCACACGGGGGTGTGGAGATTTGACGGCCTTGTCAAATCTCCACACCCCATCATGGAGGTAGCTACCACTTCTGCGAATCCGTCATGTCGCAGTAGAAGGCCGCTGAAAGAGCGAGCGAGGAGGACGCGTACGCGGACTGGTGCCACTGCGCGCGTCTCCTCCCATTGTTACCGTCATAGGGTATCACCGCTGTATCCGGGGTGACATCGGGCTTCCCCCCCCCTGCTGTACGAAGTGGGTCAGCCTGCTCCCCGGAGTGGCCCAGTTACAGAATGTAGAGTGCAGTAACTCTATACTTTAAAAGTGCGATAAATAGGGCGCCATTCGCCCATAGCCAAAGCCGCGCGCAATGGCAATCACCTGCTCCATGTTGGCACTAAGAGGCGCCGGTCGGCCGAGACGGCATCTTCCAAAACGCTGACAGCCTTTTGGAATCGTTCCCAACAAGTGTCACACTGGTTTGGGATTAATTTTTTGTCCAGTTTTATTGTAAATATTATTTTGTGTCCCTGCCTTATCTAGGATAATGTTAGTGCTAGTAACCGTTTCTAGAAGATGAAGCGATAGGTTAAACGAATTATTTGTGATGCAATATTGTTATTAATTCTTAATGATGTTAATCATCAACAGATAACGTAATGTATATACACTATATAATTTAGCTAATCATTACCGGGGTTCTTTTTAAAGTTGAGGGCGACCCTGATACCCAGGTGCGAACCTGGGATAATTTAAAGATATTAATTATTAGTATGTTCGAATGCGCCGCTATAAAAAAACCAAATTAGTGTTTACACTTACGTTATTTGTCAATATGTAAAGTCATTAATAATTAAAACAATATCGCATTACATTATTACATCCATCGTGACATCTATGTGAAACGGCCTATATCTGAAACATTATCTCAAGTGCGGCCCCAGCACTACGCTATATACAAGACGCTTTAGCCACAGCCACTAACATTATCCCAGAATGTCCCAGATGGATCAGTATCTAGAAGATGGTTTAGACTTATATCTAAGATTGAAAGCCGTAATAAATATATTCTCAGTTACATATCTATACCTATGTTGAAAGTGGCATACTCGCAGTGCCCACTTCCTTTGCTTATTTCCTATTTGCTACCTTAAAAGTAGGCACCATATGAACGAGGAATTATGTTAATAGCAATCTTGCGCCATATTGCGCGGAAGGAAGCACGGGAAAGTAATAGACAAAATGGCGGCCACCCATGGCGCGTATATTGTCATCGTGCTAATGATCATTCAGATGTATTATAATGTATCAATAGAGTTTGAATATATTTATTGTGGTTTGTACAAATTGTTATTTTTAACATCAGTTAAGTATTAAACATCGCTCCACTATTTTTGTTGCCTATCCTCATTCTGTACGCAAGACCTATGTAGCCATTTTGAACATGTTTTCGTATCAATATTTGACGATACATACACATCGCGCCGTGCGCTCATTGCTTTTTATTTAATACTATAAACACGAAAGTTTGTAAGAATGTACCTATGGATGTATCTTTGTTACTCTTTTAAGGAAATACTACTGAATGGATTTTAATCAAACTTTACAATAATATAGTTTCATGTGTAAGCTATATTATTGTATGGCTATAATTTATAGAGATATAGTGTGAATTATCCAAAATATAACGAGTTTTCATCACCACACGGGCGCAGCTAGTTTTATTATAATTTTTACCAATTGTGTATTGGCCGTGCCGAAATTTAACGATACCTGAATTTAGTGTCGTCCGCGATTCCTCTGAGTGCTACAACCTGAACTATGGGGTACTATTGTTACTATTTTAGAAATAACATACCCGTTAAATTAATTACTATTGTAAATTTATAGCACTTTTTTCATACTTACCTATTTTTTTTAAACTGACCTCTATAAAGGGCCATTCACATGAAGAGAATTTATCGTACGTTTTAGGGCGAAAATGGTTTACTATTTTCGAAGGCGATACTCTTTAGCCAATAATCGTATTGACATTCAAACAAAAACTCGCCTACGAGTATGTCATATGAAAATCGTAAGGTAATTATTACCATTACCACTACGACACAAATCGCGTTGACACATTTGCCTACGATTTCTGACTTATCCAAAATAGAGTTCGTACGTCATTTTTTCAAGTTTATGCGAGTATCGTATAAATCAGTTTGAAAAAAAGTGTTATAAAAAACAAGGCTCTTAGAAATCTATGAGGCAATGTTTCATTTACTTGTTCCACAAAAGCGTGGGAGTGAAGCGAAGGTGCAAAATAAAAATCGTCCATCAAGGCTCCACTGAACAAATATAAAAATCGAATCAAATCGATCATGCTTTGCTGTCAAAAAAAAATAAGAAGAACCTATGCCAACCTCAAAATGCACAAAATACCAACCTGCCGGAACAAATTACGCGGTACAGGTCAAGTGTTTTGTAAAATGTACGTGAGAAATGAAATTGTAACATTTTTTGCTTTAAAGTCATGAATGAGTATAGTCGTGTAATGGATGTGGTGAATTATCCTATTTGCATTGTCCACGCAATCTTTAGCTTTATAAGCTTAGGGTGGCCATGAAATCAGAATACTAAGGATTACTTGAAAAACACAATTCGTAATCTCAGACGAATAATAATAGATAGTTACCGAGGCTCGAGCTCTCAGAGTGAAGCTGGATAAAGGAAACTGCTTTTAGAAATGGGATACCGAACACGCCGCAGTAATAATAATAATAATCTTTATTCTCAAAAGTCAAGTTTACATTATTTATATGTATCTAACGGCCCGAAACTAGGCGAAGCCTATATTTTGATGCCCAATGTCGATGTTTATAGCCACAGCGGGCAGACATGTACGTGCCTGTGTGAAAGTGAGTCTGTGTGTACGCACTTTCGTATCATACTACGCAGACAGTGTACATATGGACCTCCACTTCCTACAAATAGCATACACCTTTGAAAACGGCTGAGTGGACTGTAATTTTTTAGGTACAAACACTAGGAAGAAAAAATCTTAGATTGCGAAATGCACTTTTAATGGTCTTTGCTCGAGATTTTTCTCAATGTAGATTGCAATTTAGAAATCAAAAGTATTTTTTTAATTTAAAAATACAGGCTGGCGCAATATGACGTGCATATTGCATCATCTTTTTTCGCGGGGTAGAAAGTGCGCGGGCGGGGGGAGCCTGCATCGTTGGGTAGGCGGGCTCATGGAGTTTTAGTCACTATAAGTCACTTCGACGGGAAGCGTCGCGCATTTTGCGTGCGCACATTTTACGAGAACTCTCGTTCATACATCGTTACTAGGCGTTTATATTGTTCTGAATATGGGCTACGGCAAATTAGTGAAGCTCCAAGTGCTAATTTAATTAAAATATGGATACAGCGTTTTGAAGAGACTGGTTCAACGTTTAAACCACAAGCAAAAGGTCGTCCAAGAACATCTAGGACCGACGACAATATTGAGAGAGTTATGCAGTCTGTACGAGGAGATCCACAAATGTTTACTCGCAAGAGATCGTCTGTCTTACACTTATCGCGACGAAGTTTGCAACGAATTTTAAACTTGGATCTTAGACTGCATCCTTACAAGCTGCCGTTAACACAAGAATTGAAAGAGTCTGACTTCGGAGCAAGGCTTGCATTTGCTAATGAAATGCTTAATCGATTTTCCAATTTTGACAATATCCTTTTCTCAGATGAGACCCACTTCCATATCAATGGGTTCGTAAACTGTCAAAATTGTCGTTACTGGAACAGTGAGAATCCCAAACTCAAGCACCAGAAACCACTGCATAGTCCTAAAGTGATAGTATGGGTAGCAATCTCTGGTAGAGGAATAATTGGACCGTTTTTCTTTGAAAATGCGCGGGGGCAAAACGTCACTGTTAATACCGAACGCTATGTTGCGATGTTGGAAGGTTTTTTGGCTCCAGAGCTTGAAAATTCAAGAATAGTGAATTCTAGGACTTGGTTTCAACAAGACGGAGCTACCTGTCACACATCAAATGACTCCATGGCGGTTGTGAAACAGATGTTCCCTGGCAGACTGATTTCGAAAAGAGGTGATATCCCATGGCCCCCAAGAACAAATTCTACAGCAATAATCCGAAAAACATCGATCAGCTCAAGGAGAATATCCGTGGTGAAATGGCAGCAATTACACCAGCATTACTGAAGAAAATTTTCAATAACTTCCGTTTGCGATTAGAGGAGTGTCGTCGTAGAGAAGGTCATCATTTAGATGATGTTATTTTTAAAAAATAAACTTCAGTTATTTCTTAATAATACCTCAGTTTTATTTTAACTATACCTTTTGTATTTATTTTTTAATCAATATTTTAAATATGCACGTTCTATTGCGCCATCCTGTATTACAAAAACATCTTAAACCGACTCTTTGATGCCACCCGTAATCAAAAGGTTGGCTCATATTTCGCCCAACAAATAATTACTGCCATACGGCAATGCAGTCAGCCTTCTGGGCACGCTCGTCGCTGGCACCAAGTTGTTACATAGTCTTTAATCTATATTAATAAGTTACTTTTAGTTTGATATTGCTTCCAAATTTGATTCATTTAAAATTATTTACGTAAAAGTGAAAAATATCCTAAACAATTAGAAATTGTTGAGCACCTATTTTAAATGAAAAATATTCAGGTAGCGATCTTAAACAGGTCACTGTGTGGAGGCGTGAGCCACCTGACTAACTTTCCCATAGCTTGCTTGAACCTTAATATCTTTCGCTTGGACAATAGACATAGATAATTGTACTCGTAATTTATTGCTTTTGTGGAATTATTGGCGTACTTACTTCGTTCAAAACTTACTGATTTTTTTATTATTTTTCATCGCATGAGTTCAGCAGCAGACAGACAGACGGTCCTGATAGAAAGCGGTTACCATCGCCTATGCACGTTTGTCACAGCAAAGGCGCTCCCAATGTTGCTGCCGCTCTAAAGGGAGGGCTCTCTGACTGGAACCTAGCCGCTAATGCCGGAACACAACTCAAGGTTATTATGGTGGCATACTCTAGTCCAAGTGTGGTAGTCATTAATTGTACGGCGGTGTGGCGGAAAATATACGATATAGTACAGGGTGCGCCAGAGAAACTTACTTATTTGAAAAAAATCCCGCGCGGTGAGTTGGGCGGGTAGAGGGGCAAGAGGGGGCGCATCTGGAGGGGGAAGTTCCCAAGTTTGTTTCTCCCTCCAGTCAGTTGCCATCATGCTCTGGTCTAGAGAGCAGCGGGCCTTCGCAGTTGAGAGCTTCTGTTCTAACGGTCGCTCACTTGTTGCTACGCAACGTGCCTTCCGCGCTCGCTTTGAAATTCCTCCTCACAGACTCGTTCCTGGCCGTAATTCGATTCTGTCGTGGGTTAACTCATTTCGGGAGTGTGGAAGTGTCGCTAAACCCAGAAATGGACTTCAACGGACCATCAGAACTCCGGAAAATATCGAAAGAGTGAGGCAGTCAGTTGTGCGTTCTCCCCGGCGTTCGGCTCGCAAACACGCAGCTGCTATGGGAATTTCTGATACCACTGTTCGACGAATTCTCCATGAAGACCTTCAATTTCATCCCTATAAATTGGCTGTTGTGCAAGAATTAACTGAACGCGATTTTGTTGCCCGTCAAAATGCATGTGAAATGCTGATTGACAACCTGCCTGAAGACGCGGTCGTTTTTTTCAGTGACGAGGCTCACTTCCACATTTCCGGCTGCGTCAACAAGCAAAACATGCGTTATTGGTGTGATGTAAATCCGCGTGAGCTTCACCAGAAGCCACTTAATTGTGAGCGAGTTACTGTCTGGTGTGCGGTGTCGGTAATGGGAATAATTGGTCCTTATTTTTTTGAAGAAAACGAACGCGCAGTTACCGTGAATGGAGCTCGTTACAGGAACATGATCGAGGAATTTTTTCTTCCAAGACTAGAAGAAATGAACGTTAGGAACGTGTGGTTTCAGCAAGATGGAGCCACAGCACACACAGCACGAGACTCAATGAATTTGTTGCGACAACATTTCCCCGACCGCCTCATCTCTCTCAGAGGCGATCTCCAATGGCCGGCACGCTCTCCAGATTTGACTCCATGCGATTTCTTTTTATGGGGTTATTTGAAATCCCTGGTTTATGTCGATCGACCACGGACCATAGCACACCTCAAGAACAACATTCGCGACGCCATTGCCAACATACCGATTGATATGCTGCGAAGAGTGGATACGAATTTCAAAAATCGACTTCATCAGTGTATGCGCAATGGGGGTCGCCATTTATCCGATGTCATTTTTAAGACTGCATAAAAAAAAAATTGGGATATTGTATTCTCAAATACATTTTTTTTTAAAACAATAACTGAAGTACTTTTTTTTTATTGACCTTTCAAATAAGTAAGTTTCTCTGGCGCACCCGTTATTAGTGATGGTAAATTAAGTGCATCTGGGGGCCTAAAACAGCCGCTTTTGCAGATTAGTAGTCAGAGTATGACATGGCTATTTTAGAACTTTCTGTAGTAGCGACGGCCCGGCATTGTGTATGTGCTATTTGGATATAGGATCTTATATATAATAATCGACAGACAAAACACACATATTATATATCCCCAAATTAAGCAATTTATGCTTGTGTAGTATACCAGGTAATATACAACGGACTACTTAGGGGCCGATCCCAGATACCCAGACCATAGTAAATAATAGATAAAATTCGTTTCCGAAATTTACCATAACAGGAATCGAACCGGAGCCTCTGATTTGCAGTGAGGTACGCTGATAAAGGTTTAGCCCGCTCAACCACAGAGGCCACCATTTATCTTAAAAAATATTTTCCCTCAAAACTATATTCCTACAGCACACAATCCTATTATATTGTTTTTCTCACGATACACTGGTCATCCCAGCTTAAAGAAGGTGTGACCCAAAAAAAAACTACCTATAAAAAATAAAACTTAATTCTTTAGACAAACATTAAAACTAATACCCGCCTACGAACCGAACAAATTTGCCGAATACGTAATTTATTACTTTTATAACATTTATAGTTCTTTTTTATGACGAAAAAACATATCTTTTATATCGAAACAGGTGAGAGATTAGGATAAAAGTTTTTGGGAATGAATGGTAAAATTAATGACGCTCGTAGTGTAAACATTTGTTGTCTATGGATTTTCGAGGACAAATTTTATGGGTTTGGCAGGACCATGAAGGTTAATGTTTTGCTGTGGTGTTTTATTAAAATAATATAACATTGTTTAAAAATGGACAGTAGTTGGAATTTTTGGCGGAGCTGACGTTGTACTGTAAAAATGTGTCAAATTACTTTACAAATAAACTATAGTTGTAAAATATTTATAGTTTTCCAGTAGTAATTATATGTTTTATGAGAAATGTGAACTGTGTTGTCAAAAATGGCCTTTCAAGTTGTCACAAAAACTTCGTTGAATGGCGTCCTTTGAAAACTTACAATTCTGCTGAGCTTTACGAAGGCAAACATCAGAATTAGCAGTAGGTATGGACAAAAATCCTTTACCTACCATTGTGGCGAATACTACCCAATCCTACTACTACTGAACAGTAGCGTTACAGATATTAGTTGATTTAAATAAAAAATGTACACTTGTATTAAAAACCTTACCTACCCTTAGATATAGGCACTGGTCATGAATCCAGTGCCTATATCTTAATAACCGTTAATTTGCCCAACTCCTGGTTATAATTTGACATAGCTCAATACATTATAATGTCAAGTTGGTACTAATGATAAGGCTACTTAATGAATAGTAGGATGTAAAAACCTGACATCATATGAAATGTGTCATTTCGAGCTGCCACAAAAGTTTCCTCGTTAAATACACAATTTGGTTGAGGTTTCTGTTAACTTTTAAATAATTGAAATCTTCTCTCAAGAGATACTATTTAAAGACTCTTATAAACAGCGCGCTAAATTACCAGACTTCCAACTCAAACATGAATCAAATTAGCAACTTTCCCACGTAAAGTCAATATTTTGCCCCAATAGGACGTAATTCATGTATTTTAGGAAGTGCGTCGTCTCTCAGCATGTTGTCTATTCCGTTTTCCACTTTTGAATAAGACGTTAGTGAATTGCGTTAAAATTAATTGGTGGAATGATGGAAGAATATTTGAATGGCCCTGCCTCACCGCTTGACGTCTTAGCTTCCGAAATTCCAATTTCAAATGAGGCGTTAATATGTTTTATATTTTATTGAAGCCGTACTGGCTGGTAAGAAATAGTTTGTACCAATTATTTGAACAAATTCGTGGTCTAAGAAATTAATCGATTTGATTATCGTAAAACTTATTTATTTCAGCAACAAAGGTGCACAAATGATACTTTTTGAAGTTTATTCCTTAAGAATCGATTTGTATACAAGGCCTCCGGTATGGAAATTTTATGAGTGAAATAATATAGTTGTAATTCAAAACATTGTGGTTTTATTTCTTTTAAACTATCCCCAGAATTAGACCGAAAAATACTAATGAATTAAAATTGATTACGCCGTTTTCGTTAATTAAAGTAAGTAAGCAATTTAAGTGGTAATCTGCATGTTATGTTAATATTCACCTCTCCTTCATTAAGCTTACTTAGTTTGAATAAAAAACAACCTAAAAAGCATAAAATAACTTAATAAAGGTTTTGGACTAAGAATTACATAAATAAAAAAATTACATAAATTTTCTACATCTTGAAGTCGATGCTGAGCAAATTATAAGCAATTACCATTGATGCTTGTTACATCAATGCCAATTACCATATATACTGTTATAATAACAAAATTTTGCAAAAACTACGGGGCCAAAGTATGTTAAATTTTTAGGGGACCAAATGGCAACTATTCCACATCGAACTAAAGAAGAATCACGTATATCAGATCATAAATCTCAGCGTAATCGGCGTACATACATAAAAAAAATACCAATCAAATTGAGAACCTCCTCCTTTTTGAAGTTGGTTAAAAACAAAGACGAAAGGATGGACATAGTGCTTTATACTACAACTATGAGGAAAAATTAGGAAATTGGCCAAGTGCGTGTGTGTGTGACAGCTTGCTCCAATAATAAACAAGGATTACGAAACACAGTTTGACTCTGAGTAAGTACCTGAGTGAGTTTGGGAAAACTGGTACTATACTTGCAAATATTGGCCGCTTGCCTAATTTTTTCTTGTAGTATAGAGCTCTATGTCCATTCTTTCGTCTGTCTCTATGCTGCTTGTTTTCTAGCATCTTACTTAAGGAATAAACTTTAGTCGTACGTCGTACCTGACACGCAATTTTTATATTATCCTGAATAATTGAATAAAGCTGTTATGTAATTGTCTATAGATATTTGCGTCATATGGATTAAAAACTTGCATGCTTAGCCCGCCTACTAGGTTTCCGCTTCATTTTCGAGTTGGTCTAATTCCGTAAATGAATACAATACCGTACCGTCAATGAATAGATACAAGAATACAATAAAAGAACAAAAATAAATCGCCTTAGTCAATCAGAACACAGCCCATCTCTAAATAATATTCTGACATTTATATTAAGTAATACTGACTCTGTGAATATATCTTAAATGATCATAGACAAATTGTATAAAAGTTTACGATGGTCTCTAATTAAATTCAAATAAACATTTCTGAAAATACCATTCTGGACGCAAGTGTGCCTACGTTATATTTCTTTTTATATTCCTATCTACAATAAAGTAACGTCACAACATTATGCAAGTAACAAATTGTTTATTTTTCTATTCGTCAATTGAACACCGGAAGTCTGTTCTTGACGTTTGTGCATTTTTTTTAATTCAAGTCCTTGGAATTTAATGATTGATCGATTTTATTTGGGGTCATTGTGTTCTTTATAAGAATGTCGAAAGTGTATAGAGACCGAGATTTTTTTTATCGAATTGCTGCAATTTCTTGTCCATCGTTTATTTTGTGTCTATTTCCACGGCAGCAAGCAGGAATGTGGTGAGGGAAGTGGGCAACGCGAGTATCAAATGTCTAAATAACATAGTCGCGCTCAAAATCTCATGTTCTAAATTCAAACGCTTAAAGAAAAAAGAGTATTTTTTTTAAAGACAAATTTAAAAACATTGTGAAGCGACATCTGAGGATAGAAGGATTTTGAATGAAGATCTCTTAAGCTTATATAGAACTAACTGTTCATTCTTGACTTTCAATTCGGATGAATCAACCAAAGCGATTCATAGTAACACAAAGAATCATTCAATGTCATTGAATATCAATATTTCCTTTCAGTTCTATGCCTTTCAACCAAATTGCATCAATTTGGTTGATCCCTCTAATACCAGTATTAGATTAATATTCAATGTCTAGAAGAACTACATGTAACAAATGTTGAGTCTCAACTTTACGGCATGAAAAATAAAAATATTTTCTTGGCGGGAACTTGATGTGTGCCGTTTCGCTGCTAGTTTTATTTTCAAAAATATGTTTAATTTTGGTTAAAAGTGATCAAGAACAAGAGTCGACAACTAGAATATCAGACTACGATCGTTTGAATTTTTAACACACATGCGAATTTGTGATGAAAATCTCAAGCGTTTATTGTTCGATGAAATGAATACTCTTGCGAGAGCGGCCACAAAAACTGCCTCGCCTAGCGTCAGTAGAAGACCTACAATTTATATCTGAGGCTTATACTTAAAGATTATTCATAAAATTTAAAATCATGAATATACTTGATACCTCAAACGAACGAAAGTATAGACGAGGCCTACGTGAAGCAAAGCGTCAAATGAATTGAAACCTATTTTACAAACTTGTGTACATAAATTCATACATAGCTAATGTGCCTTTTCGAGCTACCCTTTCTCGTGGTTAGACCGCGGGTCAAGTAAGCAGCTTTATTTTACTTAGACAAAACTTAATTACGTTTTTGTATATCGCAAAGAAAGCGGATAATAAATCTTCCTTGAAAAATTATCTAATTGATGTTAAAACCCGCTTAAAGATCTGTTGCATGGTTTAGGAATTAACGGCTGTACAGACAGACGGACGCGGAAAGAGACTTTGTTTTATATTTACTATGTAAATATCGACGGTTAAAAGGTAATAGGGTATAAGCGACAAAAACTAAATTGTTCAGGAGAGCAGTTTAAAGTTTAAAATTTCAGAAAAATGGAGATAACTTTTTCATTTCTTGTCATATCGTGAAAATGGAAACAGCTCTAGAATAAAAAAAATAAAAGTATTAAATGGTAGTTTTATTTATTTGATTCCACGTTGTTTTATGTGGTTTAATGTCGCTTAAATCAATTGATCTTATTTTCTTTATGGAGTAATTCGGCATAAGTGACATCTACATAGAAAAAAAACGAAGGGTAGAGTAGACTTAGCTACATTTGACATCCTTATATCAAGAGGTAATAGGGCATAAGTTACATGACTGCAGAATAACATAAAAGGGTAAAAAGTATAAGTGGTAATTCTTATTATTATACCAAAAGGTAATGGAGCATAAGAAACAGTGTTTAGCAAAGAAATCAGTAGGATGTTTGTAAACTTAAACTTGTAAATGGTAGTAGAGTATAACCGACGCTTAATATCTTTGACGAAAATGATAAAGAGGCATTAGTTCCAGCTTTCAAAACAGGTACTAATGGTAAATAGTAGTATACGCCTGGAGCTTTTACGGCAGTAAAAAGTAAAAATGTATTACCGACTATAACCCAAAAGTGATGCCATTTTTAGAGGTACAAGCGCCTTTAGAGTAAAAAAGGCCCAAAATTCGGTCGGTTAAATGAAATGACACTTAAAAAACGCAGTTTTTTGCTTGGGCATAAACGACACGAAAGTCATCGTAGAGCCATGGGAGTGAGCGCATTCGAAAGAGCGAAAAATTTTAAGTAGGATGGCATTCATAACTCATTTTCGACCAAAATGTCGCTTATGCCCTATTACCTTTTAACCGTCGATATGAATATAATATACACATAGTTTGCGTCTGTAAAGGTAATAGTTATGTATTCTCTCGAAATTATTCCATTTTATCTGTACTAATTATATTATATTAATAGTATGTTTAACAAAACTACGTTTTAACGGTTTTAGATGTGGTAATTAATTTGATTCTTGTTATTCCGACGTTTCGGCCACTTTTCAGTGGTCGTGATCACGGAAGACAAAGATGACAGATTTAAACAAATTTAAAACTAAATAATTAAAATCAACAAGTTGGCGGTAGGTTAAATAAAACTTGAACAATACTTGTTGACACTTGACATGTTTGTCTTCCGTGATCACGGCCACTGAAAAGTTGTCGTAACGTCCACATAACAAAAATCAAATAAATTACCGCGCTTAAAACCGTTAAAACGTAGTTTTAATATGTATACAAGTCGCGAAAACTTAAGAAAATATTATAGTAATTGGTACCGCCATATGAACCTCCTTTCGACCTATTCATACTTTTTTTCGAATATTTAAATTCTTCTCAAAATGTGACGGCGCGTTTCCCTTTCGCACGTCACTTCAGTCATTCATTGTCATATCATAAAATAAAATACATCGCTCCGCTCTGTAAATAAATAAAATACTATAATATAAATCTCCCCGCATACATAAATATATTGTAAATAACCCGCTCGCGACACCATTGTAATATATAATAAATTAATATTAAAACACATACAATAAATACATATACATCAAATAATACACTATAAATATAAAACTATAACAGATGAAGTGTGATAGTGGATAGTGGAGAAGAGGAGCCGTGTTTCATTCTCATTAACCAGGTAAGTGCGTGCTCGTTCCGATTCCCATGCCAAATTGTCCACACTTCTTTTCCCGCAAAGTTGACACAGTTCGCTTAAAGCTAAATCCAGCGCCGCCGCAACAAATGGTCCTTCGAGCCGGATACTCGATACGCGTAATTTTGGCGTAATCGGGCCGGATTTCCTATATTTAAAGCCCTACCATAGGCATATCATATACCGCATTCTCGCATTCGTGTGTTTCCTAGCTTTAGAGCTAGGAAAATTACCGCCCCACATCCTTTTTTTACACCGCCCTTGGTCTTATAGGTGTTTGTCTAAGCTATATTAATTACTCGCAGCCGCAAGTTTAGGCAACCCTTAGCCAAGTGTTATTTCTATTAGTAGAAATAAATATAATTAAGTTCGACTTTCATTAAATCATATTTCATATCGCATCAATTCGCTATTTTCATTTATCGATTTTCCGCGACATATTTGTCATTTAACCGCATTTGTTTTTTGTACTTCATTATTTAAATTGAGCTACGTTTGTCATCAATATGTCTTCCATTTTGAACATTGATGACAACGTCGAATTAATGGACTTAAAGGCTCGCCAAGACAGTTTGTTTGAAGTCCTTCAATTAATATATACAAACTCGCAGCAGGCCTTCGACAGTACAGAATGTCTGCAATGCTTTCTAGGATATGCCGCGACTTTGGACAATATTCGCACGCAATTCAAAAACACCGTCAATACATACAATGAAGTACTTCTAATGACTGTGCCAGGTGCTGTACCTGATTTTAACGTAATGATTCCTTTCGAGAAATTATATTGCAAAACAAAAGCAGCACTTAGGAGACTGCAATCAAAGAACACCATACTAGAATGCAAACATATTCAAAATAATTATCAAACCGCTTTTCAATCACTCGCTGTTGTATCAAGCACTTCAATGTTGCAGTCTTCTACGCAGTCTGATGCTCATTGTTCTCCACAGTCATTCGTAACTAATAATTATTTACTTCATAAATCTATACCGCTCTTGCCTAATAATTTGCACATTAATTCGTACCGTAATGACGAGATATCAACGTCAATGGCTTCTTGTAGTCTCGATGTTGAAACGCGTCATCAAACCTCATCTTATTCACCCACTTCGACTTTAGCTGTACCAAGCAAGTCGTTACAGTCGCTTACGCAGTTTGGCGTTTCACATGTACCGCAGTCTTCTACATCAAAACCTGATCTTTCTCATAAGAATGTTCCTCTTCCGCTTATTAATAATTTTACATCAATGTCTTCTTATAGTCACGATGTTGAAAATTGTACTCAAACCGCGTCTTATTCAGATACTTTGACTTTAGCTGTACTAAGCAAGTCTTTGTCGTCTTCCGCTCTTAGTTACTCTCGCGCCGCATTGACGCCATCTGTAGTTCCTGTGGCTATTGATGAATCTTTATTAAAATCTGTTTCATCAGTTCGTTTGATTAAACGTCACTGTGGTTTTAAATCAAACGACTATAAACTCCCGGCAATCGCTATGTTAGTCAATGCTCGATGTAATATAACATTCAAAGATATTGCTGCTTTAATTCCGCATTTGGATAAATTTTATGCACTCGCATATATTGCGATGTTTGATCCGCCCGCTTTATTTGAATATTCTTTGTTCCCGCGCTTTTTTAGCCCTAATACGGTATATAATAACTTTAATATACCTTCTCCCGCTATTCGCACCGTATTAGGTAACGATTTAATTTGTCCCACTACCTTTATGATACCGCTTGGATCGTTTATCAATTATGATCATTTGGTTCCAGTTCGCTTGACCCTCCTTCTTAGGACATTATGTAATCCTAGGAAGAATACCGCTTCGTTGCCTAATATTAAATATTATCACTTGCATGATGATTATCATCGCAAAATTTGCATTAGAAAAATATTTTCTCTCGCTTTAATATATTTTACACCGCGCACTATTACTATATTAGTACAAAATAAAACCTCTTTGAAAACTCGCATACTCTTAGGTTCGAGTTATAAGTTTGCGCTCTGTTCTAATGACGTTTTACATTCGTTTTATAACTTAAATACATCGAACGATGTCATAATAAAAAAGTATTCTATTGACATTATTTTACGTTTGATTCCCGGTCATCATAGAGTTTTCAAATACAATTCTTGTTTAAGTCGACCCGCGTAAATTTAATAGGCAACACAGTCTTCGAGACGGTATATCGTGAATCCTAATATTCGCAATGAATGAAGTTCACGCGTTCATTCGTTTGGTTGTGTCCAATACCCGAACTTAATATTAATATTTATTTTTCTTTTAGTTGTCAATGAAATATTATTTTTTGTTTAGTTTAAATATGGGTCTATATTCCAGTGTTATAGCTTCCCGCTTTAGTTTTAATTTAAATAATTAAGAAATATTTATTTTATTTGAAACTTTCGATTAGGTTAGATTAGTTTCAATACTCGCATTTATTTACTTAATTGTTTTCCGCTTCTTTATTTAATTATGGATTATGCTTGCTTTGGTCTCCTACCCGCTCTTGTAAATATATATTTCGACCAAGCGTGCTTGAATCCTTCTCTCGCTCTTATAAGTTTATTTTGGCCTTGATTTGTTTTGGTCCCCCACCGCACTTGTAAATTTATTTTGGACCAAACAAATATAAGCCCTGTTATCGCAATTTTTATTTTAATTCGGGCCTAGCTGTCTTGGTCCCGTACCCGCTCAAATAAATTTATTTTGACCATGCGTGCTTAGGTCCCAATCTCGCTCCCGCTTCTTTATTAGCTAATTTCGGTCCTTGCTTATTTAGGTCCAGCACGCGCTCAAGTATACTTATTTTGGACCTTGTAAGTTTAGGTCCCGTATCCGCTTCTTTAATTAACTTCGGACTATACTAGTATAGGTCCCGCTCCCGCTCTTTTTATATTAATTTGGACCTTGCTAGTTAAAGTCTCACGCTCGCTTCATTAATTATTTATTTGAGCATTATTTAGTCCAACATCCGCGCTCGCTCTTTTATTATTAGGGTACGCTCTCGTAGAGTTATACTTTTATACTTATTCATTATAATTATATTGGACTTTAAATAATTGGTTATTCGCTTAATGTTTTAACTATTGAATACGCTCTATTAATTTAAGTTACTCACTCGCGTTTTGTTTGTTTGTTTAAGACGTTCTATTATTATATTAGTTCTTCACTCGCTAATTTATTATATTGACTCTCGTCTACTTGAGATATGTTAATTAAGTTGAATTTTAATTGAATATTTTCTGCTCCGCATACCTTTTTAAATTGAATGGACATATTATTAGTCCCCCGCTCAAGCTTTATTCATTTAAAACCGCTTAGTTTATTTTATTTCTTCGCTCACGTCTATTGTACCGCTCATTTGGAAATATCTTTGAACAATCAGACGTATCGTACTGGAAGTTCAATGCATACAAATACCCGCTCGCTCATTATACATTACTTTTTCGCTCGCTTCATGCATATACAGTTTAAACTCCGCTCACTTTACTAATGGTTGCCATTCGCTAATTAAACATTAAATTTGATTTCGCTCACCGCATTTAACTTTGGACTTTCGCCCGCTTGATTAATTTATTGGTCCTTCGTATTTTAATTTACTTTCTTTTTAAAGGCAACCCTTTAAGGCCGGGGGAAATGGTACCGCCATATGAACCTCCTTTCGACCTATTCATACTTTTCTTCGAATATTTAAATTCTTCTCAAAATGTGACGGCGCGTTTCCCTTTCGCACGTCACTTCAGTCATTCATTGTCATATCATAAAATAAAATACATCGCTCCGCTCTGTAAATAAATAAAATACTATAATATAAATCTCCCCGCATACATAAATATATTGTAAATAACCCGCTCCACGCCGCATTTGTAATATACAATAAACATATAAAATACTTAAAAATATACACATATCATACAAACTACTATAAATATACGAAGTACAATAAAGTGTGTGTGATAGTGGATAGTGGAGAAGAGGAGCCGCGTTTCATTCCCATTAACCAGGTAAGTGCGTGCTCGTTCCGATTCCCATGCCAAATTGTCCACACTTCTTTTCCCGCAAAGTTGACACAGTTCGCTTAAAGCTAAATCCAGCGCCGCCGCAACAGTAATACTATGTTCTCGAAACTAACCGCAGATCGATCGGGTTTTTATTTCAAAATCAGCTTCTTTTAGCCGGCTTCATCCTGAGAGTTCGGGGCTCGATCTGCTAATTTTTCGTCTGACCTTGACACTGGCTAGATATACAAATAGCGCAGAGTCTTAACTAATTGCGGTGCCTTACCTGGCTTAGCATATTCGTCACTGTATTTGACTAACATTGTGTATTTAGCTAATATCATAAATATGCTATCTAGACATGGCCTGAATGAGCAAAGACCTCAAAAACACTAAATATTTGTTTTTCACATTGAAGTGAAACGGTACGTTATGGACGTTCCGGCAGCAGCAACTGCCTTATTTTTCAATTTAATAGATTCATTCATTCATGAATGAAATGGATTCATTTCATTCATAACAATACTTTGTATATTAATAAAACTATAAAGTTACTAAAAGACCTCGTCAAAGGAGTCGCTAGTGGATGCCCACAAGTTTATCAAATTTACCTATTAATGAATCTGAATTATAAAAAGTTAGTTTTAAAATTTTCATAAAGAATACTTTAGACGCGACGGGTGCAATGACTTTAGTGAGCAAACCAAGTGGGGACGGTCGCGGCAAATATTTGGCTAGTTTGAATTCTTTGATGTGCCATTAAAACCGACAGTCGATGGAAACGTGTTTTGCTATTGGCGATATTTGCCTTATTGGTACAGATGAAGGAAATGCAGCGAATAATCTTCTCTAGATATGGCTGTTTTTGAGCAAACTAATCAAACACCGGCCAAGTAAAGCGCTGCCATAACAAGACAGATACAATACAAATGTAAATAACGTAAAGCCTGAAATTAGTCGGCTTCATTATTAAAACAGGTAATTTTGAAACCTTATTTTTCACACGCTTGAAGATGGCGGAAATAATAGATATGAAAATAATAAAACCAAATAATATGAAACTATATTATATTTTTATTAAATTTGTTTACAGATATGTACAAAAGATTTGTAAAAAACTGAACAATTTTAAATACGTAATCTACCTAATGGATATATTTTGCATTTAATGTTTTCCTAACGAAAGAATGTTCGATATAGGAACTTTTTGAATATGTTTGAGTCACTTTCCTTTCTTTCTCCTTTTCCTAATCATTTGGGATCGATACAGGGTCTTTTCCTTGTATACATTTTTTTCATCCTGGCATACCATATATGGGTGAGTGTATCAGAGTTATAGCCTGTTATCAAAATAACTGCTTCTTTGCCATTGGTGTACAAGTGTAGCGAAGTCCTTAAGATAGTATCATGAGGAAAATCATCATTTTGTTTCATGCATTTTTTATACTTGTGGATTCATCTATAAATACTGAAGCCAACTCACAGTTCGCTGTCTTTTCAACTGGAAATCATTGATAATAAATAACGTTTTAAAGATATTATGATTCTAAAATAGTTGTTAATATGCAATTCATCTTGTTTTCTCTTGTCTAATCTATTTCACGTCTTTGTTCTCTCAGATTCAGATTCTACTGATATTAAAACCAGATAATTAAGCTGATCATTTCATATCATCTCATCAAACAATACGAGTTCACCACAATTTTCCTATTCATACGAATGTCAATAGCCGTATAAATATGGAAATCCTGCTACATGTGGCATTGCAGATAACGGCACAAAAACTGGCATCATTCTCTCTGCTTGCATGAAATGTGTTCTTGTGTGCTTCTTCAGATGATCTCGCCTTCCAAATTTCTTTCCGCAAGTCGGACAAGGAAAGGGTCTGACTCCAGAATGGATCCTCTTATGTCTTGTCAACTCTTCGTTCCTTGTGAATGTCTTTCCGCAGTTCTTCTCTTCACATTTGTAAGGTCTTTCACCAGTATGAATCCTAATATGACCCTTCAGTTGCCCGTTATTCGAAAATCCAACTTGACAATGTGGACACTTGTACTTCTTAGGTCTCTGTTTTCTTGCGTTTAGTAATTTAGCTTCATTCTCTTGGTGTAAAATTCTGGCGTATTCTAACTCCATGGCATATCCTTGAGCTATGGATTCGAGGAATAGAGGATCTGTTGGCGGCACCCCTAAGGCTTGAGCAACTTCCGTTGGTATATAATCGGGTACATAAGTTGAATTGTAGATAGTCATTGCATTTAACGATGCAGGTGAGAAATTTTGGTTGTTTAATTCTTTTACTTCCTTGACAGACAGTTTTGCCGTATCTTTAGGTTTTACAGGTTCTTCAACTGCAGGTTCTTGAAGTAGCCGATCGCAGCATAATGTTAGACTTGTTACCGGTGAAGGTTCATCGACGGTAGGCTTCACGTCATCATCAGTCGTAGTTGACACCGTCGCATCCTGATGTTGATTGACTTCCTTTTTGAAAGTACCGCGGATTTTACGTAAACGACTTTCTCTTTTCTCTTCTTTTCTCCTAACAACTTTATCACATTCCTTCTCGCACATGTCCCAAGGTCTGAATAATCTAGAAACTTGCTCAACCGAATACATTTTCCCGAACTTGTCACTTAAGATAGAAGTTAACGACTGGGCCCCTTTTTCATTTCAACAACTTTTATATACATTGGTTTAACAATAAATTTGTTAGAGGCAGCGGAAAGTAGAGGGATCATGCTATTGAATGGACGAGAGAGACGCAAATGTTTGTCAATTGTTGCTCACTTGAGATTTTTTGGATTTCACTTACAGGTCTTGCTTTTGAATATTGAACTTTGTCTTTTGGAGGTAAGGTTTGTTATTGGGGTTATGTTACCAGTGATTTAGGATGTTTTTGTATCTTTAGACGTCATGGTGTCTGAGATAGGGGTGTGTATTGTTATTTATGTTGATTTTTGTGCGTGTCTCAGGGGCGGGCAAAGGGGCAGACCTCAAATCGACTGCCCGTAAGTTTGCAGCTGCGTGGCCGTTTGTTTTAATGGTTTTTCACTATTGTTGCAACACCCTTACTTTATTTATGTTCTATGTACAGGCACTGTGTACATAGATATACGCATTGTGGTAATGTTACTTATGGGAGAGTTAGCAATTATATTTCATAAATGAATCAGGAAATCTATAATCTTACAAAATTCTAGACATGCTACATTGAAGCTATTTAACAAAAAACAACTGGAACAAACTATATGAACGATGGAGAACACGATGCATTAAAAATTATTTTAGAATTCTTGTCCGTTTGTTGGTTTGTCTATTTGTTCGGGATTCACGTAAAAACTACCGGGCCGATTTCGCTGCTCGACTGCAAGTTCTTAGACTTAAAATCTGCTCTACTTTTTATCCTGGGAATACCTCGGGAATTTTTCTAGGAATTATTTTAATTGGCCAGTGATTTTTTACTGATCAACAGCAAATTGAAGGTAATTTGTGATATTCTTATCCCAGGAATCCCGCGGGAACTTTCCCGGGAGCGGTTTGAAGTTGTTCGGATGCATAAGAATTAGGTTAGTCCGACACAGTTTCCACTAAAATGGTAGCTTGCATTATTTTATAAATGCTGCGATACTTTGTGTCCTGGACATCCCGCGGAAATTACGAACAAAGCGTGGACGAAGTCGCGGGCATATCCTAGTGTTATAATAAATTTTAAGGTCCATTTTGTACATACGAAAATTAATATTTGTGTATTAAAACAAGGTACTTTAGTAAATACTAGTCATTTCCTAACCTATATACCTGGAAAGTTTCATGTATTCAAGTTCCTATCAACTTCTTTTTGATTATAGAAAGCGGGTAAATTTTATTATAACGGCAGCATTAATCATTTTCGCTTAGGCAAAGAAGTAAATTTGTATTCTGCATAAATCATCTAATTTTGAGGATTTAAAATATCTTATTATACCTTTTATTTGTATATTTATATATTAAATCCGTATCAGTACATTATATGGACTATTATGTTTGAATAGTGTACTTAGGAAAATCTTGTCATGCTTGCCTCAACCAGTCACACTGATGTCATCTGCTGGCCACACAATTTTTGTGCTGCCAGTCTCGGAGGTGGACTGGCTTCACATTTTTCTTTTGTTAACTCAGTGGCAATAAGTTTTTTTGCGATACACGGGTCATGGATACAGAGGGAGGCCAAAAGCAACGCCTAATGCCGCCTGCTTCGTGTGTGTCTAGTACTCTTGTACCAACCGGCGACCGGTGTCTCCACCTCTGAGGAAAGAGGTCGACAAACTACCCACTAATGCATCTCTTTGAGAGCATATATCCGGAACGCCACAGGACACATGATGCAGCTAAGACAGTATGACGTTCTAGTGCGCCGACTTTGGTACTAAGCCCCTTGAAGGGCCGTATCACTACATATAGATAGACTGGTTTCACTATTGTCGGAACACAGGTCAAGGTTTGTTACAGCGTACTCGAGACCCAGATGGGAAAATGCCCTATCACCAGGTTGTTGGTATTTTGTCGACTTTAACGACGGCCGCTAGATTTCGATTAGTTCTCCATTCCTGCACGAATGAAATCTATATATCTTACAAACTGGTCAACGGACAAACTATGCTAAGTAATTTTCGTTGAGAGAATTGTTCAACCTCTATGCAACTTACCACTATATATTTGGTTTCAAAGATTTACTACTTCGTACTTAGTTAAAAAAAAAGTTTTTTCAAAAAAGTTTGGAGTAACATTTTTACTGATTCACGATTGTATGTACTAACGTATATGGCTAATTTGTGATTTTTAAAATTTGTAATATTGTTACCTATTTGTTACCATTTCATGACAAATTCACTTTGATCTCAAAAATCCTTAAAATTGGTGAAACGGTTATGATAATTTGCCTGGGCACATGCATCATTATTCTTTCCACGTTCCTGCACAAATCTCAAAGAGCAAAAAAAACATTCTACTTGATTACGATATTGTTATGCATAAAAATTGACATACGTTTCCTGGTCCCTGTAAAAAGTTTTGCTGTCAGCAAAATCGCAAAATGGATGGACAAGATCAATCTAAACAAATCGTGTTACTTTAATCCAAATACAATAGACTTGATTGCTTTGCTTTTATTGTGTTATTTTATACGTGTTTCTGTGGTTCAGAAATGGCGCGATCTGTCAAAAATGGCGCGAAGTGATCGATTGCGCGGGATGACGCCGATTGTACAAGTATCACAATTTTGAACAAGGAACTTTTTTTATTTTATTTGTGGAGGTGTATTGCTTGGCAGCTAGGCCTTTAAGCCAGATCTTAGATTACAATAAATTTTCTTAATTATCTTAAGGTTATGTATAACTCAACTGTACTGTAGGTTATCAACTAAAGCCATTCAACGGATTTCTTGTGACAACTCGAAAGGCCACATTTGACTATACAGTTCACATTTCTCACAAAACACATAATAACTACTCAGAAACTATCAATATCCTACAATGATTGTTCATTTTAGAGTAATTTTACATATTTTTAGACAATAAAATTGCACAGCACAACATCTCCTTTCAGTTCCCGCCCAAAACTCCAGAAACTTTTTATGGCTGCAATCATAGATAATACTATATAGCTGAATTGCCGATTTAACATATTGATTTGACCAATGTGTAGAATTGAAAAGTCAGGTGGTAAAAATATGAAAAAGGAACTAATAGTCGATAAGTTCAAATCTGCAAATATCAAATACCGGCCATAGATAAAACAATATTTCATATTAAACTAGATATATTTACAACAAAAGTACAAAAGACTCAATAGTAAAAATAACGTGTTTTTAAAAAAGTTTTTAGATACAAGCTTTTGAGATCCTGAACATCATGTAGCAGCAAAGTGCTAACCAAGATAAGTAAAACGAGCCCAAACACGACGGGTCTATCTTTTTAGTACAGGAGTTCCTATGGCCACCTTCCGACTCCATCATCAGATCAGCTCCATGGTACCATAGTATTGTATTGTCACGCGATATACACATACGTGCAAAATTTCAGCTCAATCGGAAACCGGGGAGTTGGCCAAATTTAACTTGCAAGATTCCATCCGACCTTACATACATAGGTACGGTACATCCATTGCAAGTTAAATAAAAGCTTTTAAAAATAAAGGAACGTTCAGGTTGTGGTGAAAAAATAAAGGAACGTTCAGGTTTCTTAAATGGTGGTAATTAGACAAATCAACCAAGATAAATCAATTTGGTTGAAAGATACAGAACTGTCTGTCTTTTAGAGTTAAAATCACGTGAAAACTACTGAACGGACTTAAATTAAACCTGACATAATATAAGAGGAGGAAGCGATGACATACTTAGGATACTGTTTATTCCGATAAACGACGTCGTCTCCATGGGATAGACGAATATTACAGCCCATGAACTTCCCACTGCTAATGTTACGGGGTTTATTTCATGCATTATAAATTTAGGCAGAAGAAGCATGAAATTAGGATAAATTCAGTTGAAATGAGAGCTTTGAGAAGTATATGTAAGGTTAATGTAAGTGAAATGATAAGAAACAGTCTGATGGGAGCGTTGTGGATTGAAAGAAGATGAAGTGACAAGAGTTGAAAAGGGAATGTTAAGGTGGTTTGGCCATGTAGAGAGAATGAATGATAGCTGAATCACAAAACAAGTATATGACAGCAATGTGACTGGTAGAGTCGGTGCCGGTAGACCAAGACGTACTCACCATGATCAAATTGAAGATATTTTGAAGAAAGGTCAGATAAAGTAGTTTAAATAAGCGTGTATGTATGAGAAGATTAAGGAAAGTTGATGAAGCGAAAAGTGTTTGTCAATATAGTAACAAGTGGAGATCCATCTTCTATGCCTACCCCAATAGGAAACAGGCGTGACAGTTTCAACAAACAACATATTCCTAAATTATTTCTAGTGAATTTTTGTTTTTTAATCGGCAGACAAACACACACATTGTATATCCCCAAATTAAGCGAGTTTCGCTTGTGTTATTAGTAATATACAACGGACCACTCTGGGGCCGATCCCAGACACCCAGACCATGGTAAATAACGGAGAAAATACGTTTCCGAAATTTACTATACCGGGAATCGAACCCGGAACCTCTGGGTTGCAGTGAGGTAGGCCATCAAAGGCTTAGCCCGCTCAACCACAGAGGCCGTCATACAGTAGGTATGTATGTATGTATTATAAATTTATTAGCGAAAACGTAAATTAATAAAATTCGCTAAAACATTATATTTGATTTGTTCGTACAGATGAAATGTTCACTAGTGACATGAACGGAAAACAAAGAAATAATATAACATAAATTTAAATTATGAAAAATAACATGCATTCTAAAAATTTCAACAGCTAGTCTCGAGCCCTCCTATAGGTGGACGGACAGTATACCGACCATCCTTTGTCTAAGGTGGCTAGGCAGGTTTGACACATAGGCTATCTCGATGTGCAGGTTGCATCACGATGTTTTCTTTCACCGTTGCTGGCACGTGGTAATTGTAACAATATGCACATTTGATCAGATAACTGACTAAATGGTGTATGCGATCAGGCCAGGATCGAACCCGCGGCCATTTGAGTTTGGGACGCGTACGCTAGCCATTACGCTACCACCACTCATATATAGTCAACATAGCAGGATCGTCGAATATAGCTTGCATATTGCGTTTTCGTGCTACCGTTGCAATGCGTTGCAACGCGAACGAAGTTGTGCGACAACCACTAGTGGGTACAAAGTAATAATCTGATTCCCAGTCTTATGTGTTTACACAGAAAAGAAATCGTTGCAAAGACCTATATGTCTGTAGACCTATATGACAGTGGTCACCAAAATCCCAATTGATCAAAATTTTGACAAGATTTTTCTTACTTTACGATTGATTTATAACAAAAATTCTTCTTTATTTACACTCGTTGTGTTCCCTCCCGCCTTAAGTTGTACGGGCGCAACGTGATTTGATCGATATGCCATTATTTTTGATTTTGAATAGCATGGTTAAGCTTGGCTCTTTAAATATTGGTTACTTCTACCCAGGCCTTTTTTTCTCTTATTTTTTGGGGGCACGCTAATTCTCGAAAGTTCTATATTTTTTGTCTGTAGCCACTCCAAAAAACCTATTTAAAAAAACCCATTTTTGGTAGAGGTATTGAATGATTTTCTTTTTGGAAATATTTCGATATTTTCGAAATTTCCTTTAAGGACGCTGCGTGCCCCCACGAAAAAAGCCCTGCTTCTACCAAATTGTAAGAGTAAAGTGAACTGCGCAATTTTTTCCGTTTTTCATTTGCTTTTCGATGAAAGATTTAGACGATCGCACCGAATGAACAATGCGATCGCTAGCAAGCCCTTTTAGTAATTATTCATACAAATCACTTTGTTAAACCTTGTAGTATTTCAAAACATATTTTAAAAAGACCACGAATGTATATACTACTAGCTGTACTTGGCAGACGTTGTCTTGCCCTTGAAAAATAAATCTTTCGGGGCAAGTAGTACTAAGTATGGAGGGTAGAGGTAAGGAGAACCATCTCTGTATATGAAGAAGTGTCCATCGAAATGCATTAAATTAGGGTGGCGCTACTTTAAAATTAAATATTGACAAAATCACATGGCGTATTATTCAAAATTCACGAAATAAAATCACTATTAACGTTTTCACATAACAATTCTTTGAGGTTATATTTAGTAAAAAAAAATAACAAGAAAAAGCATTCAAGTGACAAATATAAAATTACATACTATTGAATACAATGTAAGAAAATTTAACTAATTTGTATTGTATTCTACCCATAGTCCCTCAAAACTTATAAGTAGAATACTGGGTACAGATCAGTCTTCTATGGGTAAGGTGCCCAGAAGGCTGGCTATGTTTCCTCGCTGGATCGCCATACTGATTCGTTGGTCGAGGTAGGCACTAGCCTTCTGATCACCTAAAGAGTCAATGAGTCGTTTCGATAAATTTTAGTAGAGTCTTAGTAAATTACTTTGTACTACGTAAATATGAGAATGTATTATTATATGATGATGAATGTATTATATGCCAATTACTCTAGTCACCAAATATATATTTTATTTTCCCTCGGCCTACTTCGATTCGTCTACAACAGCTACATTCGTATCATACCCTTTGTCTACATCAGCGCCATTGTGGACGGTTTTTGAACTATTTTTTACAACTTACAACTGGACACTTCTTCAACTATTTTCCTATATGAGATGATTCTCCTTACCTCTACCCTCCATAGCACTAACATAGAAATTTAATACAATGTAACCTCTTTAAACAAGAGGTATGCACTAGAGATTGACCCACGTCGCGGCCGTCGGATAAACTGACGGCCTCTGTGGTTGAGCGGGCTAAGCCTTTGCCGGCCCACCTCACTGCAACCCAGAGGCTCCGGGTTCGATTCCCGGTATAGTAAATTTCGGAAACGTATTTTCTCCGTTATTTACCATGGTCTGGGTGTCTGGGATCGGCCCCAGAGTGGTCCGTTGTATATTACCCATAACACAAGCGTAACTTGCTTAATTTGGGGATATACAATGTGTGTGTTTGTCTGCCGATTATTATTATTATTATAAACTATAATAATATATAAATTAAATTTTGTTCATTGTACTTCTTTGTAATTTATGTTTATTTTGATGGAAATAAATTGTATCTAAACACAAAATAGTTTAAAACTCCACTCAAGTAAGTTCACCCACACTACTAAATAGCAATAAATCTACGCAACTCATTCATAAATGTAATAGAATGTTCGTTTTGCCTTAATTTCTTTATGAAATTCGTATAAATCTAACAAAATAAAGCCAAAAGTGCTCTTTCATAAATTTGTGAAATGCGTGACAACTTTATACCTTTTTTACTCGTAATTTTTTTGGCCTAATATCATTGTGGTCAATTGCCATGCTTGTCATAAAATAGTGCAAGTAATACGTGAATGGACCAAAGAATTACAGTATACAGGCTGTTGCCCATTATTCGAATTTATAATTAATATTAAACTAACTATTTAATTATTGCCAATCAGCGAGGCAATGTGGCCTAGATTTTATAGTTTATTTTCAGTTTGTATATATAGTTTATTTTTAGTTTAGTTTATTTATAATTTAGTTTATTTTTAATTAGGTGTTTGAAATGTTATTTAAATATATTTTATTTTATTGTGAAAAGAAATCTATAAATATTAAACAATTAGTCATAAGCTTACATTACGTTACATCTTATATATAAAGCTGAAGAGTTTGTTTGTTTGGTTGAACGCGCTAATCTCAGGAACTACTGGTCATATTTGAGAAATTGTTTCAGCGTTAGATAGTCCATTTATTGAGGAAGGTTATATACCATTACGCTAAGACCAATACGAGCGGAGCACCAATGAAGAATGTTTCAAAATCGGGGGGTTTTGAAAAGGAATTCCACGCGGACGACGTCGCGGGCACAGCTATTATCTATAATTATAGAGCCCAATTATATATTAATTATGTGTATAACTTTATCTATATAATTTATAAACTTACTATTACTACTTAAAATGTAAAAAAAATAATTCATAACGATTTCAGTCAAAATTTTAGTTCACAAAACTTTGTCATTTGTTAGTACCATTTTTCAACAACAATTTAATTTTTTTTCTTTGGTATTAACAATTTTATTAAGGTTCAATAATATCTAAATAATTCTGGAAGTTCTGTTTATTTAAGTCACAATTTTTTTGTCAGTAACTACTTTATGAATAATATATGGCTGAAACATAGAATAAAGTCATACTATAGAAAGGTGTACTTTTAACATCATGAAAAAATATATTTTAATAGCTCTTTAAACAATGATTAACAAACTCTTGGCCTAGTTTTAGTTATGATTATTTTCGTAAAAAATCTGGGAGGATTTGGCGTTTTCGGACTGCCACGTACTAGAGTACTTCATTATTATTCAATGTTTTACGCATAGGAGTGGAATGGAACCTATTCCATTCGACTCCTTACCTTACCTTTACTTAAAACATCGAATAATAATGAACACGCTGTAGAGCAAAATTCGCGATAGCCTTGTGTGGTCTAAATTGAACTCACAACTGGCGAATGTGTTAAGTAGTATAAAGAACAACGCAGGCTATAAATCTCCAAGTGGATGACGTCTCATTGTATAGAAGCCGCAGGAACGCAGGATTCATTCATGGTTTGCCGAGGCAGACTCAGTGGCGCTGGTGCTTTGGTACTGGACTCTATTAATACTGGTTATCTATAGTTTGTAGCTAAAATAAGACGTTTCATGAAATGAACCAGTAAAACATCAAAAAATGAAAAATAGTTCATTTTCATAGGCGACTTTTCTGATTGAAAATTTATTCATAAAAGATGTTTATAAATTGAAAACTACTGGGCCAAACTATGTCAAATTTCTAGGGGACCAAATCAGCTATTCCGCGTCGAACAAAAAAAGAATCACTTAAATCCGATCATTAATCTCGGAGTAATCGGTGAACATACATTAAAAAAAAGATTCCGACGAATTGAGAACCTCCTCTTTTTTTTGAAGTTGGTAAAGAAAAATATAGTAATGGCTTTTAACTGCTTAAATATGCAGTCAAAATATACACTGCAGCAATTTAATAATATTTAAGAATATTTTTCTGTTTTTTTTACTACCTAGCTATACAGTAATATTCATGTTTTATTTGGCACTGACTTCAAGAGATTATAAAATTTAAAATATATATTTTTTGCTTTTTGGTTTTCTGTATGCTATAAAGAGTGTTCTGTTCTATTTTATTTTACATCTGTATTTACCAAAACTACTACAGAACCTTGGAAACCTTCATTTATACTACAAAATATCAAATTGCATGTAGTGTTTATCCATGAGGATATTTTAACCGCCACCATTTCTGAGTTTCGATTAAAATTCAACAGTCCAAAACTGCCACTGAGCACTGCAAAAATTCAATTAGAAAATGCCAACCCCTCGTAAATAACCGCAACAGTGATAGCACGGAATTGAACCCCGTGTGGTTGGGGGGTGGAGCCACCACACTCGAGGGGGACCAAATCAAAAATCTTTACAGAAAGGGGAGTTATTATTATTTCCTGTTTAGAAAGTCTAACTTTCACACACATTCAGCCTCGGTATGTTTGCGGCTGTAAAACTCGAAAATTTTTGACTTGAAACCGTTCTTCTGTTTAATGCATATACGTGTATTTTTTATTGCAGGAGTTCAGCGGACATGCAGACGGCCCACTTGATGGAAAACGGTTACCATCGCCTATGGACATTTGCAACACCAAAGGTGCTACAAATGCGCTGCTGCTCTCTTAAGGTAGACTGGAACCTGGTCACTAATGCCGGAACATAAATCAAGGTTGTTATTGCGACATACTCAAGACCAGGGGTGGTAGCCATCCAGTGGGGAAATGAAAAATCCGTGAGCCATTTTGACAGATTTGCAGAGGCTTTCGTAGAGGGAGGGAGGGCCTACGGACCCCATGGTCTAAGCCTAAGGCACCAAGAGTTTTAATGGCAAATGGCACAGATAAGTTATTCTCACTGATGCACTTTGCTATACCTGGAATAATGTTAGTGTGTCACGAAGATGTGGTCAAGATTTATTTCAGATGCATTTAACACTACATGGATTCAGGTGTATGTATGTAGCAGGCCACGAGTGTTGTATATTATTTGTCATTTATATCCCTAACTTTGAAAATGTTTACGTTAAAATATCATCCATGTCAAAAAAAAGATTTTTAAATGAATCGATCAATCATAATAACACAAGCAACCCTTTAAAATCTACAAAAAAGACAAATTGAGACGAATATATAAATTCAGATAAAAACTAAATACTTAGTTATTTTGCAAATATTTTCAAAATGTTCCATATCATTTGTCGAAAGTTAAAGATTTTTATATTTGAGATAACTTATCATTTACCTTCAGCTATATTGGCTTAGACGTAAGAATCTATAGTCTGCAACGTCCTCATAGACGAAAAAAGAAAACAGATAGTCTCACAGTACAATGAAGTCGGCTAGGGTAAGCCGATTTTGGGATAAGAAGCCGTTTAGTACCAACATTAAGGTTCACGTATAGACGAATATTATTGAAAGAAAGAAAAGAAAAATACTTTATTTGAAGAAAATGGCGACGTATTTCCATGTTTACATATATGTCGCCATTTCTTCATATATTTATAATATTATTTTTCGTAATTATTCAAAACTCATTTTTTATTGTAGTGCCTTTGAAGGTTCGTATAATCAGCAATGTATCACCATTCAAATATTTGATAATCATATCATTTATATTAAATTATTTACCGCATAGTACAAATAAAATTTCACCATGTGTCGAACCTAGATAGGTATATACTACATCCGGTAAATGTAATAAGAATACTGCGATTATCGAACACTAATTATCGACCACAATATTCTATGCGTCTCTTGTCCAACAGAGCTTCCGCTCTGTGAAACCGACGAACGTAGAATGACAGTTGTAGACTCGTAGAATGTCTATTTAAGACTGCCTGTACTAGGGTAACAGCCTTGTAGATACTTGGCTAAGAAAGTACCAAATATTAACTATTTGTGCAGGGTTTCCCCTTTATTGTTCAGCCTTTGGTGTGACCATTCACACCGCATAGTAAGCAATGCACCTAGTCTACACGCCACACCGCCTTTTATACTAAAATACTACGAAAACTACCCTACAAAACAATAATATTACATCATTGCTAAAATAGCAATTACTTCATAGTGTTGCCAAGATCATAAAAACAATTATAATAATATTCGACTACTACCGTCATATGATAACTTTATAATAACAAATACTATTCCGACATATACATCTATGTTGCATCAAACTAAGGTACCGCAGGCAATCCTTTACGCTCTACTGGAGCCAGATGTGCAAGGTGCGAAACTAACACGCCGGCCGACAAACAAACAAACAGAAGAGGCCGCTGACAGATGCCACGCCTATCAGGCGAGCACCAAGCTATTTTTATTCAAAAGCCCATTCCGTGTGACAATAACGGTAAAAACGCTGTACGCTGCGTCCGGCGTAAAACTGTAATGCTGAAAATAGTCGATTCATTTCTTGTCTTTCAATTTTGATGGACATGAGGCTTTTTTTATTGCGTGAGTTCAGCAGACAGGCAGACAGCCCACCTGGTAGGGGTGGTAGCCATCCAGACGAGCAAATACCCCACCGACTGACTGTGGGTTTTTGCTCGTAACTCTCCATATATTCAATATACTCTTTGCTCGTAACCGCAGGAAAGTTTATTATTTTTTAGTTTCTACACGAATAGAGTTGGCGTAGTCAAATTTAGAAATAAACAAACTTAATTGTTAGAAAAGGTTTCATATATAAGTTTTAAACGACTTGTCTGCTTATTTGTTATTTAATGGCGTTTTTAAATTATCGAGTATTTTCAAGGACAATTTTGTATTTAAAGTTTTAAATATTTTTGTGTATAAATAATTAACAGAAAGACAAATAACGAATTATAGAATTTCTTACAATAAAATCATTCTTCTTCCATGATCAAATTAAAAACGAAAACCAAAAGTAGTTAAAAAGGTGCCTTTTCTAACAACTAAAATCATTTTTTTTAATTTTCATCACCAGTTAAAAAATATTCATAGCAATAGCAAAGTAAAACATGGAAAAATTAAAAATGACAGTTGCATGAATAAAACAGTTCAATGGTTTCAGTTTTGAATTCACTCAAAGTTGAAGGCATTTATTAAATGAAATAGTTGTTTAATTGAATTCCCACAATCAATCAGGACACCAAAAGTTGGTCATGTCTGTCGCAGGACCGATGGCCGATGGAGCAGACGAGTCCTGGAGTGGATAGCGCGTCTCAGTAAAAGTAGTGTCTGACGCCCTCTAGCCCAATGGACCGGCGACCTGCGCAAGGTCGCCAGTAGGTGCTGGATGAAGAAGTCTGAGGACTGAGATGGGGCTGACTTGGGGAGGCCTACGTCCAGCAGTGGACTGCGATTGGTTGACGACGACGATATGTTTTGGAGTTATAGATAGACATTTCAATTTTACAAGCTTTTTTAACTTGCAATGGATGTATGTAAGTTCGGGTGGAATCTTGCAAGTTAAATTTGACCAACTTCCCGGTATCCGATTGAGCTGAAATTTTGCACACATATGTATATGGCGTGACAAAGCTATAATATGGAGCTGATCTGATGATGGAGTTGGAAGGTGGCCATTGGAACATTGGAACCTGTACTAAACCAGATAAACCCGTCGTGTTTGGGCTCGTATATCGACATCATGATATCCAGAATCTCAGAAGCTTGTATTTTAAAACCTTTAAAAAAAAGCTTTATTAGTATGGATTACTTGGTATTTTATGTATAAGTAATTTTAAAATATATACACTATATTTGTAGGTAAATTTTTATGTTTTATTAAATTCTATTATTATCTGTTCCACCACATTATCAAGCCTTCTAACACCACAAACTTCAAAGCTTCTGAAGTCATTATTATAAGACTTTTTACCAAAGATCGGCTATAACATACCATTTGACAAACATGTGAATGACTATCTATTTGCGAAACGCCGACAAAGGTGTCAATGTCGATTGTAGCCGCCGTTACAAGTTTGCCGCGATCCGCCCACGTTCGTTTCTTCAGTATCTATTGCCGCATAACAATGTTATATTGTCAGTTGACAATGTTACTGCGTTTGTAAATTAGATTAAAAAGCTGTCGGCGATGTATTGATGTGGCGAATTTTTGTTTGGTTTGGTGTAACATTGTAAAAGCGTACTTGATGTTCCTTTGAAGTGTCAAGTAGGACAGGTATGAAGATTTCAGTGTCAATACTTGACTTTGTTCGTGCGAGATTTAAACTTCATATTAACGTCATCTGAATCATGTAAGATGCAGTTTTGTTTTAAATATTGATATTTCGATGGATGAAAATCTATTTGTTTGAAGCCGTGTTTAGGAAGTAAATAAATAGGTAACACTTTATTGCTCACCAAAATAAACAAAAACAAAATGCATAATTACAATACTTCTTGGCAAAACAACAGGCGGCCTTATCGCTAAAAGCGATCTCTTCCAGGCAACCTAGCTTATAAGAAATTGTGGAGCAGAAAAAACAAAGCAATTTAAATACGAGAATAATTCTTACACTAATTTATAAATTTAATATATACATAAATTTAATAGTAATATGTATACATATATACAAAATAATCTAAATAAATATATTTGTTAACATTATATGTGACAGGCATTTTATATTAACATATATTACAATACATAAATAAGTAAATATTTAATATATTTAAAACTACTAATGTCTAGATACAAATTAATTTTAATTTCAATTTTCTAGAAATAGTAAGAGACAAGATATTAAAAGATTTTTCAAATAACAACGTAAACCACAGAGGTTAGTTTTATACCCTATCCTACCTACCATCATTGCCCCGCAGCCCTCGGTCAGCGAACCCCTCTCGCAAACGGTTTCCACGCCACTAAACAGCAACTATGGCGGATAAAAATCATTTGTTATATCTATTGCTGTAATATAACATTATTTATTATGTTCGCGGATGAGTGCACGCCGTTTTATGTGGTTCGTATAGTGCAGATGGTATTGTACAGTTAAAAGAATGACTTTTGTAACCACAGTGATGATATAACTAGAATAATGTAACATTTTTTTATTGCAGGAGCTCAGCAGACAGGCCGACGGCCTACCATCGCCTATGGACATTTGCAACACCAAAGGTGTTTATAAATGCGCTGCTGCTCTCATAACGGAGATTGGAATCTGATCACTAATGCCGGAACACAACTCAAGGTTCTTATGGGGACATACTTTATACTAGGGGTGGTAGCCATCCAGTCGGACACATGCCCTACCACCTGGCTGTGTGTTGTTTTGTCGCCTCTTACGACAGGAAATGTTCAGCAGTTCCAGCACGGATAAAATAAAATAAATGGAAGAAGAGGTTAATGAAAGTAAATGCAACGAAAGGTCTTTGTGAGGATCGTTGCAATTGGAGATGCATCGTCTTTGCCTATGCCCATGGAAAAAGGACGTCATAATATTAACCAGGGGTGGTAGCCATCCAGTCGGGTAAATACCCTACCACTAGGCACTAGGTTGTTTTGATGCACGGATAAATGCATAGAAACTTTTCAATGTATATATATATATTATATATATATATATATATATATATATATATATAATATTATAAAATAAATGCGAAAGTTTGGACTGATATTTATTGCTCAATTACACAAGAAAGGCTGAAAGGATCTGGTTGAAATTTGGCACAGAGATAGATTGTAGTCTGGGATAGCACACATGCTATATATATTTTAAAAATCTTAAAAAAATTTATCTCTTGCTAAGTATACATGTCATTGTGTATTTTCTAGCTTTATTCTTGCCAGATACTTAATATATCAATTTATTATCCTATAAATGTGTTGAATCCGCCGATTGTCCCATCCCACATGATGCGGTCACGAGACATGATTTTAACACATCTGCCGCTTGAGTGTTAAAGAAAAAATATAATATACTGTGACACGGGCCAAGAATAACGGCTGTGTTGTGACTTATCAAAAACCAAGAGTATCGTCAGCAATGCACAGAAACGGCAAGAACCTGGAACCTTTCTGGCTATTCAATCTTATAAGTAATACTATGTTGACTGGGGTTGTCTGGAAGAGATCGCTTTTTAGCGATAAGACCGCCCTTTGTACATAACTAGATATAGTTTTAGTCTTAAGTTCATGTTTGTATTGGTGTACAATAAAGAGTTATCTATCTATCTATCTATGTTTGTCACAAGAACTCCGGTGACTGGCACTAGCTGAAAACCTACAGTTCAGCTGTGCTACACATAGGCTTAAGAAAATGAAGAAACTATATTGTAAACTAAGATCTGGCTTAAAGGCCTAGCTGCCAAGCCGTAAACATAAATAAAAAAAGTAATACTATCCACATAGTATGTTATGTCATTTGCTTTTCTCCTGGTTACTGTAGATGAATTTCTCAAAAAAAGTGCTTCTTGTAACTCATTATCTATACTAATATTATAAAGAGGTGAAGTTTGTGAGTTTCTGACGTTGTAGGGGGTAATCTCCGAAACTACTAAACCGATTTTGAATGAAATTCTTTCGCCACTTACACCAGTGGAAAGCTACATTATTCCTGAGTGACGTAGGGTATATTTGATTGTGATTAATAATAAGTATTTTTTCTGATGCCCAGCGAAGTGGGCACGGGTCAGTTAGTTATCTATATGGGAAAAATATATTTGTTTTATTTGTTATTGAAGTCAGACTTCTATATAGAATTATTTAAAAAAAATGATTAAATTAAATTAAAATAGGATATATTGGGATTTTCTCTGCCACAAAAAAGCGTCGCGGGCGTATGCAGGAGGTAGAAGGTATATCGCGTGGTGAGACGCGGCATAATTTTAGAGTAGACTATGCATGTTTTTTTTGGATTCGGATCGAATTAAATTTTTATGTTTGATGCAATAAAATATGTTTAAATAAAAAATGGATTCATTAAAATTTACCTAACCTAACCAAATCATAATTTGCAGTATATGTATTACTGCATGCATATGTATTACTGCATGGAATAGTTAAAAAAAAAGTACTTAAAAAAACCCGATTTTGAAACATTCTTCATTGAAGCTCCGCTCCTATTTGTCTTAGCGTGATGATATACTCTTCTAGTGGTACTAGGGGTCTGGGAATATAGAGACTATAGCGTCTACCGTCGCAATGTTCGGGGAACATGGAAAAATGGGCAGACGGTGACTCAACATTCCCTGTATGGTCCCTATAAAATGCTATAGAAGACAGGGGCAACATGGGTGTCACTGGTTAAAGAGTGTCGACAGGTGGGCTGCAGGTTCACCGAAGCTACTTCCGTTATTAGGCCATTTATTACTCCCACCCCTGGATCTTGAGTCTTAGCTCTAGCGATCTCCACTCCGTGCCGGCTGGTTAAGGCAAGCACGGAGGCGGAGTCAGGTACGAGGTGTCGCGGTGCGGTATTATTATCTCAAATAACGCATTAAACTCATCTCCGTATCTGCGTGAAACTGCCTAATCTTTAATACTAACGCAGATGATGCCCAAACTTGAGATAATGGCTGTGAATTATACAGTTTCAAATATATCAACCAATAACAATTGATGACACCTGTTATCCTACGAAACACTTACCACTGTCATCTTAAACTCAATACTAACAAACAAGACAATTACAAACAAAACTAATCGGATTAACTACAAATAAGTTTGTAAAAGTCGAGTGCTTAACCCAATTTAGCGAAAGCCTAAAAAAATATTCTATTGAAGTTTTTGTTGTATTTTGAAAACTTGCATGAAGTAATGCATTTTAGGATCCTTATGGTCCATTTTGCTTTAGGTTATTGTAATGTTGTGTTAGTTTCTAGGGTTCCGTAATGTCCACTTTCCAAAAAACAAAATATACTCTCTGTTAAAGTTTGTATTTTTAAATATACGCATATGTCGCCCGTGGTCGAAACTCGACCATAATAATTAATTTAAATGATAACTTTGAACATTATTAAAGTGCTGTTGTCACAGACTATACTTCTATAATCACAGATTTCGCCAATACACTGAGATCCCAGTCACCTCAGAGTTGGTGATTTTCGGAAAATTTTCGGTGATTTTTTTGGGATCGGTAGTTTAGCATAAACTTAGAAGGGAATGGATACTAGCTAAGCTGAAAGCGGGGCCGTTTTTCAGGTAGCAGGTATCAAAGGTGGAGAAAAAACCATGCTAACTTACGTCAAAGTAGCAAGGCTAGTTTTGACATTTAAAAATGACAGTCGTATGAATAAAACAGGTGAATTGTTTTATTTTTGAATACTGACTGTATTTATTATAATATAATATATATAATATAGGTTATAATTATTCCACTGGTAACTTTTATCTGATGTTTGAAAAACCGGCCTTAATTAAAATTCAATTAATAACTAAACAACAATATGGATTTGAAATTAGAACCAAATTTACTATTATTTTATTTATTTAGGTTTATGGCTTGGTAGCTAGGCGTTGCCATATCTTAGTTTACAGTATAGTTTCTTCAATTTCTTAAGCCTATGTGTAGCATAGCTGAACTGAAGGTAATCAGCTAGTGCAATTAAATAGAGTTATTGTGAAAACTCAAAAAGCCACATTTGACTATACAGTTCACATTTCTCACAAAACACATAATTATTAGGTACTCAAAAACTATCAATATCCTACAACTATTGTTAATTTTAGTTATTTTGCACATTTTTAGAAAATAACTGCACAACACAACAAGCTCTCAATTTCCACCAAAAATTCTAGAAATAAATTTCGAAACGAATTTATACAGAACCAATATTGTTAATCTTAATTTTTTTTTCTATTCAACTCATATCAATGGCTTTACGTCTTTGTGTTTTCACACAAAGGCCTAATGTACTCATGATCCTTTCAACATTGTCATCCTATAATAAGTACTTTGGTGACACCAACCTTACAATTACGCCAAAAACCTCATTCGCGACCTTATTTTCAATAGTGTAAGAATGAATATCTTCAAATATTAAATTTGTATTCAATACTAAGTACTTGGCCATACAAATTAGTTCAATGCGCGCATATAATATTTAATACCATCTTATTTGACGGCAATAAGGTTTATTTTTAAATAGGGCGTTCTATTGAAGCTTGTAATATTAGTTTGTATGGAAGTACGTAATTGAAATTTTGACTTTGGTAAATCGTGTGACGACGGGGTGATATTGCGTGACGAATCGACGTGATATTTTAATTGACAGCACAGCTTGCGGTTGTGTATTTATCTGTAAGGAGAGGTGTTGATTTATATGGAACATTTCTGAAGCTAATTTAAATTTTAAATCTTGTATTTCTTCTCACGATTGTGGGTTCGCAAACTTAAGTTTTTGGAGATTATTCCTCAAGAATCTCGATTTGTATATTTTACGTTTTTGAAGTGAAAACTGCTTCAAACAAGTTGGACACTCGGTATGGCCAAAGAGCACTGAATTCGCGTGACCATCGCGATCGCATCAAAGGTTTCACTTCTGACGTGCAATTATACGACAGACAGTTTGTTTTTTTCTCTTAAGCCGCTCTGTATAAGGGCGAATAAAAGAAAGAAATATCATATCGGTCAAAGAACAACATTTATTTCGGCCGCTGACACCGCGCACGTGCACATTTTTTTAATGTTTAAGAAGTAAACTCCAGTCGTGCGTCTGAGCTGATACACACAAATTTCTCTTTTATTAGCGAATCACGCTTTCGCTCACGTTAATGTGAATTTTTGTCTACCCTTAGAGAAGGGCATGTTTTTTCTTTTTCTAAAACAAATACTCTTCAAAAGCATCCAGCCACCCTTAGTATATATTAAACAGTGTATAAATATATAAGTTCTTAAAGCAATTAGTTAAAAACTCCGGTTGCCCCTCCCTCCCCCTTCCCCCATCCAAACAAAAACAAACAAACTGATTTGCGTGTATAATTGAACAGTCAAACGAACTTACCTGTAAGTGAAGTTCGACTGCAATTATGCGACCCTTGTTTCGTCTGAAGATGATAGTGGACAATTGTAGTATCGGCTGAAGTCTATGGCATCACATAAGTTTAAAAGTAAAAAAGTAGCATATCCTGTTCCGCCTGCGACGTGCATTTGTAATTAACTTCATTTATTTTACAGTAGATAACTGATTTTACAATTTGGGTATAATAATATATTTATTTATATAGGGTAGGGTGGGACCCTATCATCTTCAGACGAAACAAGGGTCGCATAATTGCAGTCGAACTTCACTTACAGGTAAGTTCGTTTGACTGTTCAATTATACTCCCTTGTTTCGTCTTCGATGATAGTGGACAATTGTAGATGTTCAAAGACTAGTTGTAAAATCAGCTCTTTAATTTGTCACAATTATGTACATATTGGTACAAAATTATGTTTTTATGTCCTAAGCTTATTTATAATCACACAAGGAAAATACTTTTGTTTTTTTTTTTTTTGTTTTATCAATTATTCTAAAAATGTTAATAAACTTATTGAAATAATTCTTGGTATTTTTAGTATTTTGTACATCTTTATTAATTAACATAATTAACAATTGAACTAAAAAACAACATTATACTTAATTAATATTTACTTAGCACTATTAATTTTTTCAAATACTGCTTGAGAAAATGTTGTATTATTAATAATAGGTCTATTATAAAATGTAGCAAACATATTTGAATTACCTGTACAACCAGTCATCTATGTTAACATTTCTCTTGAAAGCCACTGAACATATGCATGGCGGGTGCTATGTGCAGTAAATACAGTTGTATCTATATCACTCTCTTCCATAACTTTCTTTATCCAACGACTAATGTACTGGCTTTAAAATTCTTATGAAGTTTTCTGGTAGATATAAACAATAATATTTTTTTTCTTTCTACCTAAGTAATTTTCATATACTTAGTCACTGCTCTTGCAGGACAAATATTTACATGTTTATTAAAAAATGGTAATGTTAGAAGAAGTTGACATCTATTAGCTGCTGATGTTTTCACATATTTTTCTATTTTAATACTATACAGTCATCTTTAACATAGATATTTTAAAATTGCTATTAGTGATATTGTCTGAGCTCTTTGGCCTGTGGCTAATGCTAATAATGACAGTCTTTTTTGTGTTAGTGTCTAAATTATTAGTGTTAACATAATTATTTTCTATATAGTTCCATAGTAATGATCCCATATATTATTATATTTTAGTGTTGTAGGTTTAAGTCTGTTAAAAACCTGTAAACAACCTTTTAATTTTGTTATTGTTACCTATGTGTGAGATGATAAATAATGATAATGCAGACCTAATTATGTTTAGTCTACCATATGAAAAAACCTTTAAATATTTTGATAAAAGATATAATAATTTGAGATATATTTGATGCATATATACTTAAATTATTTACATGGTAATATTTTTCTTTTGTTCATCAATATTGTAAGTATTGTTTTAATGTATTGAAAAAGATGATAACAAAATGACAACTTCTTCAAAGTTGATTCCTGAACCTATATAACAAGGCTTCCTTCTTAACACTCCTGACATCAATGATATCTTTCGATGAGGATGGTGTAACAATCTCGAGTTCTGTATTTGTAATCTTTTGTTGGTTTACAATTTTTTAATTTCAGTGGTTACAAGTTTACTGTAAATTGGAAACCAAGGTTGCGTTATCCAATATGGCACTATGACAACATCTAAATAAATACTTTAAGGAGCACACAGAAGAGAGAAAAAAATATAAGGAATATATCTATCCAGCATATGGTTAATGCATCTACTGAAGGTGCATTTGGAATTGAACGCCAAGACACATACTGAACACTATTTGTTCTTGGTACAAATAAATCTATACATGGGTTGTCAGAATATATGAAAATATTTGAATCCTAATTCCCACTCTGTAATATATAACTGCTTTCTTAATTCAAAATTAGCAGTAACATTATCTTTAATGTTTATATATCTAGTAACAACCCAGAAGTTCCTATTTTCACACCATAGCCAAATAATTTTATTTATGTTGGTGGATATTGTACTCCTCCTTGTCTATTAAAATAAGATATAGCGGTGATGTTGTCAATTTTAAGTATTATTTCATGACCCCTAAGCTATTTTGTATGAACATTTTAAGCCAAAATATGCTGCTAAGTTTCAAATAATTTATATATAATTCACTTTCTAACAAGGTCCAAGATCCACTTTTTTAGTGTATACAATTCCATATTTTATTGCTGGGCAAACAGAAATAAGGTTACCTATACTTTGGCTAAATATATACATGTATCTTATTGTTTTAGTTTCCAAATTTATTTATTTATTTTTTTTTTTTTTTGGTAAGATATGCCAACAGTCATATTGTCAATTGAATTGAAAACTAATCCTAAAAATGTACAATTTTGTTTGAACACAAATTCACATTTGTCTGTTTATGAGCAAAAAACTTAAATTATTAAAGTTTGAATATTGTATTTATATGTGTGCAACACATTGTAGATGTTTTGTCTATTAACAAAAGCCATCTAAATAAACTATTGAACAATACCTTTTTTATAAAGGTGAGCTATCACTGGTTCCATGATCTTGGTGAAAATGAATGGTGCTGTACATAACCCAAAAGGTAGAACATTAAATTGGTAGTAATTTCCTTCAAAAAAGAACTTAAGGTACTTTCTACTCTATTTATGGATTGATATAATGTATTAAACATCTTTTAAATGTAGTGAAGCAAGATAACTGTTCTATGGTCATCTAATTTGAAATGCTCAGTGGCGGTGAACATATTCAGTCTGTTAAGGTTTAATATAAACCTAAAGGAACCATTCACTTTCTAAACTAAAAATATAGGTGAACAAAATTCTTTAATTTTAGTATGCTTAATTCTATAGCTATTTTCTCTAGTAGATTTATAATTTCAAGACAAATATGTTTAAGAACACTTTTTGAAATTTATTATTCAAATAAACTGAGCTTTGGTGTGGTTTTGTTTTCAATGAAATACCATATATATATATATATATATATATATATATATATATATATATATATATATATATATATATATATACACCTTTAACCCATTTCAAAATGGTATTGGTAATATTTTTCCATTGATGAGTAAAATACTCTACTAATAACCTGCCAACGCTCACCTCAAGTTATTTCTCGTTGTAGGTTGGGTATTCCATTTGTTTCAGGAATGTTTTGTGTTGGTGTTCAGCCCCCTGCTGTCCGTGGATAAGGAGGGCCCCGCAAGTTTAAAGTTCTCTTGGTTGTTTTTCAAGTTGATAAGATGAGAGATCTTCAACGGGTGTCTATAAACAAGAAGTGACAGAGCAGCCTGCAACTGTCATTTATCTTCTTGATCATTTGTTTATTTTCATCAGAATGTTCTTTTGAACATAACTGTAGGGCATTGCCTAGGTATGATAGAATAGTAGATAACTTGTTTTTCAATTATTGTGTACCTCTTCTTTGAGGTATCAGTTATGGCAGCCTTTACCTCCAGATTTAACTTTGGGGCTGACATTGGTGGATAATCAACAACTTGTACATTATTTTCAAATATTTCTTGTTTCTCAGTTTTCTTTAAACCATTTTTCTTTTTGTGGTATGGTTACACCCAATGGGAGATACTTTATATGTAATTCTTTTGTTAATGGGTTATCTTCCTGTTTTTTCAGGTTTTCCATCAACTAATTCAACGATTTGTTCATAAGGCAGACTTTATGATTTCATATCTTCAATCGATCAGACTCACCTGGATCTGTAAAAACCCATACCTTCTAGTGATATTATATTAAGGAAAAAAGTACCTAGTTTAAGTACTTGAATAATTTATAATCACTGAATTTTTGGTCATTAAATATGTTATGACCACTTTAGGTTATATAAAGTAATACATTAATTACTTGTACTTTACCATGTACGTTCCCACAGAACGCCCTAGGTATATTTTTAAAATTTCATAACCATATTTAGGTTATATAAAGTAATATATTAATTACTTGTAATTTACCATGTACGTTCCCACAGAACGCCCTAGGTATATTTTTAAAATTTCATAACCATATTTAGGTTATATAAAGTAATATATTAATTACTTGTAATTTACCATGTACGTTCCCACAGAACGCCCTAGGTACATTTTAAAATTTCATAACCATATTTAGGTTATATAAAGTAATATATTAATTACTTGTAATTTACCAATGTACGTTCCCACAGAACGCCCTAGGTATATTTTTAAAATTTCATAACCATATTTAGGTTATATAAAGTAATATATTAATTACTTGTAATTTACCATGTACGTTCCCACAGAACGCCGTAGGTACATTTTAAAATTTCATAACCATATTTAGGTTATATAAAGTAATATATTAAGTACTTGTAATTTACCATGTACGTTCCCACAGAACGCCCTAGGAACATTTAAAAAAATTTTAGAACCATATTTAGTTATATAAAGTTATATTAATTACTTGGAATTTACTATGTACGTTCGCACAGAACGCCCAAGGTGTATTTTAAAAATTTCATAACCGTATAAGTTCCCGCAGAACTTCCTTGGATGTATAATGACCATATGCGATCCCACAGAACGATAGGTCTATATTTAGTTTTAAAGAAAAAACATATCACATGTTCTTTAGTTTCACATAGTATTTATATACTTTTTGTTAGTTTTAAATGTTATAAAATAACAAACAAGGAAAATGGCGATCCACTCGAAATACGTACCTTCTTCGTCGGACTCAAAATTAGATAATCTTCGAATTTTCTTTTCGAGTTTTTTATATAATCGTTCTCTCTTTCCTTCTGTTGATGTTTTTCCCATGGTAAATGAGTTTTTAAACAATATTCTTGAATTAATTCGTTTAATGGGAAAAGAACTAATGTGACGCCGTTTGACATAAAAACCGAATGAAGTTAATTACAAATGCACGTCGCAGGCGGAACAGGATATGCTACTTTTTTACTTTTAAACTTATGTGATGCCATAGACTTCAGCCGATACTACAATTGTCCACTATCATCGAAGACGAAACAAGGGAGTATAATATTTTATTTAGGAGTCGTACTGGCATATTTTATACTATCTATTTCCGAAGTCACTTTTTCTTATCAGTTTATTCCACTCTGCTTTAAATATTCAGTAAACTCACTTACATTTCAAACTTTGCAGTATGTCTAAGGCAATCTGTTCCGCCCCTCCCATATTATTAAACTAACCCCATTTTAAAGTTGACATTACATTTATCTATACAGATAAATAAAATTAAAATGTCTTTTTGTATTGTCAACATTACAGCTTTTTACTAAATGCATTTGAAAGTATATACGGTACTTATATAAAAAAATAATTGTCTCTCTCTCTCTCTCTCTCTCTCTCTCATGTTCTGGATTATCTCTGAAGTGTCTAAACCGATATTGACGGACTTTTACTGGCAGATAGCTGATGTTATAAGGAGAAACTTGTGCTACTTTTTACTTTTTTTAAATTTCACGCTGACGAAGCCGCGGGCACAGCTGCTAGTATATAAATTGGGTAAGCGCATGTATGTCTTCGCATAGCAAGGGGTTCCAAGGGGGGTAGAAGTGACTTAGGGACGTATTTTGTTTTTACCAATAGAACTGAAATATTCCTTGTCTTAAAAAGTGTGTTGTGTTTAAGAGACAAAGGTACTACAAACTACAACATAACTTTTATAGATAATATTTTTTAAATTCTACTCTCTTAAGTCTCTCTGGCTCACTTCATAGTTTAAAAGATTAACAGTGGAGCATAATTGTCACGACTTTTGTAGCTAATATCTCCCAGATTTTCGATTAAAACAAAATATGAAAATATCATCTTTATTAAAAAATATGATGTCGTCCCATACGACTATACATACTGAAAAGAAATCATTTTTTTATATTTTTATATCTATAATATTATTAAATTCTATGCATGACGTGTCTATAAATTAAAGTTATTTAATAGACTATATAGGTATAAACGACGGAGAACACTGTGCAATTTTTCTAGATTTCTTGTTTATTTGTTCGGGATTCACGTAAAAACTACTGGCCGGATTTCGATGCGGTTATCGCTGACCGACAGCAAATTCTTAGACTTAACTTGTGCTTTTTTATACCGGGAATCCTGCAGGAAATCTTCTGAAAATGATTTTAAATGACCAAAAGTAAATCGAACTCCAAAATTGAATTTTTTCACTGATCGATAGAAAATTTTATGTTCGGTGACTTTATAAAGACTAAACCTTTCCATTAAACATCCATATAAGTGGAAAATACAGTGATTTATAAAAATAAACAGAATTTTTTACCAAAATGACTACGAAACGCCATGAAAGAATAGTTTTCTTTTCCATGGTAACAGTAAAAAAGATAGTAACAGAAACATACCATAGAGCAGAATAGTGAAACTGGTTATGAATAAAAAATCTTAGGTAAGTGGTTAACAACGCATTACGGAGTGATAAAGATGGCATACACGATAACTGAAACTGAAAGAAAAACACTGCCATCTATCTTATCATAATTGAAATAATTTCAAAGCAATGGTTATGCAGCAAAAGTTACCTTTAACTTTCGCACCACCCCCCGCAAGATGGCGCTATACATTTTCTTATTTGAAAAACAATATCTTCTAAGAAGGTATCAAATGCAAGAACGCCGTCACCGTGAGACACTCAGAAAGTTTTGCGAAAAAAAAATGTTCTAAAGGTAAACATTTTTTATCAAATCTTTTCAAATTACACTCCACCAGCTTCTGTACAAAGTTTCATGCGTCTGAACCAGTATTCGAAACACTTTTTCCAGTATACTCCAGACACCTCGTTTACAGCTTGCTTGAACGCTGATAGCGCATATCTGTCGACAAAAATTGTATCCCTTTGAGCTGATGTTTTTTTCGGGAATAAAAAGAAAACACACGGCGACAGATCAGGATTGTAAGGAGAATTACTGGCGTGCGGTCCAGAAAGTCCCTCGTTTTAAGCGCGGTATAGGCGGGCACGTTATCGTGGTGGAGTAGTAGCCCGCGGAACCCTGTGTTTGGTCGCTTGTTGCTCACTTCAGAACAAACTTCTGCCAAGCATTTGGCAGAATACTAGCCGGCGTTGATGCTTCTTTGGTTCCGTAAAGGAGTTAACACCAAGTAGCCAGTCAAAAATCAAAAAAACTCTCGATTAAAGTCTTCCACCCGCTTCTAGATCGCTTCACTTTCGTAGGCGTTGGTTCGTTTTGAAACACCCAACCTGCAAATGGCGGTTGGTTTCTGGATCGTATTGATAAATCCAGGACTCATCACCTTCAATGATGTGATAAGCACGGCGAGAAGACCGTGATTCAAATTTGTTTATTATTTCACGGCACTACGAGTATTCCACCCGGGCCTGCTTCTGAGCATCGGTGAGGTTGTGCATCGTAGAATCTCGTGAAGGCTTCCTGATCCAATCTGCAGTAATGGCTGAATCTCTTGATATGTAACTCGCCTATAGTCTTTGATGAAATTTATCAATGCTAGCACGTTTTCTTCCGTAAGAGCCGTCAAAGGGCGACCACTTATTTCTTCATCTACCAAAGTTAGTCGACCGCGCTTGAATTCGTTGTTCCAACCATACACGATTGCATTAGAAGGGCCTTCATCCATGAATGCCATTTGAAATCTACCTTACGATTCGTCCGGTTTCAGGCAACACTTGAAATCGTTAAAAATCATAGCGCGAAAATGTTCCCTTCGCAGATTTATTTTTCAATGAGACACGATACTTTAAATAAGCTCGCAAAAAAATGGAGAGAAATTCTGAAATTGGAACGTACCTATTTTACAAGCTTTTATTTAACTTGCAATGGATATAATCTATGTATGTATGTAATGTAATGTAAGTTCGGGTGGAATCTTGCAATTACATTTGACCACCTTCCCGGTTTCCGATTGAGCTGAAATTTTGCAAGCATACGTATATTGCGTGACAATGCAATAATATGGTACCACGGAACTGATCTGATGATGGAGTAGGAAGGTGGCCATAGAAACTCCTGTACTAAACAAGATAAACCCGTCGTGTTTGGGCTCGTTTTACTTGTCTTGGCTAGCACTCTGCTGCTACATGATATCCAGGACCTCAAAAGCTTCTATTTATAAACCTTTTTAATAGATTCAGTCATACATAAAAAAAATCCGCATTACTTTCTGAATGGCCTGATTATTGAAACGTGAAAATAATGATTTGTCGGCCAATGTCTATGACACTCTTTTTAAATAACTGCATATTATAGTAGCGCAGTGGGATTTTGTCAAAAATTTTAACGAAACTAGATTTTCAATTTTGGACTGAAGTGTCATTTAGAACGCTTAGTATTTAAAAGAACCGAGGCTAACAATATTGATAATAAAACTAAAAATAATCCGCCTTGATCTGTTAACAGTTGACTTTATTCATCTGTTTATATTACATCCAAAGAAATATTTAAACTTTCATTGTAATAATTTATGCATCACGATACATAATATTAACGACAACAACTAACACGCAAGTTATATATTAGCAATTCATGATAAAATATTGTTAGATAAGATTTCAATTAGATATAGCTAAAGATCAAAGTTTTGTACAGGTTTACGCAACTAATAATTCCTCCCGATGTATATACTTACCTGCGCCGTAGACCAGTTTTAGTAGCGCGCAAGAGTGTACGAATCGTGTAAGCGTAACAGAGCAAAGAAATCTTGTTTGTTTTGTTCGCTCTATTGCAGGCGTGGTTTAAAATAATGAAAAATAAAAAAATTGTATTTCATTCCACATAATATCGATTTTTAAGGATTGAAACGCCAAATGACAACGCATCCAAGGCCACCCGAGATTCAAGCACTTTAAAAAAGTAAATAAACAAAATATCTAAACAGTTCAGAACAAAACTCATAATAAATTACGTAATAAACATTTTAACTGCGCAAAGGTACATCGAGGTTAATAATTCCCTAGATCAAATATGATTGTGGCCGTTTGAAAGCATTACAAGACTCTTTGCCTTAAATGGATTCGGAGTGAGAGTTATGACGTCACATTGTAATTTTACATTTAAAGGGCAAATCTAGGTAAGACTTCGGTATTCACACAGTTGAAAATATTTATATTAATATAAAAAGTCCCGAACCCAAATGTAAGGTGTATGTTCACTGATTACGCTGAGATTTATGATCCGGTTTACGTGATTCTTTTTAGTTTGATGCGGAATAGTTGCCATTTGCTCCCCTAAAAATTTAAGATAGTTTTGCCCAGTAGTTTTCATTTTATGAAAATTTTCCGTTCCCGTTTACTTGGCACCGACTTCAAGTTCTCTTCATAAACTAAATAAATTCTAAGTCAAAAATCTTAATTAAGATATTTTATACTTTTTAGTTTTTGAAGTCGGTTTTTTTTAAACGAAGATTTTTTTCTCTCCTTAAACAGCAGTAGTATCAAACGTTGCGAAACATTGTACGTAAAGTACTTAGCAAACATAATATTAACTTATATCTATTACCTTTAAAAAAAGTTCTCCAGTCGAATTTCTTTTAAATATTTTCAGTGATATTTTTTAACATTATTAATAACAAACAAGTAATATATATAATATAATACAAGCTAAATACTATAAAAAACCCTAACTAAACTTTTACAGCCCTTGTAAAACATATTGTAACTGACAAGGTTACCAGTACAACACAACCCCAGCCAATATAATCCTTGGAAAGCAAGGCGTAAATGACTGAAAAGCTGCTACGAATTCTGTATTCACGGTACGTAGTCGCCCGTAGTGATGCTACGAATGCGCTACGCCGCGTGCCTTGTGTACTTGATAAGATTGTTTTTTGAAAAACTGATTCGAAAATACATTAAGTCTTTTTATGTTAAGTATTTAAAACGAAAATATATCTTTAATCGAAACTTATCAATTTTTAAAACGAAGTTTCTTATCGCATGTTACTCGGTGGATGAGAGTTACACAAAAAAGTGTAACCGAAACGAAAAATGCTGACCGTTGTACATTATTATAAAATTCGAAATTTAATGCAATGAAAGAACATCTAGAGTAAAATAATATCCATCAGTGTAATATGATAACGGTGTTCTGAAATGAGAAGGTCTTCCCCTTATTTTCTTATTGCATGAGTTCAGCAGACAGGCAGACGGCCTGCCTGACGGAAAGCAGTTACCATCGCCTATGGACATTTGCAACACTAAAGGTGCTACAAATGCCATGCTGCTCTCTTAATGGTGACTGGAACCTGGTCACTAATGCCGGAACGCAACTCAAGGTTGTTGACGGCATACTCTAGACAAGGGCTGGTAGTCATTCAGTCGGGCAAACACCCTACCTCCTGGCTGTGGGTTGTTTTATCGTCTCTTACGACAAACCATCCGACCACGGGAAATTGTATTCTCTCTCGGTTACTCCACGTTCCTTATTACTATAAAATTTGTTCGATGACCGTCGATGATCTTCGAAGCTTCGTGCCAACCAGGTGTCCCAAAAACAACTCATTAGTTGATTTTATTATTGCGAAGCTAGCAAACAGACGGCCCGCCTAAGGGAAAGTAATTCTTATCACCTGTAGACTTCCAAAAACAGAGGCGAAGCCAACGCGATGCTGACCCTTAGAATGGGATAGGAGAACTGGGTTAAAATTGATAGGATATAGGTGTATATTAAATTTACGTAACTAGGAGATACACAGGGTGGGCCATAAAGTTTGGCGGATTTAATAAAATCGTGGAAAGAAAACTAAAATTATTACATAAGAAGAGAGAAAATCAAGAGCTAAAACAAAGCGTGGCCAGCCGTTAGGGAAGGGGAATTGAAATAGACACGCTCGTGGACTCTGTCGTCACTGTCAGGCGGTTTCCTCCTGTGATTCTGTTATGACGCAGAAAGAGACCGCCGAGAGAAAGAGGGAAAAGGAAGTGCATGTGGCCTTTCTCCGCCGTCGGCAGACGAAGTTGTCAATCCGTTATGGTGCTACTGGATACGGGGGTAAAAGTAAACTTGCCTCTCTGCTTGATGAAGTGGTCCACCCTACACAGGGGCGTTACGGCGCAGTAACTCTGTACTAGACGCCGTGGCGCCCCCGCAAAGGTGCGGGAAAGGGCATGTGGCCTTCGACCGGCGTCAGCAGACCGGCGCTCGGAGACGCCGTTATGCACAACTCCTTCTCTCTCGTCTTCCCCCCTCTGCTTGATGAAGTAGTCCACCCTGCTCCCTGGGGTGTACCAAGTCAGCCGCGCATAGAGGCGTCACGGTGCAGTAACTTTGTACTAAATCCCGTGGCGTCCCGCAAAAGTGAGAGTTTAGATTTAGTGGGTAGTTCGGTTATCGGGTTCCCAAGACTTACTTAGCCTTGGCGAAGCTTGCGTGCAGGACCGGTCGCTGAGAGGCCAACACACTTCTGCGGTGCATTTTTTTCATTAAAAATTCTACGGACTCGAGTTCCGTACCCTTTTTTACTATTTCTAGAATTAATTTTTAGAATTTAAACACGCTTATTGGTTATTTTGGTTCTTATGTGTGACATTAATTTAGCGATTTTTGTGTTGAGGTGTAGGTACCTTACGAATACCTTATTATATTAATTTATTCTAATTTTAATAGTAAACTTATACTAATGTAGAGTGTATCTCTTACATGCTGGTGTTGTCAGGAAGTGCATAAGCAGTATGTGCCTTAAGTCTATACCTGTTGTTTTTTTCTTTCTGTGCCTGGGTTATTAATTTTTAGGCTCTTTGTGTTTCTTGGTTTATTTGTGAAGTTTGCACTTAATGCAATACGGTGATAGTGCGCCTTGGTTTGAGTATGTTTATAAGTTTTGTTGTTAGTTGTGTGCTGCGTTGCATTTTAGACCATCCACCCATATGGACCTTCTCCTACGTTAACAAAACAAGGAGTATCAGATAGAAGAATCAGACACCAGGAATGAAATTGAATAGGAAGTGAGAGATGGTATGATAAGGGAGGAAAAAAAATGGCATTTTCTTATCTTTACAAATAATACAAAAACATTTCAAATACAAAAACACATTTCTCCCCAGCAAAAATCTAATTACAAGCCCCTGATCTTATAAACCAATTGTAAATTCATGAAATCATGAAACGACAAATGAATGAGAAACAGTCGCCGCCGTGTCTCCGGATCCGTCAATGTTAAAACAATACTTATATAACCACAATATCGATTTACTTACAATATAAAGCAATAATAACCTTATCACTCTGTAATACAGTCTTAGGTACCCGCTTTGAAATATTGGCAGTAGCACACGATTTACCAACAAGGGAATTTAGACTCAATGTGTCACAAATAAGGTATGTTTAACATTTGTTTACTGGTTATTTGTTAGCCTTCAACTCGGAGCTATAGCAGGGAATTGAGACTTAATGACCTTGAAGATAAGGTCGATTTTAATTTTTTTGTTAGTTTTTATTTGTAAGCCTTCAACAACGCGCAGTCGCTGCGAGATTCCCCTAGTCGGTTTGGGGGAGCCACTGAGCTCAGTTGTATCCAAATCCTCAAAAGCCTCATTGTGTGAATCCGAAATTTTAGTCAATTCCCGCCTTCCATATTAATAAAGCAACCCCAATTATAATACTAAGAAGTGTAATTAATTAACACTATTCTAAATACAGTATAAATAGATAAATATAGTACTTATTGACCTTTTTTATTATAATGTGCGTTTTGGTGTGAGCGTCAGGGGCGCTCAACTGTTTTCCCCCAAGTGTTGTATATTACGTAACGTATTCCGGGCCGAAATCAATATCCTGGGCGTATAAATAGCGTCCGAAGATTTAGAACAGCTGGCTGGCAGCCAGGCGATATGCACACCACGGTTCGTACAATTAATCAATACTTTAATATTGAAAAATAACAATTGCTGTAGACACGAACAATTCAAAATTATATCATTATGATTTGTTTAATAGTTTAATTTAATGGGCCTGAATAAAATAAAAAGCCATTTTTCAATCCGAATATATTTCAGTTATTTTTTTTATTATCTAATTTATTTAGGGGCTTTTAGTGATAATGTCACCATGTCAGCCCCATCTTACCTAATCATACAATTCCACAAATCATGTAAATGGATTAACTATTTTATAAATTACTAGCTGTCCCGACAGACGTCGTCCTGCCCGTTAAAAAATAGGGGTTGATCGTAGAGGGTTGAAAATTTAGGGTTGTATGTATCTTTTAATGCTGTATCATAAAAAAATAGAAATTAAAAATTTTGTCTAAAAAATAAAATAAAAAATTTAGGGATGGACTACCCCTAACATTTAGGGGGATGAAAAATAGATGTTGGCCGATTCTCATAGATACCGGATAAGCACAAAAAATTTCATCAAAATCGGTCAAGCCGTTTCGGAGGAGTATGGCAACGAAAACTGTGACACGAGAATTTTATATATATAATAAAATTACAAGAGCCGCAGCAGACTGTGGCCGCGACAAAAGAGAGGCGCGATGCGCCCAGAGCATCCACCAACCCCTTCCTGCCGTCTCTGGTCCGAACACATTTTAGTAACAAATGCTGTACGTCTTCCACTATATGGCAATGTAGACAATTTGGAGTATTGCTCCTTCCCACAAGATGATAAAATTTATTTAGTGGAATGATATTTCAGTTATAATAACCGTGAAAACCGAGCGGCCGGTATTGTAAAATAAAGTATAAATAAATAGATATTTAATCCACAACAAATTATACTATTATAATGTATCGAAGAAAACTTTAATTAATATAAGTTACATTGATCTCTACTTATACCCCTTTAAGACTATAAGTAGAATATTGTGACTAGGTATTCCATAGATAAGGAGCCTAGAAGACTGACAAAACGAACTCGCTGGATCGCCATACAGGGGGCCTAAAGCGGCTGCTTTCGTATTACGAACATAACAAGTATCAAAATATAGTAGAATCTTGCGCAATGTCTTCCATCTTCCAGTATATTTTTATACCTTGTTTATTTCGATAAGAACCAAAATGTCACTATCCGGTGGGTGTACAAAATAATGATTTTAATTTAAATATAAGATTGAAGTTTTTCCGGACAGGACGACGTCTGCCGGGACAGCCAGTTATTAATATTAGTTATTTAAATAAAGTTATTTACATACATACATACATAACTTCACGCCAGGTCCCTTGCGGGGTAGGCACGAACAACAGAGTTTAATAAAGTTATTTATTTATCATTATTCTAAATTATTACTTGTGATATCAATTTAAATATTATGTTAACAAATAAAAACCAGGTCTCATGCAGAATTTAAAAAATACGACAATTATTTTAATTCAGCATTAATTTTGATCAAGAAAATCGTTAGTATTTTAAAAACTAGCCGTCACGGCACACAAAATAAAATCTAGGATATAGAATAAAAATCTAGATTCACAATTAGACCCAGTAGGTGGCGCTGGAATCGGGTTCTTGATTTTATTTTTTTCAGGGCAGGATAACGTCTGCCGGAATCGCTAGTTACTTTTATTTTGTTCTATAGATAATCTTTTTACTATAAATAGAATACTAAACCTTGGTCATCGATTCCAATGAGTAGGGTTCCTAGAAGGCTGGCTACGCTACCTCTGGATCTACACACGAGAACTGATCCATTGTCCGAAGAGACCAGCTCTCTATTTATGTAATAGTTATAACATATTATTTTAAAACGTGTTTAATTTTAATTCATAAATGTATGATAGGTTATTTTTAATGTTTGATATGTATAATTGTATATATAACCGGGATCCGCCCGTGGCTTCGTGCGCCTTGGACGGAATAAGCCAATTTATACGTGTCCTAACAACTTGAAACCACTCCTGGGAAAAATACCGCTGGATTCTAGGGATTTTTTAAAATATAAGGGTCCTTCAGACCCCTCTTCAACCCTAACATAGTCAGGGCCTTTTTATACAAGTATTTTAATATTACGTGTTCTTTTAATATTTTTTTTCATATCACGTTGATCGATAGCAAATTCACTGACATAAAATCTGTGATACTCTCAATCCCTATAATCTGTGTAGTCTGTGTGAAAATATTACATCGGAATCCGATTATCCACCGGGCCACTTTAAACTGCTCCTATGAAAATGTCCGTGGGCTTCCCGGGATATAAAGTACCGCGAATTTTAAATCCGGGAATTAGCTATCGACCAGCAAGAACCGTATCAAAATCGGTCCAGTAGACTTTAAATCCCGAACAAACAGACAAACAAAATGATCTAAAAAACAAGACTTCACTTATAATATATAGCTATATTTTACTTACATAAAAACTTAATTACAGACAGACATAGATATCGACTTTATTTTATATTATATATAAAAGACAAACATTTTTTTTAAATTATCTGCTAATCTATGTAAAAATCTAAACTATGTAAAAGTTTACATTTGATTTAAATATTATCATATCAATGGTTTGTTATTGAATTGGCTTACAATATGGAAATAGATTTATTTTATTATCTTTATGGATTTTTGCGGTATTTCTATTTTTAAGAATCTAAATATAAATTATTATAATCTTACCTCTACAAGGATCTGAACTAGGGTTCCCAACCGTATTATAATATTTGGTATCGTACTATATTTTAGTCAAATTAACTACTGTATATTATAGAAAAATAATATAATATGAAATGTAATATATTTTCATCATTAATTTAATTGTCGCTCTTTTTGTAAAGATTCTGATGGTTATTTTAAAAATAATAAACCTTCGCTGGCTAAAGCAAAAAATAGTTATAAATACACATAGAAAATAAAATGATGAAACGAATTAAATATAAAATTATTTATGAAAAATAAATGTGTACTATTTTTCCGCTAAATTTCCCAAAAATACTATAATTTTAAGGTTAAAAGTAAAATACTACATATCCATATAAAAAAGTGACAACCCTAATCTGGACACATCGTTATTTAATGCGAAACGAGTTTAGCCAGTCAACTAACTAACACATATTAGAAGTATATTTTTATCCTTTAAAAAAACGTTTCAGTATTATTGTTCTCGGCACGGAATTTGAGTGGACGAAGAAATAGCTGGCCCTCCTGGTGGAAAGCGATTTCCAACGCCTATGGATATTTGCAACGCCAGCGGTGTAGCCAGTGTGCTCTCGCCGTCGAAGAAAATTTGAGGCACTTTTTATGAAAAAACACATAGTGTATCGCTGTGGGAAATCAAATAAAAAGAAAAAAGCGGTTTTTTCATCCATATTTTTTTTTTGTTTTTGAACCGATTCTGATAATTCTTTTTTGCGTTGGGTTCAGCAAAGCTTCAGGGCAGTATCATATATTCATTAATTTCATTGTAAACGGAACGTAACTTAAATACGTAACTTAAAATTTTAAAAAATGTAAAAAGAAACAAAGCGAAAATAAATAACATCTGCAAGATTTTAGAGTTTATACCAAGAAGAATTGTCAAGCACTTGGTCAATTTCTATTTTTATTTTTAAAAGCCACACAATACATTCACTGTTAGTCTAACAAAGTCCATTACCTTAAAAGCCTCCAGTGTCACCATTTAAAAGGCTTTCAGAGTTATATCGCGTCAAAAGGAAACTTGTTAAGTGAACGTTTTTAATTGAATTAATGAACTATAAAACAGTTATTATAAAAAAATATAAAGAACTAGCGGCCTCGGCAGACGTTGTCCTACTCTGAAAAATAAAAATCTAGGGCCCGATCTCAGCGCCACCTACCGGTTCCAACGGGATAAAAAGTATCCTATATCCGTCTTCTGGTTCTAAGCTACCTCCCCATCAATTTTCAACCAAATCGGTTCAGCCGCTCATGAGTTATAAATAGTGTAATTAACATGACTTTCTTTTATATATATAGATTACCTTATATAGATAGATTTTGAAATACTCAACCGAGACAGGCAACAGAAACATGAGACACGGGACCGCGACATACAACACATCTAATTGGTATACAATCAGGATGTGGCTACGTATATGTTGCAATGAATTCACACATTCTTTACAAAAACATTCTATTATCTTTTAAAATACGTGATATAAATAATTTTATTTACTGTGCGATTTAACACCATTTATTTGAAGTTTTCTTAACTTTTAACTGTTACAGCCGCGTCATTTATTTGATTTATACTTTGTTATTTTACTTGTATAACGTCATAAGTTGGTACCCTCGTACAAATCTATGTGTCTACGATGTTTTGTAAGATGATAAAAAGCATCTCAATTGATTTAACTTCCATTGCCCGATTGTATGAAAAACGGTTACCTGTCGCAATCGCTCATCTCTTTCTTACGCTCCGAATGTTCTACACAAAATTATATGCAAAGCGGATAAGTCATCTGTCGCAGTCCTGTGTACCGTGTCTCAGTCACCTGTCTCGGTCGTGTACTTCGAAATCTACCTGACAGTTTTTAGCCTGGTTTATAGTCTGTTCTTAGACCATAGGTGACACAATTCGACTAAATTATAAATTTAAATATAAGTAATAATGTTACAACAATATAATAAGTGCGTGACAGGCCACAATTTATGAAGGCTTCCATAGAAGAGGAACATAAAAAACATTTAATCCAAAAAAAAAAATTCAACCCGCATTATCTCGTATGGCGTCTGCCCATAATCTGTAGTGGTATCGTGATATCATACCTTGTTTTGTAGTGCGATAAACAGAGTGTACATATTGTATTAACTTTATATCTCCAGTAGGTTCTGAGGCAAACGACTGACATGTAAAGACGAACGGGCATGACAATTGCGTTTTACTGGGGAGTTTCTTGCCGCTTCTTCTCCTTTGAGCAGCTATAACACATTGCCAAGCGGTGTACATAGAATAGGAAGTAGATTTTAATTTGACTTACACGTATGTAATAACACCGCCATTTGTACCTAATTCTAAGCTGTTTTTGTGGATTGTTTCATTAATTTTATTGTACAATAACTGCTGCCCGTGACGTGGAAAGTATTTAACCATCCCACGAGAACTCTTTAATTTTTCGGGATCAAAAGTATCCTATATGTTGATTAGGAATATAAGCTATCACCATACAAATTTCATTTGAATCGGTCTAGTCGTTTCGGAGTCGTCGTACAAACAAACATACAGAGAAAAAATAAATTTGAAAAAAATATAAATTAGTTCCATTTCATTGACTGACTCGGTTTATAGAATTTTTTTTTCATTGTACAGAAATTTAACCTCTACAGTTTTATTATATGTATAGAAAAAGTATATTCTATTCTGTTCTATTCAAAAAACAGTGTCAGCTGATAGGTTTTTAAATTGCTTAGCTGAAATATTAGTCATACTCCTATCGTATACAAAATACATTGAGTCAGGTAAAACAAGATACGTAATCTTTGCGGTGATATAGGTTAACTTGTGTTCGCTTGAATAGTCTTGGAGGTAACCCAGATTCCATCAATGCAGTGTATAAAAGCGTAACCTGAGCTCTTATGTGTACTATTTAAATGATTGCCCTGTGTTTTAAAACTGAAATGAGTGGACGAAGAAGTTATGTAATATTAAAGATTTATTAAAATTTCTTTTTGAAGTGATAACTTCTTTTGGCTTGGTTTTACAAATAGCAAGTGATATTTATTTTTTATGTTTGCTTATAGGCAAATTGGTGACGAGTGACGAGTCCACGTGATGGCAAGTGTCTAACGTCGCCCATTGCTTACACGATAGACATTGTTTTATAACATTTATCAATAAGTTTTACTACATTTTGTGGGATTTTTATTTAATTAAAACCACGCACGTCTCACTCAAAAGATGTATATTTTTACTCTCTTTTCTAATCTCATCATGTCTCAATAAATTTAAATATCTCCTACTTTTAATAGTCCATTATAGAAATTAGTTTTATCTTGAACAACATTTTCAGTTCTTTCACAGTGATTTGATATCTTTGAGACGGTCAGAGGTAGCGATACCGTTACACACTACAGAGATTTACGCAAGGCCGTTCTCTGTTCAAGCTGTGCATCTCTGGAATACTCTGCTGGCATTCCTTTATTGTGTCTTATTATTTGTATCTAGTTCAACTCCACGCCAACGTTATCTTGGATTAGATCTTGTCCATCCAAATGTTGCCTGGATGAGATTACTTTAAGCAACAAGGCCGCCCAATTAATACCTAACAGTATTTAAGCTTATTGTGTATGTTTTCTCTATCATGTTAGTGTCCAATAAAGAGAGTTGTATAGTTTAAACAATAATTAACTCTATTTGACTTGTTTAAATAGTGACGGCATACACCAGCATACAAAATCAAAGAGGCTCAGCAGTTTTGTGCGACGATAAAAAGGGTCACTGTTCATTTGACTGTCAAATGCCCAGTTGGTCAGAGAATTGTCTAAGTGGTCCTTGATTCCCGGCCAGGATTCAACTCAACAACTCAACAAATGATGCGGGTCATTTGAAACGAGCGTTCAAGATGCAGTAGCGTCAGCCAATACGCTACCAAAGCTTAATTAATTCATACAATCATCAAATGTGGAATTCGCACAAGGTCTATATCATTAAGGTCTATTACCGTCATTGACCGACAAATAAAATTATGTCACACGAAATATTATCACTCATCATCATTCTAGCGTAAAGTCCCGGTTGCGTTCGGATCGTCGAAGCGAAGCCCGAGGGCCGCTTTCCTACTTTTTCTTCTCCATTTCGCGCGGTCTTCGACATCATTGTAAGTCTATTACCACTAAATATATTTAAAGAGATTAGGTGTAGGGCAGTGATAAGTGCCACCAATGTGGGTTCTATACCGTTTTGGAGATAAGGTAAAAACGGATGTACTCTCATAATATTTTAATCTTTAAATCGGTACACCAACAGACACTGTGGAGTACCGGCGCGGACTGACTGACAATGAAATGGACGGAAAATAGTAAAGATGCAATGCACACCACTCGATACAGTTAATTACGAAGTGTCGTATTTACTTAACTCTATGGGTCTAATGGTTTCTCCCCATAGTGTTAAGTATAGTACAAGTACAACATAATATAAATATATATATATACATATATATATATATACATATATATATTATATATACACATATATATATATATATTATATATATATATATAATATATATATATTTTAGGGTGGTCGTTAAAAATTAAATTTCTTGCGACGCCCCCTAAAAAACTTCCTTTTAATGAAAAAACATTGGGATTTTTTTTATAATTTTTTCAAGTCAAGACAACACGTGCCTCAAGACGATTCAAGTTAATTTTTGGGTAATATCATGTTTTTTCAGGAAACTTCTTCATACTTAGAAGTAATAATTATTTTAAGATTGGAAAAGTTTTAACAATGAAATACCTTCCGTATTATCTTTCTCAGTGATGAATTTCAAATTATAGTTTCAGAAAAAGTTTAAAATTCTTCGTGATTCAAGCTTATCTTTCAATTTTTCTTATATTTTTAGTTTTAACTTGAATCGTCTTGAGGCACGTGATGTCTTGACTTGAAAAAAATATTTAAAAAATCTCAGTGTTTTTTCATTAAAAGGAAGCTTTTTAGGGGGCGTAGCAAGAAATTTAATTTTTAACGACCACCCTAATATATTTATTTATTTAAAAAAAACAAGAATATATACCGTAGCCACAAGCCACACTAAACATGCACTACCACACAACACTACCACAACAGAGACACTTCACATTAGCATAAGCATTTAGTATAAAATTAGAAATAAATAACATTATAATTAATGTTAATGTACACTTCACACAAATGCAACACCCAACAAATGTTACACACACACCAACAAATAGATATAAGAAGCGTGTAAATTCTCATATATATTCGTGTGTGTGTGCGTGTGTGTGTGTGTGTGGTGTGTGTGTATGTATTGTGTATATACTGCTCGAGATATATAAAACCTAATTAATTCTTATTTTATGAGATATGTAGCCGTATAAAATTTTATTAATATTTCTAATATCTGACGCGCTTGAGTAGTTCTGTGCGACTCTTTTTTTACATTTTTTAAAACCTGTACACGCTCTCCCCACCAATCCAAAAGGTCCCCGCGACGCTCGAGTAACTCCACATTTAGCATCTTGGGCTCTCCTACTATTACATACGTCATGTCATTATTATAACTAAAATAATAATTTTCTTTCTTTTCATTGTGTCTTTGTATTACTGAGTACGCACTGTTCGCTATAACTCCATTAGTTCTTCAAAAAATAAGTGTGTAACATCTTTCTATATAAATTTGATTTTAAAAAAGTTTGTGTTAATCAATTTTTAGCTAGACGTGTTGCTGGGGAGTTTCTTGCCACTTCTTCTCCTGAACAGCAACAATACATTGCGAAGCAGTGTCTAAGACTAGGAAGTAAAATGAAATTTTGACTTATATATATGACCTTCAAATTCGACAATGCTTGAAGACAAAAGTATTCGAGCAGTGCGTCCTCCCCGTCCTGACCTACGGGGCCGAGACATGGACACTGACGGCAGGATTGGTCCAGAAGTTCCAAGTCGCTCAATGGGTTATGGAGCGAGCTGTGTTGGGTGTTTCTCTTATGGATAAAATTAGAAATGAGGATATCCGTAAGAGAACCAAGGTAACAGACATAGCTCGCAAAATTAGCAAGTTCAGGTGGCAGTGGGCCGGTCACGTCTGATGACCTGACCGATGGCCGATGAAGCAGACGAGTCCTGGAATGGAGACCGTGTCGGATGCCCTCCAGCCAAATGGACTGACGACCTATGCAAGGTCGCCAGCAGGCGCTGGATGAGGAAATCGGAGGACAAGGATGAGTGGCGCCGTCTTGGGGAGGCCTACGACCAGCAGTGGACTGCAAATGGCTGACGACGATATGACCTTCAAAAAGTGTTCACCAGTGGAACTTATTTTGAATAAAAACTTTTGAATTTGTATTTGAACTCTAGAATTTCGTCAATTTTCTTTTTTCATGATTTAACATAAAATTTGTTCATGGTAACATTATTTCCTAACTATATACTAGTAATAGCACCTAATGACCTATTTCGACATAACTTTGTCGGTGCCTGCAAGACTGGGGCATCTTATGATATCACCGGCGCCATACATACAACGGTGACGTCATACCATGAAGGCACCAGACGATTTAAGGATGATATAACATCCCTGGACTCTTTATGCTTTAATCTTTATATATATAATTCTTCTGTACCTGTGTTGACAGTGAACTCCTCCTAACCGGCTGGACCGATTTGAATGAATTTTTTTGTGTGTGTTCAAGTGGATTCGAGAATGGTTTAGACTTTAGATTCACAAATAAGCCCGGCAGATGGCGGGGCAATCGGATTCTAAATTTTATTTCTTCAACGACCATTACTACCAATGTAATGGAAGTGTGAAAAAGTGTGTTCACATAAATAAAATACCACCACTTGGAAAGACATAAAGCAATAAAAAATTAAGTATAATTTATAAAATTCATACATAAATATAGGACATCACAAATTAATATTACACATCTATACCTACTAATATTATAAAAGAGGTCAAGTTTGTGATGTTGTAGAGGCTAATCTCTGGATCTACTAAACCGATTCTAAAACTTCTTTTAGACATAACCAACAAAGTTATTACTTTTCAATTGGACCTAGTTATGTAAAATGGAACCAACCCACATAGTACGAGATCCCGCTGCAGGATTGGTGCGTTCATCGACTTTTTGTTTAAAACCAATTTTTTATGTTTATTTATAATTAAGAGATTACTAGGGTGCCTATTAAAATTTGGCCGCCATTATTTTTAATTAAATTATTTTTAATTGATTTTTGGTAAAAAATTTCGTTTAAATATTTTTTAAATAAAATAACGTCTACATCACGGTAATTAATATGAAGATTCTAAAAAATCACGGTTGCCGTTGCGCACCTGGCCACACCTCTTTGCAGCCAGGTGTAAACAGGTATGATTTCGATAAATTTATACGTTTATAACGTATATTTATTAATTATATGTCAAATTGAAGCTAATTTTTTTATATATATATGAATATGTGGTTGCTTAATTAATTTTTCAAAAAAGGATAATTAAAAATATTGTATATTCTAATGTAAAATATTCTAAATATTTTTTTCCAAAATATAGTCAATTTTTTTTGTAAGCAAAATTTTAATAAAAATGGCTTTTTCTCATAACTGTCAGTATGTGGGTTGGTTCCATTTTGCATACTAGGTCCAATTATAAATACGCTACAAGGGTTCATGGCGACGTTGTTGAATAAATCCCTTCAAAGTACAAGGTGCAATGCCAATGCTACGCGCGTAGTATTACGGTAAGGAACGTAGCAGCATATTTATTTAACTGTAGTAGTCTACATACTACTGGGAAGCCATATTCATTTTGAGGGTTTTCTTTGAAAACTTAAAGACTGTTACTTTTTTATTGTAGGATTTCAGCAGACAGGTAGACGGCCCACTTGGTGGAAAGCGGTTACCATCGCCTATGGATATTTGTAACACCAAATGTGCTACAAATGCGCTGTTTCTCTCTTAAGGGAGACTAAGTTATGGCGACATACTCTAGACCAGGGGTGGTAGCCATCCAGTCGGGCAAATGCCCTACCACCTGGGTTGTTTTATTGCCTCTTACGACAGGCCGCTTGGCCACAGGAAATTGTATTCTTTCTCCGTTCCTGCACGCATAAATAATTACTTATATTGTTCAGTTTAATTTTCAAGAATATATATATTTTTGTTTATAGTGAACCAAGGTATAGTTATAAATTGTTTTTGTGGTTTTCTTTCTTTTATTGCAAATCAGTAAAAAAACACTCCTTAAACGTACCACTGATGTGCTCGGGCCTCCCACTATCGAAGAATGGACGGTATACACGCCGCAAGTGCCGACAAAGACAAATTCACACCTGCATTTTATTACCTTTTCGGCATGTGGATTTCTTTTGCTTACATTGTGTTAAAAATTTGTGATAAAAAAACAGCCCATTGTGTATTGTAATCTTTTACGGTCTATTGCTGTATTGTGACACTTACAGGTGTTTCGGATTTTAAAAGTACAAACTGATACTAAGAAATTCGGTCCACGCGGCCGGGCAGACATATTGTATCTATGCAGTATAAAGCAATGCCCCAATGGAGACATGAGGCAGTCAAGCCACCACGAGCGAATCAGGACTTGTTCACAATCGGTAATCTATTTAGTGACGGACTTTGCGCGTGTCATTGAATCGTGCATTACGTTTGGACTGGTTGTGTTCAGTTATATTTGTACCTGTGTTATACGTGTTTATATAGTTCTAATAAACTCTGTCTCAACATTACATTACTCGACTGAATGCGTCAAAAAAGGTAGTGTATTATGTTTGTAGCATTATACATGTTACAAATTTCATCCAACATTTATACAAGAAAAGCAGTCATTCAATCTAAGTAAAATCCAAATGGGGAACTTGCAAAGGCGTTTTCTCACCCGTGAATTGCGATAGGACACGTAGCGCTGACGTCATCCGACCCCCGGGCCCCTATTCATTACGACCCACAAACCTCCTCAAGGATAACGCGATAGTATCATAAAACAAGTTATCAAAAATTGTGCGAAATGGCAACAACAAATTGAGAACAAAGCTTGGACGCGTTGAATTATTTATTTCGATACCTAATGGGCTTTAAAAGATACTGTAGTGTGTGTATACCACACAAAGTCACAAACACACAAATAACAACAAAACTTACACACATACCACACCAACGTGCACTACCACCGCATTGCATTACACGCACACTTTACGAACAAATCAAGACACACAGAGACTAAAAATTAATAGCCCAGACACAGAAACGTAAAAAACAAGACATGCACTAGGTAGGTTAATATATATATAGGTATAGACATAGGCACACACTGCACAGGCACTTCCTCACAACACCAGCATGTAACAGATACACTCAAAATTAGTATAAATTCAGTATGAAAATTAGAATAATTTAAAATAATAAGTTCTTCTTACCACAACGCAAATATACATTAAATAAATGTCACACACAACAACAAAGCGTACTACAAATAAGCGTGTATAACATATAAACTTAACTATATTATACTACTACTATAACTTAACTATATTGATCTAATATATAAAATTCTCGTGTCACAGTTTTCGTTGCCATACTCCTCGGAAACGGCTTGACCGATTTTGATGAAATTTTTTGTGCTTATCCGGTATCTATGAGAATCGGCACATCTTTTTTTTCATCCCCCTAAATGTTAGGGGTAGTCCACCCCTAAATTTTTATTTTTTATTTTTACCGGGCAGGACGTCGTCTGCCGGGACAGCTAGTAACTTATAAACTTTTTCCTAAATTAAATTGTTAAAAAAGGTTTCGGAACTAGAGTCCGTAGAGTTGTTAAAAAATTTTTATTGTAGTGCCTAGAGTATGTTTCTTGAGGCTAGATTGAATACGGTTTGTGCTATTCAGAGAGGTCGCATTGCAGATTTCTTGACCAGTGTTCAAAGGTGTAGAAACAGTACAATTGCGGCCATTGCTAGCAGGCTGCACCAGACAAAAATGTATTTGAATTGGGACTGGCTGCAAATTGCTGTATAATTAATTTAATGTAAAATATATGTTAATGAAATGCTTCATTCAGTAAAGGACTGACCGACCGACTGACTGATAGACATTTACATTTATTAATATTTATTTTTTAAGGTTTAATTTAATAATAACAATGTATAAAATTGTTGTTAATCCTGTTCTTATATCTAACTAACCCTTCATTTGTCTTAGTATCGGTAAAAAATTGAAATAAGCTAAATGCTAGTAATGTCAAAACCACTGGTAAGGCAACTGAATGAATAATTTGGATATGGGAACCACTTGTCAGTTTGCCAGCAAGCAAACATAAAAAAGATTATCACATGAAATCAAAACGTGTGTTAAACGCTTTAAATCCATAACGAATATAGACGTTTAAAAAGAGCGACTGTTGGTCGACTTGTGATGGAGTCGGAATGAGGTGGACGGGGGAGAATGGGTGGGCTAAAGTTGGGAGTAACGGAGAGATTTGTAATCGGGTAGAACTCGCGATTTTCGATGATAATATTTCCTGAATTTAGCATGATTACTAGGATTTTGAGTAGGCCCATTGCCGGTAACGGACGTTTAACGACTAACGACTACTAGCATTTAACTCGCGAGCTTATATCACTGTATTTGGACCCTAAAGAAAAATTAGACACCAAAAGAAAGACTACCCGGGGCTGAAGAGCGTTTATTAACCTTCGGCCACTCCCTGTAGCGTAAACTACAATACGCCTCACGCAGGACTGGAGAGAGACGATACTAGGTGCTATAGTTCCCCGGCAGTGGAACAGGCTCATGGGAGCCATGCCTGCCAGGATACGCGAAGTTGGTCTTGCTTCCGCTTTCCAGTAGCCCTGGCATAAGGCAAGAAACTGTTGAGAATTTAAGGAAGAATGAATGAAATTCGGGATGCGTGGTTAATTTTGCTGCATATTGACATAAAAGTTACACAGAATGAAGTGAATGCCCATGCATTTTTAACGACGTTCACTTAATACGAATATATTAAACGCCTGCAGAAATAGCCATAGCAATTCTGTTGGCCCGTGTTTCTTCACCAAAAATATCAGGCGCCAACTAGAACGCCGGGGGTTTTAATAGGTATCCCTGACTCGAGCAGCCATAGCTGCGATGTCATTACCACTACAACGCGACTAATCCCACACTATACCACCGCGTTTCCCCCCTGCGGTGAACATTCCTCAAACGTATTTGCTCTCGTAAAAGAATATTTATTTATGATACTAGTGCGGTAAGTTGGTTTTTACAAACGAGTAGAGTAGAATATAAGACCGAGACGAAGTTGAGAGCTTAGCATAGTCACGAAATTATAAAAACCAACAAACGAACTTGTGTTATACAACGTTATTCAACACATTTGCGTAAAACAGTACAATAGGTAATAAAACAAACATAAGTATCAGTTGGAAAGGCACAACAACTGCTGACGTTTCTCATATAGAAATAGCGCGCATTTGCATATTGCGTGACATGCGCCAAGTGACAATTAGAACTACATCTTTCTCTCATTTTCTCTATAGTATTAAAGTGAGACTATTGATCAAAAGCACTTCCAAGGAGGTTCGATTGTTCAGCCTATTTAATCTCGTATGGTGAAATTCCTTGGTGAAATGCTTACATACATTTTTTTCGTCTAAGCATCTATTGCACCGCACAGTGTCCTGTAAAATAAGTTCTTAAGTAAGAGTACAATGTATAAAGGCTTCGTAAATGCATTTTTAGAGCAATTATGTTGAAAAGTATTATACAGACCTCATACGAAATAAAAGTATAGGTAGACGTTAAATGAAGTAAGGCATTTTTAACAACCTGTGTACACGTAAACTTACATGGTTTGCGTCTATGTGGATAATAATATTGTATCAAATGGAAACTAATTCCTGTATCCTTAACAATTCGATCAATTAATACTACGCTCTCTTCAGGCGGCTTCACTCTGAGAGCTCGGTTCTCGTTCTACCTATTTTGTTTGTCTACGTAGGTGTTGATCAAAAAGCCACCAGAAAATACACCGTAAAATTAGTATATATCTCTACAGAGTATCTATAATTTTAGCACTCAATAAATTTTTGGTAATAATGTTCGTATTCAATCGTAAAATTACAATTTTATAGATACAATTTGAGGGCGTAAGTGCTATTACCAAAGGGCACCTTTTCGTGTTTTACTGCCTATCTTACGTAGCTATCCGAAGAGTTCGTCTTAAATCCTCCAATATTTATGAGCATCGAATGGAAGGGACAAAACAATTCAGATTTTTAGTTACTAGCTGAGCCGTGCCCACTTCGCTAGGCGTCAATGAAAAATACACATGCACCCACGCATAAAGCTTTGTAAACATTAATTAATTCAAAAACGCAGAAAGCGCTCGCAGTGCCTCGTACAAGGATGTACGCAATTCTTGCGTGGCACGTTATTGCTGTTACATATTTAACAGGCGTTCCCATGCCAAATTCACCGAGTGTCGTTAAAAATTAATATATTTTAATAATCAAAATCAAATATTTTATAGGCAGTGTCACTCGGAAATAATGTAGCTTTACACTGGTGAATAAAGTTTTAAAATCAGTTCAGCAGTACCGAAGATTACCCGAATATCTAAACTCACAAATTTCGACTCTTTATAATATTAGTATAAACTAAATAGACCATAGATTATATAGATAGAAAATGGTCAATCCTTAGCAAAATAAAAATGCAGATATTACACGAATAAAACAAATTGAAAAGCACAAAACGGAAAGGACATTGAATGAATCAAGTTTATATGGATCACTTCGGATGAATCATCCAAATTGAAAAGAATAATTTATTCAGTAAAAAAAAATTAAAAAATTTGAAACACAAAAATGAACTGATAATAAATCATTAAAGTTTACTTTTCTTAATTTTTTAACCTCGATTTTTGAAACTAAAGTTGTGTATCGTATAAACCTATTATTCTTACTTACTTATACTTTTAACGTATATTTTCATAAACAGTTTTTAGGCACTGTAAAAACCTGAATTGCGTTCTGCAACAACAGGCAGATGCCTCGTGACCATGAGGACTGTAAATTTCGACCACTGCAGATCTGTACAGCAGGATCGTGATAGGATTTAAAGATTTTAAGAACTACAATTTAATGTACAAATCAAATTGTAGTTATTTTGAAAATAATAGTTTTGTTTATTTGTTTATGACCAGACTAGTTTATTTTTCTACATTGACTGATTTTGTCGCGTATTATAATAGGCGCATTCTTCTTATAGCTTCCAACGCTCAAAATGCTCCTTGACCCGTTTCACACAGCGACCATGGTCTTTATGGTCGCCGCGGAAAGTCAATAATGATGTCATGATTGTTACGCTCATGTGGAACGTAGTAATAGATGGAGTACTCAAAGCCATAGATAAAACTTATATATAAAAAACTCAAAGCACAGAGTGCAACAGAGTGCAATAATATAGTTGGAGAACTCAAAGTTTTAACCTTGCTAATTTTTGCATACATGTCATAACAAAAATAAATTTTCTGCTTGCAGAGAATGCGCCGGCCACGCCGGCACCGATGGCTGACGATTTCGATATTGTTCATAGCCTACTCGATCTTCCAAGCCGTGACTAGCGCCCCGGCAACAATAGACCCCGATGTTGCCGAGAACGACGTGAATAGCGACAAGGCTAAAGATGTTCCCATCAACAGCGAAGAATCCAAAAAAGGTTTGCATCAGATCAGTCGTGAATCAGTGCTTGACACTTCTGTCCTCCTTAAAGTAATTTCCCGCCTGGATAGCTACCACCCGTGGTCTAGGGTATGCCGCCATTACAACCTTGACATGTGTTCCGGCATTAGTGGCACAAACTTTCCCTATGTTTGTGCCAATAATGTCCCCAACAACAAATAACGAAGAAATTTTTCGATGAAATCATATATATTCGAAATTGATAATCAAATAAATATGTAACGTAATGACGCCGGCAGGAGCTAGACGAAGGAAGCAGAAGGATATGTGGCGCAAACTTAGGGAAGCCTAAGTAATGAGATCAATTAATTAAAAACTAAGGAAGAAGATTTTCGAAGAAATTAATATTTTTCACAATACTTTAAATCGTATTTTCCAGACAACGCACCAAGTTCGGCGACTATAGAAGAAAAGGGTAATGAAATGGATGAACCGCCCAAAGACAATGGCAAGAAGAATTTAAAAGGTCTATCGAACGAAGAAGAGGAGAAAGAGCCAAAGGAGGGAAGTAAAAAAGAGCTCAAAGATGCTGGCTTTGTAGAGGTAAGTTTAAGTACTCTTTTAATTCCGATACTGACAAACAGGCAGACGGCCCAACTAATAAAAAGTGTTCAGCGTCGCCTACAGACGTTTGCAACATCAGGGCTAAGCCATCGCGTTGCCAGACTTTAGAATGGCATTGGAAGACGGAATAGGAGAGATTAGAGAAAAAGAAAACACCGCTGGTGTTGCTAACATGCCCAGGGGTCGGTGACCAATTTCCATCAGGTAGGCCACCCGCCTGTTGATCAGCTTTTGGAATAAAAAAATGCAATAGAGGGATCCTACAGGAGGCATTGCATAGAAGAGATGGATTAGGGAAAGGAGGAAGCGGATCTTCGGAACTTTTACTAGTGGCACGTAACACGATTAACTCAACGCTGATCGTTTCACGCCAATATTCTATGACAGCGTGGTATCATACCAGTTGCGCAGGCCAATAGAAGCTGTAACCAAGTAATGATTTCAGTATGGTTTTACCACATATAAATTCCTAGTTATGCATTTAATAAGGACACACCACGCGAATACACACCAATTTGCAATATTTATCAACTAGGGTTCTAGACCATCGTTTCTCAACTTAGGGGTCGTGACCCTTGTGAGGTCGCAGTGTATTAAAAAAATGAGACCTGTGTATTGATAAGAATTTGTGTGACATGAATTTAAAATGCCGTTGTAATTATCAGAGAGTTTATTAGAAGTACACATACTTAATTCAGTTCCTACAATCACAACCGAAGACAGAAAGTCCAAACCGTAAGACAAAAAATCATAATATATAAAACGCGCAAAGTCGCGAATGTACACTTAGCAAGGCCTCGATCGCAGTCGATACTCAACTACCTCAGTCTCAATCGGGCCGACCTTATATATTCGTAAAATAAACATGGCCCTCCAGCAGCATGCACATTAATTCTTGGAATTCTTGAACTTGTAAGCTTAATGGCTTCTAAGAATGTGCAACGAAATTTGAACACTAGAAGAAAGGATTTATGACATCTTATTGCGAGCTATAATACAAAGGGATTAACGCGAATAAATGACTTTGACGCGAATTATTAATGCAACCATAAAAAGATTATACAGAATTCTTCTTGTCGAAACTTCACTTGTAACAGTATAAATCAAACGTATATATTAACTATATTATTCTAATATAATTTTGTGGTAAAGGGGGTCGCAAGACTTTTCGTGGGTCGCGCCATAAAAATCGTTGAGAAACAATGATCTGAACTATTACTACTAACGCCATTTGTAAAAATATATAGATTTTTTATATCGAAGTGAGTATTACTTACAGTCGTTGGACGTTTCGGTTAAGCCGAAATGCGAGGTAAAAGAAATTTTGAGGATTTATTATATTTTTAAATTTTAATCTCCAGACGCCGGAAATGAAGGAGATAATAGAGGAGGAAGCTATTGCTACAGTGCATCCACCAAGAGCGAACTGTACACCCCCAGCCATTGAACAAGTAAGTATAATAATTATTATTATAATCGGCGTGTGGGATGCGCCCCACTAGAGTAGCACTAGAACCTCCAAAATAGTATTAGTGCCACCCAAGTAGAAGGTATACTCACGGTACTAGGTATTCCAGACTTCTACCTTCGGCAAAAATCCATACCGCTGGCGACCAGAAATGAATAGCGCATGACGTCATTAATAACAATAGAGAGTATCCGACGAGGGAAATTAGTGAATGCCAAATTGACTATTTGGCATTCACTAATGACCCTCATTAAGAAAAAGATAAATTCAAATTTGGAGATCATTTAAATCTATTATATGTACGCCACTTCGCAACATGTTAACATTGTTTAAAGGAGAAGAAATTCCCCAGCAATACATTATCTACATGTATTGCTGGGAAATGTAAATAATTAAAAAACCTACTACCTATAGTTATTTAATTAGGGCTGTAATTAGTACTGATTTTTTTTTAAAGCGATCTCTGTAAATAGAGCAGTTTTATTAAGTCAGCTATAGGCTTCGAAACAATTTTTGGCCGCCAATGAGATGGATTTTGGCCAGAGGCAGAACTCTAGAATACATTCTACTATCCACTAAAACGCCTCAGAGTTCCTTCCTCCACCTTATGCTCAGGCTATGGGATAAGCGAGAGTTCGTGCAATTTCGCGTGTCCTGGCAGGCGAGGGCCTAACGGCTACACCCATGGCCTTATATATGTATCTACGAAAGTCGTGTTCAGTTGATCACTTCAATTATGCGGAGCATCTTAGGAAATGTAGGTTGTAAATAAAAAAAATATTTTTGTTTTAGTTTCCAAAACCGCTGATGGGCCAAAAGGCGCGGGTGCATGGAGGTCTGATCATTCACGTGCTAGTGGCTGTGTTCACATTCATCGGTCTAGCAATCGTTTGTGACGAATATTTTGTGTCCAGCCTCGATCGTATTTGCGAAGGTATATCCACTTTACTATAGTAGAATTATTTTCTCCGTGCAGTTTGGGTCATAAATCAAACTTGGTCTCAGCCCGGCTAGGGCGGTGAGCATGTTACGCGGGCGGAACGCCATTATCGATAAAAATTCATTCTTATCAAAGAAAGATTATCATTCTTATAAAAATCATTATTATTTATTTGCTGTTCATTTTAAACTTAGATATAAGTATTTATATTTATTTTTAATATGACTTGTTACATTCTAAACTGTGGTACTTATAGTTTTTTAATACATAGATACCTAATTAACAATTTATTTTAAATCATTATTATTGTTATTTTAATAAATACGTTGTTTTATCTATTTTTTCTTTCATTTATATCACTAACCCACAAAATGTCAAAACTAAATACACTATCAATAACGCTTATCGACAACAATAATGCGTATCACTATGCCTGCCCATAAGGCCCGTGAGTGGAAGAGAAACCAAAAAACTCGCTTCACCGCTCCGATTATTTATAACCCAAACTGCACAGAGAAAATAATTCTACTATAAAGTTATATAGCCCTTCACACTTATACATACATACTCAAACATACGAGTACGTTGTTTATTCCTGAGATAATTAAAATTACCTAACCGCCTTGGACAAGCGTAGCGGGTTTACTGTCCGGTTCCCCTATAATGGGAGGCCCGAGCCCAGCAGTGGGACATTTATGGGCTGCTATTATTTTATATATAGAAGTGTATATATGTTACGTTATTTCAGAGTTTAAAATGGCCCCTGACGTCGCCGGCGCGACTTTCATGGCAGCCGGCAGCTCCGCACCAGAACTAGCCACGGTCATCATCGGCGTATTTTGTGCCCAGGATGATATCGGTGAGACTTATTTTCCACGAAGCGGCCAGTCAAAAGTAACGATAACTTTCAATCAACTAGAGTTTGTGTCTTTTAAACAGTAGACGAATGGGTAGTATAGTATACGAATTAGTTGCTTGCTTCGACTTCCTCACGATATCACTTCTACAACTACTATCAGAAGATGATAGTAATTTTTAATGTATCAAGATGACAGAATATCAAATTTAATTAAGTATAAATATATAGTAATTTTCAATTTCTAAATGTATTCTATGAAAGTGTAATGACATGATGTCCTGATGTACGGATTTACTTTTTTTACACGTAGAAAATTAAAAGATTTATATTTATATGAAAAACTACAAACCGCTCCCGGGAAAATTTCCGCGGGATTTCTGAGATAAAAAATATCACACATTTTATTACATAGCATTTGATGTCGATCAGCTAAAACCGCATCGAAATCGGCCCAGTAATTTTTACTTGAATCATGAGCAAACAGACGAAATGTAAAAATCCATCGTGGTATCCATCGTTTATAATTTATATGAGTATAGTCTATTTCAGTTGTTTTTTTTAATAGTTTCAATGTACAGGGATGGCATGTTTGTTATTTTAAAATATTATAGATACATTTTTTATTATTAGTGGTCGCCCGTGGTCGAAATTCGACCATGATAATTAATGTCAAGACTATACTTTTATAATCTCAGATTTCACCAAGGATACACTGTTAATTTGACTTTAACAATAAACAAAAGAGTATCTAATATATAAAATTCTCGTGTCACAGTTTTCGTTGCCATACTCCTCCGAAACGGCTTGACCGATTTTGATGAAATTTTTTGTGCTTATCCGGTATCTATGAGAATCGGCCAACATCTATTTTTCATCCCCCTAAATGTTAGGGGTATTCACCCCTAAATTTTTATTTTTATTTTTTAGACAAAATTTTTAATTTAAATTTTTTTATGATACAGCATTAAAAGATACATACAACCCCAAATTTTCAACCCTCTACGATCAACCCCTATTTTTTACCGGGCAGGACGACGTCTGCCGGGACAGCTAGTAATATATATATTGATTTTATATATTTTTATAAATAATTCAAAATAAACTGATTAACAGGTGTGCCGTACACGGCGGGATCGGTAGCCCGAGGGCACAAACCCACAAGATAATTTCTGGTACTTGCATGGTACTCCAGCCGGCGGTGGTGGGAATAGGAACAAGGGGAAACACTAATCAGTCACTATCGTCAGGGAGGGCCGCCCCTTGAGAGGAAATTTATGAAATATCCTGCTATACTACTGCCACAAGGGAAACACTACGGGGGATGGATAAATATCTGTCCAAATACACCCGCGCCTCGTCCTTTTCACTTGCTCATTGTGTATATCAACTTATTTTTACTATCAAAGTGTTCCTCCACAAACTGGCAAATATGTAAATTTTCAATAAATAATTAAACATTAAACTATATAACGCGAGAGCTACCACACCGTGCGTCCTTAAGGTAATTCCGCGGCAGACCCGCTTTGCGACGCGAAAAAAAGTTCCCCCGTATGGATCGCGTGACAATCGAAAATCGGCGTTTGATATCTGTATTCCGAACAACAGGTATAAGTGGTGTGATCGGCTCTGCGGTGTTCAACATAATGTTCGTGATCAGCGTGTGCGCGTTATGCGCTGGCACCGTGTCGCACCTCAACTGGTGGCCGCTCTGCCGCGACTGCTTCTTCTACGCTCTGTCGATCCTCGTCATGCTGTGCACCATCTTCAATGGATTTGTATCCTGGTTAGTTGATCTCCTTTTTAATGGTTAGCTTGGCGATTGTGCCAATAAAAAGTATAAAATAACTAATTAATAAAATTTTATAAAAAAATTAACCGACTTCTTTCTACAATATCTTGAAGTCGGTGCCAAGTGAAACAAAAAAGAACAACAAAAAATTTACAAAATATAGGAAATTTTATTTGTTTCTTTTTAGTGTCTAGTTATGGGCAGGCCTACGAAAAGTGCCATACACCTTAAATAATATAGTTCCCAAGAAACGGGAACGGAAAAAAATGCGCGTGTGACAAAAGGCACGCCTATACGCGCCTACATGCGCTTCCAAAAACGATCTTATATTTGCGTATAAAACCCTAGTTTGAAACTGCCCTTTTTGTTAGAGAGATTTAAAAACGTTTTGCCAAAGACAGTTACATTGTCCACGTAAATAAAAAAAATCATAAAAAACATTTGGGCCAAATTATGTTAAATTTTTAGAGGACCAAATGGCAACATATTTACAGCATCCAACTAAAAAAGAATCACGTAAATCTGATTACCGTACCTTTACCATTATATGTTTCATTGTGTGATGACCAAAATAAAAGTTTTTTCTTTATTTCTTGATCACAAATCTTAGCGTAATCGGTGTACATACCTACATAAAAAAATACCATTCAAGTTGAGAACCTCCTTTTTGAAATCGGTTAAAACTTCACTTCAGTTCATATCAGCACTCGACAGTAAATACTGCTCTCTACCATCTGAAGTATTATTTCACCTCTACCTCTCTCTGCTACAGTTTAAAAAACTTAATTAAGTTTTTATGTAACTAGATAAAAAAGCCTTTGTCCTTTGAAAAAAAAAATGCCTTTATGGTATTGTATTTTGGTAGTATTGTATTTATTATATATTTGATGAGTCGATTTCAGGCCTGAAGCACTCTTCATGCTGATAATGTATGCCGTGTACTGCGTGGCTCTTCGCTTCAATACACAGCTCGAACGTTGGGCCATGAGCATAAAACTGCCCTTCAAACTACCTACAAGGGAAGAGCAAGCCGCTCTTGTCACTTACAGGTAACTACCAACCATTTATCTCACTCATCACTCATTTATATCATTTACCTCACTGCAACGCAGAGGCACCGGGTTCGATTCCTGGTATAGTAAATTTCGGAAACGTATTTTCTCCGTTATTTACCATGGTCTGGGGGTCTGGGATCGGGCCCAGAGTGGTCCGTTGTATATTACCCATAACACAAGCGTAACTTGCTTAATTTGGGGTTATACAATGTGTGTGTTTGTCTGCCGATTATTATTATTTATATACAATAGTTATTGAAGGCTAGAGCTTACCTCGCTCAAAATTTATTTATTTATTGGTTATAGTCGGGACAATAGACTACAATTGTAGATGTGTTTCTTAAAAATAAACCTAATTCTCATTTTCAATTTTCATTTATTTATTGTCATAATTTAACTATTATTTTTAGGTGTGAAGTTAATTGCCAAGATTTAATTGAATCGGTTTTTAAACAGCAGAAATGTAGCCCAGGCAACTGCACCAGCAGCAGCTGGAGATGGCGAATACACCCAAATGGACGGACAAACCAAGGAGACGCCTCTAGGCAGCTCGCGTAAGTTTCACTTTCTTATTTGGATTCCATAGTCATTTTGTCAAATCGGAGCCATGTCCGTCCGTCTGTCAGTGTAAGGCACAGTCACTTTATTCAGAAACTACCGGGGTCTATATAAATGAAATATGGCACGAGGATATAATCTATTCAGGGCCACAAAGTTGTCTCGACGTGGTTTTTTCCGTGCAGGAACGGAGAAAGAATACAATTTTCTGCGGCCGGGTGGCCTGTCTTAAGAGGCGACAAAATAACCCACAGCTAGATGATAGGGTATTTGCCCATCTGGATAGCTACCACCCCTGGTCTAGAGAACGGCAGCACATTGGTAGCACCCTTGTTGTTACAAATATCCAAATGCGAAGACAACCGCTTTCCATCAAGTGGGCCATCTTCCTGTCTGCGGAACTCATTCATAAAAAATATATATATAAATAACTTCATTTTAATTTCCAGCTTATAATCCGGAAGGTGCCTACGTCAATGCTGCTTACAATGCAGATCCTACTCCCGTTTGGGATCCCAACCAGGAATGGGACCCCAACCGCGTCTGGAGTGATAACTCGGTAAACTCTTCATTTTATGTATACTAATAAAATACAAGCATCATCTACCACATTTCAATAGGTTTAAATTTTGTAAATTTAAAGTTTCAATTATGATGATTTGGAAGGCAATTTAAGAAGGGATGCGATTTCTTTACAGGTCGGCAATACGTTCGTAATGCCCCTGGTGTTGCAAACGTCTATGGGCGAGACGGTAACCACCTTCCATCAAGTGGATCGTCTGCCTGTTTGCCTGCGTAAGGGAATTTAAAAAAATTCACGCAGTTAATTGCAACCTGACTTCTCTTCTTATAAATTTTAATATATTATGAACATGCATTTTCTTCAGTTTTTGAGACACATCGTTAATAGTGAATATGAATGGATAAAAAATCACGCTCAAAATCTTTCAAAAAGCTTGATGTGAAACGCGACGAGATAAACCTCCGCTTCTAAATTATCATAACCTATTTTGGTGGCGTTGTGACTGACCGTAGTACTGTACTTTTTTGGTTAAAATTCGTATCAATATTTATATATATACCGTGGAAGTTGATGCATTTGCGTCGGTTCGTTTCCCGTCCGGGAAATTATGCACCCCTTGGGCAGTTTTCGAAACGAATGTGCATATTGTTACAATTATCAAGTGTTGACTGTGAAAGAAAACATTGCGATGAAACCTGCACGTCAAAATGACCAATATGTCTATGTTATGAAGCCTGATATTATTGGTGAAGATACACGAGCAAACAGAATTGCCGTAATATTTTATATTAAGTGACCATCGTTTAAAATGTTATTATTATTGATATATGGGGAGTTATTTGCCAGTTCTTCGGCCTCACGTTTCGAAGCGGTGTAGATAGAATAAGTAGACTTATTTTTTTAAATATCTACACTTTAGTACAATGACTTTATAAATTAATACAATTAAAGAAAACTTAACTTATTAATATAGTATACTATCCATAGTGCTTCACGGCTATAAGTAGAATACATAGTCTAGATCACCGTCTTCCATGGGTAAGGTGCCCTTAAGGCTACGTTATCTCGCTGGATAGCCATACTAATCGGTTGTCCGAGGTAGGCATCAGCCTTCTGATCAACTAAGGAATTTATGAGTCGTTTTAATAAAATTCGGTAGAGGCTCTTCAGGACCTAGGTCCAAGCGTTTCAACAGCAAACGGTACAAACATATAACTCTCACTGAATGACGGGTTGCAAGACTATTTGCGCAGCTTGAGTGATTCAGCTGTTTCCGCCGCTGAACCGATTGATCTAGACGTGTTGGGTAAATGGGATGCGAGCATTCCACCACTTAACTTTTAACTTTGTATGTACGTCCTTTTAATAAGTTTCTCCAGTGTGACTTAGTTTGAATGAAGTTTTGAATTTGAATAATAAACTCTCGAACAGCGAGAGAAGAGTAAACCATGGCGGCACCTACGGCGCTATGATGGATTTAGGTGGTATTTAAAAATTATGACAATAGTTAATTACAAACAGAACCAATCCTCCGGGTGGGGTGATCAGCAGCCAATCCAGCAGCAGCAGCAGCAAAAACCGGAGCAGAATCAGACACAGGCACAAAACGAGCAAACCCAGAAAGGGGAGCAACAACAACAACCGCAGGTAATACTATATTTGACACATTTGTTTAACGTGATAGTCTTCCTCCTCTTGGTCATTAGAGGCAACAAAGTTGTGGCTTGGAGGGAAACTTTGGCCGTGTTCCAGTCTATGCCGTCTATTGGCTTTCGCGGGTTTTGCGTTGACTTCGTTTACGGCTTAGCTGCCCATTCACTGGCGTTCGATGGCCTGTCAGCGGCTTTGTGGTCTTTGCAACCTCATAATATCACCCTGGTGAGGCAAGCGTACGAGATCACGGGGGTTGGCAGTCAGTGTGAAAAATTCGCATCCTACTGAATCTAAAATATCTTCTCGATATCGTCGCGGCAGAATAATAGTAGAAAAATTGGTATTATCATTAATAATTGGTATTGCCAGAAATGGCATTAGCCGAAATGGATATTGAAAATGTATTAAATAATTTAAACATTTATTTCGCGAGCTTATGATTGTAAAATTGATGAGTTAATGATGTAGCCTACTTCGTTTCAGCCAGCTGCCCCAGCATATTACAAAGCAAAGGAATACAACCCTGAGACAGCGATCGATCCACTCGTCAAACCTATCGGAGCAAGTATGTTATTAAATACTTAGCAAAAACTATTTAGTAAAGTTACTATTCTGTATTTTTAACTTGTTTAAAATTTATATTTTAACACTGTATACACCTATCCGGCCGTCTTTATCCGGGAGCGTCACACCCCTTAAGGCGCAAGCCCTTACGCATGGTATGTAAGTGTCACCACTCTCATCACACTTACATACCATGCGTAATTTGCTAGTTTAGAAAATTACTAAACATCATCTCAACTCGATCACTGAGCGCATAATGGATCGCTTATTGACTTTTACAAAAAAATCTCTGGTACCTTTTGCAGTGAAAAAGAAATATAATTCAGGGTGCGAAAATCAGTATGCTGATTTTCGCACCCCGAAACCCAATATGTTTATGCTGGTATTAGATAATACACCTAGACATGAATTTAAATTACTATGTGCAATGCCAAATCTAGAGGTCTATAAATAAAGAAAACATTGTTTTAAGACAGCGGCGTACTTACATTGCTGACATGTATCTTAAAAATAAAAAAAATATTTTTAGAATTTATACCTCGAATTTTCAGCAAACAAGGTTTGCACTCGGGTTATTGCTGTGCCGACATAATAACCGACACAACGCTAATTTTCAGTAGAATTTTTTCTTTATGCGTAATACTGAATCAGACCGTATATGTTATAGAAACAAAGAAAGAAAAACTTTATTTGCAAAAAAAAAAATGAATAATTCTGATATTTTTTTCAAACCATACCATAAGATTCACAAGATTCCATATATATTCTGTATAGTATATAAAATTATTCATTTTATTATCTTCACCACTATTGTTGTCTTAATATTTTCTTTAGTTTAGGGGGGTCTTATCGCATTAAGCTAAGACCGCCCTTTGTTCAACATTTACTGTACCTAGTTTTAAGAACGTAGTTTTAATATTAGTGAACAATAATTTTTCATTTATTCATTCATTCACTCACTTGAATGTATAATTTGTGGTATATAGCTAATAGTTATTGGAACATTAACTAATAAAACAGTAATTTTCTATACATTAAAAAAATACAAAGAATCGTCTATCTCGCTACCATCTCCTAAGTCAAAGTAATTTATTTGTTTGAAACATGGAAATTTTTTCAGATGTTACGCTAAGTCTCAAGCAGTGTTACCAAATCAAATATACAAACTACCGTGCTACTAGATAAAAAATACCGTATTTCAGAGTCAAATTACCGTGCATTACATTTGAAAACAACAGTGCAATTACCGTGTTAAATATAAGAAAAAACTGCTTTGAGATTTTGATATTTTTATTTAAATTTAAACTATTCATGACTTAATCTAAAATAACCACTTCTTCATTTTCGCAATCTTGGATGATGACGCTTCATTATCTGTTTCATAATTATCAGTGCCAAAAAAAACTGTAGGTAAATGTAATTGCGTTTCGTTCCACGGATATTTTTAAAATCAAACTGTTTGTTATATAATTATTTATAAAATATATACGGTAATATACAATTGGAAATATCGTAGAAACTGACACGGTATTGACTGATTACCGTAGACCATGTTTTAGCCATAAATATCGTGCTTTTACAGTAATTACCGTACACCTGGTAATACTGGTCTCAAGTTACTTGTTTCGCTTTGACAGGCATGCAATTTTTTTTAGTTTTGGTTACAAACCGTCTAACTAACTAAGAACTGTCGTAGAATATGGCGAGAAATGTAATAATGAATAGTTTCAATAAGATTTTTGTTGTTAGACAAAGTGCAGCTGGCTTGTTGGTACGTGGCGTACCCCATCCACTGGTCGTGCCGGCACACGATGCCGGATTGCCGCGGCCGTTTGTATCCGATCACCTTCATCATCTCTATGCTCTGGATCTCTTTTTACTCCTACTTCATGGTCTGGATGATTACTATTATCGGTGAGTCATTCGTCATGCAAGTGTAAGAATTCTTTTTCCATAATCTATACATATAATAAAATTTATTTAAATAATAACTTTTTACAAACTTAAAATTAAAATAAACAAATACATCCTATTCTAAAAATATATATACAACTTAATTAAAAAAATGCAAACTACAAATAGTAAATAGGTCCCAAATCACCGTCAGTTGGGAACGTTCCCAAAACGCTGGCCGCATTACCACGTTGTATGGCAATGCTTATGCGTTGTCCAAAATACAGGCCAGCGTTTTGGTTTCGTGAGACATCTATCAGCCGTTTTGATAGGTCTCGATAAAGGCGATGGGCTTCTGGACCCCATGGCGCGAGAGTTTCGACACCAAAAGCCGCAAATATGTATCCACTGCCAATGGATGCATATTTACGGCGTTTTAGGTCCTCTTGTCGGGCGGCAGCTGCACCAGCTACCACAGCCGTATCGGGAAGATGGGACGCTGCCGATATAATAATATAATAATACATATAATAAAACTGTAGGTCTAATTTCTGTACAATGAAAACATTTTGCTAAAAACCGAGTTAGGGGTATGTAAGAAGTGAAAAAGAACTAATTTAGATTTTTTTAATTTTTAATTTCTCTGTTTGTCTGTTTATCTGTCTGTTTGTACCGGCTAATGTTTGAAACGATTGGACCGATTTAAATGAAATTTTGTATGGTGGTAGCTAATAACCCTGGTCAACATATAGGATACTTTTGATCCCGAAAAATGAAAGAGTCCCCGTGGGATAGTATAAAAATCGCACCACGCGGATGAATTCGCGGGCAGAAGCTAGTCATACATATATTTCTCACTAGCAATGCCCGCGGTTTCAGGCGCGTGGTGATGGAAAATCGTTATTTTGGATAAGTCACTATATATTTATAAATTATATATAGCTTATGTGTTATTCTGATGTGTAAGCTATATTACTGTAAAGTTTCATCAAAATCCATTCAGTAGTTTTTGCGTGAAAGAGTAACAAACATACATCCATACATTCATTCTTACAAACTTTCGCGTAGGTGGCTTTAGCTGGGTCGTCTGCCTATCTGTTGAACTCATACAATGAATAATAAATATGCTGCCAACTTACTACCGGCCTGAAATAGGGAACTGTTAATTGGCCACTAATGCCGGAACATAGGTCAAGGTTGTTATGGCAGCATACTCTAGACCAGGTGGTAGCCATTCAGACAGGTAATATTGACTACTTCCCGCTAATAGACCGATATAATTATATTGGCATGTGCTTACAACTACCCATTTGGCTAGTAACTCACGAGCTTACTAATTTTGGCCACAATGTTGGTGACCTTGTTTCTCTTACAGGTGTCCTCATTTCGGATTTGGCCATTAGGGACACTCCGAGCGTAATTTTAGAACTTCTGAGCGAATTGGAATTTGTGCGTAGATACTGCTGTCACTCTGCAGGTCAAGGGATTAATAAACGCTTGTAATGTTACCTATGATATTTAATTTTACGTCTCAGGTTACACCCTGGGAATCCCGGACACTGTAATGGGTTTGACCTTCGTCGCGGCGGGAGTATCAGTGCCTGACGCGCTATCCTCGCTTGCTGTAATCAAAGAAGGGTGAGAAATCTGGTCAACTTTATTCTAGCAAACTAACACTCTCAACAACACGCGCAGTCCGTCACTATATCACTTGTCGAATGTACAAACCTCTTGCTAGTATCGTAATCGTCGCTTGACTGCCCCTCTCCGCATTGGGCCATTGATTTATAATGCACCAATGCCATACCTGGCAAGCTTCGACGCAATACAATAACAACAAATATTAGTTCGACACTAATGACGCCCATAAAACAAGTACAATAACAATATAATGTTTTTCTGAATTACAAATTCTAAACACAAAGTAAACAAAAGAATTCCTAAATGCGGGAATGTAAGTATACACATTAGTACCCATAAGAACGAAATTTTATAAAAATCTACTCACGTCCATTTTTTATGGTGTCATATTCATAGTATTCTCGCTGCTTTATGTACAAGCAGCAGCAGCAACAAACTTCCCAGCAAAGGGCTTAGCTGAGATTTTGGAGCTCACTCTATTATTACTTTTTTTCTGTCTTTCTGTTGGTATTAAACAAAAAAGTTATCAGTAAAAAAATTAAATAGTACACTATATTATATTATACTTTTTTAACGAAAGGATGTGAAGAAATATTAAAATTCAAAAACGACTAACGGCCAGTTCCTATATCTTACAGACCGTACATTTGCTTCACTGTCGGGTAAAATGTGATATAAGTTCCATAGACGTAATGCCAAAATTCAATCAATGGCAAGCCAAATGAATGAGTTAGTAAGATATATTAACTTGCCCGCGTCAATTTCGGTATTGTGTCAGATATGGTGACATGGCTGTATCGAATGCGGTCGGCTCTAACGTGTTCGACATCCTGGTGTGCCTGGGCCTGCCCTGGTTCATCCAGACCGCCATCATCCACCCGGGCAGCTACGTGCGGGTCATAAGCAAGGGTACGGCTCGTTTCTGTTTATTCAACTTATTAATAGGCCGCGATTGATTGTGTGTTGTTGAAAACGTCAATTATTTACTCAGTACAAAATATTTTAGTAAATATTAAATACCCTCAAAGAATTATTGTTATGTGAAAACGTGACTTTAATAATACGCTTAGTGATTTTATAAACCTAAAATATTTTATAAAGCTCTACAATACTGCTCTAATAACTTTTGGAGCTTTCTTTAAAATTCACCGTGATGCTGATGTGGCGGCGCCCTTATTAAATGAATTTCGATGGACACTTCTTCATATACAGAGAACATTCCTCCTTACTTCTATCCTCCATACTATAAGGATATTGAAATCTTTTTTTTTTTCAGGCCTAGTCTACTCAACCCTGTCTCTGTTTTCGACAGTGGTTTTCTTGGTCTTGGCAACACACGCCAATGGCTGGAAGTTAGACCGCAAGTATGGTGCTGTACTGATGGTATGGTATCTTCTATTCATCACACTCGCCAGTCTTTACGAGTTGAATGTATTTGGATCTTTCAACAACCCCGATTGTATTTCAACCTATTAAAAACCCAAAGTAGTGAAGATGAAATAAATACTCAAAGGTTTAATAACCAACGTTTATAAGTAAGACCATTTATGTTTAAGTGTGACTTAAAATTTTGAATACGCTTCTTCTGTGACTTAAAGTTTGAGAAACATTTGATTATTTACTATAAAATAGTACATAATTGATTTTACCTTGCAATGTCATTTTACACTTGAACTTAATGAAATAGAATTTGATACAAAGATTCATTTAATTTTCTTATGAGTAAGTGCATCGATTGTATTTTTTTAATTCTAGATAACATAAGTATAGTTCAAAGGGTAGATATTATGGAGTAGTTTTAATTTTACGAATATGTGATGCGAAAAATTCCAATTATTTTAAATTTTCTAAGAATTATTAAGACACCAATCTATATTTTTATTTGCTTAAAATATTATTCGCAATATTTCTACAGTTAAAATATATAAATTTACAGTACACAAAGTTAATAGTAAATGCTAGTTTTATTCTAAACCATTTATAAATAAGCACGAGAGTACGCTGGAAACTTAAATGCGGCTTAAGTAGATAGGTCAGAAGTTAGCTCCGGAAGGTCGCGCAGGTCCAGTCGAGTGGTAAACTGTCATTTTCACAATGTAAAATGCCAGGTATAATAAATAATATTTTTTGTACCTGACAGTTCTGTAGTGTGAAAGAGATGATCTGCCATATCCGGCTAGCCAAGCGTACAATACTTCAGTCTCAGTTCTATACGTACCTACTACCTCGTCAACCTCACAATTATTGTGTTCTGTGCAATCAAAAGTACGAACTTCAAGGATGCATATAAGTGTTGCGCGTACGATATTTTTATTCGGATTAGGTAATTTATTTTTTCTCTTTTACATTATTTAAATAGAGATCTCACTGACATATGTACCTTTGATTTAAAATATAAGCTTTTTTTTAATTTCATTATAAATTTGAAACTCTATATTTTAAATTTTGTATGCATTTAAGTATATGTATTATACTTACGGTATAAATCAAGCTTATTGAACAATAATTTTGTTTACATTATGCCCACATCTTTGGCAGCAAGCAGGGAAGTGGGCAGGCGAGTATTTAAATGCAACTTATTTGAACAATTGATACTCGCGCTGCCCACTTCCCGCGCCACTTCTTGCTGCCATGGAAATGGATATACGAAAAAGACACAATAAATTACAAACAACCCCATGTTAATCAGATGTCTATAGGTATCGTTAGAATTCAGTATCCTTGTTCGTGATCTGATCTCCTACATAACAAATGTTTAAATAGTTGCTTAAAATAACAAAATAGAGTATTACTTTTTAATAATAAGTGTAAGCTTTAATTTTCAACGTAATTTACCAAAAATACATCGACGTTATGACGAATTAATATTTAAGTTACTTAGATTAGTTATCTGTATGAAAGCAAAGTATAAAGAGTTATCCGTAAAATAGCAACTTTTCAGTTAAATTTCAAAACTTTTTTCTATTGCACGAGTTCATCAGACAGGCGGCCTATCTCATGGAAAGAGGTTACCGTCGCCTACGGACATTGGTAACACTAAAGTGCTGCCTGCCGCTTCTAAATACTGAAAATGAAATGAAATGGAGCAAAATTACTTTTAAAATAATAAAGGAGCTTATCTTTGCAAATTTTTCAACACATTTGCTTAAAAATACATTTATACGTTAACTATAAGAATCCCATCAAGGAGTTTCACATTACGAAAGTAAGCAAGCTGAATAATCGAACCACCTCGGAAGCGCATTTGATTAATATACTTGTCTCACTTCAATACTATATACAAAAAATGTAGTTTTAATTTTCTCCATGCGCACGTGGCGCCATTTTCATATTTGAAATATCGAAGATTGTTGCGACTTGCTACTTTTTGACCGATATTTATGTTTGTATAGGGTGAGCCATTCGTTTCTTCACTTGTCCGTTGCGATTCGTTTTTCCACTTGTCTGTTAAAGTTTCACTTCTAATATGTGTCCCTGCACACATTTCGATTTTTTAAAGTAGTTTATACTATTACAAGGTTTAAAATATGAATGGATACTAAAAGAGCTTGGTATTGATCGCAATCTACCCATTCGGCGCAGTCGTCTTAAAAATCTTTCGCCTTCTCGCACAAATGTTGCTCAACTAACTTTTAAAATTTATTTATTGAAAGTTCTAGAAGGTGGTTGCTATTAAACAGATGGCTTTTTTACTTTGCACCCGTCTATATTACATTTTTGCTACACAATAAATCTGTAATAGCCAAAGTATCGCTGACATATTTCTTTAGTGGCACAATTAAAGATTTTGGGAAATGAGCATTTAAGTTTTATCACCTTTACATAATAGCTATACGATGTTTACTTATATAATTATGTGTTAGAGTTAAAAGAAATATTATTCAAAATCTCACTGTTATGAATATATGGAACTTTTTAACGAGCCTTAAAACCTTGTGGAACTATTATAAATTAAATCTATTTTAAATGATGAATGATTACTAACTTCATTTTAAAGTGCGTAATGTTATCACTATTTGTGTAGAACAGGTAATTTAGAATAAAACTTCATTAGTAATTTGAAATATTATAGAAAAAAAAATTATTTTCAATAACTAAAGATTTTCAGTTGTGCCATTATTGCATATAAACCAGCGAAATTAATGTAGTCAGTTATTTAAGTATTAAGTAATTCTTCCGATTATGTCTGAAATCTACAATAAGCTGTCGTGACGGATATGCAAATTTTGTAAATAATTCCTCAAATACCTCTTTGAAAATTTCTTCCTGTAATTTGAATGTACTATGTAATAAACTAAACATGCAATAAATCTACTTACTACACGCGATTATCACATTGTTCCGAAGCCTGGTCTTCATGTTTTCACCTTGTACGCTAGGTGTCGCTATTATTGATTTTCCGTATATTATGCTAATACGTAAAGGACGATGATGTATGTGCATGTACTGAGGAAGGATGATAGTCACGTGACAAAATGAATGTTAAACTGGAAGATTGAAATCAAAAAAGAGATGGATGGAATGTATGCGGGATTAAATGATGATTTTTTGTGTGACAGAACGTTTGCCAGAATAGAGCAGTATGGAAGGAATATATATTATGTACCGACTCCAAATAGTTGGGAGAATCTGTTCGTTTATGAAATTAGGAAAGAAACTTCTTAAAACTTTTGTTGTCCGAGTGATTTAATTTGAAAATATGGATATATATGCATCCGTATGGATCTAGAATATTTTCTCTTCGACGCTTTCTATAAATACTGCCGGCTTCTCCTACGAATACTGCTGGAGTCTGTTTTTCTTGACAAATACAATATAGGTGCATCGTACTAACTCATTCTTATTCTGTGATCTTTGTAGACATATAGATGTTAAACCGTTCATTATCATAAACGTATAAAAAATATACTAAGAAATTTTTAGTTTTAACGTGTTTTTACGTATAAAATGTTATTTAAATCAAACCCCTTTGACACTATTAAGTTTGCTTGGGTAATTAAGTTCGATTAAAAAATGTATTATATAATAGTCATTTAACTTTTCTTACCAATTTGTACTAAGAGAAACGCGTTGTAATTAAATCGTTTTTTAGCTTATATATCTATTCAAATATTACCAGCTTAGCTGACCAGTACTATAATTGTATATTAAGGTAAAATATGTGTGTGGCCATTTTTTTCGTTTCGAAGAAGTATACCTACTAGGAATGACATTTTACAGTGAATAATGTAACTCCAACCTTTTAGTTACATTATACCCACGAAGTTGTGCCCAATATTTGACGAAAGCAAGCAGGAAAGTGGCAATGGAAGTGAGCAGTGCAAATATGTTTATATAAGTTTACAAACGCTTCTTTAACCACTTTTTGTCACTTTTGTTATATAAAACATTTTTCTAGACTAAATTAATTAAAAATGCAATTAAGTCCCACGTAAATTTTTATTAACTTATTAAGATTAATATATTTCAATAATTAAAACGTCTAAAACCAAAAAGGAGAATTTCCTGTGGATTATAATTTTTCATGTCTAATAAGTAGGTATTCTTCTTTTTTGTAATTAGAAATAAATACAATAAAGACCTCGTTTAAGAACTTTATTATAATATTTTTTTATTTATGTTCACCAATAACTTTTTTGATTCTAAACCACAATTTAGACCTACATTGTCAAAAGGCTAGTAACGTACACCTACTTCAAGTTATTTATTATGTATATTAACAAACATTAATGGAATATAATATGAAATATAAATTCAACAATATTTTAAGAAAAAATTATAGCGCAATATAGAACCTATTTAGATAAAAGCATTATTGTGTATTTATTGTAAAAAATAAATTAAACCCTTGTTATAATGTATGTTAAATAAAATTTTAAAAAAACATGTAGCTCTCGAACTGTGTAAAAATGTCATTAAAAATAGTAGTTGAGTGATTGTCAATTAAAGATAATACTTGGATTTGTCCGTCGCTTAACTAAAAACCAGATGAAAACGCATCCATACCTCCATCATATAATAATATGGTCAATCTGATCCATGTACAGCAAACCATATTGAAGGGACCTAAAGCGAGCGCTTTTGGGGAATCACTTAGTACACATATCTATATGTACTGGTGGGTATGTACAATTTAAGTTAGATTTATAAAACGTCTTCTACTTACATCTCCACCGTACCGCGAGAGTATAAATGAAACAGCGTTTAGAATGTCAGAACTATATCGTTCATACAATTCACAATATAGTGACGGACAACGATACTGGCGCAGTTAGGCTGCCAAGAGTCAACTAACAATGGCAATCTACATCACCGTTTGGCCGCTAAGTATATTCCTACAGGGGTAAAATATACCATAACTTTCCACTTTGTCTTGATACTTGTCATATTCTGTATAAGTATCTGCGAAAGTAGCCGCTTTATGCTCCCTTCATTGTGAAAATGATACAGATGCGCAAGATAGCTTACATGTAACAGACTAAGATTACTCAGAATGAAGAATGCTAAACCGACAATCATATTGCTTTGATTGATTAGTTCCATTTTGTTAGCCAGATGTCGCTAGTATGGATTCATCGTAATTTTAACCAACTTTTTTATAAGTACACAACTTCCATGGAAAATTATTGATGTAGTTTTGATACTTACTATTATAAGTATATATTTATATAATTATACAAGAACGAAGAAAGAATATCAGTTTCTGTGGCTTACCTTGCTCACAACAACCAATAGTCAGGCAATAGACCTGATAGAATATTCACCTGGTCTCGAGTATGCATAACATCCTTGAGTATTGTTGCGGCATTAGGAGCAGGTTCTTTCTTCGTAGCCAGCTGCACCTTTGTAGCACTTTTGGTGTTAATGTCCATAGGCAACGGTAACAGCTTTCCATGAGGTTGGCCGTCTGTCTGTCTGTTGTACTCATGCAATAAAACCCTACTTTGATTAAATTTGAGATTGAACAGAAACTACATATTCAGTTTTAGCCTGGTGTGTAAATGTTTCAAACAACAAACCGTATATAAACATAATAATGTTTTCTATATGAAAAACGATAAAATATCAAATTGGAAATTTAAGATCCTTAGAATGGTTAAATACCTATTAGAAGAACTGATCAAATGCAACTCATATTTACACAACGTATACATAAAATGAATACTGACAAAACTCCCTCGGGATTCAAGTCATACAACATAATACAAAAGCAACCACTGTGTTTTCAACATGATACTAGTGAGTCATCATTTTAACACGATTGTGATTACAGACTTGATCTTGATTTACAATATGATCTGAACCTTGGGGCTCATGTTAAGAATAATATACATTAACAAGTGTACTTTGATTTTAAGATAACGTTCTGTATTTATTCATATTCGTCTGTATTAGTAAGTTCTTAAATCTATTCATTCATTTGCCTTATAGTTCTTGCAATTCAGGAAGACGCAATATGCATATACATGTTAACCTACGAGTAAAGCCCTTCGTGGATTGCAAGAGATTTACAAAGGTTTGAAATTTGACAAAATCCTCATACAAACATCTAATGTCAAATTTCTATCAATGATAATGCCGATATTAGACTTACCAACCAAATTGAATTAATTTGGTTGAAAGGCACAGAACTGAAAGGCAATGACATTGAAAGTTTCGAGTTTATCTTTATATGGATGGCTTTGGTTTATTCACCCCAATTTAAAGACAGAAAAGAACCGTCTAATATTGGATTAATATAAAAGAATGAATATATATAAATAAGAAACCTGGCTTGTATGAGGCGTGGCCATTATTGTTGTAGAAATATGAGTCAGGTGTAAAACTAAAAAATTGATATTATCACGCCATAAGACAATCTCTTATTGAATAATTAAAAGAAATGTTAACTATAAAAATTGTAAATATACCACGTCTATAAAACACATCAATTAATAAAGTCAATTTAAAAATTGAAATCAATTAGAATGTAGATAACAATGTTTGTAAAAATCATTAACAGTGTAAAAAAAATGGTGTTAATACCTTAAATCGTGCGTGCTCACTGCACGCAGTGTAGTCATGAACGAATAATGAGAATTTCCCAGTAAAATACCTAACTCGTAACATACTGCAATCACAGTTAGGACCACTAGTCACTTTTTGTTTTTATAGAAAAACTAAAACATATATATTTTTTATACTTGAATAAGTCATATAAGTAAGTAAGTAAGTAGTCATAACAGAAAATTAAAAATATTCCTCTTCGTTGATTTCATGAAATTGAAAAGGGGATTAATAAAAGGCACTTTCAAATTATGACAGACTTAAGTTTAAATTTATGTTTTGAATAATAAAACCAGTCTGTTGCTGTTTTCTATACAAAAACTAATTAGTATCTTTGGGACACCTGGTTGGAACGAAATTCTTCTAAAGTCTTAGGGTCGCTTGCATAACGGTCGCCTTTAAATAAAATTAGTTAATCATATTAAATTGCCTAAATACGTTTTACACAAAACGTATTGACAGTTCTTCAGTTCAGCGGAAAATTATGCGTTGTGCAAGACGCTAATTGTATTTAAGGGTGTTAAATACGTTTTGTGTTTCTAAAATAAATTTAAGCAACCCTATGCAAGCGGCCCTTAAATATTTTTTAAATTCTCAAAATGTCTCAAAAATGTTAGTAAATATCGAAAACCGTCAAAACCATCGAAGAAAACAGACAAATTTTATCAAAAAAATGTATGTATAGAAAACCATAAACAAATGATAAAAACTCGAAATTAAAATAATTCGAAGTTAAAAACATACAATCGAATTGAGGGAGAAATCCCTCAATTCGATTGTATGTTTTTAACCTCCTCCTACCGGAGGAGGTCCTTTGGAAGTCGGTTAAAAATAATAAATTATATTAAAATATGTCCACGTGAACGGCGAGAGCACCCAAATTCGGCCAAATAACAACAGTGGTTACAAAACCGTCTATTTTCAAAACAGTGTATATTACACCAATGGATATTATTTTAGTTCTTATTCAAGGTATTAAAATTGGAAATTATATAATAATATAAACAGTTACACTTTCTTGCGTATAGCTCCTGTCCACCGAGTAACGTGCGATAGCAAAATTCCAGTTCCAACTAGAACAGACTGGTGATGCTAACTGTGATTGAAGGGCATGTTACGAGTTACTTTTTTCACTCATCGATTGTCATTCGTAGTACCTATTCTTTTATCATTGTCAGAATTTTATAATTCTTTATATGAAATTTATATAAAATCGCTCGATTGTGCGTAGCCTGTTCGGAGTACGTCTTTCGAGCTTATGTAAAAATCTAAAAGTATATATAATGTCCTAGACACATCTGGCGAATGCGCTGAGGCTGTACCAAACATTTTTAATATAGATTTGGGAAGTAAATAAACGTAACCAAAAAAATAAAAAGTACTTTTGGCCTTTAGTACCCGTAGAGTATTTAAGAAGTAATTATCACAAATAAAATGCTTATTAAACAGTATAGACGTCTTAAAAATGAAGTTTTAGGCCTGATATCCACAAAAGATGAAATTAATAGGTATGCTATATACACGTATATTTGTTTTAGCTGTTCACTTTTCCACTTTGCTTGTTCAAAGTGCAAAATATAATGCTTCACTCCATTTTAGTAGATAACCAGTTTTAATAATCTAACTGCAACAAAATAAACAGTAAAATGGTATTTACTGTTTGTAAAATTTGTAGCTATATAAAATAATATGTTTTGCATTTCTAGCTAAACTGTTGTGTCTTTAAATTTGGATAGAAATTTTGCAAAAATAAACTAACTTAATCGTTACAACCTTTTTCATCGGCAACTTTTACACAACTTATAATTAGATCGGCTGTTGTCGCTTGCGAAAATAAGTGCAGTGTCTTCGACGTGTGACTCGTGAATTATCTATATTGAACTTTATTCGCAAGCGGAAATGGTAGTGTTGCTTGCTTAACCTTAGCTCTGTTCCGCTTACACGATTCGTACACTGTCGGACACGATCGAATCGAACAATCACAGCGCCGGAAGTTAGCGCGCTTAGTCTCTGATATCCGTACGGCGAAGTTTTCGGCGCTACTAGTAACCGCAAGAGTTCACTTGAGACCTGAGCGGAATGCGCGCTCCCCTCCTGACCCCCGCCTTCTTACCGCTCTCGCCCTAGACGCGTCAGTACCTCGCGCTTATGTCATCCGTGCGAAGTCTCAAGTTAACTCTTGCGGGTTGGTTGTAAAACTGTACTTAAATAAACAGAAATATGGTAATAATAAGTACGTTTATTTTTGTCTTGTGCGATTAACATCCAAATTGAAAGAATGAAGTGCACCATGTAAGCGGAGTGAAGTGTAAGTTTTTCAAAGCTATGTATGAGTTATGAAAACTATATAGTAGTAGAGTGTATGTATTGCGTGAGCTTCTATTCATATCAAATAGATACACTTGTTTGTGAAATTTGCACTCTATTCAGTAGGCAACTGTATGTCCGAGTATAATATCAATAAATTTCTTAATGCTAAGTGTTGATATACTACTATGTTCTAAGTTCTACACATATAACAACACTTTTATATGTGTTAAAAAAGCACTTTTCTAATTTTTAAAAATTTGTTGACTTCTGTATTTAATTTAAAACGTTTTCTACTTGAATATCTATCTTTAAATATTTCTAAGTTGACTGAGGACCGGTCTCTATATCTTACTACTTGTTCACTTGCCTTAAACAGTTGAACTTTGACATTAATTATATGGAGCTTATGTTAAATTTTAACCGATAGTCCAAGGAACGGTTGGTAAGAGACAGGAACTGGCCATAAGATTTTAAACACCATTTAATTGTTTAATTAATTACAGAAATCGAGTAATTACTGAGCTACAACTAAAATATGATTATTATTTGCTTCCCTGTGTTTCTTTTATGTTAGAACCGTTCAAATTCGAAAAGTAAGACAAAAAAAAATGTTGGTAAGTGTAATACTATGTTATTATAAACATTTAAATGTGGCGTTGTAACAGTGTAATAATATTTTTAATTATTATTATGCATTAATTCTTATTGATAAATGCCTGTAATATAATTATATAAGCTTAGTATTAGTATATTTAGTCCCAAGGAAGATAATGGACTAGATAACAACAAGACTTGTCGAGCCGTAGGCTTTTTGGTCGTAAAACCATACTCATTATCACTGTATCATTTTAAGTTTTATTCATAGGAGCGGATGGTATCTTGGGTTTTTTGTATATTTTTCTATTTATTTCCATTGACCAAATACCGCTAGCTCATGTAAGCAGTGCAGTAGCAGTGAGAGTTGGTTGTTTGTACTGTTTGCTATGAAGACGATTGGACTTGGGAGTCCTGAGGCCATGAACCTCTGAAAAGAACTCTCAAGTGTAATCTACTCTTTAGGCGATCTGTGGGCTGATGCCTCGGACCAATGGATAAGTACGGCGATCCAGGGAGGTAACGTAGCGACTAGCCAGTCTTCTGGGGGACCCATAGAAGACAGTTACTAGGTTCTGTATTCTACTTATATTCTTAGTTTTCTTTATTGTATTTTTTTCAACAATTAAATACATGGTTTATTTACTTACAACAAAAAACCCGAATTTGATTGCTTGAGAGGTTATCTATAAAGTAATTTTAGTAAAGTTGAAAAAACTACTGTGTGGTCTACTCCATCCGCTCTTTAGGGAAAGCTTGGTATTAGGTATATTGATAAAGTAAAGCCTACATACTGCACACGTAAACCGCACGTCGTGCGCCGTACGCCGCCGACATCGCCATTTTACGCTTCTAGCTTGCATCTTGCGCAAAGAGAGACGAAACTGTGTCTACGGTACGTGACGTATCGTCATGCAGCTGTACTATAATTTCGACACAATTTCGTCCCTTAGCAAGATGCAAGCAAGCTACACGCAAAAGTAAAATGATGTCATAACGTGCGGCTGACGTGGAAAGTAGGTTTAGATTGGCTAGTTATTTATGTCTTGTCATAGAAAACCTTAGCCTTCACCTGTTAATCCTTTTAAATATAAAATTAGTGCGTGTTCAAGTACATTTGCTGATTGTGAATTGTTTATTGTACGTGTGAATGAAAAGGGACACTAATAAACTCGAAGCCCTAGTAGATATTAGAGACAAAATATATACATTATGTAAAAATATTATTACACTTTAATTTAAATTTCTTCATTATATATTTTAATTTTAAGTTATATTGCCTGGAAAAAATCGCTTTAAGCGAGAAAGATAGAAATAATTTTGACAAAAAAGTAGAGGTATTTTCACTATCAATTTTTGTAATTGGTAACTCTATTTTATGCTATAACTATCACCATTCTAGTCGTAAATAAAATAATGTTTTATATAAAAAATAAATGTTTATTGGTTATGTATTCTTTGTGATTGTAAGCAATTTTATTTTTAAATAATAATTAAGGCAACTATATCTACTAAATTATTGGCGCCCCCTGTCAGTTATTGGCACCCTGTAAATATGTTCAAGAAAACGTAATATTTTAGCCATACCTACTGAGGGATGTATGGTATTCGGTTATCCGTTGAGCGGTGTACGGGGAATAAAAGATAACTTCGAATCGTACTTTAATACACACACACACACACACACACACATACACACACACACACACACACACACACACACACACACACACACACACACACACACTCTATGTTATTTACAAAAAAGGATTTTTATTAAGGCGAGGGCAAAAACGCGCCTACGGACTCTACCTCATAGGTGGCGAGGAAAACGGGGGACCTTTTCCACCTGCTTAACATTCTATAAGTTAAATTTGGTAAGTTCTATGGTAAAGAAAAGAGTTAGGAATGAATAAAAAAATTCTCACTTTTTTGCTTATAACTTCTTTAATTTTTAATTAAGGGCAAAAAGTTATATAAACATATTTGTAGGCAAAACAATTTTCTACAAATTATGTCTTTCCAAAATTTTTGTAAGACGCGTAGTTTACGAGATATCGCGAAGAAAGTGTTTTCACCCCTTTTTCCAAGATGGCGGCTGGGGGACAAGGGTGGCGACCCTACAAACTTGAGGTTAAGCTTCTATTGACCCCCCACACATGTCCCAAAAATAAAATTGCGTCCTCTAACAAATGCAAAGCTCATGTAACATTTCAATGAACTAAGTCGTTTCACGGACAATTTGATAGCTCTAAATAATTTTTGTTTATAACTTTAATTTGTCCTTTTATTTGTTAAATGAATTTAGTTATTAAGTTACTGGAATGGACTAATACCTAAGATTCAGGCTTGGCCTAGTTTACATGTAAGTAACCAGTCTTAATTATTGTAAGGCGAAACATGTACGTAATTTTTGGTGACAATAAAATCTTTTTTTAAATCATTGTATGTAATTATTAGGATGCCAATTAGTGACAAGGGTGCCAATAATGGTATATTATACAGTACATATGATTGTGAGTTTTAATTGCACAGAATATACTTATAACTGAAAGTTTACTTAGTATAAAATGTTAAACCATGCATTGGCATCTACAGAATTGTTGCATAACACTGAGCAATATACTTAATTTTGTACTATAAATTATGCAATAGTTCAAGTTTTTATTTAATTAAAATTAAACCGAAAACAGCAACAGTTCTAATATTTCCCGTAAATGTAAACCAAGTGCAGAACCGAACTTTCCCTTATTTAGTATGGTCTGGGTGTCTGGAATCGGTCCAGAGTTGTCCGTTGTATGTTGTCCATAACACAAGCGTAACTTTGTATAAACATATAAAAGTGTATGTTTCACTGTCGTGTGTGGCCTATTTTAATAATTAGAAAAACAATATGTTTGTTTTGAAACCAAATGTTAACTACGCATAGAGAACTATTTTTATGAGAATATATTTTCGAAATACGTACCTATTGACGAAACTTTTTTTTATACAAAAGACTAAATACTCATTATTTTACTAAGTGAACTTTCTTTATATTCTGTGTTAGGAGCTACCTTTATTACCTCGAGTAGTTTTGTAATCTCATGTAGTTCGTTCAAAATGAAATCTTAATTAATTAGTGGAAAAATGGTTGGGTTATTTCATTTATTGTATTGTCGTAATCATGATACTTACCAATCAAGTGACAAACTCAATATAGCTGCCTGGGCAGGAGCGACGATCGAAGTGTGCTCAGACCGAGTAGCTAGTATGAAATAACTTTTCGTGAAAGTTCAGCACGTTCCAAGTATAGGTCCCGCCACGTAAAAAGAACGCTGAGCGGTAGTGGAGGGGATGTGTCTGCGCAGGTGTAGTCATATCGTTTTTTTTGGCCAGGGGAAATCCGTTTGAGGACTAAGCCGCGACAGGCACAGAAGCCTGGGGGGATGTTCGCGACCCGTGTGAGTTTGGGATTCGCCAGATCGGGGGTGGCACTAGCGTGCCCGGTCAGAACCGGGGCCACGCTATTGCCACTCCCCAGTTAGGGATACCCACTAAAACCCCTAGGTGTTCGTCCTGCGCCTTATGCCAGGGCTACGGGGTACAATCATATCCTAAAGTATCACGCCGTCTCGCTCCCTTCATACCACCAATTTAATCGATAAAACGCTCACTGCGCAGGTTCAGAGCCAGCATTCTTTTTACGTGGCGCGAACTATATACTCGGATCAGACGCCGTTCTAAGTGCATTTGGATTGTCTGCTGCTACGATATAAGTGTGTAGCAGAGTTCACTCGCTCCAAGTAAAATTGGACATAATGTCAAAGCCGCTTAAGATTTTTCTGGCGGAGCTTATCACAACAGTATAGTTGTTACGTAGGTGCGTGTAAGGAGCCCGAAACGGCAATAGTTAGCTCCCTTTAGAAAGCAGCAGCGCGTTTGTAACGCTTGTAGTGTTGCAAATGTCCATAGGCGATGGTAACCGCTTTCCTTAAGGTGGGTCGTCAGTCTGTCTGCTGAACTCGTGCAATAAAAATTAAATAGTGAAAAAAATTATTGTTAACTACTATAAGTATATTATGACAATGTTGAATAAAGAGTAAAACGTAAACGTTTTTAAATTTAATTTAATTTCCTTCCTTTTTTCCGATCCCTCCTTCTCATTGAGATGACGACAGGCGAGAAAGGCGTGTGTGTAATGACTTTTATATAAGTGGACTACAAAGTGTTGATAGGTGTCCCAATTTATAGGACCTGGAGACGAGTCCCGATATGCACCTGATCGGGACACTGACATTCTATAGAAAAAAAACGAAACTTTAGATTTCGACTGATTTGTCAATCAAAAATTGATTTCATTGAGGCCCATTCGCAATACAAAGGAAACTGCAACACAGGTCTATTTAATGTTGTTGCAGCCTGCACAGCATACGGCAACACGTTTTTTTTGTTTATTGCTAAAGTAAAACAAATAACAAGAGCTATGAATGTTAAAAAAGCTAGTGGTGTCTAAGAATAAGCCTGAATGGCGCTCTGTTGTTCGTGTCTACCCCGAAAGGGACCTGGCGTGAAGATGTGTATGTATGTACACCAAATAGGCTGAAGGCCTAAGTTGATGGTAAATTAGCAATACCAGAAGTCCTGCCAATGTGTTGCCCTTTGCAACAAAAAAATATAAGTAGGTACTTAGGTCCAAACGTCGTTCGCGATAAAACGGCGGCAGTCGAAATAGTTCAATCTATTGGCGATGAAAGAAAACAACTATGATCCGTTTATTTATTGATGTTTATTAATTTATAGTTAAAAGTGCAATACATCGAGTGTACACAATCAAATGGAGACAAAGAAACTGTCATTTACATAGTCACAAAAACAACCCGCGTGTTTAGAAGGCGGATGAGATCGTAATATCGCGAGTATGAACAATTGCAATTAACTCAGAATCTCAGAAAAACGAAGTCTAGAATTGTAAAAGCCACGCTAAAATAGTTACAAAATACATTCGAACTATTATATTTCAACTAATAGCAAATGGATGCATATACAGCCAACATTCGTTACCAACATTTTAAACCATCAGTGATATTGGTTTTTCTTTGAACTCGTACAACCATCATTGTTGCCAACTTAGCGACGATGCAACGCTTATCTCCGATAACGCGCAATATGTTATTTAGCTCTCTTTTAGCAGAGTAATAATAATATAAATTCTCTGAATTAAAGCTCCAAAAAGAATGTAATCGTCTAAAATATTAATGATAATGTAATATTTTTTTAAACCATCCCAATATATCGCTTTTTGACAAGTATTAAAATAAAATGAAAATATGCTGTGTATGATGCCTCATTCTCTAAAAGCGGCCGTTTTAGGTAACCGGGTCTCGGTAAACCTAGTGTAGGAAGTCCTCCGACCTGATAAACCAATAATCTGCGCAAAATAAGGAATATGTGACGCAAAATCTTGGATACCTATGTCCAGTAGTGAACTGCAATCGGCTAAAAACAATGTATTGTAAAGTAATTTCAATACCCATACTTCCATATTAATATTATAAATGCGAAATTAACTGTGTTTGTTACGCTTTCACGGAAAAACCACAGCGCCGATTTTGCTAAAATTTAGTATATTATGTAGTCTTAATATCGAAAATGGTGGTTTCAAGAATAAAATCAAATTAATTTCTAGGGGTTAATTACTCCTAGACAAAAATTTAACGCAATAAAACCTGTGTTGTTTATATAACAATATTGTCTTGAGGACAAAAATTACTTAATGTAACATGTCACCGTTGTGTCAATGGTCGTGTATTGTTCCACTTGTCTCCAGTTGATACTCATCTCACACGCATTCAACGTCGTACGCTCTCTTATAATTATTTTCTTATCTAAAAGGAGCTTAGACCAACTCACGGTGAAGGCGTATTTTAATATACGTCTGGTTTCTATAATATACTATTCATAAATTGTCTTTGACACTGGTCAAAAATTTAAAAACCTCCACAAAGGTATAGCGCATTCATGACAACTCCACACACAGGTTTATCAACTGCTATAAATATTAGTCCCTAAATTTATAGTCGAAATCCCATAAAATCGCTAATTTGAAAACTCCCCTAAAAAAACCCAATCACGTTTCGTGATATTTTTTATTTATAAACTATTTTAATACTCTATTATAAGTAATGTCATTTTTGGGAGTTGGTAACCCTGCGTGTCAAAGTATGATGACGCACCGTTATGTCAAATTTTAACCGCTAGTAATGTTTATTTATGCCTATTCCACGGCAGAAAGCGGGAAAGTGATTAAGAAAGAGAAAGCACCATTGTTGGCACTCCAGTACAATGATTGACACCTTATTATTTTGTTCGAAACATTGAGAAGCCTAAATATTTTATTTTTATTCTGTTGCCATAATATTATTAGTGATAATAATATTATACGGCTACAAAATAAAAAATATTAAGATTTTTTAAAGTATATTGAATAAATTGCAAATCAGCACTAGAGGTGGTCCCCGCTGCCAGCGGATTAAAAGATTTTATATATTTTGGAAGTGATAACTTTACGTAACGCGTTACGGCGCCAGTGTGTCTACATTCCCTTTCTCATGCATACGGCAGCCTAAGTTATCACTTCTGTCTAACGTCCCGGGAAGCACATTTTTTTAAAATGAATATTGTATTATGGATATTTTTGAAGTGATAACTTCTTATGGGAGGGTAAACCGCTTCGTTACGTAACGCGTTACGACGTCAGTCTGTCTGGCTTTCCTTTCTCTCACGCAAAATATCATTCCTGTCGGGCGTCCCGAGACACATTTTTTTTAATATAAGAAACTTGTTAAATAACGTTAATAAAACACATTAACGTTGTTTAAAAAAATGTTTTTATAAAGAAATAAAAATGTTAAATGAATAAAATGATATGGTTGGGTATAGTTTAGCCTACATGGCATAAACGTGTTGCACATGTCCCTCACCACTTTCCTGCTTGTTGCCGTGGAACTGGTCATAATATACACGAGGGTCGAGACAAACGGATAGTAAAATACAGGAACCTGGCATACATCCTTAAATAGATACGACGCCGTGCAGTCCAGTTAGTTTCAGCCCAAACGAAACCGTGTGACACTTGTAACCTATGGAAGCTTGTTATAGCCGTTCATTGTTGTATAAAAATATTCTCCCGATTGTGTATCGTCGCTGCAAATTTTCATACTAAATGTCACACGCGCTCATAAAGCGCTCCACACACGAGCCACTCGCAACAATCGCTAAAACACCCAATTCAACCTCCAAATGTCATTTCAAACTCCTCGTTTAAACTATTGCAAGTGGGCAGCGTGAGAATCAATTGTCCACCTAAGTATCGTTACATATAATTTTATGTAATTTTTGTATAATTGTATTTATTTTTTGTAATTAACTGTTTAAGCCAAATTTTACTTTTTATTATATAAATTATTTTATAGTGGTAGCTAGATTGATATATGTATTCATTTTGTGTTTTATATTTAAGAAAATTAATTATTGTATGTTTCCCAAACAAATTAAATAAATACACTGCACACTTCCTTCGTTGCTTTCCTGCTTGCTCCCATAGAAGTGCATAATATGAGGAGAGGTAATAATTTGCATTTTAATATTTGCTATACACTTACTATATTTGCAATATGAGTTTCGAAAACCAATGTGGAAAATACTTAATATATTTCTCAATATTTCGGTCTTAACATTGTATTAATCATTTTTACAATAAAAAATACTTTTGAACAAATTGATATCTATATTTTGCACTGATATTCAGACAATTTAGTTTAATGAGAATTATTATTTCAGAATAAGATACAGTCGACTCGCGAGTAGCCCGTATGCGGAGAGCCTAAACGATAATATTACGTGTTCATACTAAGAAAAATAAACTAAATAATGAACACTGTCTCGATATTTACAATTTTTATTAATGAGGCTTTATTCTAAAATATACGGTACATGAAGTACCAAGTCGCTTTAGATACCGTCGTGGTTATCTTGTTTTGTATGTACATTCGCAGAGGTGTGGTGCCGTCGAAAAGAAAAACTATAAATTTCCAAAAAAAATCCTTAAACTATTCGACCAACGGCGATATCTCAAGCGAACGGAATTTGATTCACTTAACTAAGGAATTTTTTTTCGTTTTTTTTTACATTTTTTTCTCGTCCTTTTCAATACAGAAACCTACTTAAATTAGTGATCAGTAAATGTTTTTAATGAATTCAGACGCCCGTTCACACCGCCATATTAAACGTAAAATCTAAGTGAACCAACTATTTCTTAGACGTTAAGTAAAATTTAATCTATTTCAGAGATATGCTCATCTATGTCTCTCAAGATACGAGCCTAAAAGTATGATAATAACAAGCAGTTATTATTTCCACATCTATGTAATACGTGAAGGGAAATCTTTGTCCCCCATTTTTTTTTCTTATGGTTCCAAAACTTTTAGCACTGATTTTGCCAATCCCACTGTAAATTAAAAAACTTTAGGTACGTATAAGAATATAATAAAAAAGATGATATTTGTACCCCAATTTTCCGTGTGAGATTTGACATAGTTAAATTGTATATGTAGAACTGTAGAAAACAATCTTTTTAGGTGTTACCAGTACATTACATTAAATTAAACATTAAATGTTTACACAAACAAATATAGCGTTTTTATTCATTCCAACTTATAAAAAACGTTTTATTACTTTTAAATACGACTTAGAAAAAAAAACAAGCCCATTTTCCCATCTTTCAAATCAATTGAAAATTCATACTTAGATAGAAAAAAAAAGGAGACAATTTCCAATCTGTTTACAAATTTTGTACACTTAACAAAAATGATATTCAATCAATTCAACAAAAAAAAGTCGATTCACATGTAATAGTAGTTCATAAAATCGCGAAAATAGATTAAATTTTCAAAAAAAATCTTCCGAAATTGTTGTGCGTTCACTTGTATAATTTTAAAATTATATATCCGCGTTATATTTACAAACTCGAAATACACGACTAAGGATCAATATTTCTTTTATATCAATTACAAATTGTAAAACTACCTAATAATATGGAGGGGAAACTAACATCGACACGCGCTCGGTTCACTTTGGCTTCGCGCGAATCAAGTGTTGACACTTAAGGCTTCTATATCTCTAAAGCCTCGTATTCATGCTAAACATTTGTTTAGCAACAGTTGATCATCGTTGTTGAACAGCGAGAATGCTGCTGTAAATTATTAAAACTTTTTTTTTAAACTTTCCTTTTTTTGACATTTTGTTTACATTATGTAAATTAAATAGACATTTTATGTAATTTTCGTATAATTGTATTTCTTTTTGTAATTAACTGTTGGAGCCAATTTTTTATTTTTATTATTTTATAGTGGAAACTTGATTGATAAATGTGTTCATTTTGTGTTTTATATTTAAGAATATTAATTATTGTATGTTTCCCAAACAAATTAAATAAATAAATAAACTTTGTTTAAATCAATATGCGTTGTCCACAAGTCAGTCTGCGTTAAAATGTTGCCCGAAGAAGTAGTGTTGTTGTGTTCTCTGTAACTGTTATATAACGCTTAATACGCCCATAGTAACGCTTTTGATTGAAATAATTCTATAAATTGCATAATTTTATCGTTGCCCCACACTACCGCCATGTTTATAAACAGTTGCAAACACGTCCACACACGTCAACATCTGTTGATAAACTGATGTTTTCGCTAGCCCGGCGTCAACTCTGTCAACATGGCGTGATCAACTCCGCAACTCAAGTGTTGCCCGCAACATGTTGACAGCAACTCTTCAACATGTTTATGCGACCGTGTTGCTAAACAAGTATTTACCATGAATACGAGGCTTTATTGATAACCTCTGTTGATGAGTGGGCAAGTGAACAGGGGTTTCAGGTTCGATTTCTACGGCAGATAAATTCAAATTTCTTAAATTAACATATAATATTTGTCAATTATTCGCGGGTAATAAACATAATAAAAATTCTAACGGTTGTCAGTGCGTTATTATATTTGATTATATAGACATCGAAGACAAAGAGAACACTTGAGATCTATGTCTTCTGCGATCGCGGCTAGTAAAAGGTGCCGAAACGTCGGAATAAAAATAAAATACCTCACTTTAAACCGTTAAAACGTAGTTTTATTATGTGAGCTAGTCGAGAACACTTAAGAAAATACTATATGAACGTATAGTTATTTATTACAGTCTGAGTGTCTGGAATGAATCCCAAAGTAGTCCGTTGATATTACCCAAAACACAAGTGTAACTTGCTTAGCTTGAGGATATCACAATGTGTGTTTGTCTGCCGATTATGAATATATCTTACCATAAATTCTTATACTTGACCATTAGCAGATTTCTTTTGTATGTATTATTGAAACTTGTATGGACAAGAAAATATAACATTACTTGTCCATACAAGCAATAATCTATGTAAAAATATAGAACCCGGCCTTATTACACTTACCAATGTGTTATATCAAATGTAAATGAAACTAGTAAATGAATGAAACCCGCGAGCCAAAGTTAACCAATCGCAAAACTAAGTAAATATTAGAAGAGTTAACTTTAAACTACAAACCAATATTTCTCAAGTTAAACACACTTGTTACAATTATATTTATTAATAACTAATACAATTTTTTTACAAAAAATGCATTTATAGTGTTATATTTAACACACATGATATTTTAAATATTTACTCAGTGTTACCACTTTGCGACTCTGTCGCCAGAACTAACCTAGTTCTTACTCTGGTACAAACTGTTCCAGTAGCGACTATCCATATTCTACTAGCAAATGCAATTCCCTACTAGAAATCATCCACTTCCTAATAGAACGTGTTAATTTCCCAGTAGAAATCATCTATTTCTTACTAGAAAATATATATTTCCCAGGAGAAAACATCGATGCCTTACAAAAAAAAAAAACATCTGGTCTCTACTAGCGAATATGAATTTCCTAATAGAAATCATCTACATTCTACTAGCAAATACAATTCCCTACTAGAAATCATCCACTTCCTAAAAGAACGTGTTAATTTCCCAGTAGAAATCATCTATTTCTTACTAGAAAATATATATTTCCTAGGAGAAAACATCGATTCCTTAGAAAAAAAATCATTAGGTTTCTACTAGCGAATATGAATTTCCTAATAGAAATCATCCATATCCTAGAGAATACTTTAAATATCATGTATGCACCAGTTAATAATGAGCTTAATGACGACTAATGTAATCAAGTAAAAAAAAAAACTATAATACAACTATAATGACAATATAAAAAAATCCGAGAAACACAAAACTAACGAATCTGTGTTTTATTCTCTACACGATAAAGTTAATCACCGAAGTTTCATATTTTTTTTCTAGATATAAAAGCTTGAGATGTTCATCATACAGATTGATAATTTTGATAGATCAAGCATATTGATTCAACATGGTTGAAAGACGGTATTCAATGACATTGAATAATTCAAACATGTGTTTGCATGGACCACTTACATTGATTCACTAAAGAAAGACAGAAATGAATCATCTACAATTATTTATAATTGTACATACTTCATACAATTTCCATACACAAACAATGCGGTAGTGATATCAACTGTAGAGTAACCATCCCAAACTATATTATATACACATTATATAGAACAACCGTAGTTATCTTCTAACACTTATATCATGGTATTATCATAACTTAAAAAGGCCTCTGATATAAATCGAAAAAAAATCGCTAGTCCCGTCGTCAGCAACGCGTCCGACGTACGCAAAATTCCTAACGCATCACTCACAATAGCTGACGCATTACTTACGGCAACTGACGCATCACTTATACCTGGATTACACTTATTAATTAATAAGCAAATTTTAAGTGGCTTAATGCAAGGACACGACGATTTTAATAATAAATTACAATAAGTTCCACTTAAAATTTACTTGTTTAAACTACTAAGTTTAAACCAGCCATTACGGATTACTGATGCGACGCATCACCGGCGGTAGCTGACGCATCACTCGCGGTTGCTGACGCATCACTCGCGGTAGCTGACGCATCACTCGCGCAATAGTGGCGCAACCGCCACGCAACAGACGCTCGACGCGTGTTCCGGAGACATGAAGGCATACATACACACACACACGCGCATTCAGGACGCTATCGCGCTCTCTTCTTCGCCGGACCACCCGTAGCTGCCGAACGTCGTAATTTCTTTCACTGTAAATTGAAATATAATTATTTATGTCATTTTATATGTCTTTAACAAAAAGTGACTGAAATGAGCTACAGAACATGAACCTCTATCAAATGTAACGAAATGACATGTAGGATGTAACTATAGATATATGTGCGAAAATAACTTGGCCAAATAAAATTTACATATTTCATTACTTTTTTTAGGGTCTACTTAAATGGTGTTCGCTATCTCGCTCGCACATTACACATTCTTGAAGATATAAATTGACACAATTTACTTACAACAATTCTGTATCACGCAAATTTCAATAAAAATGATCAGCAGTAGATACTTGACTTAAAATCTGCACTACTTTTGATTCTGGGAATCCCGATGGATTTTTGCTGGGAATGATTTAAAATAGCCAGATTTAAAAATGTATTCCAATAGGATTTTTAGTGAAAAATCGAGGAGTGTATCGGATAGCAAATTTTATGTTACAAAATGTGTGATATTCTTTAAATGCTGCGGTACTTTGTGTCGCCGGAATCCCGCGGTTATTTCAAGTCAAGCGTTGACGAAGTCGCGTTGACTGTCCACTGATTTGATCATTTGTTAAATGGACCAAATCAGAGTCATCATTGAGTATTTTCCTTAAATGTTACTAATATAGATATAAGGAAAAAATACTAATAATATTATTGTGTGTATTTATCTATGCATGTATTGGACTGTGTCTAATAAATATATAAATATTATTATTATTCCACCACCTAAATTCTATATAAAAATCAATTCGTGTGCAAAAATATAACATGAAATTTTGGCTGAATCACAATGATTTTTTATTAAGCATGCGTAATATTGTTGTTGAGAATTGTGTAATATACGAATTTGTCGAAAGTAAATTGTGTCAATTTATATTTTCAAAAATGTGGCAATGCATAGAGTACTGGGAAGCCCATTAAAAAATTTACTCGTTTTCCACAGCTCGTTAAATTTAGACCCAAACTATAAACATTCCCATGAATATTTCAAAACACTTAAAACCTCAGCAAGACTGCCTTTTATTTTTGTATAAACACACAGAATCCTTTAATTTTGTAAATTAGGGTAAACTGTACCATTGTTGGTACCCCACACAATGATTGGCCTCCAGTCAATTTATTCAAGATATCAATAATTCTTTAATAATTTTTTTATTTTGTACCCATACAACAAAATTATTATCATTGTATGGCTACAAAATATAAAGATATATTAAGTTTTCCAAATGTTTTGAATAAAACGATAAAGTGACAACCAGGGCTTGAAATACCGGTAAAAATGTGGTATCGTTATTTATGCTAATTTTAGATAACGGTAAAAAATATCATTGTAAAATTAACCGTTATTACTAGCCATTTTACCGGTAAAAAAAATAAAGAAAACAAAAAACGTTTATTTGGTCATCACACAAACACAACGAGACGGTGTATATTGAACGGTGATATTTATACCAATACTTCTCGCAATTGTACCAAATAGGCGCAGTTCAGCATGTGCCAGGCAACAGGTGCCTGACATATCTAAATATAACGTTTATACAATTTTATCGGTAATTTTACCGATACAACTATGTTTTGTTACCATCATTGCTCTCTTTCACTCGCAAAGATAATCAAGCAGCGCTGTGCTAAGAGCGCGCGTTTTATTGTGACTTGTGTTTGTCGATTGTTTCGGTAACATTCAGTCGTGATAAAGCCAATTAATAAAATGGCAACGTTGCTTGAAATAACTTAAAATAACCGTATGTATAACGTTATATATACGATTTTTAACATTATATATTAAAAATCATAAAAGTTGCCAAATAACGGTAAAAAATATACCGGCAATATTTTTCGAAAATACCGGTAATTAGGTATATTTTTGAACGTCTTCAGGCCCTGGTGCCAACAATGGTAAAGTTGCCCCTAGGTTTTTTAGATATAAAGTTAGGTAATATCATATTGCTAAACATTGTAATATAACCCTCAATAAATAAATTAATTAATTATCCACTTGGCCAAGTCAATTGATAAGTAATACCGCCACCATTACCATGATGATAATGAGTCAACTCTGTTAGTGATTCAAATATTAACACAATCATGCAAACCCTATCTACATTTCATTTAAAATAAAATTACCAGTTATTTCATCTTCACAAAGGCGCAATATTAAAATACAATTTTGTATACTCGAAAATATTTTTATTTTATAATTTATACAAAATTCACCTGCATTTTATGAGCTACCTTTAAAATTCACGCCTAATACAAATTGAACTAGCATCATTCATTTTATTTATACAATTTTTATTTTATCGAGAAACTATATTTAAGGAATATAAAACACAATGATCGAATGTTACTCACGATCATCCAATCATTAATAGTTTTTGAAACTTTCAACTTTTGCGACAACCACAGAGGCTTGAGAAAGGCAAATTTAATTAAAATGTCATCCCAAAATACTTGGATTGCGGTAATCAACTACGAATTTAAAATATTTACACTGAATCTGTATAGAAAAATCCTTTGAACTCTAGTCTATTTTTTATGTAATAATAATTTTAAATTAAGTAATATATTTTGTTTTACATAGGTTATACAAAAATTGCAGTCGACAAAAAGGGACAAAAAGCAAAAAAAAAATTAGCTTTTCAAACCGCGTTTTCTTCAGCGTTCACAAGGTTGCTTGTTCGCAAGGACTAATCCAAAGAATAAAGTATATTTTAACACACAAAATTTAATATTTATCTGATTGTGTAATTTTTCTGTTAGTTTTAAAGCTATATATTCACTTAGAAATAAACTTTATGATAGTCTCTAAAACATAGAAATAGTATTTTAGAATTAATTTTAAATCAATCTTTTCCGTTGTATACATAGGCTTATCAGTCTGACGATTATCGCTATTACGAAATGCAATTTATGTAATGAATACTGAATTATAAACTACTAAACAATTTTCTATATTGTCGACTGCATACGAGACTAAGATATACTCAGTTAAAACAGCCCTTTAAACCTTATTAAGTAAAAATTTACAGACAATAGGACACACAAACCTGACACACACAGATCATTCAACCACATGTATATCTCTAAAATAAAATATTTAAAAACTTGCAATTTTGCATGATGAAGCAACAATCAAAGAAAACAGAATCAAATGCAAAACCTCCACTTAGTAGTGTTTATCAAGGTTGATGATTATTTAAAATTGTGGAAATATTAATCTCTTTGTATGTTTTATCAGATAAAAATCAATTAAAGAAAACAGTCCATTTCTATCCAAACCATGAAAAAAGAAAAAATGTATTATGGAAATGTAATAAATCCTTTCTAGATGTTTCCACAAACCATTCTTGTATTGCATAGAAAAAATCTCAATTTACTTTCACATAATACAAATAAACAAGTTAGTGAGTAGTTTATAAGCAAAAAAAAATTCTTCCCTACAAGAATTTACATATAAAATATAGTTAGATTTAAAATGCACCTTGAATTCATGTAAGGTTGCAATATTGTATGTGTAATATGAAAGTGGCTTATAAGTCGTTATAACTAGAATTGTTAAAAATAGTATTATTATAATAAAATGCAGAGATAATAGGTTTTTTTAATAAAAAAATACAAAGACAGAAAATAATTCACCACAAATTAACAATACTATTTTGATTCTGATATTGAGATAAGACTTCATTTAAAAAGGTACACAGCAGTATAGATTTCAGTCGTGAATAATTCTTAGTATGCAGTTTTGAAGCTGAAACTGGCTAGTAAAAAGTGCAAAATACGTCCTCATATACAGTACGTGCAAACCATAAATGCGCTTCGAATAAAGTTAGTTCCGTGAGATTGCACAGGTCCAGTCAAATGTGAACTTTATTACACCTTACGGTTATGTTGTGCGAAAGAGATGGCATTCGAGTCCAGATAGCGGCCGAGCGAAAGCGCAACTAGTCTCACCTCCGTCTGTGAACCTTATAATAAAATCTTCAGGGCAATGACGTGCACGAACTTCAAGGACGCATTTGAGTTTTGTTCGTATTGTACATTTATTTTTAAAAAACTGCCTAAAGTAAATTGGAAGCCTTACAAATATTTAAATTTGTAAAGGAAAATGTCACTAAATAGACAAGCAATTAATTATTTGTATATTTTTTAAAGTAAGTACGTATACCCATATTTTCGGGACATGCCAAAACCAAACAATTTAGTACTTTATAACATTAATGTACGCTATAACAAGGATGTTAAAAAATTGTAAAAACGTTTTCTACTCATGTTTGAACCTAAAACCAATATGTTAGTTAATGTCAGAATTCAGTCGAGCATGTCATAGTCAAAGTAATATATAATACAGGTTAAAATGTACTGTTAATATGCTATGGTTGGTATGGATACCACATAGAAGCAAAATCGCTTCGATATTGTTATCAGAAAAAAAAACCACGAGCTCTAAATGCAGTTTAACATGAAAACATACACACAATTTTAGACACACACACACACAATCAGTCGGACACACAAACAAATACCAAGGTGCATTTTTTTATTGGATGACAAGTGTATATGTAAAATTAATGATCGTGTTGTTTGTTAAGAGATGCCGGTTAGTTTTTTCTTGAGTTGACTGACGGACTGATGGGCCTTTACCGTCTGCTTGTTCGCGGCCGAGTCGTTTGTCGCGTGGACAGACTTCACCTATGCAACGGGGAGCGGTATTAGGTGTGGAAATATCCATACTGACATGCAAACATCAGTGATTATCGTACTCTATAATATATATCTATATTATCGTATAATGGTAAAATTGTTTAATTTATATTAAATCTAATAAGATTGTAAATTATCAATAGATTGTGAATGGATACAAAAACTGATAAAGTAGAACCACCAACCAAGAGGTCACGTTGCAAAATCCAAACCAGTAATGTAAATTTTGGATCCCTTCACAATGTAATGACGGTTTATAATCTGGCTAATTAGATTATAAACTGGTGACTACAGTAGCAATTCATCTGTCTAACCCAACCGTTTTTGCACCCATTTCCAAAATAGTCTACACTGACTGTCCTTGGGTGATTCTATACCTATTATTGCCACATTAAGATAAATTTGTTAACATGCCTCAAGTGTTAGCCATCCTACGGCCCGCACGTAAGCCTATCAACAATCCAGCCTATTATTATTTTGGCCCGAATCCTAAAACTACATACAAAATAATATTAACTAATGTATGTGTGTGTACATATAGCTCTGTCTGTAGATTGTAGTGAGTGTAGAGTACAATATGTGTAATGGATAGTGTGGCTATCTATGTGCGATATTTTTATATAGTATAATTGTGTAGTTTGTAAGTGTGTTTTTATTATGTGAGTTGTGTAGACTGTTAGAATTATATATGGGATCTATGAAGTGTATAACTCTCTTTGTAGTGTACAATGTGTAGGTAGATTAACTGAGCTGTGTTTCTGTAATGTGAGTTGAGTACACTGTGTTCAATGTACACATGGAATGTGTGGGGTGTATACCTCTGTCTAAATAAAAATTTAAATTAATGATCATAATCATGTTGGTATTTTTAGTTTTTTTCGCAATCGGTACTCGACACCGTCGACCGCCCATGTGGCATTGGTCTACTTTTGTTGGTCGGATAGTGTAGTGTACAATATTTGTAACGTGGCATGTATAGGTGGTCGACTAAACTGTGTGTCTGATAAATTGACTTGCAAAGGCCGTGTGTGAAGTGCACGTGTCTGAAGAGTATAGTGTATGTAGTGTACAATGTTTGTGAGATGTGTAGTTTGACTGATCTGCTATGTAAATTGTGTAGACTATGAAGTGCAAGTATGTGTAGTTTTTTTAATTTTTATTTGACTTGACTTTATGTTGTTGGTCTGAAGACCCCACAACTTTACCGGGGTTTTCGGGGCGAGCGCCCGGGGATACTTGCTCGAGGGAGCTCTCTAGGGAGTTTTACCTCGGCTGGACTGTTGCCATGAGAGGGAAATGAATCTGATGATGCCCACCATAGGGCGAACAAAGAACTAATTGAGAACGTCGACGGGTAATATAAAGCCCGAGGGGAGTATATGTAGTGTACAATGTTTGTGGGATGTGTAGTTTGATTGTGTAGACTGTGTGTGAAGTGAAAGTGTGTGCGGTGTAAGTGGTGTTCACGTACCTCGTTGTTGGGCGGGGGCTGCGGCGGCGGCTGCGCGCTGCGGCGCTGCAGCGACGGCGAGCGCCGGTCCGCGCCGCCGCCCTCCATGTGCTGCTTGCGCTGGCGCAGGATCGTCCAGTCGAACGTGTAGTCGTACTGGTAGTTCATCGTGCGGAACAGTATGCGGAACAACTGAAACGTACAGACCGGGTCAGCTGAATCACTTCAGTAATACACTGGACAAACAATAGAAAATATGTCAAATTGATATTATTATTTCAAAATTGAATATTACAGTATTACTTATTAAAAGTCATAATTCTATCTACCACTTTCAAAATAATATTAGTTGCCGAAGGCGAAAAAACACCGTGACTATTCCCCCAGAAAAATTATCTCATATTATTATTTAAAAGCCCCATTTCGTATAAGCCGCACTCAGAAGGTTGGCGGTTGGGAGATACTTACTATTATTGTGTATTTAAATAAAGTATTTTCAATAATAAATTTATTGCAACCACCATTTATGAAAAATTTTTTACTGACGCGTGACATCATGCAACTATCGGCAAACTTTCTGAACATGGGCTTTTCAAAGAAAGGCGTTGGAAATTTTTCTCAAGCCACTAGCAAGTTGATATCATGTCGGGTATTCCCCTGGCAACGGCAAACCATATTACATCGGGTCCCAATTCTGATATTTCTAAATTGGCGTTGGGAAGATATTTAGAGTACAATTCATTCCATTGCGAGTGTAAAAAAATCCTATTCTACTGAATCCACAAAATCTTCTCTATATTATATCGGTGGATATGCAATCTTACCGCATATTTTGAAACAGAAGCCGGTGCCCGATCGATCGGGTAATGAGTTACTATTTCACCGACGCGTGTATAGCCGCCGAACACAAGGGATATTATTACAGTAATAATATATGCACAAATAAAATCGTAGCGCTTTAGACCTTTAGCTTTAGCTAGTCGCTACTTTCATAAAGACAGGCCATGGAGAATCAAGTTGTATAAAGACTATGCCTCTGATAATTTGTCACATGAAATGTGAACTCACTCACCTGTCTAAGATACATGTAATCTGGAGATTCATCAAAGGTGAGCCCGCGGCAGTAATTTAAATACATCGCAAACTCGGCCGGGAATCCCTGGGAACAAACAAGCTCTAATAAATTATGTTTACCAAACTTATTTAGGCCATCCAAACGATCGGCAAGACTGTGCTGAGTTCTGGTACATTGACTTTATTTTCACTATGTTTTGTACATCTAACACTAGCCACAATATAAGTATTTCACATGAATAATTAAACGAACTAAATAAAATTAAAAGAAATCGAACGAAACGGATTTTTATTAGAAATTATAAAACAAAAAGGATTTTGTAGCAACAATTATACAACCAATTATAGATGTACTAATAATTATACAACCTACAGAATATTGTGTTAATAATTATGTAACTAGCTGACCCGGGACCACTTTGCTGGGCATCACCTGGAACACCGGACTTTTTTTTTTCAAAAAAATGAGGTAAACGACAAAAAAATTGATAAACAAACTTTTCAGTTGAATTCTTCATTACATTTCACAGGAAACGTAATGAGTGACCAAGTCCGGGATTTTACAATTTCCCAACAGTGGGCACATAACATGAGGGTAGCTAAAAAGTTCACGACAGCGACGCTTGTGTCACTGAAATTCCAGCTTTAATATTTTTTTAATAATGAAGCTTTCTCTACTAGTGCAAGAATTTTCAAAATCGGTTCAGTATTGCAAACTCACAAATTTTTCCTCTATATAGATAGATTGAGTTTTTTAACAGAGCATCAGACATTAGCTTTAAAATGACTAAATACACGTACACATAATATGCAAATCGAATATTAATAATTTTATTGGTACTTGTGAGTCATTGATGAGTAAATTTATTAGGTATTATTGATTTACAAAATATCCACTGTTTTTTATTATCCTAGTAGGATACGAATTTTGGTTCAATACGAAATTTAACTTTAGAAACCAACCATGTTATGCTCCCCATTTAGTTTAAAAAAACATGTCTTGTCGAAATAATTACACTTAAGCCAAATTAACTGATTTCAATATACCAATAGAAATCACATATGAAGTTTTTTTATATAAAAATACTTAAAGTATAATAATAACAAAACAACATAAAAACACACATTGTACATTCCCAAGATAATCAAGTAACGCTTTTATTATTGGTAATGTACAAACGGACAACGCTGGAACCGATCCCAGATACTAGACCAGACCAAACACTACCATGCCAGGAATCAAACTTGGAACTTCTGCGTAATAATTAGTGAACCAGGCAGGTCAACAGTTAAACCTTTTGCACTACGGATCCGGTGGAAAGTGAACTCATATTACACCTACACATTTCATAGCTAATTTGTACAAATCATGTCTTGAATAGATGTACAATACTCACCTTGCAAAGCACCTCGACCGGTGTGGACATCTTCTTTTCGCTGATGCGTTCATATTTCTGTTTCTTGGTGATCGCCTTCAAGCCTTGCCATGGTAGAGAGCCCCTGTGCAATAAAGTGTAAAAATGTACTCTTGTAACAGAAAGTAACATATATCATTCGTAACGCCTGCAAACAGTGGTAACTTACAACTGGTAACTTACAACTGGTATCTTTATCTTATTATTCGACTATTTTCCATACTAATAAAAATTTGACAAACTATAAAATTCCTGCAGCCAGGCGACCTGTCGTTAGAGGCGACCAAACAACCCACAGTCAGTTGGGTGGTAACCCAAGTGGAGTAGAGTATGCCGCCGTAACAACCTCGAGTTTTGTCTGGACAGTAGTGGCCAGTTTCAGTAGCCCTTTAGAGAGCGAAAGCACATCGGTAGCACCTTCGTTCGTTCGATTTGTTCGAGAGGCATGCGTCGCTTAGGCAGTTTTACGATCTATAGTGTCTATTTTTACAATCATCACGTGCAGACGATAAAGGAAAAATACATCGTGATGAAGTCTGCACATCGGTAATGTGTCAAATGTCAATACTGACAATCAACTAGGGGCGGAGCTTACGCGATGTTATTAGCATTTAGGATGGGATAGGGAGGAGGAGGGTGAAGTGGGCCATTGGAACACTCATTCAAAGAATTTAGGCATGGGAGAAATGTCACATTTTTGCGATTGGAACATTTGTATCTGGAACAGTAAAATGTTCCGGATCACTGATATGATTCATTTGGAACATTGAGTCAAAGATTTAATTAAAATCATGGTTATCTTGTTATGGTACATCGCGGACTGAGGATGAGAAACGGGCTGCGCTTTCATTTGAAACATCGTGTCAAACTTGTCAAAGATAAAAATACAGATATATATGACGTGTCGCAGGCATATTGAGGCAGACGGTGTTAAGGTTGAAGATCAAAATCAAAGATGAATATTTATAGTAATATTTCAAAAAAATTACAAATGGTGAGATTACTAATAAAACGGATTTCCCTTCATACTTTATCCAGGCTTAGGACTGGCGGCCAGACGCTTAGGCTAGCTGGCGTATATTCTCATTTGTTATCTCATTCTCATTTGCTTATATTTTATTGTTTTCCTGCTCTCTCTCCACGCTTGTTGCTCTGTGATTCATTATACTCTGGTCGGTTTCTCTCACACGTAAGCGACATGATCGCGCTGAACAGAGAGTCGGAGAGATCGTGATATTCCAGATCCAACTGAAGCATTTGAAACATTGTTGATGTTCCAATCTTTGGAACACCTAAATGTTTCGGATCAGTGAGTCAAATCAGTAAAGAGTTACACACCTCTAACACAATTAGGCTCAAGGGTATAAGCGTAGACGAAGTCGCTACAATTCCTAGTAATAAATAAACCTAAGGTGATGATGTCCACTGGAGGTGGTTGAATGGCTCTCCTACCTTTTCCCCATCTTTCTCAGATTAAAAAGTCCAAACAGCATCAACGTTTGAAATGTAAACATTAAAAAAGCAAAGTTCGTTATCTTTCGAATAGATTTATAATATCAGGCCGTAACGGTTTCTTCGAAACGGCCAACGTCACAGATATACCCCTGTCTGTGTGTGAGTCAGTGCGTCTACGTGACTTGGGTGCACGAAATCGATACGCTTCGACGTTACGAACGCGGCACGGATGCGCTTGTTTTGTTCACTTTACGTTTTCACCGTGTTATGTATTGTGTGTTGCTACTGCAAATTCCAAATGATATACCAACATATAAATAAAAGCGGCAAGTGCATATCTATCATGCACAATGAAAAGTTCCGTACAGGTCGACGATCGTTTTTACAAGCTTTTATTTAACTTGCGCGTGCTACGGTTTCTTCTCGAGGTCGCCGGCCTTCAGCTGGCACCCGGAGAGGCAGGTACGCGCATTACTTCCCTCCCTGAGTCAGGTTCCGTTACGGGGGGCCCTTAGCTGCTAGGTAAAGCAAGGGATTCATCTGCCCCCGTCTCGAAGTGGGGTGTGTTCTCCCGGGGCACACTTCAGGCACTTTATTGCGCTGGATCGACTGTTGCGTAACTATGTTCTATATCTCAGTCTTTCCATCACAAACAAAAGCGCAGGGTCGTAAAGGGAGGAGGGGGTTTTTAGTGGGTATTGAGGTTGCTCGCCCGTGCGGCATCAGCTCGGAGTCTCCACACTACTCTGTGTCATCCATCGCACAAATAAAGCATACTATTGCTAGTGTTATCGCCCCCGATCGATGCGTGCCGCTTCCTAGCGGCGGCCCAGACTGTGCGCAAATCGGTTAAGCATTTTCCCTCGCCTCAAAACAAAAAAAAAGCTTTTATTTAACTTGCAATGGATGTATGTATGTTAGTTCGGTTGGAATCTTGCAAGTTAAATTTGAACAACTTCCCGGTTTCTGATTGAGCTGAAATTTTGCACGCATATGTATATCGCGTGGCAATCCAATAATATGGTAGGGGAACATAGGAACTCCTGTTCTATACAGGATAGACCCGTCGTGTTTGGGCTCGTTTTACTTCTGTTGGCTAGCACTCTGCTGCTACATAATATCCAGGATCTCAAAAGCTTGTATTTAAAATCCTTTTTAAAAAAAGCTTATTTTTTGTTGCTTACCAATCTTACTCAAAACGTACTCTTCTTTAATTGAAAGTCTTTTTCAAACACTACTACCGACATTATGCTTTTAGAATATGTCACATAATAACCCACCCTGTTGCCACTTTTTTTGAAAAAATTGTTTTGTTTTTAAGCTGTAAAAATATATGACATTTGAGAGATATTGTTGAAAATAAGTACACATTTCTTTTTCATCATCGCATTTTTCATGTGTATTCACTACAGCTTTTTGTCTTGGCCAGCACAGATTTACTATTTTAAAAATAATCGTAAGTATCTGAACAAAAGCGCGACACCTAAGCGAATATACCTATTGACTTAAAAAATTAAAATTTCGTTCAAAAAAACCGACTTCAAAAACTAAAAAACTAAAATGTATAAAATAACTTATTCCTAAAGCTGTTATTATTAATATATATTATCTAAAACATCTTAAAGTCGGTGCTTAGTAATTTTCAAAATATAGTAATTTTTATGTTTTACTTTGCACCGACTTCAAGATGTTTTAGATAATATATATTAACTAGCAGACGGCAGACGTCCTGCCCGGTAAAAAATAGGGGTTGATCGTAGAGGGTTGAAAATCTAGGGTTGTATGTATTTTTGTATGTTGTATCATAAAAATTTCTTTTGTCTAAAATATAAATAAAAAAATTAGGGGTGGACTACCCCTAACATTTAGGGGGATGAAAAATAGATGTTGGCCGATTCTCATAGATACCGGATAAGCAAAAAAAATTTCATCAAAATCGGTCAAGCCGTTTCGGAGGAGTATGGCAACGAAAACTGTGACACGAGAATTTTATATATATATTGATAATAATAGCTTTAGAAATAAGTTATTTTACTCATTTTAGTTTTTGAAGTCGGTTTTTAAACGAAGTTTTTATTTTTTATTTGTAACTTTTAAGTGTCTAGCTATGTATGGGTGGACTTACGAATGGTGCAGCGCTTCTTAAAAATATAGGTCCCAAGAAACGGGAACAAAAAATGTTCGAAAAATGAAAACTACTGGGCCAAACTATGTAAAATTTTTAGGGGACAATTGTAAGCTATTCCGCGTCGAACAAAAAAAGAATCACGAAAATCGGATCATAAATCACGGAGTATTCGGTGAACATACATAAAAAACAACTAAAAAAAAGATTCCGATGAATTGAGAACTTCATCCTTTTTTCGGAGTCGGTAGATAAAAATATGTCACGATACTTCCTTATTATTTTTCTAAATCTGACTGACTGACGACTGACTATCTATACTTACACGTTTTTTTTTCAACTCTTACAACCTACATGACAATTCCACGAGGATTTCGTTCCTGTGCACATTTTAGATAATATATAATCATATATCATTTTTTTTATGTAGTGAATCAAATTCATGTTGCGCTCTACAGACAGACAGAGAAGTTTGTTTTTCTTAGCCGCACCGCTCTAGTGAGACACGTTCGGGGCCACTTAGACCCCTTTCGCAGGGCACTGGAGCACTAATGTATCATTTGAAGCTTATGGTACCCCAAAAACCGTTCGATACGAAGAAAACAACGCCAGTTTACACCGAACCATGAATACGATAAGCGCTGTTAGTTTAATTAAATTAGCTACTGGGAAACTTGTTTGTACCGTCCTCTGAGTATCTGGTTTTTAACGAGTTAGGTGTAATAAATGTAAATATTTTAATATTATTCAAAAAATTCAATATCAACAAAAACCAAAATTCGCTCGTGTGGCGTTTACTTACCGTGGACCATAAATGTATAGACTTTTATATTGTTACAATTGGGCAACCTGCATATTTGTAAACAAAGCACATTTATTACCCACAGTCGGTGTTTGAGCTAATGGCACTGAAGCGCTTTTATGACCGTCTTCTTTTGTTTACTTTGTGTTTAAAATTTGTGATTGGAAAAATAGCCCACTGTGTATTGGAATCTCTTAGGACCTATTATTGTATTGTGATCACTGCCAGGTGTCTCGTATTTAAAATACAAGCTGGTTCTAAGAAATTCTCCACGCGGATGAGCAGATATATTACATCGGTACAGTATAAAGGGATGCCCCAACTGAGAGATGAGGCAGTCTAGCGATAGTCACAAGCGAGAAAAGACGTGTGTACATTCGATAAGATATATAGTGACGGACTTTGCGCGTGTTATTGAATCGTGTATTACGTTTGTACTGGTTGTGTCCAGTTATATTTGTACCTGTGTTATACGTTTTTGTATAGTTCTAATAAATTCTATAGTAATTCCAGCGGCATTTTAATTTAAGTCCCGTAACTCGTAAAAATATGACCTAAGCTGTGGTCGCGCGAATCGTCTTGTAGCGACCTCACTGTGCACCAGCGGACGGCACATGGCACATACATTTTTCATCTTTCATCATAACTAATAGTGAAATAAATACGATGCAGCCAAAAATAGCGTGTTTCCATTCATACCAATTGGCATCCCATACACTAATATCATGTCCGTTTTGCCATGCTTTTCAATCTTATCATGCCGTCTCTCCTCCATCATTGGACAACCAGACGCACCGGCATGTGGCACCGTTATATATATATGGTGGACATACCACCTATACGAACAAAGCGCTTTGAGTCGAATGAATATGTTAATCGATAATATGCATTCATCAAAATTGAATGAGTTGTTTAGGCGCCACATATGTTTGACAAATGTAAATACAGTTCTTAAAACTATACTCTTCCTGTTAGTTTTGAGTTACTCGGATTTAAAGTAAGATAATTTCACTAGCGAAACACAATGGAATATTTCATATCCGTTGTGCCTTGCGAATCAATATATACTAGTGGTCGCCTAGTGGTCGAAACTCGACTATAATTCATTTAAATTAATAATAATAATCGGCAGACAAACACACGTATTGTACACCCCAAATTAAGCAAGTTACGCTTGTGTTATGGGTAATATACAACGGACAACTCTGGGGTCGATCCCGAAAACCCAGACCATAGTAAATAACGGAGAAAATACGTTTCCGAAATTTACTATACCAGGAATCGAACCTGGAGCTTCTGCGTTGCAGTGAGGTAGGCCGGCAAATGTTTAGCCCGCTCAACCACAGAAGCCGTCAATTATAAGTATGAACATTATTAAGGTTCTGTTATCAAAGACTATAACTTCTATAATCGCAGATTTCGCCAAGGCTACACTGTTAATTTGACTTTAACAATAAACAAAAGAGTGTATATATGCGTGTGTGTCAAATACACGGTAGTGTGTGTAATTTTAATTTGTACATATGCATAGTTAAATAAATAGTATTTTGCACTCCTCCAAATCTTATGGACTTATACTAATGTATAAAGATAAAGAGTTTGTTTGCTTGAACACGCTAATCTCAGGAACTACTAGTCTCATTTGATTTTTTTTTCAGTCTTAGATAGCCCATTTATCGAGGAACTATATATAATCGCGCTAAGACCAGGAGCGGAGCACCAATGAAGAATATTTCAAAATGGGTTTTTTTTCACTATTCCATACGGACGCTAGTAAACTATAAGTGTGCGAAATTTCATACTCCTCCGTCCGCGCAATTTTCATAAAAAGGGGTACAAAGTTTTTGCGTTACGCATTAATATAATGATAAAAACGGTCCACGAACAACAAACACATTCGGTTAATATGCGCTTTCGAGGGGTCACTACAACCGGCAGTCCGTCTTATTTACAATTGGACTGACATGACACGGTAACCAATGCCGGTAGTGGTCAAGGTTCCTTCTGACCATAAATCTATGTAAAAGTAAGGCGCATAAATAATAATCAAAGCGTTGAATTTAAGGCGCAGTTACAAAGTTAGATCCACGGTGTGTATCGTTCTAGAAGTAATGTCATGGAGAAAGTAGTATATCTTGTCGTGTGCATTTTCTGCTACAACTCCATTAATTCATCGAAAATGTATTGTATGAACTACGTATGATGGCGATTTGAGCCACGTTTAACGTATAAAATTCACAAAGTATCGCAGCATTCGGGACACAAAGTATCGCATCATTTAAAAAAGAATGTAAGTGCGAAAACGGCTCTCAGGAAAATTCTCTCGGGATTCCCGAAATAAAAAATATCACACAATCTATACATATAAATAAAATTGGAGTGTCTGTTTGTAATATTAAAATAACCGCTTTTAACTACATGCATATGAATATATATACGGTATATACACCAAAAAAACATTTTTTACAATTTTTGTCAATCTCTGAAATGGCTGGCCCGATTAAAGTAGAACTTTTATTGGCAGGTAGCTGATGTAATCAGGAGTAACTTAGGCTACTTATATTTTAGGAAAAGTCTTATTTTGTAATTATGACGATTTTCTTGCTGTGATTTGCTTGCTGAAAACTTGCTGTTGTATTTTTTTTCAAACTGGCCTTTTTGAATCATTTTCAAAAAAGTACTAACGGAATACTTTTTATGCCGCAGAATTCCAGGGATAAAAGGTAGTGCAGATTTAAGTTCCAGAATAAATTGTCTACCAACGAAAACCGCATCCAAATCGCCCCAGTAGTTTTTACGTGAATTCTAAACAAGTAGACAAGAATACTAAAACAATTGCATCGTATTAACCAGCAATTATGGAGTTTATCAAAGTTGTTTTTTACCACCTTTTTATCACCTTGAGATAGACAATTATGAAGAAGAACAATATTTAGCTACACGTCTTGCTGCAGCTACTTCTTAAACAGTGAAGACACGTTGAGAAATGATGTGCACAAAATAGGAAGTGACGTGTTCTCCAGTAGAACTTGTTTTCAGTAAAAACTTTTGATTTTGTATTTCAACCAGTATAGTAAGGCGAATTAATTTATAGTATGATATAGAAACCTGGCATAAGAGAAATATAAAACAGTACTCACCTATTGAAATACATAAGTACGTAGCCGAGAGACTCCATGTCATCTCTTCGGGACTGCTCAATGCCCAAGTGCGCGTTTATGGAGGCATAACGAGCAGTACCTGTAAGATAAAAAAACAATAGTATGAAAACATTTTTTTATTGCTGAAGTTCAGCAGACAGGCAGACGGTCCACTTAATGGAAAGCGGTTACCGTCGCCTATGGACATTTGCAACACCAATGGTGCTACAAATGCGCTGCTGCTCTCTAAAGGAGACTGGAACCTGGTCACTAATGCCGGAACACAACTCAAGGTTGTTATGGCGACATACTTTAGACCAAGGGTGGTAGCCATCCAGTACGGCAAATGCCCTATCACCTGGCTGTGGGTTGTTTTGTCGTCTCTTACGACAGGCCGCCCGGCTGCAGGAAATTGTATTCTTTCTCCGTTCCTGCATGGATAGATTAACTGCGTGAGTCAAAATAACACTTCAAACTTCAGAATTAGTGTCACAGCTCAAACGCTTCGCGTATCCAACATGTATGCTTATGTGGCCGCGCACTTATAAAAAAAAAATAGACAACTCTTTATGGTACACCAATACAAAAACAAACTTAACAGACTAAAACTATTCTAATAGTGCACAAGGGGCGGTCTTCTTATCGCTAAAAATTTAAAAAGTAATTTCTTACAGCCAACCCATTGGGGTTTTACGCGTATTTTACGCGTACATAATTATATATACGTATACTACATTAGAAACAGGATTTTTGCAATGAACTACACTATTTAATTATGTTTAAATGTCTAAGGGTCGATCTTTCAATCACCAGATAAAAATTATTCATAGAATAATGTCAAAGTGTGTTTTATTTCTTAAACATGAATATTTACATATCAGAGAGAGAGAGAGAGAAAGAGAGAGAGAGATAACACTTTATTGCACACCGAATTATACAATTACAAAAACAGACCATATTTAGAATATTTTCTAGGCAATACCATAGGCGGCCTTATCGCTCAAAGCGATCTCTTCCAGGCAACCAAAATGACAGAAATTGAATCAGGCGAAATAGGTGGCGCAGGACAAAGGCAATATTAGATGTCCTACAAACAATGTGATGATAATAATAATAACTCAAAAAGAATGTCATATTTTTTAAATTATTTAATAAACAACCATTACTTAGTTAGTATAACTATTGTCTACAAATACTATTTTATTAAAATTTTAATACCACATTAATAAATATAAAAAAACGTATTCATAATAGAATTTATTTAATAAAAATATCCTAAAAGATAACACAGCAAAAGAGTCAGTTGCATGAATAAAACAGTTAAATGGTTTCACTTTTGAATTCACTCAGCTTATAATTTATTCGACTGATAACCTTTATTAGATGAATGAAAAATTGGCTCTTACAAAACTTAAGCCACGTCTAAAGTAAGATGTAACAGTAGACATGTTTTATATCAAACATCTAAAAACAATTTAATTAAATTGTATCCAAAAATTAATCCTGCAAGTAAAAGCAAGGTACTATTAAATATTAAAAAATAATAGTTTTGTTTCTTATATTCGGTCAATGAATGAGAAGATTATCAATCGCTTATAGTCGCAAAATAACTATTAACTGGAGTTCCGGAAATTATACAAACTACTAAGATAAAAAAAAAACAAAGAAAACTAGTTTGTAAGTATCCGTAACAGTCCGTAGAGCAGTTTAGTTTGGATATGGAGTATTATCCATAACATTATCTGGGGCACGGTTATATTGCTAAAGCACATCATACAGGCTTACGGCCCAACTGTGATGGAAAACGGTTACCGTCACCTATGGACATTGGCAATACCAGAGGTGCTGCCAATGTGCTACCGGCCTTGAAGGAGTAACTGGAACCTGGCTACTGATGCCGAGACACAACTCAAAGTTGTTATGGCGACATACTCTAGACCAGGGGTGGTAGCCATCCAGTCGGGCAAATGCCCTACCACCTTGGTAAACAAACAACAAAAACCGCAAATGTCCTTCAACTTCGCTGAACCTTTCGCTATTCTAATTTCCTCGCGCTTACCCAATTCATTAGTACGATTTCTTTATATTAATTAGAATAAGAATTCAACCACAAAGGTCATAATATTGTTAATAAAAGGCAAGTTGCAAAGGCGCCACGGTGGGAACAAAACTGCAGGTCACGTGTCAAGGTTGTAATTTCACACCTTTTACATAATGGACTGTTAAATAATCATTGGGTGTTTGAGAAACTAACTTTGAAACATAGGTTATGATTACTATCGAAAATTTCTCTCTCTCTCTATTATACATACATATATAACTTCACGCCAGGTCCCTTGCGGGGTAGGCACGAACAACAGAGCGCCATACAGGCTTATTCTTACACACCTCACTTGCTTCTTTGACATTCATAACTCTTATCATGCACGCTCGTCTGTTCTTAAGGCTCCTGACATCACCGTCTGCTAGTACACGATCAATTTGATCATGGAAGGTGTGTCGTGGCCAAGCTATCTCTCTATCAAGCTGTATAAACGTAGGTATAAAATTATTACTTATCCATTCTTATCAGAATTGATAAATTACCTACCACGCTACGTATAGGTACTGAACTAAAATCTATACTTAAAATAAAACTGTAAAGTTGAATTTAAGTACAATGAAAAAATTGCTAAAAACCGAGTCAGGGGGATGTAAGAAGTGAAATAGAACTAATCTAGACTTTTTAAAATTTTTGTTTCTCTGTTTGTCTGTCTGTTTGTACCGGCTAATCTCCGAAACGACGGGGCCGATTTGAATAAAATTTTGTATGATGGTAGCTTATATCCACAGATATAACGGACAGCAGAGAGGGCAGAAGTTAGTAATAAATAAACTAAAAATGCGCTACGCCTCCCACACCCTGTTTGGGAAAGCCATAGAGGTGAAGACGGGGGTGGGATTCCTCCCACCCCCGGCTTCACCTCTATGGCTCGAACACTAATAATTTTCAATTAATCACATTTTACCGTAACCTATATAAATAAATCGGCGACTCCACAGTTCCCAATTTCTACAATCATTTTAGGCTTTGAAATTCGGTGTAATGAGATATAGGATCACGGTGTAGTGAGGATAGAGTTATGGGAGAGTGTACGAAGTGAGTCATCAGAAGTCTCACTCCTTGTACGTTTACTAATTTGTATTTTTTTTTTCATTGCAGGAGATCAGCAGACAGGCAGACGGCCCACTTCATGGACAGCGGTTACCATCGCCTATGGACATTTGCTACACCAAAGGTGCTACGAATGCGCTGCTGCTCTCTTTAGGGAGCCTGGAACCTGGTCACTAATGCCGGAACACAACACAGGGTTATTATGGGGGCATACTCTAGACCAGGGGTGGTCGCCATCCAGTCGGGCAAATGCCCTACCACCTGGCTGTAGGTTGTTTTGTCGCCTCTTACCGACAGGCTGCCGGGCCGCAGGAAATTGTATTCTTTCTCCGTTCCTGCACGGATAATGTATGATTGTATGTTGTAATTACATACGAGAGTATGCATGAAGGTATAAAAGCAAATGTGCATCATTTTTAGCCGGTTAGGCATAGAAAAATTACAATAAATATTGATAACTCACGGTACTAGGCTGTCCGTTTATGGAACTCACTGCCACTCAAAATCAGACAAGCAAAATCCATTTCGTGTTTCAAACTAATGGTTACTAAATATCTTTGGTCTTCGCAAGTCTAAAACATGCTGCTGATTCTATATATAGTATGACATATCCTATTTTTGTATAATATAAAGTATATTATTATTTATTTTTCACTTATTCTTGTAATGTTTCATATTATTTGTTGTCTTAATATTTTCTTTACTTTAGGGGGTTGCTTGGAAGAGATTGCTTTAAGCGATAAGACCGCCCTTTGTTCAACATTTACTGTACCTAGTTTTAAGAATGTAGTTTTAATTTTTGGTGAACAATAAAGTGTTTTCATTCATTCATTCAATAATCAATATAATTAAGGATAACCGTCTCACGCCGATATTCTATTAGAGCGTGGTATCACACCGATCGAGGCGACCCTAACAGCCGTGATCAAGATATTCATAATAATTCCAGCATGGCTCTACCAGGTCAAAACATTTTTATCTTGATTACTCTAAACTTAAATATTCGCTGGTGAGATGCAAAAACCTAAACCTAAAAAAAATATATAAACAAAAAGAACTCACCAGTGAGGTTCTTGTCCTCGCGATAGCCGATGTGCGCCCTAGTGCGCAGATCCCTGAACTTCTTGGCGAGGCCAAAGTCGATCATGTAGAGCTTGTTGCAGTGGCGGCCGATGCCCATCAAGAAGTTGTCCGGCTTGATGTCGCGGTGGATGAAGCACTTGCAGTGGAGGAACTCCACGCGACCCAGCATTTGATCTGTTGTCATGAAATTAACGGCGGTTTAGACCCCAGTGGCATTGGATCAGTGACGCGTGATCCCATAGTGAATTTCAAACTTGTCTAAATACACTGGTAGATTTCAAGACATAGAAACAAGTTCTAATTATTTTATCCGTGCAGGAATGGAGACAGAATACAATTTCCTGCGGCCGGGCGGCCTGTCGTTAAGAGGCGACAAAACAGCCCACAGCCAAGTGGTAGAGCATTTTCCCGACTGGATGGCTACCACCCCTGGTTTAAAGTATGCCTCCATAACAGCCTTGAGTTGGGTTCCGGCAGGTTCCAGTCTCACTTAAGAAAGCAGCAACGCATTTGTAGCAAATATCCACAGGCGAAAGTAACCTCTTTGCATCAAGTGGGCCGTCTGCCTGATTGCTGAACTCCCGCGATAAAAAAAAATAACGCCAGTGAAAGAACATTCTGACATTAGTAACAGACTTGGGCGCCTAGATCTAGAATACCGGATGCATATAGCAAATAAGCCGTTATTCTAGATCGCGGCGTAAAGGTGTTTTTTATGCAAATGATTAAAGATTAATTACCTTAATTTTCCCATTTTAGTTAGAAAGAGATTTATACAATACATTTTAATAAATGTGGTGCATACATAATAACAACCTAACCCATAACGTCTCATGGGGTTATGAGCTCTATCTACAAGAACAGACTAGATATCCATAGGTCACAAGATCGATAAACAGGGTATATCAAAATTATTTCCTTCACCCTGAGCACATATTGCAACAATATGCATAACAAGGTAAAAGAAACTGCCCAACTAGTGTTGTAATCCACGTCACTTGAATTAAACGTTGATTTCTCAGGCCCGATTCCTATATCTTGCATACCGCTCATTTTCATTTCTTTTCAAATTTGGCATACATACAATTCCAATATTAAAATTCAAGCAATGGTAGGGAAATTAAATAAATAGTAAAATGTATTATTTTAAAATTTTAAATGCACTATTAGTAATTAAATATGGTGATGCATAAATAGTAATTAGTAATATCTTCAAAGTAAAAAGTATTCTATTATATTATTGAGATTTAAATGGCAAGACGACCATATTCAAAGCAAACTTCATGATCTGGCCAGATTTTATTGCATATTTGATTTTGTTTGAAAATCAGTTTTATGTACAATCACTCCTAATCTTTACCTTTTGCTATACAAACTACACCTTCCGAACAAATTTTATTCCTGGAGACTAGGTTTCTGATAAAAATGACAGACATACACAGACAGACGGTCGGACTTAACATGACGATTTTACGTATCCATATTTGGCCAAAATGGCCGCGGTATCCTAGGATAAAGCCAATATACAGACCTGCTAGCATAAGAACTGTCTTGATGGTGAACTGGCGCGAGCAGAAGTTGAACAGGTCCTCGAGCGAGGGACCCAAAAGGTCCATCACCAGGATGTTGTGGTCCTTCTCGTAGCCGTACCATCTGAAACAAGACAACACGTTTAACCGGTCGTCGCGACAAAGTCAGAGAGAGGGCTTACTCTCGAACCCCTTTGCGGATTCGCCCGAAAAATTAAGATAATTTCGAGTAAAACGAACGACCAAAGGCGTTTCAGAGTAAGCCCACTGCGTCGAAGGTTCTTCTATAAAAATCATTTATAACAATATCTTAATACTATATTATAATATTAATTGTGTGCTTGGATAAGGGTTCCGTAGAGGTGTAAACATGTTTCATTATTTTGATACGGTAGTATCACAAAAAGACTGACGTGCGTAGCGGAATTTCTTCCCCTTAAGAAAATAGCGCGTAGTCTTCGCCTTAACAATAACACAATACAATGTTGCATATACAAAGTCATACGACAGAGCAGGATAGAAATATAGGATCAGACAACAAAAGTTAAAACGAGGCAGATGTACTCGAGAAAAACTGGAATAAACTCGTGGTAGGTAACAAGGACGGGAGTATTTCCTAGACAAGGATAGACATATAATTGAATGTGGTAATAAGGTTCATCCTAGACCGTCGACCAGATATATAAACGCGACAGTCTGCGCACGGAGGCAGACTCACAGACTCGCACGGGCTAGCGAACCGAAAGCAACGAGAAGAGAGTAGAGAGATTAAAAGGGCCTTCAGACTGCGCGACAGCGACAAAGTGGAGCCTCAAGACATGAGTGAGGTTTCAAGACCATTCAGTGGGAAGACACCGAAACGTCGATTGAACGGTTCAGAACGTGAGTCAATCGAGAAAAGCGTGTGCATAATTTAAAGAGGTATTTTTATTGAATTAAATAAAGGCAGTTTCTCTTTAAATCAGTGTTTCCTTCCAACCTCGGTACCCACAGCACGTAACATTTTTCACTGACAGCGTTTTCCTATCTGATGTTTGAAGGACCATTTTTACAACTGTGGGAGCTAGCAGCTTCGCAACTAATGATTTAATTAAGTCACTAAGAATTATCTTTTCGCCTGTTCGTAGATATTGAAGAAGTAAAATAGTCGGTAGACATAGCGGCTATGTAAACTGGAAAAAACATACCACATATATATTTAAAAAAAATCAACACTTAATCTTTAATAATTCGCGATTTCACTACATAACTTTTGTCAAATTTCATCCACATAGATTTAGTCTTTTCGAACTACTGACTTGACTCATCTACGCTATTATATTTATGTTGTCACACGCATTTGCCTTACAATTAGAACGTGTTCAGCAGTGATTTAGATTCAACATCATGGTGGCGGACGCGCGGCGAAGCGTAACAGCCTTTTACCAAGGCGTGACAACGAATCGCTTTTTCCTAAGCATCTCACTTATCACGGACAGTGCACTAGAAAATTAAAACAGTCCACGTCTGTGGTAAACGTAAAAATCTAGTTATAACGCATGCAAACATTATTTTTGTGACGAGGGGAATCATGTCTGAAGAGCTCAACGCGGCGTGGGAGTGTACAAGGCGTCGCGTTGTGTCGGTAATATGATTCCCAAAGAGTCGGTGGTACGCATTAAAATCCCCCAAATCCAACCATTGATCACCTTTTCTAGGGCCACGGGCAACAGACCTCATGAAGTCCGTGAGCCCTAGAAGATAAAAACCAAAAAAGCCCGTTTCCACTTGTGGGCACCTTCCCTTGTCAACGTGGAATACAGCATACCGGTCCGTCTATATTTTTATTTCAGTTTTATTTTATTGCACGAGTTCAGCAGACAGGCAGATCCACTCGATGGAAAGCTGTTATCATCGCCTATAGACATTTGCAAAACCAAAGATGCTGCTGCTCTCTTAAGGCAGACTGGAACCTGGTCACTAATGCCGGAAAACAACTCAAGGTTGTAATGGCGGCATACTCTAGACCAAGGATGGTAGCCATCCAGTGAGGAAAATACCCTACCACCTGGCTGTGGATTATGTTGTTGCCTCTTACGACAGGCCCCGCCTGGCCGCAGATGGTTGTTTTGGAAACTTTTAGGTATATACGGGCATTTAGTAAGAATAAGTAATGCATATGCTGCCGCCACGTAGTGAAATCGCAAAAATTATAATGATTAATGGTGGTATCCGCCAAACAACGGTTGAAAAAAATAGGGGTATCTCTCTAGTCAGATCTTGAAAAATCATACAGATGTTATTTAATCATTTTTGTCGGCGGGATATATCTTTTCAAAATCATGCACATTGTATACCTTCATTTCAACATTTGAACATTGACTGATCGTGGAAGTAGGTGGCGGCCTTCTAGCACCAACTCTACCATCCACACAGTTGTCATACATTTGTTTTCATCCATCCTCTTTACATGTCCAAAACACAGCGTCATTCCTTTCTCAATTCTTGTTATTTGTATGTATTTTCAATTAATATTTTGATTAAATGCTTTTTTTTACACAACCAAATTTCAAAATTTACTCAGGCTAAGTTACGGCGATTGCCTACTTCAAATGAGACACTCGGTAACGAAACGTGACTCATTGCACGTAGTCTGTGTAAAATCAATAATATACACGGACCCGACAGTTCCTATCTTTATCAAGGTTGCGTGTAATTTAATTAGCTTATTACTATAATACAGGTCCGTTTACCTCATGTGCCGGGATACTATATCCTATTATCAGTTCATGTTCCTTAAGATTAGTTGAAATCTATAATATTATAAAAAATCTAAAAATGCGGTGTTTGAACGTTCAAGCTATAAAAAAAATACAACTGGAATACACTATATAAACGATGGAGAACACGATGCATTTTTTTTAGACTTCTTGTATATTCGGGATTCACGTAAAAATTACTGGGCCAATGTGGATACGGTTTTCGCTGCTCGACAGGACATTCTTAGACTTATTAACATCTGCGCTAATTTTTATCCTCGGAACCGCGCGGGAAAATTTCTGGAAGTGATTTAAAATAACCAGATTGAAAAAAAATTGAATTCAAATGAGATTCTTTTTAACAAGTTTTATGAAATAAAATATGTGATATTTTTATCTCGGGAATCCCGCGGAAATTTTCCCGGGAGGAGTAAGGTAAATTACCTTACTCGGAACACACAGTTTTCCTAAAACGAGTTTACACTGTTTAAATGCTCCGGTACTGGTGCCCCGGGAATTTCAAGTCAAGCGTGGACGAAGTCGCCGGCATATCTTAGTTTGACATAACTTCCGTATCAGCAAGTGATTTTTGTAGCAATGCAATGGTAAAGTCAGAAATTACACGACTCCACTTCTCTCTTTCACTTTCGATGGAAATGGGGCGAATATGCCATGTAATAAAATGAGGGTATTTCCCCTTGTTTGCGAGCGATTGTCCAACGCGCATCATTGGCGGCAATCAGGTTTGCTTACAACTAGTGCCAAATCATTAATGTTCGAGTGCAATTAACTGATTACCGCTCATTATTGTTATCAACAAAGCACTTCAAACGAAAGTTCTTAAAAAGCTACGTTTAAAAAAGCTGGATGCGGCGAACGATGCACGGGGTTAGGCGCGGAATGATCACCCATTAGCGAATTTGGTTCACGACTGCTTATTTAAGCTGTTAAAAAGCAATTTATTACATATTTCATCTGTGACAAAAATCACTTATCAAAAGTTGTAATGATGTTTATTTTTTAATTATTTCAATTTCAATAGAATCTACAGCTACAGTCTGAATTCAAATTAATAAACAGTATGAAACCGTCACTCTTGACTTTGGTAATGCTAATATTAAACGGAATAATCTAATGAAATCAATTATGTGGAAAAGCATAAACTGAAAGAAAATGACGGTTTTCAACCAAGTCCTATTTCTATAGATATAGACTGTTTTTTTTGTATGAGAACAGCGGACAGACGGTCACTGGTGGAAAGCGGTTAACAACGCCTATGGACATTCGCAACATTAAAAGCGCCACAAATGCGCTGCCACTCTCTAAAGGAAAGACTGAGACCTGGCCATTGATGCCGGAACACAACTCAAAGTTGTTATGGCGGCGTACTCTCGGCCAGGGGTGGTGGTAGCCATTAAGACGGAAAAATGTCCTACCACCTGGCTGTGGGTACTTTTATCGCCTCGAACGATAGGCCGCCCCAACGCAGGAATTTTGATTATTTTTCCGTTCCGGCACGGATAAAAATATAAGACAAAGTATAGTCAAAAAATTTACCTTTTTATAGAAAAGGCAGAGATCTCTCGAAAAATATAATTTTCAAAATAATGGAACCAAAACAGAACTTCGTAAAACCACACCAAAGGAAGCGCTATAAATGTAAAAAGTTTGAAACAAGTTCTCATTGCCCAACAGGAAATAAATCAAAGTTTTCATAAACTCTTAATGTAGGAAGGAAAACACGGAATCCTTAAAATTTCGTCACGTTGGTTTGTTATTTATGCCTTGATATTTCTTAGACATAAATATTTAAAAAAAATGGGTTAAATTGTGTTGTCAACATTTTAGATCATTGATATCCAGTGGTCTGAATATACCTCCCAGGGATCGATTACGACTTTCAAGGGATCTATGTCAACGATAATAAATATTGGGAATCCACGAGAAAAAAATCAGTTAAGCAGGTCATGAATATAATACAATCCAAACTCGATTATTCGCGATCAAATAACTTTATAACTTCAAGTCGAATCCCATGCATGCAAGGACATTTCCGCACTTGCATTATCAAATATTTTACCCCTTTAGACTAGTACATATTTTACTTCTTGATTACCAAATATTTTAAACAAATGAAACTACATAGTACATAATTATGTATGTTGTAATACGTGTCATTGTCACCGTAATGAGTGACAGTTGTAAACTGTCAAAAATATCATCTATCCAAAAACGTATGTACTTATCCTAAAGAATCCTAAAACATATAACTTATGTTCTGCCGTATGACAAGAGCTATGAATGTCAAAGAAGCAAGTGAGGTGTGTAAGAATGGGCCTGTGTGGCGCTCTGTTGTTCGTGCCTACCCCGCAAGGGACCTGGCGTGAAGTTATGTATGTATGTATGTTCTGCCGTGGTCGAAATTCGAACATAATAATTTGTTGTCAAAGACTATAACGTTCTATAACGTCAAATATATGGTAGTGTTTGCAATGTTTTTTTATTGATTTAATGGATTTTTAATGCATAATTTTAATTAGCATACGTCGGTTCTTATCTATATAAACTATAAGTGTGTAAAATTTCATACTCCGCCGTCCGCGCAAATTTCGTAAAAAGGGGTACAAAGTTTTTGCTTCACGTATTAATATTATGTCTCTCTTAGTAATCTCTTAATAGACATTGATTTTTGTTAATAAGTATAATTTGTTTTTGTTGCTTTTAATAATTACCTAGCAATATGTATTATGCAGAGCTGAGTACAAACACCGCTTTTCTTCATTCATTCGATTATCCGAATGCTTAGCGACAACAAATTAGATATCGAGTCTCTATTGTAATACAATTACACAGAGGCTAACCTATAGTGCAGTGTAAACAGTATAATCGTCTATGTAAACTACAATATTAAATCTGTTGGGCATATCCACTTAGTGCAATGAATGTAAGAATTAGGAAAAACCATAGGACAAATTCAGACTATAAATGCAATATTTAGAATTATCCTTGTCTGTATGTTAGAGTATCACGTCAAAACTATTGGGCGAATTTAAATGCAACTCGACATATACCCAGCTAATATCCCAACATTTCGGGCCGCTTGCATGAGGTTGCTTAAATTTATTTAAGAAACACAAATCGTATCAAACACCCTTGAATACAATTCGCATCTTGCACAACGCAAAATTTGCCGCTAAATATGTTTAAAGAACTGTCAATACGCTTCGTGCAAAACGTATTTAGGCAGTTTAATATGATTAACTAATTTTATATAAAGGTGATCCTTATGCAAGAGACCCTTAGAATGCTTTTTCTCCCTTAAAATGACATCATTGCCGAGAGGATAAAGGACTAGACAAAAAGATGGCGTTGCCGTCGCGTTGATTTGAACGCGAACAAAGCCTTGGCACATGCTAATACATAATATATTAGTTTAGTGTTTGGATTAAAACAAAAATAGCAATCCCTCGTACTAACCAACAAAAAGAATTAAATTCAAGACAGAATGGCAAACTTATTGAAATCTAAAAAAGACCTTGTAACATTTTACATTGGATTAAGGTCAGATTTCTGTTTTAAGTAAGGTTTCTGCAACTCTCCCCACCACATTAAAACCAAGGACGATTCATACTTCCACCTTTACATTGTTTTGTTTTTGTTCAAAGGATTATGAGTCTTGCTGTGTTGTTTATATTTCAGGCATTGCTTTTTTATGGATACAGTAGACAGGGTGAAGGTCCACCTGATGGAAACTGGTTATCGTCAGCTAAGACCTTTTGCAACACCAACAAGGGGGGGGGGTATAGTAAATATGTAGCCAATAAAATATTTGTATGTAGTAATAAAATAGAAACAATTTATTTATTATATTGTAACATAAATGTATAATAAATAAAGAAACCCTAGTTATGCATTTATTATCCTACAAAACTTGTAAATAAAAGGAAGAAAAACAAGATAAAGAAAATCTCTGCCCAATCAAGAGACAGAGGAAGGCAATTTAATAAAATAAAATAAAACTCTTAGGGGATCGAGGGTAGAACCTAGCCACTGAACTCAAGGTTATGGCGGCATACTTTTTATCACTGATAGTGGACATCGTCATGTCTGCGAGTTATTTTGTTACCTCAACACCCTATAGTATGCAGGAATTGGTATTATTTCTCAGTTTTTGGATAAAACTTGCCTTACAAGTGACATAGGTTCCAATTCTGGCTGGGGAGCATCAATCAATTATGCAGTTTTAAAGAGCACCCATTGCATAACTTGATTCATTTTAAATAGTGTTGAAAAAAACTTCACCTTATGTGTGGTATTCCAATGCCCCCTTGGAGCATCTTATACACTCTGCTCTCATAGAGAAGCTGTGGATGCCGCGCCTTTATGGATTCAACCTTCACTGCTACCTCCTGAAACAAAGGGACACAATGTTCAATGGTAAGGAAAAATACCAAATATATATATCAACCCTGTGACCTTATGGCCCCAGGCTCCCATGGGCCAAAAATGTACAGGCTTAAGAGACATATCTGGTAGATGTCTTACACAATCGAGAAGTTAATTCTTTTATAGTGCAGGCTGTCAAACTTTGGAATATGCTGCCTCTTATTGTAAGAGAGGCCAAATCCTTACCAACATTTAGAAATTTGCTCAGAAAACTATTTGTGCACAAATAATTGTCTGATTAACACAATATAATCATGCTAATACATTTATTATAATAACTTATGTATCTTCAAATAAATAATTTTATATGTTTATATATATGACTATATTTATATGTATGTATTTGTATATCTATTTCTTAAATTAGTTTCAGTATTTATGTATCTATTGCGTTTTTCCTGCACCACCTATACCGCTTGATTCAAATTTCTTTCATTTAGGTTGCCTGGAAGAGATCGCTTTGAGCTATTGCTCAATAAGGCGGCCTATTGTATTGCCTAGAAAATATTGAAAATATGGTCTGTTTTTGTAATTGTATATTTTGAGGTGCAATAAAGTGTTTTTCAAATGACCTATTAGGGTCTGCCATCCAAAAAGGCTAATGTAGTCAGCATTTAGGGATTATTTTCTTCTGACAACAGTAGTCTGAGGCTTTCTTATTTTAATATTATAAGCGTTGTCTGAATTACTTTCAATTAATATTAATAATAGTTTTCAGTAATATTTAGACACACATAGACTTTTAAAGTAAATAAGATAAAAAATCTATAACATTATAAAAATACAATATCTATACATTGATAAGCACTACTATTTCTCTAGAGATTCCTGCGGGAATTTTTATGGGAATGATTTAAAATACCAGTACTAAAAATAAACGAAATCCAATAAAAAAATTTCACTGATAGATAGCAAATTTTGTAAAATAAAATGTGTAATATTTTTATCACAGTGCGGTTTGTCTTATTCTGACAAAATTTTCAATAAAACGATAGTTTGCATTCTTTTTAAATGATACTTTGTGTCCCGGGAATCCCGCGGTAATTTCAAGTCAAGGGGAGACGAAGCCGCGGGCATAGCCTAGTCCAGCTATATAGACATTGTAGTACTGAGAATAATAGCTGTAAATTACATAAACAAGCATATAAGCAAACATGACAAATGTACATGGATTCAGTTTTTCCATGTACACTATTTTATTTGTAATATTAATCATATACAAACATTTCTAACCACCAAGTAAGGACTTGTGCTATGGGAAATATAAAACTGGCAAATGTGGTGCCAATCCCAGACATTCAGACCATAGTAAATAATGGAAAGTTTATTTAGGAGGCTAGGAATTGAATTTGGGATATCAGTGTCTTTTGCAATGCCCAGATTTTTGTAGTAATTAATATATATAAAATTAATGTAATTTCTAAAAAATTTAAAGTGAATTTTTTATTTTATAATTTTTTATTTTATTTATGAGATTACTTTTTTTAACTAGGATTAATTACGCTAATATGAAAATTTTTAAATTAGGATACTAAAATAGTAATTAATTTTTACTGAAAATTAAATAAATTAAGTTTATAGTATAAGGTATAATATGGTTCAATTAAAAATGTCAGTTGCACAGTTACTTAGTTTACCTTTTGAATTCACTCAGGTTATAATTTATTCGACTGATAACTTTTATCTATGGTTGAAAAATCGGCCCTTAGAGATATAGCTGCATAAGGGCCTAGAGCACTCAAGTGCCATCTTCCAATGAATATAAATTTATTTGCTGTCATAAAATAATAAAATTTATTTATTTCTAAAGAAGACCATTCTGAAGGTGCAATAATACAAATCTCATGAAAGCCTTATTAAAGACTATAAGTTTTTATTGAAATCTAATTAAAATTATTTGCAGGAAATTATCGAAATACAACATGTATATATAAGTTGTGATCTTATAAAAACATACAAATATCTTCTATTTATAGAAACTACTGTGATTGCTATGCATCTAGAAAATTTCAAGTCATCAGAGAATGGCAAATTCAACACTGCAAACACTAACAGAGACCTTCAAAGCTTATATAAGATAGAAAGTTAAGGCTACAGATCATGTCTTAACAAGTTGAACAAAAATTATTTAATCAATGAAACATGTGTGTGTCTAAATAATTCAATCAGTTTACACACATGTAAAGAAGAGTTCAAAGTCAATGCTAATGAATTTAAGTATATAATGTATTATGATTATTAGTCCTTAATAAAACAACATATTTATATACTTATATATCTTGAGAAATCTTAGAAGGATGTAAGGAAAATAATAAGTGTAACATGGCTAAAGTGGAGTGAGATAACTGATGTGACAAACATAATACCAATCAAACTAACAGGTCAGATATATATAACTGTAATATGACTGGTCAAGTTATATATATGGATCTAACTGATATGCCACTGAAGTTAGAAATCACAAATGTTTCCTCTCAGCTGAGATGAGAATGTTTAGATGGATGTGAGGTGTTAAAAAAATGGATAAAGACAGAAACAAGTAGATAAGGGTATTTTTAAAAATTGCAGCCACAATTAGAGGAACAAATACTACAACAAAAATGTTAATACTTCAATGTTTCTACAGCTACATTAAACATTTTGAGTGTTTCGATTGGTGTATTGAAACTAGAGTGTGTCAGCAGAATCAGTTGTATTAGTCAGTAAACTACCTATGAATTTAAGTAATACTCTTATTAGTAAATTGTAATAATCTGTTTATGAAAATTTTACAATGAGCTAAAATTTAGGCAGGGATTTTGGACTTTCGAGTGGCTATGATCTCACCAACCTCTTCACACATACACAATTGTATGAAGTACTTTTCATTTGATATTAGTGAATTTAGTCTGTCTACAAAGACAAGTTTAAGTACGCTAAATCTCTCAGACATTATTTTAATTATACATTTCGCTTTTTAGTCATCTTTTCATATCATTTCCTTACTGGAGAATATAAAACAGACTAATGGTACACCTGATGGAAAGTGGTTACAGTTGTATAAAGACATTTACATACACAACACCAGGTGTTACCAACATGCTGCCAACCAAAAAAGTATGGATAAGTGAATAGTAATCAACAAGTTTCTAATGTTAGTTTGATGTGATGCAATAGTAGTGATATTTCACAAGTTTTATGTCACAAGGTAATACCACTTTCCATGAGATTCTTAGCTTACATTCATTATGTGTATGAAAATTATCCCATTTCCCAGGCTATATTTTGATTAAAAGCACACATTTTACCAAATATAGACAGTTCATTCTCAATGGTATAAAGAAAAAAGACATACAAACAAATATTTAGACAAGAGTATATATTGTTATTTAGGTAGCTTACCACCTAAAGCACTTGCTTTTAATTTATGATATAGATATGGGTCCAAGTCCTCCTCACTAGGGAGCATATGTTGTTAGGTACTTAATCTAACCTAATGAGAATAATGGCGATAGAAACATCATAGGAAACTTGCACATAGAGATTACTAAGATATGAAACCCACCAATTTGCCCTAATCAGTATGAGAGGTATATGGTCTGTTCCTCTGAAATTAGAAGGCTCATGCCCGGCAGTAGATTTGTAGGTATTTGTTTGTCCATCAAAATATAAATAGCTACCTATATTTGGTTATAAGTTACTTTTAAAAAAGAATAACTCTAAACCTAGATAGCTTTGTTTCAGGGGCTGTATGACACAGTTTAACAGAGAATTTCGCAATAAAATGAGCCTAGCTGTAACAAAAGCTAGATCCATCTCTAAAATAAAATTTCACAATAACTTTACACATAAACCTATTGTTATAGTATTGCAAAACACCACGATTGTTACATATAGCGACTAAAACCGCAATCTGCATGAAACTGAAATATCAAAGTTATCACAATGACAATGGAGTCTATACTTGGAGTGATCTCCAGTCGAAGTTTTTTTTCTATGCGAGTGACCCATTTATGAACAACGGTTTGATTTGGCGTTCAAAGCACGTAATTCTAAAAGGAGATATATTCAATGTGTGCAAATATATGGTTTCTTGACGAGAAAACGCCCAGACCGCCATTTTCAAGAACTAAAATCCCGAAATACACGGCCTCCTTGACACAAGCAATAGTAAGAACACCAATATTGAAAATCAATATCCCAAGAGATATTTACCTCCCCATCGCCGGAGTTGATCGCGAGGAATATATCCCCGAAGCTGCCACCTCCGATTTTACGAATAACATTGTATTTGTCTGCAATAATTACATGTTTCCTGGCTAACAACATGCGTTCAAAGGTAGCCATTTTCTTTTTCCTTCATCACTCGTTGTCACAAAATTATTGATGTCCCATCGCACCGAGTCGATTTTTTGACACAACACACTTGTAATTTAAAGTCTTTAATTATTCAAAAAAACTATTAAACGTAGAAACACTACGGAAAACCACTAAAAATCATTATAATATGAAGTCTGTAGAGATGTTGTCAGCCTACTTCGTGTGACGTCACAATGGCAGTGTTGCTGCCTGAGCGAACACAATTATTACCGAGTCTAACAAAAATGTTGCCACTGTAGTGAATGGAATCTACCGAAATTAGTAGTTTCCATTAGAAGTTAAAGTTCATTCTACGAAAATTCGAGGCCGTCTGTGAACTACCAAAAATTGAAAACAATTTTTAACCAAACATTGAATCTTTTCGATGATTATAGCGAATGTATACGGGCTTATAATCTATATGTGTGCCCAGAATTTCCGACATAATTTTCCGAGAATTTGAGCCAGTAGACTTGTTCCGAGTTTTGATTAAAAGGAATATTGATATTCTAAGAACTTCAAATAGATAAATATAAATACATAGCTTGATTAGCTTGGATGCTAAAAGGCTAAAACGGAATAAACACCGCGGGTGACTTTTATAATATTTCGGCGGGAATTTTTGTTTTGCTACCAGTTTTAATTCAAACCCTTAAAAAAATATTTAAAGGTGAAAATTGACAATGAGATAGTTATTTCTTTCAGGACTCCGTGCCCGTTATTACAGTAATGTGAGAATATTCGTTCATTAGTGCCACAATCATGATTATTTTTATTTGAAAACATTATGAGCGACCGGTCTAATACTATTGTAACAGCCGACTTGGAGTCCAGTTCAACAAAATGATTTGTGATTTGTTTATAATATTATAAAATTCTAAAAATGCCGTATATATATATTGAAGCTATTTAAAAAACAACTGGAATAGACTGTGTAAAGGATAAAGGACACGATTCATTTTTTTAGATTTCTTGTCTGTTCGTTGGAGATTCACATAAAAACTACTGGGCCGATTCCGACGCAGTTATCGCTAATCGATAGCAAATACTTAGACTTAAAATCTGCGCTACTTTTTATCCCGAGACTTCCACAGGAAGTTTCTGGGAATTATTTGAAATGGTTAGATTGAAAAAAAAAACAAATTCCAATGCGATTTAATGCCAAATTTTAATTTTATGCAATAAAATGAGCTATAATATATGATATGATAGATAATAATCATTACCCCAGGAATCCCGCGGGATTTATCTCGAGAGTGTTTTATTTAAATACGGCGCATAAAATTTAAAAAAAATTACACATTCTTTTAAAATATTGGCGGGCTTTATGACCGAAATCCTGTGGGTGATTAAAAGTCGATAATATGCGTAAAAGTTAGCTGATTCGGATCCGATTGATACTAAAACAATATAATAAACCGGGACGTTTTATATTCCCAGGATTTCCTAACTTCAACGCCATATGATGTTAGGACTTGTTGTAGGTTGATATGACAGTTTCTATATTTGTTAGACATCTTTAGTACAGATATAATTATGCATGTCTTTAATAATCTTCGGAATTCATGTATTCATATTTAAAAAATCCGTTTCTCTGCTGAAAACACCTCTTTAATTTTTACTACTGGCAACATAAGTAATCTTCGTTACCTATCAAACCTGTAGTGTATGTATATCCTAGTTTGAAAATATCAATACAATTTCAATATACTCTTTGAATACAATCACCACAAAATAACAGATAATCATGTATAGATAGGATACCATGTGATTGAACAAAACAAGATAACAAGAATTTCCTATTTAAAAATATTGATAAGCGGGAAATATTTTCTTTTCTTGACCTTACTCTATATAATTGCGCATCAGTGCTACTACTTAACACAATAGCCTAAAATAGGACAACATTATTAGCCAAATCAGCAGGGAGAATAATGGCGAGGTAAGTGGGCGGCACGAGTATGTAAACATACGTTACTCACGCTGTCCACTTCCTACGTCTTTTCTGGGTGTCTTTGTGGAATTTAGAATAATGTATTACTTTCTTATTGCGAAGCAGGCTGGCAGACAGGCAGACGGCCCAGGCCATCTAAAGTGGGGAGTTTGTAGCGGGAACTGAGAGGGTACGTTTTGTTGTAGAGTTTATTTCCTAAAAATGTGCAAATTACTCTAAAATTAATTGTAGGAGATTAACAGTATTTGAGTAGTAAATATGTTTTAGTGAGAAATGTGGCCTTTCGAGTTTTCACAAGAACGTCGTTGAATTACGTCAGTTGTAGCCTACAATTCAACTGCGCTACCTACACGAAAACTTACATCAGAATTGGCTGTATGGACTAAGATTCCTTTGCCTGCTTTTGTGGCGAATTCTATTGATACTCAACTAAAGGGGTTACCGTCGCCCATTTTAGCAGCACCGGGGGCGAAACAAACCCCTTGCTAGCTCTTAGGAGACAAACTAGATAGAGGGATCAGACAGGAAGCACGGGATACGGGATTGGAATGGGTGATGGGAGAGGGAGAAGTGGATATTTATACTTCGAAAAGTAATTGTGTAACATATTTCTGTATAAAATATATCTTAAAAAATATTTTTATTTATTTGTTACTTTTTAGTGTCTAGCTATGGGTACGCCTACGAAAGGTGCCGCGCGGAATGGAAATTATTTCATAAAATGAAAACAACTGGGCCAAACTATTTCAAATTTTCAGGGGACCAAATGGCAGCTATTCCGCGTCGAACAAAAAAGAGAATTACGTAAATCGGATCATAAATCTCGGGAGTAATCGGTGAACATACATAAAAAAAAAGATTCCGACGAATTGAGAACTTCCTCCTTTTTTGGGAGTCGGTTAAAAAGGGTGCGGTAACTATTTTTAGCTAGATGTGTTGCTGGAGACTTTCTTGCGGCTTAACAGCAATAACACGTTGCGAAGCGGTGTACATACACTAGGAATTAAAATTAAATTTTAACTCACATCTATGACCTTCAAAAAGTGTTCTGGAGCCGAATTTATTTAATATGAAATTTTTTGAATTTGAATAAGAGGAGGGGGAAGTGGGACATGAGAACCCTCACTCATCGCACTAAACACATTTAGCTCAAGGCTTATGCTTAATGGCGATATTATGTTGCGTGATATTGCACCAATCTAGCCGACCCTAAGCGCTATAATTTCTATATATCAATTGGTGAAGCAAAAACTTTGTACCCCTTTTTACAAAAATTGCGCGGACGGAATGTGAAATTTCGCACACTTACAGTTTATAAACAGAAGAAGCGACGAATGCTGATATTTTTTATTAATTACGCAAAAAAATACATTAAACAGTAAAAAACATTATACACACTACCTACCATGTATTTGACACACGCATATACCTATACTCTTTTGTTTATTGTTAAAGTCGAATTAACAGGGTAGCCTTGGCGAAATCTGTGATTATAGAAGTAAGTTTTTTGACATTAATTATAATGCTCGAATTTCGAGCGCGGGCGACCACTAGTTAAGATAATGATTCCAGTGTGGCTCCTGCTATGTATTTTTTATTGCCAAAGTTCAGCAGATAGGCAGACGGCTCAGGTGATGGAAAGCGGTTATCATCGCCTATGGAGATTTGTGACAACAATGTGCTGTTGTTATCTAAAGGGAGACTGGAACCTACTCACTAACGTCGGAACACAACTCAAGGTTGTTATGGCGGCATACTAGTGGTAACCTTCTAGCCGTCTAGAGGGCTACCCTAACAGCTGTCAAAAAAAAATGAGTAAGAAGTTAAAAATGTAGAAGCAACTTCAGTGTCGGGTTGTTATAGTGGTCAATTTATCATTCTTTAATATTACTCAGGGCCGACCCTAGCTTTTTTGCCACAGTACATATACTCGAAAAATGTCGCTCCTACCGAAGCTGAATGTGTAATTCAACTGGCTGCTAAAAAGCTGAGTATACTTTCAAAGGTAAGACGGTACTTCACTATAGAGCAACTGCTCAATCTTTACTGTGCTCAAGTAAGATCTTGCATGGAGTACTGTTATCATCTTTGGGACGGCTCTGCCAAATACCAGCTTGAAGCGCTAGATTCAATATCGAGAAGAGCCAAGAGGTTGGTTGGTAGCGACCAGCTTGTCGATACAAGGCTTCAAAGCCTAGAGCATCGACGCCGGGTTGCTAGTCTGTCGGTTTTTTATAGGACTTAAAAATATAAAATTTTAAGAGAACATCCAGAGAAATTTTCCAACTACTTTCGAATGTCAGTAGCCAGCTTCGGTAATATTTTAATTTAATTGTAACGGGACGACAACACAACTATTCTTCGCGGCAGTCGGCCGAATACTAGCCAAAAAACCGCCCGCGGTTAAGGCATAGTGCGTGTGCGCCTACTAAGTTCTATGGATTACAAATTTTGCTACGGTTTCTTACCGCGACAATTTTGTAACATTGCACGGTTTTAAAATCAGTCGCGGGTAAGAACCGCAAGTGCGGCCGGTTGTATTCGTTTTCGTGTTTCATAAACTCACACGGTTAATAAACGCTGCGGTTTCACCGTAGTGCGGCCTAGGCCTTAAAGTGACCTAGCGCGGGCGTCAGTTTCCTTTGGGATGCCTCTTGTTCTAAATGGTCATTGTATTTTAGTAATATTGTATGAAACCTGTATTGTTTACAATTAAATTTTCATTTAATATAATAAGAGAAGATAGAATATATAAGTAAACAGATACTACAACAACAGTTCGGTAATCAATGATGATGATAGATGGAATAACTTGCCTATAGTAGAATTATTTTCTCCGTGCAGTTTGGGTCATTAATAATCGGAGCAGTGAAGCGAGTATTTCGCTCTCTCTTCCACTCACGGGCTTTATGGGCAGGCATAGTGATACGCATTATTGTTGTCGATAAGCGTTATCGACAGTGTGTTTAGTTTTGTCATTTTGTGGTTAGTGATATAAATGAAAGAAAAAAATAGATAAAACAACGTATTTATTAAAATAAATTATTCATTAGGTATCTATATATTAAAAAACTATAAGTACAAAAGTTTAGAATGTAACAAGTTGTATTAAAAATAAATACAAATACTTGTGTCTAAATTTAAAATTAACAGATAATAATGATTATTATAAGAGTGATAATCTTTCTTTGATAAGAACGAGTTTTATCGTTAATGGCTTTGCGCTCGCGCAACATGCTCACGCCCTAGCCGGGCTGAGGCCGAGTTTGATTTATAACCCAAACTGCACGGAGAAAATAATTCTACTATAGTTTGCGATACGACTTATATTTTCCCGTAGGACCAATTTACATAGAGAGAGTTTCTTGCCTCCAAGATTCGATTGTTGAAGGCAAGAAAAAAAAATTATTATGTAATAAACTAAACGTACTGTTACGAGTTACGCAGGACTCGAATTAAAATGCCGTTGGAATTACTATAGAACTTATTCAAACTATACAAACACGTATAACATAAGTACAAATATAACTAGACACTACTAGTGCAAACTGCACGATTCAATAACACGCGCAAAGTCCGTAACTGTATCGCTCATCGAATCTACGTCTTGCTCGTATCGTAATCCTCGCTAAACAGCCCCTCTCCGCATTGGGCCATTGCTTTATAATGCACCGATGCCATACCTGGCAAGCTTCGGCGCAATGGTATATAAACAAGTATTAGTTCGACACAACTGCCTAATGATGGCCATAAAACAAGTACAATAACAATAGAATGTTTTTCTTAATTACAAATTCTAAACACAAAGTAAACAAAAGAATTCCAATATGCGGGAAGGTAATAAACTGCGCTTTAAGACAGGCAGGTGTGCGTTTACATTCGTCGGCTTGTAACACTACGATATCGTACGTGGAAGGGCGATAATCACCTGGTCATTGCATATTGACATCTCTGTGTAAAATCATCTATTCGTGTTGTGCAAGGAGTATGTACTTGTCGATTTCACTGCTCATATAATTTCTAGATTCAAGTGAACGAATCGAAATATATTTTCGTGTTTTGTGTTTATTTATTTTTTGGGCTTAGTGGTTCAAGGGTTTTTACAGACATTTTTGCAAGCATCTTTGCTACCGTAGGCAGTCGGTGCCGTTGGGCTACAGTGCCACCGTCTCGAGCCGTCCCTGATCTTACTTCACATCGAGGAAACAAGCCACGCTTCACTGACATATTATTATAAGAACGTAAAATGTCAGAAACAAGTTATCAACTAATTAAATTAACATTTCGCTGTTACTGTTTAACCCAGTTAAAACTGTTACAGAGGCATTTAACCGTTATGTAATAACATACCCCTTTGCTCTAATAACCTACTAATGCTTAGTGTTGATTGGATTTATTTAAACGAAAGCCTTCCCACGGCTTTGCCTACTAAAAGGAGACGGGGATTTTTGGGTCAAAGAAATATGAATTGAGATATGGCTAAAAATGGTTACATATTTCTGTTATAAAATAGACAGCATCAGCCCAATTCTATCAGGAAGACGATAAATCTTAAAAATAGGGACACAAATAAAATAGTTATCAATTACCATAATCTATCTCTCTCTCTTTCTCATTTCTTTCACCTAATCCCAATTAATTGGGGTCTCGGTCTTATTAACTCGTCATTATGCCAAAGGCTTCCTCCAAATACTTCCTACATTCCTACACCTAACCCTTGTTATTCACACAATTTCACGTTTCCATTGGAAATGGCTACCAATATTACTTTTTCCAACACTAGGGTACTAATATATTACAGTCTTGTTCCATTTTTCGATCACAATTACAGTATGATCTACCCATCTATATTATTCACCTTGGCCATCGCTTTGTTTGTTTCACATAACACAGACATAACTTATTTAGTTTGTGAATATGTGATATGTGTATTGTTTGCTTATTAAAAATTGTAACCCTGTGAGTTAAATCAGTCGAATCTTTATCACTAAACAAGAAAATTTGTGAGTATAGATGTCTACTCTTCCACGTAAAAGCTATTGCACGGTTATTGATGTCTTAATCCTGCTTGAACAGAGTTGCAGACACATCTAGTACAAAAATATGGGGTTGGGTTTACATATATGTCCCCGGATGATTTCCTGGATGATTTTAATGGTTAATGTGTTTAGGAATATATTAAAGACTTATTTATAACAACTGAAATTGGTTTTGAGTGGAAAAAATACATATTCAATTAATTATCGAAGTTTGAAATTCACGACAATGATCTGGTAATTTTGTCGCCGAGACGTTTTTTACGTTTTTTGACGGTATTTATCGAAATAGGAGACTGTATGTATCCGAAAATTTAAATATGTGGAGTTTTAAACAGTCGGTTAGGTTAGGTTTTGTGTAGACCAAACCGACTGGTAACCATTCACTATTTATCTATATTAGTGAAAAACAGAAGTGAGGTTAGATTGACAAAAACATTAATAACTCAGGAACTACACATTTCCGACACATAGGAGTTGCAGAAGGGGTGAGTTTTCCTTCCCTCCCTACCCTATGCCCCGCTCATTACTTATGATTCCGGGGACATATATGTAAACCACACCCAAAATATGTCTTATTCAGCTTCAATAAGAATTATAAATATTGTAACTAATGAAATTGCTTATGAATTAATTTGACCCTTAATGTTGAAAACCTAAGCTTCCTCGTAATCCACATCTCAAGCTAGAGAAACTGCATCTACTGAAAGTGGATCTAAGAGCAAGCCTGCAGTAGAAGAAACACCAAACCAACACCAGCAGTGGAGCTAGAATGCACTCCTGAGTCACCTAACAGCTCTGGTGACCTTGACTTTGAAGCCACTGTTTAGAACATAATGATTTACATGATATAGATACCAGCTGAACTAGTATGACTCTTAAATCTTGTTCAAATTTACTCAACTGTTTACAATTTGAAAATAATAAACACATTCTATGAAACTACATGTATATTTGTTTTCACAAATGTTGTGACTTTTGTTTCATTATCAAATACACCTCAAAGATATTTACCTCCAAAATGAAATCACTATAAACTATATAACTTATAATAGGTTTGTTTGACAGTTTTGATAAGTAATGAGAAGGTAAAGATAGTTGTTTTTATTTCATCAGTTCACCAGACAGGCAGATGGTCCACTTGATGCGCCATCGCCATGAAAGTGGTTACCATCGCCTAAGGACATTTACAATACCAAAGATCAAATACGCTGCTGCTCTCTTAAGGCAGACTGGAATGTGATCACTAGGGCCGAAACACAAATCAAGGTTGTAATGGCGGCATACTCTAGACTAGTGGTGGTAGACATCCAGTCAGGCAAATGCCTACCACCTGGCTGTGGTTTGTTTTGTCGCCTTAGCTTGCTAACCTATATTAAAAAATTCAGTTTTTTTTTCATAATAAATAGATGTGCCTGTACTATTATACCCTACCCTTCATAACTGTGTCCCTATCTTTAGACATGTCTTCAAAGTTCATTATCATTTTTAGTGATTTTCTTTATAAAGGTATATAGTAATTTCATACTACTGAAATGGTACCCAAAGGATGGAAAGAGAGGCAGGGGTTGTCAAGCCCAAATAATAGGACCACTATGGACTCGGGAAACACAAGATAGATAATGGGTGTCTTTTTAGGAGGCCTATATTAGAGACAAGCTGCCAAATAGGCTACCAATATAGTTTGTTAGTAATACTGTAATAAACTTATTTTATTATATTACATAGTATGATATGTAGTAAATGGGTGATTTTATATGTATTTACGTATTAATAGTACATCTCTCTCACTAACCTGAGACTATATAGTGGAAAATTCTAAAATAAATAAAGGATGCACTGAGTATATTCATAATAGGAATTTATAAAATTCATTATAAACCTATCAATAAATATCAGCAACTACATTTGTTGATTATAGAAGGAACTCAGGGTATGTACCATTGGACGACCTGTCTGCAGTTCCACCACACCCATCAATGTCATGGCAGTTGTTTAACCATTCTCCCATAAACATTGAGAATATTATAAGGAACATCGGGGCTGTTTTAGTGAGCATCAAGCAGTCTATGCGAGTCCTGTACTACCTTGCTGCCTTCTCCCAATCAGTCTAGTGTGCAGAAAGCATTTCTGCATCATAGAAAAAAATTAAATTACACTTTCATCATCAACCAATCAGGGAAATACTCTTGAACATAGGAATGCTTCATGTTAATGAACAGTTTATTTACTTTTAGAGGATGTAATGTCCCTGTATTACTCAACTACATAGATCACTGTGTAAACGTCATCCTTTACTAGTTCCCTTTACTAGTGCCGTGCCGTAGCATAGTGGTGGCAGCAGGGGCAAAAGGCATGGAATTTTTCATTACTTATTTTGTGATGAGTTCAGGGAATCCCCTTTCTTTGAATGATATTTAGTATTTTATTTTATTTTTATTTTTTTTGTAGCAACTGCTGGCAACAGAAAAGAAAAAGAATTTTAGTAGATCTAGAGATTACCTGCTACAATATCACGAACTTTACCTCTTTATAATATTTGTATACTCATAAATATAGTATGCATTAAATTGAAATACCTAAATAAATGGGCAACAAAATTGTCTTCCACCCCAAGGGCCTTCACCCATACTACACAGCTGTCCTTCACTCATTGTTATAATGTCACATAAACAACTCAAGATATCACCAATCAACATAGCATCTCTAAGGAGACTAACATCTGCAAGTTATATTAAACATCATACTATGTCCCAAACAAGCAGAGCAGTACATGCAGTATTTCAATGCATGTGTAAATAATGCAGAACAGCTTGTTATTGCTTACCATATAGGCAGTACAAAAAAGATCTGAACTCTAAATTATTGTATATGAAATAGGCAGTGCAAAAATCACTCACCAAGAAGAAAAGAGTGATATATAACTTTTTATATCTTTAACTCTTTATCTTTACAGTGAATAGTGTCAGTGTCAATTGCAAACAAGATGAGTTATTATCTGTGAGTGATAAACTAGCAGAGCCGACAGGCGTACCCGTGGCACCACAAAATATCTAACATTTAAATAACATACACACCATTTAGATGGCCTTTGACTTTAAGTAAATATTTTTGTAATTAAAAATATTTAGTATATAATTGGCAATAAAAACTATCCTAAACTCAATTTAGACTAAATTACACAGTATAGAAGATTCTTAAAATGTATCTATCTATATCTTCTTATCTTATCTCTTATATTAGAAGTTCTCATTCGGATCTATAGTCATCGTGTGGAAAAGGAAAGAACTAAAGAGTTAAAGATATAGAGACACATTTTGAACATAAGTGATATACAGATCTAATCACTATTCACGTCGGATATATATCTTTTGAGTTAATCACTCAGGAGTTACACACCATTAATATGAAAAGTTATAAGGATCATATTCAAAAACCATTGTGTATTTAGAGTAAATTGAATAACTCAGCAGTAGTACTTTCTAACCTTATTTAAATATGTTACATAATCAATTGTTGTGAAATAACAACACAACTTGAATTATTAAAAGTATTCAGGCCATGACTATGATCATATTGAATCACTGGAGAACTGTTTAAAAAGGATAACAAATCTGACATTATGAATTTGAGATAAAATATGTTATATAGAACTTGGCAATAGTCACATTGTAAGAGGAAGTTGAATAAACATAAAATTCAAATGACGGAAATTGCATATTTTACACTGGTTTACTAGTATTTTTAGATAACTTACATATGTAACATACTGTATTGTCTGTAAAATGTAAGTATGTATACATGGAAGGTTTAATAATGCCATCGAAAACTGTGTACTGTTATTAACAATTTAGATTCCTATTATTGATTAGTCATACGATCTCCAACGACCCTGGAGTTATTATATAGTTGTCCAAGATGCCTTTTCTAAAAACGTCATAAGAAAATAATCAACATTCACCCCCCTCTCAAAGCCCCGCAGGTGAAGGAAAACATGCGTTGATGACGCGTGGGTCCCCATAATGTAAAGAAAACACCCATAAAGCCAGAAATAACAACAAAAATTATCACACGTTACCTCGCCATTGGCAATGTTAATCGCCAAATATATGTCACCGAAGGAACCACCGCCGATTTTCTTCAATACCTTGTATTTTCCAGTAATCAATACTTCCTTCCGTGAACTCATAAACGACGTCATCTTTGCGTTTTATTTAAAAATCGTCCAGATAAATATCAAAATATATATGTAGAAACTCACAAATTACGCACTATTTGATTGAAAAACAATGATAAAATTCTCAGCTACATTTTACAAATTGTGACTGATGAACGGAAGTCAAGACAAGTTTATCTTTATTTTTGTAATCTGTGGAGTGGAAGAACAGGAAGATTTTGTAAGTTTGTTCGAAAACCGAGATAATTGAATAGCTCTTTTGCAATATTACTTGTAATATTTTAAATTGAACTTTTAACTTTAAATTAGCTAAATAAGCGATTTATTTATTGTTATTTCATCACAATTATATATAGACGAAGGCATTGACTCGACATTTTCTATTATAAAATATAAGTTTTTAAACGTCTGCATGTCAAGGTTCTTTTTTAATATCTAATGTTGCCCTTTCATAAATTGTAGTTGATTTTGGTACAATTTGATTTTTTGTAAATTGATATTCGGTGTAAATTAAAAAGACATCCAAATGTGTACAAGCAGAAACAAAGCGAATACCAATTTCCTGGTTATCGTTTAAAGTATTGCTTTGTATAAAGTAATTAAAGATAATCTCCCGAATCAAAAGAACATATACAAAAATCATGATATCCTTTTGTTTATTTAGGTTTATGGCTTGGCACCTAGGCCTTCAAGCCAGATCTTAGATTGAAATATATTTTCTTAAGCCTATGTATTGCTCAGCTGGATTGCGGATAATATCTACTGAAGCCATTCAACGGAGTTCTTGTGACAACTCAATAGGCCAGATTTGACTATACAGTTCACAATTCTCACAAAATCACATAATTACTACTTAAAAACTATAAATGTCCTACAACTATTTTCATCACAACATCTCCTTTTAATTCCCGCCAAAAGCTCTGATGATATAGATTGTCCTACCTAGAGCTACCGGGGCGCAAGGTAGCTACAAAACGTATAAACTCACTTTACATTTAATATAAGAATACCTAGTTTTTTAGGTCAGGTAATAAACTCTCCCATAGGTACTTAAATAAACCTCTTTACTTCCTCAATGTTAGACAATGACAAAGTTGCTGCTCTCCAAAGTAATTGAATATTAATTAATTAATTTAATTACGTTAAAAATAAATTGTCCATTCTTTCTATGGACATCTATATGGAAATAATATATCATTAAATTAATAAAAATGCAGACTAATTCATGTAACATTTATTTCATATACAGTAAAACATAAGTAGAATTCGATTAATCACGACTGAGGGGTGAAATAAATAAATCTTAAAAACAAAAAATATTTAATAAAACCCTTGATCCATGAACTTAAAGTATAAAACATATAAGGACAAGCCAAGAATTTTGTCTCTTACGTTAGTATTGCAACAACTGATTTCTAAATAGACTAAGTTGCATGTTCCTGATAAATAAAAAGCACTATATTTTACCAGAATTTAGTAAATATAAATTATTTTCACAATCTGTTTTTTGTTATAACAGAAAACTGATCAACCCCGAAATGATCCTTTAATTCATTCAGTGAAAAACGAGAGAGCGGGTATGAAATGTGTTACTATATTATAAGTCAAAACATTGATCGCTTAAAATATTTCCTCAAGGCAGTCTAATTTATAAAATGCAAAATCAGCCCAATAAACGGCACTGATACAATAATTGCTTTCAACACTATCAATATTTTACTAACATAAAATTTCTAAGAACAATGGTAAAAACTACCAAAACAGTAGCAATACACCGATACTGGCAGTCCAGTCTGAAATGTCAAATGGAGTCTATACTCTATATTCTCCACCGGAGACACCCGGAGATTATTCGATGCGATTTATCACATAAATATCGATTGTGGTTTTATCGATACGTTTTTTAATGATTTAATTTCTCTTGAAACATACTTATATTTAATACCAGGGTAACTTGTCATTTAATTAGTTCTCAATTTTTATCAAACTTTTAAAATATATTTGAACACTAGTCTTACAAGAAATTGATTAAAATTAGGCCACATCATGACTTGCACACAAGTAAACATGAAACTACTGATTATAATTTATATATATTTAAATTAATAGATACTACATATTGGCATCTAATCTACAACCAATATTCTATACATGTTTACTGAAGCTACTTTGTCACGGAGTGATTTTGCAAACCTGTTAGACTCAAATTATGTCTGACTGAAGCTAGAACTCTTGTGGGAACTCTAAAAATCATATTTTACACAGTTGAGGATATCTACACAAAGCTACATCACTTAAAAACAATCAATATCCTGAAACAATTATTATTATTTATAGAATAAATTGCCCAATGAAACGTCATGCTTCAAGTTATTATCGAAAACTTACAAACACCGTCGTCGTCGTCGTCGTCAGCCATTCACAGTCCACTGCTGGACGTAGGCCTCCCCAAGACGGCGCCACTCATACCTATCTGCTGCCTTTCTCATCCAGCGCCTACCGGCGACCTTGCGTAGGTCGTCGGTCCATCGGGCTGGAGGGCGTCCGACACTACGTTTACCGAGACGCGGTCTCCACTCCAGGACTCGTCTGCTCCAACGGCCATCGGTCCTGCGACAGACGTGACCGGCCCACTGCCACTTCAACTTGCTAATTTTGCGAGCTATGTCGGTTACTTTGGTTCTCTTACGGATATCCTCATTTCTAATTTTATCCATAAGAGAAACACCCAACATAGCTCGCTCCATAGCCCGTTGAGTGACTTGGAACTTGTGGACCAATCCTGCCGTCAGTGTCCACGTCTCGGCCCCGTAGGTCAGGACGGGGAGGACGCACTGCTCGAAGACTTTTGTCTTCAAGCATTGCGGAATGGTCGACGAGAACACTTGACGAAGCTTGCCGAATGCCGCCCAGCCCAACTGAATCCTCCTATTAGCTTCCCCCTCGAAGTTGTGTCTGCCTACCTGTATTTTTTGTCCAAGGTAGACATATTCCTGCACAAATTCCAGAGGGACGCCATCGACGTTTACCGGTCTCGGCATGACGTGTTCATTGAACATGACTTTCGTCTTGTCCAAATTCATACCGAGACCGACCCGTCGGGAAGATTCACTTAAGCTGCCCAGCATTTCGGCAAGTTCCTCCAAAGTCTCTGCAAAGACAACGATATCGTCGGCGAAACGGAGGTGAGAGATGCGCTCGCCGTTGATGTTAATGCCCCGTCCAGCCCAGTCCAGAGTTTTGAAGACATCCTCCATCGCGTTGGTGAACAGTTTCGGGGAAATCACATCCCCCTGTCTCACCCCGCGACGTAGGGGTATAGGCTTCGTCCTCCGGTCCTGGATCTGGACGGTCATCGTTGCGGCGTCATACAGACATCTCATCACCTCAATGTATCGCCAATCAATACGGCATCTTTGCAAAGACTCCAGAGCAGCCCAAGTTTCGATGGAGTCGAAGGCTTTCTCGTAGTCCACAAATGCCATACACAGCGGCTGATTATACTCTTCGGTCTTTTGTATAATCTGCCGAACAGTATGGATGTGGTCTACGGCGCTGTAGCCTTTTCGAAACCCAGCCTGCTCCGGTGGTTGGAACTCGTCAAGTCTTCTGGCGAGACGATTCGCCACCACAAACACCAGTGTTAATGATTTTATGCAAACCAGCTCAATAATCTTAAAAGCACTGAGCCTTAACAACAGACTTCATTGTTTATATTCCCATATTAGTTAGTAACATCAAGCTTTAAACTATTATAGTTCAACAGTTCTTGATATTCTAACTAAAGTCTGGAAACTGTGATAATAGCTCAAAGCAAAATCACTCGTAAAAAGAGTTTTAATAGATACAAACACAAAAGTCAGTGCACATATTTTTAGTTATACCAGGGTTAAAATATCTTACTACCCATTGAACTTCAAATAGGTAGAAAAGCAGTGAGCTTACAAATAAAAGATCATTGTAGAAAAGTGGCAATACTTTTATAGAATAAGGATGCGGACACATGTTACAAACAGCGCGTTCGACCTTTAGTTCACAACGCCGAAAATGCAAAGTTAGCCGTTCCACAAGACGACCACGGTCGTTGTGGTCGAAGCGAAAACGTCACTAATGACGTCATCATTTTCAATCACAACTTTCACAACGACCCGTGTCAAAATGCGAGTCGAAGTGGGCGTTTCACTTGGGTTGCGATTGTGACGCCGGCAAGCAGGTGGAACGGGAAAAATCGCGGTCGTGGTGAGTCTCTAATGGAACGTAGCCAAAATTGAATGTATTTAAATATAGAAGAACGGGAGTTTACATCCTATCATAAAACTTTTAAAATATCATGACAGAAATAATTTTAATACTTCAAACAACAACTTCTTAGATTTATCTACGAATATTGTCTATTTTAATTGAGTGACAATAATGTTTGTTTATTGATTAGCACAGTCATCAAAATGTATATATTCAACATATTTATTAAATATAATGTAGTCAATGTATAATTCAGTTGTTTGCTTCCTCTGCGTGCCCATAATCTTATCAGGTTATGGGACAAGTGAAAAATTATAAATAAAACGTAAAAAATATAATTTATCTTTTTGAGCTGCAAGAAACAAAACATGAGTAGTAAAAATGACAACGATTTTGATGTAATATTGCAAAATATGTGATTTCACACCTATGGAGGGAGGATTCACACGAATGTGACCAACTGTGACAAGGACGAGGGCGGGGTCAAAATATCCGAAATGAAGTTTCACGGATGATCTCTCTATCCGTGAAACGGATCTAGTGTGTATACAACAACACAAATATTTCTTCTACTTCGGAATGTAGAATGTATTTTCACCGATTCAGATCGGACACAGACCGTAACCGCTCTGAGGCTGCGACATTCTGTAAGTTTATACAAAGTATATTGATTGATTTGAGTGATTGTGAGTGAGTGAGTGAGATTGAGTGATTGGAAGGGAACGCACCCATACTATTTGATCCATTTTTCACCCCCCGCCTCCCCTCAATGATCAGCCGTAGCATATCCCAAGACTCCTCCTCTAGTTTTCACGTGGTAATTCATATATGCTCCGATATATTTTTTTCCAAACAGAAAAGAAATGGACTCATTGGCTGTTGAAAAAGCGCTAAACTCTGCAAGCCGCATTTGAATGTAGCACGAAAAAGAGCGACATTTCCCTAGAGGATATGATAGACCACGTGACGAAAAGCTAGATCATTGACCAGGGGATCTTTATCTTCAACGAGAGACTGTACATGAGATGTGTTCTCCTCGCAAACTGATACAATACTGTGTTCTCTTATTTTGGGAAGCGTTCTTCAATGTGAATAAAAAATCATTATATTTCTTAATTAATTATGACGATTAAGGTGGTTAGTCGTTACAGTACATTGAAGACCTGCTCCACCCTGAACGGCTCACATAGTATGTAGAGTTGGGTAGGACATGATTTCAAAATGAGCTTGTAAGAGTAACATGACATTTTGTACTGAACCAAGACAACATACCAGTACAAATGAGGCAAGGATATTTGTATGGTTTGTACCGCGGCACTACATTTGAAGCGACAAAGCGATGAGCATATTTCCTCATTTGTCTATAAAACCTAAAAACAGGCGAACGTGCAAGACAAGAGCATGTCAAAGAAGCATGTGAGGTGTGTAAGAATAAGCCTAAATGGCGCTCTGTTGTTCGTGCCTACCCCGCAAGGGACCTGGCGTGAAGTTATGTATGTCTCTAAAATTTCTAGTTCGGAAATCTTCGTTAAGAATCGGATGTGATCGGTATCTGTAACCTCATTTTATTAGCAGTCTTACATGTCATATTGTCCCTCTTTGCCATGCTAATATCCGGCGTTATTCTACTACTGTAGAGCAAGCCTCTTTCCTTCCACTTACAGTTGAGGCGCGAAGCATTTTTGAGATTTTTGTACTGTATCAGTACAAACTGTTTTTTTTATGAGACAAATGTATATGCTCGAACGTGTCCGACGCAACTCTAGTAGTATGGGTACGTTCCCTAAAGTACCGGACCCAGGCAATAATCGATTTTTAACGCTTAATCGATACCACCACAATCGATACGCTTCCCGAAGGCGACTTAAGGCGCGGGCATGCACTTGAGGCGTTCGAAGGCCGCCTTCTCGAGCATTTGGCGGTGGTCTGGGTGCGCCACCTTGATCAGCTCGTACGCGCGCTGGCGCAAGGTCTTGCCGAAGAGTTGGGCTATGCCCTGCTCGGTCACCACGTAATGTACGTGAGCGCGAGTCGTCACCACTCCGGCGCCTGTAAATGTAATACTATAGTGTTAACTGTTAAGACTACATAATAAAACTACCTTTTAAGTGCCGTAATTTATTTCTTTATTAGGGCGTGTTCCCACTATGTCGATTGTTGGACGACTGTTGTCAGCTGTTCCCATTATAACGACTGTTTGTCGTCAAAAATGTTTAAAGATCATTTGTCGTTTCACGACTGTCGTGCTGGCAAAAAATGTCGTAGACGACAGTAAGTCGTGTCGTTCTAAATGTGAACACCTCCATTTAAACATATAAGCCACGACACTTAAAACTACACGACTATCTGTCGTCACGACATAGTGGGAACGCGCCTTTACTACTCCGACTTTTAGTCGGTCGTCCACTAAAAAGTGGACTAATTGGACTCAATAGACCACAAGTAATCGCACAAGAGAATCGTTTCATACCAAGAATGATGCGTGAGGTATGAGATATTGAAATAAAAAAATACCCAAATTTCAATAGAGAAGACGGTTGGCAAGTACCACCTGTTTGGGATCAGATCATCAAACAAACAAAATATTAAGACCCAAACCCAGCAAAAACCAACTACTAGGCCTGAAGACACTGTGGGCTCTTTCTGTGTGCAACGAAACATAAACCAACTTGATTAATAGTTTCTTTTATTTTTCGAGCTAAGCATGTTTGCTGAAGAGTTTCTTCCATCGCTTCTTCTCTTTAACCCACAACAAGTTGTGAAGCAGTGGTAAATTAGATTAGGCTCCCATAGAGTAAATAATAACCATAAACAAAATTAAAACTAAATAATTAAAATGAACAAGTTGGCGGTAGGCTAAATAAAACTTTAACAATACTCTTTGACACTTGACATCTTCGTCTTATTGAATGTGCACTGTTTGCAACAACTCCATTAATTCTTCAAAAGTCAGTCTGTAACATACTTCTGTGTATAAAACTTAAAAAAAAGAACTTGAGATATAAATAGAATAAGAAATAAGAAAAACAATATTTCGCCGCTTCGTCTCCTTACAGCAATAACATGTTGCGAAGCCGTGTACATAGAATAGGAAGTAAAATTCAATTTTTACCTATATTTATTGGGGGGTTATTGTTGCTCGCGTCCGTAGGACTTACCACCTTTTCCTAAGGCCCACCCTACACGTGCCCCCTGGGTGGTGCTAAAGAGCAACAACGCCGAACAACAGGCGGCGGTTTACTAACCTGTCCATGGCTGCCTCAAGCCAAGAGGAATGCATCAAATGAACCTCTGAAAGTGTGGCTGTAGTACCTTGGGAAAGCACTATTGATCGAATCCCAACCACTTTTTTAATGAAAATGTCGAATACTATGGAATGCGATTTGTCATGCGATCCGGCTAACCCCCGGCGCTCTCCGGTACCCGGGCCGGACAGTGTGAAATTAGCTACCGAAGACACCACTGAGGTGGGTGACCAGGCTTCAGTGTCTGTTATTACTACTGGTAACAAAAAGAAACTTGTACAACAAGCCTTTCATCGAGGACTATTACTTACAAAGACCAGAAGTCTATCTATGAGTAACATATCAAACTCCTGCATGAAAGAAAGTAAAAGTCAACCCCAGAAACTTGATCTTGCAAGTGATACTCAACAACTCAATTTGCCGAAACCACCAGATTGGCAAAGAGTTCCAAAACTACGTTACCCAAAACGAAAAAAACTATCCTCTTCCCCTTCTCCTGAAAGGATAGAAACCAACAACAGCTTCGACGTGCTCCCTGTAGACTCAAATGAAATACACTCACAAAGCGAACAAATACTTAAGGAAAAGAAACCAAACAAACCTCCTCCTATAATACTGTATGGAATCGAAGATGTAAACAAACTAACTGAACTCTTAGAGACAGCAACAGATAAAACAAAGTTTACATATAAGATTATTAGCAGGAATCAACTTAAAGTGATGGCTATTAATGTGGACGCTTATAAAAGTGTAATATCTGTCATAAGAGAACACGGGCTAATAGGTCATACTTTCAATAGAAAAGATCAAAAATGTTATAGAATTGTTATAAGAAACCTCCACCCAACAACACCATTTAGTGCCATTCACGAGGCTATTGAAGAAAGTGGCAACACAGTGGTAGGTGAAATAATAAATGCTAAGTTTGGCCCCAACAAAAAATCAACATCTACTTTCTTTGTAAATTTATCACAAGGGCCCAACAACAAAGCTTCAAAAGAAATTAAATATATCTACCACCAAGCAGTTATTATTGAAGACCCTAGAAAGAAAACCTCCGTGGTACAATGCCAAAGATGCCAACAGTATGGACACACCAAAAATTATTGCATGAAACCATATCGCTGTGTTAAATGTGCTGAACCGCACAAAACCTCAGAATGCACAAAAACTGACCGTAATACTCCTGCCACATGTGCTCTTTGCTTAGGGCCACACCCAGCAAACTACAAGGGCTGTGAGGTTTACAAAGAAATTTTATCAAGAAAATCGTCACTACGTATGCCTAGGCACAAAATAGATTTAAACAATTTAGTAAATAAAGGAGACTTCACTAAAGAATTTCCACCTATAGTCGCTAAAACAGATAGCCAGCCCTCTCATAAACAAAGTACGAAACAGGGACGCAAATCATACGCCGATACTACTAAACCTAAAATAATGCAAGACGAGAAAAGCACACAACAAGACTCTTATAAAGTCATAGAACATATGTTTACTAAACAAATGGAAAAAATTGATATCATGTTAGAACAAATGAGTACATTATTGAAACTCATAACAACAGTAGTTTCTAAACTGTCAAAATGACCTCTCTAAAACTAGCTACATGGAATGTCAATGGCTTGGCGCCTAATGCACATGAAGTAGAGACCTTGCTCCATTTGCATAAATTGGATGCTCTTCTTATTTCAGAAACTCATATGGTAAACCGCAGTTTGGTAAAAATGAATGGTTACTGTATTTATACTACCAATCACCCAGACGGAACTGCTCATGGCGGAACAGCAGTTATCATTAAGAGCTCTGTAAAGCACCATGAACTTCCAAAGTATTCTACTGAACATATCCAAGGCACCAGCGTGTCAGTCTCGGACAGAAATGGCAACTTCAACATTTCAGCCGTTTACTGTCCCCCAAAGCATAAAATTACTGAAGAGCAATTTACTGACTTTTTTAAAAGTCTGGGATGTCGTTTCATTGCGGGAGGTGACTGGAATGCTAAACACCTGCACTGGGGTTCTAGATTAATAACCACACGTGGGAGGGAGCTGAAAAAAAGTGTTGACGGACAGCTCTTGACTACAGTCTCAACACCAGAACCAACACACTGGCCCACTGATCCAGAAAGACTACCAGACATTTTAGACTTTTTTATCACAGCAGGTCTGTCTCGACTGTTCTTTCGTATTGAGTCATGCCTTGATAGCTCATCCAACCATATACCAGTGATATTAACAGTCAGTACCACTATTCTAACTAAAGAGAGACAACCATCTCTATACAGCAGGCGTACTGACTGGGATTCATTTCGGGAAATAGTTACTAAGGAGCTTTCTCTTCAGGTAGCACTTAAAACCGAAGACGATATTGAAGAAGCCACAAAGCATTTCACTACAGTAGTTCAGTCTGCATGCTGGAACTCCACTCCCCAGTACTCTTGTTCCAAACATCGTCACAATAAAATATCTCCAGAGATTAAACAACTTGTTCTTCACAAGAGGAAACTACGTAGAATCTGGCACACAAGCAGACTTTCTGCCGACAAGACAGCTCTCAATAAGGCAATTAAAGACCTTAAAAATGCTATTAAAAACGCACGGGATGACACTATGCAATGCTACTTAGAATCTTTAACTGCCACAAGTGCTACTGGGTATTCTCTTTGGCGTGCTTGTAAAAAATTAAACAGACCTATAGAACCCAAACCACCACTCAGGTTACAGGATAATAATAAATGGGCAAGAACTAACCAAGAAAAAGCTGATGCTTTTGGTACTCACCTGGCTAATGTTTTTACACCAAATGACAAGAATCCTGGAACAGAAGATTCCGATATAGACTATGTTCTAAATCAGGACTTTCAACTTGATCTGCCAATAAGACCAACGTCTCCAAAAGAAGTGATGAGAACTATTCTTAAATTAGACAACAAAAAGGCACCAGGTTTCGACCTTATCGACAAAACAGTCTTGAAGAATCTTCCAAGGAAGGGTGTGGTATTCCTCACAATCCTGTTCAATAGCATAATTCGATGTGGGAGCTTCCCATTACTCTGGAAGGTTTCGCAGGTCGTGATGATACCTAAACCAGGGAAACCAGTGAATGAGATCACTTCTTACCGGCCGATAAGCTTGCTGACAGTGACGTCTAAGATATTTGAATCGATCTTGTTGCACAGACTACTAGAAGAGATCCGTAGTAGATCCATAATCCCGGATCACCAATTTGGTTTCCGACAACAACACGGAACTGTGGAACAGGTACATAGGATCTGTAAAATAGTCAGAGGTGCATTAGAAAGAAAAGAATACTGCTCTGCTGCCTTCCTCGATGTGCAACAGGCATTTGACAAGGTTTGGCACAAAGGTCTCTTGTACAAAATTAAAACTCTCTTGCCAAGTACATTCTTCCCAATAATAGAATCCTACCTAAAAGATCGAATCTTCCAAATTAGGGAGGAGGATTGCACATCACCATTTCACCCCATCCTGGCCGGTGTACCGCAAGGCTCAGTTTTGGGTCCGGTCTTGTATACCATCTATACATGTGACCTTCCACAGAGTGAAAACGTTATAGTGGCGACCTTCGCTGATGATACAGCAATACTCGCGTGCAGTAAATGTCCGACCCAAGCCTCCGAGTTCCTACAAATAGGATTAAATGACATTGAAGCTTGGTTGACTAAATGGCGAATAAAAGCAAGCGCAACGAAATCAGTGCACATAACGTTTGCACTACGTAGGGGTAATTGTCCACCAGTCATCCTGAATAACAACCAACTTCCACAGCAAGATTGTGTAAAATACCTGGGTATACATCTAGATAGAAGGCTTGTCTGGAAACAACACATCAAGAAAAAGCGAGATGAAATCAATATGAAGTACAGAGGACTCTACTGGCTCCTGGGTAGAAACTCCAAGCTGTCAGTGGATAACAAGCTACTCATCTATGAAATGCTCCTTAAACCTATATGGACGTATGGTATCCAACTGTGGGGTTCAGCGTGCGACTCCAGTATAAGTATAATTCAGAGGGCTCAAAATTACATCCTGAAGCAAATTGCAAACTGTCCCTGGTTTATAAAAACCTCAGAGGTCCACGAACACCTGAACATCAGAACAGTTAAAGAAGAAATAAACACTTGGTGTTCTAAATACAGGAAAAGACTTTTTAACCATCCCAACCAGCTAGCGGTACAGCTCACAATCCCGGAGTCCTTAAGAAGACTCAAGAGGCGGCCAATCTAAGTCGTCGCCGCTGAATCGTGGAAAGGTCCTGATGGGGATCTTGCACCAAATGCAAAACAGCACACAACAAATCTGCTCATAGTCTGGCCGACTGATTGCAAGATGCACCCAAAAAAAAAAAAAAAAAAAAAAAAAAACCTATATTTATGACCTTCGAAAAGTCTTCTTCTGTGGAATTTATTTTGAATAAAAACTTTGAATTTATTTTTAACTTTTTGTGTATAGTTTCTCTCTAAACCCTATTAAAAACACTCAAAATTAATGAAATACCTGTCACTTATTCTAAGTCAAGTAAATTACTAACCTGGCTTAAGCATAGGCGCAATCTTGCTTTCTCCCCTCTTCGTGGTGGACACGATGGCAATGATGGGCTTCCCTTTACCGTCCACTGCCTCCGCAGACCCCCTGATGAAATCCACTTGACCACCAAAGCCAGAGTACATACGAGTACCTGTGTTGCCATAAACAATTAATACCATTTATTACTAAAAATCATGGTAGCTTTGTGGCTAACGTGCTAGCAACCCAAACGCCGTGGAACGAATTCTGGCCGAGAAGCATACATTATTTAGGCAATATTCTGACCAATGCACAAATTGTTATGATTATCACATGTTACTGGAACGTAGGATTTTTTTCGAAAAATGGGGTAAATAATAAAAAAACGTTTTTTATAAAAAAAATATATAATAGTAGAATTATTTCGTCCGTGCAGTTTGGGTCATATAATAATCGGAGCGGTGAAGCGAGTATTTCGCTCTCTTCCACTCATGGGCCTTATGGGCGGGCGTAGTAATGCGCATTATTATTATCGATAAGCATTATCGATAGTGTATTTAGTTTTGTCATTTTGTGGAATAGTAATCAAAATGAAAGAAAAAAAAAATAAAACAACGTATTTATTAAAATAAGATTAATAATGATTTAAAATAAATTATTAATTAGGTATCTATGTATTAAAAAACTATAAGTACAGTAAAGTTTAGAATGAAACAAGTTATATTAAAAAGAAACATAAATACTTATATCTAAGTTTAAAATAGATAATAATGATTTTTATAAGAATGATAATCTATCTTGGATAAGTGAGTTTTTATCGTCAATGGCGTTGCGCCCGCGCAATATGCTCACCGCCCTAGCCGTGCTGAGGCCGAGCTATGATTTATGACCCAAACTGCACGGACAAAATAACTCTTTCTATTATATTTCACACGAAACGTAAAAAGTGGCAAAATTCGGAATCTTACCATTGCCCAACAGTGGGCACGCGACATGAGGGTAGCTAAAAAGTTCACATCTCAACAGTTTTATTTCAATGCCATTGAATACCGTCATGTTCTTTTCAACCAAATTGATTCAATTCGGTTGATCAGTCTAATCTCAGCATAAACTAAACTCACCAATCGAGTCGGCGCTTACTTGCCCTGTCAAGTCGACTTCCAGACAGGAGTTAATGGCGGTCATTCTCGGCTGCAGGGACACTATGTGAGTATTATTCACGTAGTCGATCTCCAACATTTCTACAAGAAACAATTTACAGAATATAGTAGAGTAGAATTCAAAAATATATGAATATCGTGCTATACCTCGTTCACGATAGCTTGACTGGCAGTGGTACAAAATTCTAAAAATTAACATCACTTAATATCATGCTATAAATAGAGATTTACTAATATAATTTTTGTTGAAATTTTCCAGTAATTATCGCGACTTTTTTTTAAAATTTTAACTACTCTACTGACTCGAGTTCCGTACCCTTTTTTAAAGGTTTATTTATAGATTTCATTTTTAAAATTTAACACGCTTATTATTTAAGTTCTTGTGTGTGACATTATTTAATTTGTGTTGAAGTGTATGTATCTTACGAGTGACTTATTATATTAATTTATCCTAATTTTAATACTGAACTTATACTAGTGTAGAGTGTATCTGTTACATGCTGGTGTTGTGAGGAAGTGCATGTGCAGTGTGGGCCTTATGTCTTTACTTATATATTATTATCATATCTAGTGCCATGTGTGTTGTTTTTTCTTTTCTGTGTCTGGGTTATTAATTTTTAGGTTCTTTGTGTGTCTTGGTTTGATTGTGATATGTGCATGTAATGCAATGCGGTGGTAGTGCGCGTTGATTTCAGTATGTGTATAAGTTTTGTTCTTTGTTTATGACTTTGTGTGGTGTTTTAATTTTTTGTTTAATTGTTGTGGCATGAAAATGTTCAGTTAGTTTCAGTTATCGCGACTTTAGGTGTTTTTGACTCTAGCTATTTTTTTTACTCGACTACTAACGTCTTCGCCACGCTCGTGCGCCAAACTATCTCGTGCCTAAATAGGTCACTTTCACCTGTAATACAATCTATTATCAACGCGTAATCTTTTATATGTATAAATATTACACATTTGTCCGCTGTCACATTTATATTAAGAAAGACAGACTGACAGACATACATACAGGGGACTGGAAGACAAGATATATAGGGTATCAATTTTGGTGAAATAACTACGGGACCCTCAAAAATGAAAAAGAATACTTACCGATGAACGGATTGTTGTCAACAAAGTCATATAGCTCGCGATTGCCGACCAAAAAGCTGCCGACGATGCGACCCTTGTGGAACTTCTTCCTGTGAAGTAACTTTTATTAGTGAATTAGTATTATTATTAGTAGACTTAGTGAAGTAAAAGAGGTTAATGAAAGTAGGTGAAGCGAAAGTTGTTTGTCAGGATCGTCGCAAGTGGAGATCCATAGTCTCTGCCTACCCCCATGGGAAACAGGCGTGATTTTATGTAAGTACTTTTTTTTACAGTTGCAACTCTGAAAAACTCCTAAACATTATACAACTGGACGGCGTCAAATTCTCTATCGCGTTTTAAACGTTTTACCACCCTGTTAATGTAAATTATTTTCTAACTTTATCTAACAAGTACTCTGTATATATTTTATGTAAATTTCTAGATACATAATAAAACTACGTTTTAACAGTTTTAAGCGCGGTAATTTATTTTATTTCGGTTTATCCGACGTTTCGGCCGCTTTTCAGTGGCCGTGGTCACGGAAGACAAAGATGACATTTGTCAAACGTGTATTGTCAAAGTTTTTATTCAGCCTACCGCCAACTTGTTCATTTTAATTATTTAGTTTCAATTTTGTTTATGGATATTATTTACTCTATGGGAGCCTGATCTAATTTTATCACCGCTTCACAACATATTGTGGCTGAAGAGAAGAAGCGGCGCAAGAAACTCTTCAGCAAACATGCCTCCATTCCGCGCGCCCCGGTCAGTGTCAAATAAATCACGACAGTGCGCACACACCGACACATCAGCTCTCGTGGTTATTATCAGAACTTCAGAACATCAGAACACCACTATTAAATAAGTAAGTCAAAATCAAAAACCATTTATTGAGCAAAACGTAATTCACAATTTTTGAAACTCATTGGTCCCCAAACTAGGTCGACCTGTATCTCGGAGACCTCCTTCCTAATGGTACAATACAAGTAAGTCCCTCCTATTATATTCCTAGCGTAACCAATAACTTTAAATTATTTATCGACACTTTACATCTGTATATTTCGTGATCACGGCTACTGAAAACTGACTGAAACGTCGGAATAAAAATCAAATAATATGCTGCGCTTAAAACCGTTAAGTCATAGTATTTTAAAATATATTCTGCGAGACGAAATCAATCGAATCATTGTAAAGGAAATTATAAACAGTTATGATATTATTGACTAGCATATATGCCACTTATTACATACTTGTTATTGGTGACACATCCCCTCCTGACGAGATCGATGACACCCACACTGAACATTTCCGAATGGATGCCGAGGTCCTTGTGGTTCTTCAGGGCTGTTAGTACCGCATCGGGGATACTGCCAATGCCTGGGTATCGAGCATAATATTACAGAAGGTGAGAAATTTAATTTAAGTTGGAGAAATAGAAGGATGAGGTAGGCAGAAAGTATTAAGCTGAACGGGTCATCAATCAATATACTGGCTTGACCTGTTCACAATGTGGCTCTTTCCTTCACCAGGTCTCCAATGACCAGCCATTTTTGTCCTCCTTAGGGTAGGAGACAGAACGAGGAGAAAGGAAGGAACAGAGTGAGTTACCCAATAAAAGATTGCAGGACTCACCCATTTGCAGGGTGGCTGCGTCCTCCACCAGGTTGTCCCCGATAAGCTGGTAAGTATTGTACTCCATAGGTGGTAGAGAAAGGGAAGAGAGAGTTACCTAATAAACAGATAACAGAGCTCATCCACCTGCAGAGTGGGCCATGGTGGCTCCGTCCTCGACCAGGTTTCCCCAATGAGTTGCTTGATTTTGCACTACAGGGGGAGGGTAGAGAAAGAGAAGAAAGAGAGGAACAGAGTGAGTTACACAATAAACAGATCGCAGGACTCACCCATCTGCAGGGTGGCTCCGTCCTCCACCAGGTTGTCCCCGATGAGCTGGCCGATCTTGGCCTCCTCTGGGGAGGGCGGCTTCACCGCGTGCTCCGGCAGCGGCGTGTCGTCCTTCACCGCGTAGTCGATGTGCGACATGTGGATTATCGCGTCGCCGAACGTGCGGGGCATGTTCACGTTCACTTGAGCTGTTGCGACAGGACAAATTACAATACAGCGTCACCTCCACGTAACGTCACTCGATTTAACGACAAACTCCCTTAAGCGTCGAAATCACTTTGGTTGGTTTAGCTTGTCTTCCATACAATGATACTCTATATAGCGTTACACCCACTCTCAATAACGACAACATTTAGGTAATAAGAAGTACCTTTTAAGTTGCCACAATTAGTTAAAACTGCGAAGCTGTGTACGTTGTTTTATCCCTCTATCATTCTAGCCCGTAATAAACTCGACTGTCGGCATCACGCATACCGACCATTCTTAGTACTTTCTTTGTCACCAAGATGCCTCAAAATCGAAAGGAATGAATAAAATAAGTAAAAAAAATACAACAAATTACTGCTACAGCAAAAGACGTCAGAAAATAGCAGACTTCTCTTCATTCGACGACAACTCTCTATAACGCCATTCAATGCGCAGTCCCTTCAGTGTCGTTATATAGAGTTTACACTGTAAAATAAATTTATACTTAACTCTATTAAAAAGAAACATTTTGTCATCGTGTTGCTGTCAATGTTTACATTAGATCTAAATAGTTTTTATTATTATTAAAATAATAAGATACAGCCGATTAATAATAGAGTTCGAAACTCTTCGAGGCCGGGAATGTCTTACAAGTAGAATAAACCCGTAATATTGTAGCTCAAAATTCATTGAGCTACAATTTTACCGGCTTCAGTATTCTAACGTTTATGATGTCTAAATAACTGTAAAGTTTTTTTATATCTAACAGTCTACATTAAAAGAAACTTCTATAAAAGCGCTGATGATAAGTAATGTTTACCAATAATGATCTTGGAGTTGACCAATGCCGCCCTAACACAGTCCACTGAGGTCCCCAGACTGCAATAGCCATGGTTGTCAGGGGGTGACACCTGGAATGAAAAATGTTTATATTGTGGCGAGCGATGGTGGAATGATCTAGTTGGTTTTAGGAGTTTCAAAAAAATTTAAAAGATTCTCTAAAAAAAAGATTAAGACAGATTAATTTTAGAAAAAGGATAGACGATAAACCAAACATAAAGAGATCAAGGCAGTAAATAAAGTTAGATTGAAATTATGGGCTCCAGAAGATTCTACCAGGTATATAAGCAGCGTAATTCCCGCTTGTCGGTGAGTTCAGTTTGAGACAGTGAAGCAGCACGTACAATACAAGAGATATGGAAAGGTCTTCCTTTCCATATCTCTTCTATTATATATTATTTCTATTATAGACTGTTATCAGTTTAGTGGGCAGTTCAGTGGAAAGAGGAATTTAGTGTAGCTTAAGAGGAGATCCAGAAGCGAGCTTACAAGTTATGTACTCCAAGGATAAGTCAACATATTGCTAGGAGGCAATATCTATTTTACAAATATGTAAGGCCGGCCAGTCGAGACAGATTTAGTTGAGTTTCAACTGCGATCGAGGGGGTCAACTAGTGTACTCTCGGAAAGTGTATCTTATAACGACGGAGCTTGAGCTATTTATGTATTACGTTTTTCTGCCTTACGTTTTGGATTTGTGTTTGTGTTGTAGAACTGTGAATTACGTGTGTGTACTTTTTATAATCTTAAATAAGCTTTGTGACAATTCCAACGGTACAATAAACTTGGGTAAGTCATCGCCAAAAAAACTCACTGTAGCTCCTTACCTGAACCAAAGCAATGTCGGGACAGATGATCTTCCTGTGAAACAGCTTGGGGATGTCCTGAAGGAAGATTGGTATGGCGTCGGAGCGACCCTCAGCAACGGACTTACGAACATTCGCTGCCATGAAGAGAGAAACCGACCTGGAATAGAGCAGTAACATTCAAATCAACTTTTTATCAGTTTCTTAGATCTTATACGAGCGTAAAAACTCATGACGTCATAAGTTTGTACAACTTATCCGTGAAGTAACGGAGAAAGAAGCCCATTTTCTGTGGCCAGGCGTTGTTAGAGGCAACAATACAACCCACGCCAAGTGGTACGGTATTTGCCCACAAAACAAAACAACACAACTTTGGGTTTTGTTCTGGCATTCCAATCTGCCTTTAGAGAGCGGCAGTACATTGGTAGCACCTTTGTTTTTACAAATGTCCATAGGCGATGTAACCGCTTCCACCAGGTGGGCCGTCTGCCTGCTGAACTCATGCCATAAAAAAAACCATAAATTTGAGTTAAATATTTACTATCATCAGTGTCAAAAAATATTGGCTGGTAGAATGCCACAGAATAAAAAGTACTTGATGACGTTTCATCAAATTTAGATATGGATTTAACGCCTGATTTTATTAGAGAAGTAGTTATTTGTTTAACTAAACCGTTTTTATTTACTGTTTCTAATATTCGAAATGAAAAGCAGGTGTTAGTCTCGGGTGAATAATCTATTTAGGCACTCGAGTTATTAGAACCATCGCTACACTCTTGCGCCAAACCATCTCGTGCCTAAATAGGTCACTTTTGACTATTTTATTGTTTATATTTGATTATTTGTAAGTTAATTTCTATTTTTTGTAGCACATAAAAAATATATAAATATCAAAATTGCAATGAAGTTTTGTTTTGCAATGGGTATTATAAATATTTATTGCATGAAGCAGATTACCTATCAAATAATACGAAAGATAACTGTTTTTTGAGTGTTGTCCTTCAACAAGGTCTCAGTGGCTAGATTACCACAAAGACCTTATAGTATAATAAATAATCGGCAGACAAACACACATACTGTATATCCCCAAATTAAGCAGGTTACGCTTGTTATGGGTAATATACAACGGACTACTCTGGGGCCGTAAATAACGGAGAAAATACGTTTCCGAAATCTACTGTAGCAGGAATCGAACCCTCTGCGTTGTAGTAAGGTAGGCCGGCAAAGGCTTAGCCCGCTCAACCACAGAGGCCGTCGAAGAATTTACGATAGTTCAACCTTCATAATGCTTTATAATATAAACACATGAATAAACATGCACTTAGGGAGCACCACACTAATCGACAAATACAAGTCAAAAACAGCTTCACTCCTGCGACAAGAGCGCGTCAGGAGTTTTTGGCGGGAACTGAAAGATGTTGTGCTGTGCAGTTTTATTTTCTAAAAATGTGTAAAATTACTCTAAAATGAACAATAGTTGTAGGATATTGATAGTTTTTGAGTAGTGATTATGTTTTGTGACAGATGTGAACTGTATTGTCAAATGCAGCCTTTTGAGTTGTCACAAGAACTCCGTTGAATGGCACTAGCTGATTACCTGCAGTTCAGCTGTGCTACACATAGGCTTAAGAAAATGAAGAAACTATATTGTAAACTAAGATCTGGCTTAAAGGCCTAGTTGCCAAGCCATAAATCTAAATAAATAAAATAAAAGAACGCGTCAGTGGTTTCTCTGATACCCTGATGGCTTCACCACGTACTCTGGCTTAGCGACGGATTTTGCGTTGAGCGACACGAAGTGTATAATGCGATCTAAATAAGAATAGGAATGTCAATAACCTCTATCTGTCAAATGTCACTTGAAAAGTATGGCTTGCAAAAAACTTATTTGCATATCAATAATAATAGTCTTACATCAAATTTAAATAAAAAGGTTACATTAGTAGTAAATTGTCTTAATATAATATTTAATGCTTAAAATCATAATTGACAGCTATGATGTCACAATATGGCACAAAGTCGATCCTATTCTCATTTGAATCGCATAGTACGGGCGTTGCACGGGACGACTGGTGGCATCATTCTTTTTTTATTGCAAACCTGGCGAACAGGCAGACAGCGCAGCTCATGGAAAGTGGTTACCGTCGCCTATAGACGTTTGCAAGACCAGGGGCAAAGCCAACTCGTAGCCAACTTTTAGGATGGGATAAGGGAGACAGAATAGGAGGAAGTGAAATTAAGCAATCAAAATTCTCACTCATCGTAAGGAACACAATTAGCTCAAAGTTAGCCGTTTCACGCTGATTTTCTATGAGAGCGTGGTATCACATCTATCGAGCTGACCCTAAAAGGTGTAACCAAGATGATTCCAGTATGGCTCCACCACGTCAAAACTTCATACATCTTAAAACATTTATTCGAGCCTTGCCAGCCCGGTATCTCTGTTTGAAGCAATTTTACAATTGTAAAACTTAAAAATAGATAACAGTTAATTTAATATAAAAATCATTAAAAATTAATAAGTGTAAATACAAATTAAATGAATATCTAAAATTATATTAACACTATTGTTTGGCTGTCGCTTACGGCGAAAGTTTTTGGCCTGTATATGCCGAAGAGATACCGACTAGTATGGAGACTCCCTTACAGATTATTCATGGAAAATATGACTTACCTATATTACCTACATAGCATGTCTCAAGGTAAATAGAATATATTAATCGCGTAAAGCGTAAGCTTATTGAGGTCGATTTCTGTTGGATATAATTTTTTTATTGCATGAGTTCAGCAGGCAGACAGATGGATCATCCTGATGGAAAACGGTTACCATCTCCTATGGACATATGAGACATCAAAGGTGCTACCAATGAGCTGCAGCTTTTTATAGGGAAATTGACACCTAGCCACTAATGCCGGACCACAACTCAATATTGTTATGGCGGCATACTCTAAGCCAGGGGTGGTAGCCATTACGAAATTACGAAACTTGTCAAAAATAACAAAATGGACGGATCAGACAAAGTAGTCAAAATGGATAAAATGGACAAAAATGACAAAATCACAAAACCTATCTTACTTTCCGGGATAACATAAATTTATCCTAAAACCGATCTTATTATCCGGGATGAAAGTTATGCCTTCGCCATACTTATTACTAAAATTACATATGTATAATACGGCCGGCGTAACTTGGCGAATGTGAACATAGGCTCTGCGAACTTTAGCGCATGTAAACTCGTGAAGAAAATACAGTGACTAACTAGTACATAGCAATGAAAAAATACAGGGATGAAGGGCGACCAAATGTATTCACTGACGAGTCGTATGCCCACTCATCACACGAGTGTACATGCTCTAAACTTCGCAGAGCCTATGTTCACATTTGCCAAGTTAAGCCGGCCGTATTATATGTACCGAATTTCAGCCAAATCGGTCCAATATTTTTTCCGTGAAAACGTAATAGGCAGAGTTATTTTCGCATTCATGATATAAATAATAATAATATGTTATTATAATACTATAATAACAACAGCCCATAAGTGTCTCACTGCTGGGCTCGGGCCTCCCACGGTAGGGAAATGGACGGTATACCCGCCACGCTTGTCCAAGGCGGCTTGGCAGGTTTAACACGTCGGTTATCTCAATGTGCAAGTTGCATCACGATGTTTTTCTTCATCGTTGTTAGAACGTGGTAATTGTAACAGTATGCACATTAGGTCAGAAAACACTTAGTGGTGCATGCGTTTCCGCCGGGATCGAACCCGCGACCTTTGAGTTGAGGATCGGCGGCTGCATCGGTGGCACACTCAATCTAACCGTGACAATTACGCTAATAACACGTATATCATAATCATCATATTAATGTAATCATATCAATAAGCATAATCAATGTAATCATATATTCTAATAAACCATAATTAACTAAGGCTGGTGTGCACGGACTTTTAACCGGTGGTTAAAATAAAATAATCGCCGAAAATGTATGGAAAAACAGTGATTATTATTGGTTACCGTCGGTTAAATTTCGGTGCACACCAGCCTAAAAGTCTTTAACTCGTGCGCTAGCCATTACGCTACCACTTAATAATATTAATATGGATGTGTATATTTTAATTATAGTTGAAATATAAAATCTAAGATGTAAAGAATTTGGAATTACAAATATACGACAAAAAAATACAATTTTTCGACAAAAGCGAAACAATTTACCGAGAGAAAACTTTTGTCGGACTTCGTATCAAATCGGCATATAGATAGCCGTTATCACCGTTTTATGACAGCTGATATGCAGTATTAGGCACTTATCGCGGTATTATGTACTTAACAGATTTCCACGGTAACAGATATTGTCGAAGATTTTACACCTTTGACAGATTACGAACACGAGATACGTGTAATGTGCATTTTCAACTTTTTGTAAGAGAATAGAATTGTTTGGAGGCACTGTTTTCTAATACTAAAACTAACATTTCCATGCCGACTGTTGGTTAACACCTTACTCCCTTACACCCATATTATTGTCTCTGATGTAAGCTATTGTTACATACTCATCGTAACAGAAATAAATCTATACTAATACCTAATACAAAGAGGTAACGTTTGTGAGTTTGTAGGAAGTAATCTCTTGAATTACTGAACTGATATTGTAATTTTTTTGATTGTACATACATACATAACTTCACGCCAGGTCCCTTGCGGGGTAGGCACGAACAACAGAGCGTCATTCAGGCTTATTTTTACACACCTCACTTGATTCTTTGACATTCATGGCTCTTGTCATGCACGCTCGTCTGTTCTTAAGGCTCCTGACATCATCTTCTGCTAGTACACGATCAATATGAACATGGAATTGGTGTCGTGGCCTTCCGCGACTTCTACATCCATCCACTTTTGCATTTGATTGTGATTAATAATATTGTGGCGAGTGATGATGTAACGATCTAGTGGATTTAAGAAATTTTAGAAAAATGTAGAAGACTGTAAGACAAATACAAGGACAGATACATTTTAGAAAGGGATAGACGATGAACAACAACAAAAGGTTCTCTAGAATAAAAGGTTAAAGAAGAAAAAAACACAGATACCTAGAATATTTAGAAAGGGATACATAGTAAACAGAAGAATAACGAAAAGAAGATCGAAATTATGGGTTCCAGAAGATTTTTCCTGATGTATAAGCAACGAAGGCGCGCCTACCGAGTAGTTCCCAGATAATGGGACAACTTTTGGGATAGATTTATGTAAATATGTGTCGATTGTGGGCGATATGGTTTTTTTGGTCATTTTGGTGTACATATGTAGTTTTAATACATAGACAATGATGACAATGAGAAGTATCTATACTTCTCATTACGGAGATGAGATAGTTTGCGATATACAATGAAGTGATTTTTTCGGGGCAAATAGCACTTACATAAAGAAATACAATGCAACCTCTTCAAACCAGAGGTATGTGACGCAGCCGCGGGTATACATATACATACACATATATACATAAATATTACGGCAGGCCAACACACACATTGTATAATTCCCAAGCTAAGCAATTTTGGTTGTTGGTAATATACAACGGACTACTCTGGGTCCGATCCTAGACACCCAGACCATGGTAAGTAACGGAAAGATCATTTCCGAAATTTATCATCGGAGGAATCGAACCCGGAGCCTCTGCGTTCCAGCGAGTTCGGCCAGCTAAGGCCCACTCACCCACAGAGGCAGTCGTCAAGATAGTAAGTAATTTCAGACATTAACAAATATTTTAAGCTTAATGGATCGCATCGATTATTTATCTTTTGCCCAGACAAAACAAATTGACCTGATAATAAATACGAAATTGGGTATTGATTCGTTTATTTTTATTCAATGGAAAGATCATATATAAGTTTTATAACAGAGTATACTCTTGAGGGACTATGGGTAGAATAAAATACAAATAAAATAAGTTTTCTTACATTGTATTCAATAGTATGTAATTTTATAAGTAATGTTGTAATGTAGGAAAAAAACAAAGTATTTTTATTATTTTTCGCCATAGTTAAAAAGTCATATACATATATTTTTATTTATTGCATAAGTTCAGCACGGCCCACTTGTTGAAAAGCGGTTACCATCGCCTACAGACATTTCCAACACCAAAGGTGCTACAAATGCGCTGCTGCTCTCTTAAGGGAGACTGGAACCTAGTCAATAATGCCGGAACACAACTCAAGGTTGTTACGGCGGCATATTCTAGATCAGAGGTGATAGCCATCCAATCGAGCAAATGCCCTACCACCTGGCTGTGCGTTCTCACTCTCGCCTCTCACGATAGGTCGCCCGGCCGCAAGAAATTAAGATCTGCCCCTACGCACTCTTACTGAACTTAAATTACTCTGAAAAGTTTCCGACCATTAGAGTCTAGCACCATTTGGTGAACTTTGGTGATGTTTTCGTCGGTATTTGCAGTTTTTGGACGTCCCGAACGTTCAACATGTCCCAAGCTCTTACGGCCACGTTCAAATTTAGCTGCCCACAATACACAAAATCCAACTCATCTTTGATTTGCGTAGGCGTATTACCTTTAAAAAACAAATCTTTAATGACAGCTCGATACGCGATTTTGTCCATTTTCATAAAAACACTCACATCAACTCACTCAAACGACGAGCGTCCAAAATGGCTGAAACTTTGGTGAGTAACTGTCAACAGATGAACAACGAAATTCACAAGCTTCTATTTACGAGTGCTGCTATCTTCATGTTGAGGTCGGAAACTTTTCAGAGTACCCTGGTATGTACACTATACCTGAATGTATCCTTGCATTCAGGAGCCACGTATTTCGCCTCCTTCTCGGTGTGCATGTGGACGACCTTGATATCACGCAGCGAGCCTGCCATGCCCACGTCTGTCATGGCGTCCAGCAGTGGGACCGGAGTCGCTGCCGCACCCTGCGCGTAGACCGTCTGCCCTGAAATTGATCAAATGTTGAATCTCCCAACTGCATGGTGTGTGGTAATATTGAGAATATCCACCATCTTCTGATATTAGTGTTATTAAATAAACACTGTTTGCTACAACTCTATTAATTCTTCGAAAATAATTGGTTCGAATTCAAAAGTTTTTATTCCAAATAAGTTCCACTGAAGAACAGTTTTTTAAAAGTCATACATAAGTTAAAATAAATTTTTATATCCTATTCTATGTATGTCCAGTCCAGAAGGGGCCGAACTATCGGACACTGACGGCAGGATTGGTCCACAAGTTCCAAGTCGCTCAACGGGCTATGGAGCGAGCCATGTTGGGTGTTTCTCTTATGGATAAAAATAGAAATGAGGATATCCGTAGGAGAACCAAGGCAACCAACATAGCAAAATAAGCAAGTTGAAGTGGCAGTGGGCCGGTCACGTCTGCCGCAAGACCAATGGCCGATGGAGCAAACGATTCCTGGAATGGAGACCGCGTCTCGGGAAACGTAGACGCCCTCCAGCCCGATAGGCGCTGGCTTAGGGAGTCGTAGGACAGGGATGAGTGGCGCCGTCTTGGGGAGACCCACGTCCAGCAATGGACTGCAAATGGCTGACGACGATTCTATGTACACCGCTTCGCAACGTGTTATTGCTATTAAGGAGAAGTATAATATACTTCTGGGTTTATTAAAAAAAAGACAGATAAATATGAACAAATTTTTTTGAGCTAGACATGTCGTCGAAGCTTACCGCTTCTTCTCCTTAAACAGCGAAAACACGTTGCGAAGCGGTGTACAAAGAATATGAAGTAAATCTGAATTTTAACTTGTATATATGACCTTTAAAATATGTTCTTCAGTGGAATTTATTTTGAAAAAGAAATTATATTTGATAGTATCAGATACAAATAAGGAACACAGTTATTATATATGAGGAAGTTGAGCTAAATTTAAATACAAACGTTTTATAAGTCTACTTCTTATTCTATTTAAACGACTTCGAAACTTGTTATAGCTGGAAGAAGCGGAAAGAGACTCCCCAGCAACACGTCTAAAGGAAAACTGGCCACTAACGTCGTAACACAACTCAAGGTTGTTACGGTCAAGGTACTCTAGACTAGGGGTGGTAGCCATCCAGACGAGTAAACACCCTACCATCTCGCTGTGATATGTATTGTTGCCGAAACTGAAACTGGCCGGAGCGCATGTACCACTTAGACAGTTCCCTGACCTAATGTATATATCGTAGGCAATTTGTATGATTCCGCGTTTTACAAACGGTGTCGTCCGTTTAAACCGCAGGTGCGAATTGGTCTTTGTCGGACTGGAATCTGGCCACTAACGTCGTAACACAACTCAAGGTTGTTACGGTCAAGGTACTCTAGACTAGAGGTGGTAGCCATCCAGACGAGTAAACACCCTACCATCTCGCTGTGATATGTATTGTTGCCGAAACTGAAACTGGCCGGAGCGCATGTACCACTTAGGCAGTTCCCTGACCTAATGTATATATCGTAGGCAATTTGTATCATTCCGCGTTTTACAAACGGTGTCGTCCGTTTAAACCGCAGGTGCGAATTGGTCTTTGTCGGTCGTAACAATATAAAAGGAGGTGAATCTGAAATCATTTAATAGGCCCATTCTACGTTCGTCGGTTGAAGAGAGCGGTAGCTCTATTGGAAAAGAAGCACATAATATTTTGTGGTCTATAATTACTGTCTGATAATCCGCAGCATTCTTTGAGGGAAAATTGAAGCTCGACACCTGACAAGCATGGATGGAACTCTTGGAGTTGTTTTGATATTTCGCTTTGTGCTATATTTGATATTGTAATAATTCTAGTGTTATAAACTTTGGTTGCAATATTTCAGATTATTATTGTTTTATTCGCCGGCGTGAGTCTACATATATATTATATATACACAGCACGCCCATTAGCCGTTTTATCTAAGGCTACTTATTTAACGGTGCTAATAACCGCAACGATAACATTATCTATGTTTACTTACATCACTATACGTTATTATTGACCCTCGCGATTCATAATAAATTTAAATACTGACGTGTGGGAAAAATATTTTTTTATTTATTCACTTGATTAACTACGTTGTTTACATTGTCATGTTATTTTTATTCGGGACACAATAATAAAAAATATTATTCTTGTTTTTTTATATTTTAAAACCACAGCTAATCGAGACTGTATCTAAATAACGTTCAGCGTATTGCTGAGCATGATTCGATTTTACGTATCATGTTATTTTTTTTTATACTATATCGGACCCTTCCAATTATACAGACCTAATTTAAAAAATCCAATTCTTAAATTTTATACCTTATTTTTATGTTTTAGATATCAAAATCCAATTACTCAAAATTTTGATTTAGTATACTGACCTAAATCAAAATTTTAAGGGTGCAATATGCTTTTTCTGTTCTTGCTCCAAATATCTATTTTTATCTCTTTAAATTAGATTACTCTATAGTTCCTAATCGTTCTGTTTCGCAAGACATGGCTTGGTTTATTTGGCAGTGTCCTGGGATTTTATGGATAGTTTTTTTTTTCATTGCAGGAGTTCAGCAGACAGGCAGACGGCGCACTTGATGGAAAGTGGTTACCATGACCTATGGATATTTGCAACGCCAAAGGTGCTACAAATGCGCTGCTGCTCTCTTAAGGGAGACTGGAACCTGGTGACTAATGCCGGAACACAACTCAAGGTTGTTATGGCGACGTACTCTAGACCAGGGGTGGTAGCCATCCAGTTGAGCACATACCCTACAACCTGGATGTGAGTTGTTTTTTCACCTCTTACGACAGGCCGCAAGAAAATTGTATTCCTTCTCCGTTTCTGCACGGATATATACGTGTGTTTGTCTGCCGATTTGATTTCATATTATACAAGTTCAACCGCTGAAGAGAGAAACACAAATAATACGAGATTTCTTAAATATATCTGACGTCGCTTTTAATTGGCATAAAGCCAATATTTGTATAAAAACGACGAACGACCGGAGACGGACAGACACAGAAACCATCCACTTCTTTATTCTGCTACTAGCTTCTACCCGCGACTTCTTCCGCGTGGAATAGTTAAACATACCCCCCCCCCCCCCATTTTTAAACATTCTTAATTGCTGTTCCGTTCCTATTGGTCTTGGCGTGATGATATATAGCCTTCCTCGATAAATGGGCTATCTAACACTGAAAGAATTTTTCAAATCAGACCAGTAGTTCCTGGGGTTAGCGCGTTCGATCAAACAAACACTCTTCAGCTTTATGAATTAGTATAAAATAAGATTTCAATATCTTGGCATTGTGATCATCATGAGAATCAAAGTACGATTCCATTGCAATTGTGTAAAAATATAGCATTCTACTAAATCCACGATATCTTCTCGATATTGTCGCGGCGGAATAATAGTAGAAAAACATTGCCCTTACCATAAGCAGAAATGACATTAGCTAAAACGAATACTGCAAAGCTATTTAATCATTTATTTTTAGAGAGTTTTCGCTTACAAATACAAAGATATAGTGGCGTGCCCGTGGAATTAAAAGAATACCGAAATCAAGCGAAACTTCGATTGAGACGATAGTGTCCGGCGCTTACGACGAGACAATAATAGCGAATTGGGCGCCTGGTAATAATTTTCTATTTCTGTCCAAAGATATTGAAAACATTTACAATTTCGTAGAACGGTCATGGTTTTTGAAGGGCTATCTGATATAAATCTCCCATTTACTTCATGGAGCCAATACCATCTCACTTTATACCTACATGCCTGGAGTCTACCTTTAAGAGAAAAATTAATATATAAAAAAACTGGTACATACATACATACATAACTTCACGCCAGGTCCCTTGCGGGGTAGGCACGAACAACAGAGCGCCATACAGGCTTATTCTTACACACCTCACTTGCTTCTTTGACATTCATAGCTCTTGTCATGCACGCTCGTCTGTTCTTAAGGCTCCTGACATCATCTTCTGCTAGTACACGATCAATATGTACATGGAATTTGTGTCGTGGCCTTCCGCGACTTTTGCATCCATCCACTTTTGCATTGTATATCTGTTTAGTCATTTGCAGTATCTTTGGTGTTGCAAATGTGCATAGGCGATGGTAACCGCTTTCCATCCAGTAGTCTGCTGAACTCGTGCAATAAAAGCCTATTTTGGGATAGAGCTCGCGATCTAATTACGTTAATCATGATTAACTTCAACACAGAAAGACGACAAGGAAACCTTACCAACCAACTAGACAAGCGCACTTCTATACATGATGATATTTGATATCCATTTGACCTATTTCCTAACCCAAGGTTCCCTTTTACAATTGATCCAAGTTATTAGGTCACGGGGCACAGAGTCCAACTGCGCTCGTTCTGTGTTTTACTGATTGCATATTTTTACATTTTCATCTTATACTATCTAATACATAAAACTCTCGTGTCGCGGTGTTTGTAGTTAAACTCCTCCGAAACGGCTTCACCGATTCTCATAAAATTTTGTGTGCATATTGGGTAGGTCTGAGAATCGGACAACATCTATTTTTCATCCCCCTAAATACGTAATAGACATACGAATACTATGCTAACCATTTATGGCCTTACTTATAATCGTTTGTTAAATTTTAAGAAACTGCTCAGCAACTGATTAACGAAAATCTTACCCATAAACTCCTCTTAAGGATAAGAGGTGGTGGTGAAGTAACTCATAAATAACTGTCGAAAATAACCAACATCGAGAGGTAGTTTAAGTGACTGCTAAGACGCAAGATGGCAATATTTATTTATTTAATTTGTTTGGGAAACATACAATAATTAACATTCTTAAATATAAAACACAAAATTAATACTTATATCAATCAAGTTTCCATTATAAAATAATTTATATAATGAAAATAAATAAAAAAAATGGGTCAAATGGTTAATCACAATAAAGAAACAAAAAGAAATACAATTACGATACGAAAATTAACTAAAATGTCTATTTAATTTACATTATGTCAAAACTTTAAAAAAATAAAAGAAAATGTCTAAAAAGGAAAGCATATTAAAAAAAAAGTTCATTTCATTATTCTAAGTCATTGGATCATTCTAAATTACTGATGTTATGTTATGTTATTTGAAACAGCCGTTGACGAGGGGCTTAAGAGTGTCTTACTTAAGAGATGGCTAATCCTTTCTTAACGAAATTATTATAAGTAAGGCCCTTAAATAACACCCAAAAAGTATTAGTTTATTTACGAGTATGTGCTAACCCTACACTGCATAAACGATCTCGAAGCTAATTTGTATGTATGCATTTACGTATTCTGCACACATTCCACAGCTAAAATAACTTATACGTGAGTCAATGCACTTTTTTGATCACAAGTGACGGTACTTTCTGGTATATTAACTGCTTTTAAAACTTTGTGTATCAAACTTTTTTTATTGTAAAGCTGGCAACAGCCGACGGCCTCTATAATGAAATTAATTCTTCAGTAATTCTTTCTTTCTTTCTATCTCTATAGACGTTTGCAAGACCAGGAAGGAAGTCAACGAGTCACCAGCTTTTAGGATGGGATAGGAGGAACGGAATCGGGGGACAAATGTAGGTCTCGCCAGTGGATGAGGCCGATGGGCCACCACCGGCCACGGCCGGCGGAAGGGCTACGATATAACCCTGTGGCCCTGGCATTAAGGGCGAAGGACGAAATACAAAGGGGTTTTAGTGGGTATCCCTAACTGTGGTGTGGCAAAGCATCTTTAGTTTTGCCTAGAGATGCCAGTGCCACACCGACCCGGCAAATCCCAGACATTGGCCGCGATCATCTCCTCTACGCGGCTGATGACCTCAATCGGGATTCCCCTCTTACAAAAAAAAAGGGACGGAATAAAGTTGTATTCCGGCCCTTTGACTTTGGGACGCGTAGGCTAGCCATTACGGTACCACGACTATATACTTAGTTGGTTTTAAATTCACGTGTTATTTCAAATCAGTTTCTGACTAACAATCTTTGAAGGTCATAAATAGGTTACGTTTATATCTACCTCTTTCTGTTTTTGTACAACTACAATGTGTTATTGCATATAGTATAGGATCCCGCTAAACAACGACCTTCACCGAGATGCTTATTTGATGAAACCTATTTTATATTTAATTTAATGTGTCAATAAATATATTGCATATGGGTTGCCTAAAAAATTTCAGTCCAGTACATGATTAATTAATAATTTAAAAAAAATTATACATTTCACCGGTTTGTTTATTAAAAACAAATTCTATACCAATCGAAAGTATGTAGCCCATAGAATATGCAAATGTTAGGTTGCCTATTCTTTTCCGGTCACAACTCTTGGGTAGCCAGGTATAATCCTTTTCATGTTCAAGACCAAATAGCATGCGCACTCTCTTTCTTTAAATGGACGGACTTCAAACAGCTGCTATGCCGTGTCCTCTTCTATCGCATGGGATATGGTTGGGACCTCCACATTTATTGACACCTTTAATTAAATATAAAATACGTTTCATCAAATAAACACTCGGTGAAGGTCGTTGTATAGCGGGATCTTAGCCTAATAGTAAGGAGTCAGTAAGCAATGTATATCTATAATATTACAAAATTCTAAAAATGCCGTGTCTGTACATTGAAGCTATTTAAAAGAAACAACTGGAATACGTTTTATAAACGACGGAGAACACGATGCAAATGTATTTAGCTTTCTCGTCTGTTTGTTCGGTATTCACGTAAAAACTACTGGGCCGATTTCGATACGACTTTTGCTGATCGACAGCAAATTCTTAGATTTAAAATCTGCGCTACTTTTTATACTGGGAATGCCGCGGGAAATATTCTGACAATTATTTCAAATGGCCAGATCACAAAAGTCGAATTCCACTGTGTTATTTTCACTGATCAATAGCAAATATGTAATAAAAGTGTGATATTTTTTATCCCGGTAATCCCGCGGGAATATTCCCGGGAGAGGTTAGTAGTTGTTCGGGTGCATAAAAATTAGCTTATTCCCACACAATTTCCATTAAAATGATAGCTTACATTCTTTAAAAATGCTACGATATTATTTATCTCGGAAATCACGTGGGTATTTCAAGTAACCCTGGATGTAGTTTATGTATAAATACATTTTTGGAATGTCGGAATCGAAATAATAATAAATAATTTTTATCCCAGTGAATGGTATACTTACTGGGATAGTCATAGATTTCCTAGAGCTAATAGCGCCGTGATATATTTTTTTTAGTATAATATAACCTGGGGTCCAATTCGTGGCGAAGTTGCGGGAAAATCCTAGTCTAGATATAATGTAAACAAGTTGACCACTAAAATAACAAGATTAACGTTGTTTACTATTTATAATATACAAAGTTCAAGGTAAAACTTTAAACACCCAAATTTATATATTTTTTCCAAACCATGATTTAATTGGAAAATTATTTATTAGATTTATGCATGATCTTTAACAATAATTAATTGAGTATATACAGTTTGTACACTTGGTCATTAGTTGGTAGTAATGGTGGATGCTGGCAGTAGTCTGTTGGAGTTCTGGTGCTTTCTTGTAGTTGGGTAAAGAAAATGCATGTTGTTGTTTCAAAGGATATATTCTTGCAGCAGTAGTACTTGGATACCGATTCCTACAGTTACCAGTTCAATATACATACATAACTTCACGCCAGGTCCCTTGCAGGGTAGGCACGAACAACAGAGTGCCATTCAGGCTTATTCTTACATACCTCACTTGTTTCTTTGACATGCATAGCTCTTGTCATGAACACTCGTCTGTTACTAAGGCTCCTGACATCACCTTCTGCTACTACACAATCAATTTGATCATGGAAGGTGTTCAATATAGTGGTAGTTAAATTTGGAAGCATTTATCCAACAAAACAATTTGAGCATTATTTATATTAAAATATCCTAAGTAAGCTATAGCATCCGGACAGGAATTAAAATAGAAATATTAGTATTAAAACAGAAATATATTTTTATTATGGCTGGGCTAACTGCTATGATAATAAATATAAAATAAATAATTTCTATACTTCATGTATATTTTTGATATCTTCAAATTTCAGAAGAAATTAAAACAGCATCTAAGTCCCATGTGAATGAAGGGCAAAAAACATCTATAGCACCAAACCTGTTTCCTATAAGGGTTAACTACAGCATCACTTCATTTGCTTCCATTACATGAAGTAAACATGATCTTATTATACATAACATTTCATTATTTACCCAAAAACTACAGCAAAAGTACTTTATGTTACTTTACATTCATGTAATTTTTGGTAGCACTATAAATCTTCAGCCGAATATTTATTTAATGTCTTCACAACTATTTCAAACATGCCATCCAAATATTACCTAATCCAACAAAAAATTCAAACATGGCCTTGTCTACAATGATACAATTTTATACTTTGGAAGTCTGTGCACTAACTGAAGAAATCACTGATTGAGGAGAGTGCACATCCAATTTATTAATTTCATGAATATGTGGTTACAAACTGCTCTATTTATTTGCATTATTTAAAATGATGGGTTGAGTTTACATATATGTCCCCGGATGATTTCCTGGATGATTTTAATGGTTAATGTGTTTAGGAATATATTTAAAACTTATTTATAACAACTGAAATTGGTTTTGATAAAATACATATTCAATTAATTATTGAAGTTTGAAATTCACGACAATGATCTGGTAATTTTGTCACCGAGATGTTTTTTTTTTTACGCGATTTATCGAAATAGGAGAGTGTATGTATCCGAAAATTTAAATATGTGGAGTTTTAAACAGTCGGTTAGGTTAGGTTTTATGTAGACCAAAGTGCCAGAACCGAATGGTAACCATTCACTATTTATCTTATATATTAGTGAAAACAGAAGTGAGGTCAGATTGACAAAAACATTAATAACTCAGTAACTATATATTTCCTCGCCATAGGAGTTTCAGGAGTAAGGTTTCCTCCCCCCCCTTCCCCTCCCCATTACTTATGATTCCGGGGACATATATGTAAACCACACCCAAAATGATATAATAAAGGTACTTTTGTACTACATAACTACATAAACACTGCAAACCTATGGGCAGCCTTCATTCTTAATTCAAATAAAACAGTTCTGAAAGTTCTACATGTTTTGTTATATAAATCCTATACAAACAATAGACAATGGATCTGCACTTCCTAAGAACCCAACATACATCTTTGGCCTCATTCACTATGATTAATTCATTTCATAATTATGGAACCCACTCTTATGATGGTAAAGCCGCCTGAGCAATCATATTTTTCTGCTCAGCTTAGATATAATAAGCTTTTATAGACTTGCATAAGTTTACAGGAAACTTGTAATTACAGAAAACTCTATTACCCATATTTTCGCTGTAATACGGTAGCTAAAGGTAATTGTGTCTAAAGTCCATAAATTCCAACATTAACCGTAAATAATTTTTATTATTATACAGCTTTGTCCTTACTTCTTTAATACGACTTATTCAATATCTAAAATGCAAATGAGGAACAAGAAAACATAAATTACAACGGCATAATAAAAACGTAATATAGGTATTATGCTATATTTATTTTGTACATGAGAAGCTGTGAATATTAATTAACTTACCAGATTTTAAACATTTTTCGAACGCTTCTTTTGCAGAAACAAATTCCGGTTTCCTATCCAGGGGCTGTGATAGCTCTTGTGTATACGTAAAATAAGTCCTATTAGACTTTACACTGCTAGATAACACGGCATTTACTCTCGAAAAATTTGCCCTTGTTACATGAGGTACAATTTTACCAAGCACAGACATTTTTAGGCAAGTTATTAAGAAGTTAAATTAAATGGAGATGCTTATACAAATTAAACTTTATTTAAAAATGTTCAAAAGCGTGTTGTTCGGCACGGACAACTACACCCACTATTCTTGCCCACTATAAAAAAAACCTAGTGTGTCTGTGTAGTGTAGTTCATGAACGAGGAACTATTAGGGATTGTCCTGCAATTCTGAAGTTTGATGAACTAAAAGAAACGTTTCCTTAGTGCTCGACGCGCGAAAACACATTTGAATAAAAAGGTTAGGTGATTTAAGTATGAATATATTATATTATTTTCATTATCATTCCAAGAGGGGCCAGTCAGCAATCCATCCAGTAGTTTTTGTAGTTCATGATCGATGAACTTAACTATCAGGAACCGTAATTCAATTGCTAACAAATTGGGATCATAAAACTGCGTTTTAACGATTTTAAGAGCGGTAATTTATTTGATTTTGGTTTATCCGACTTTTCAGCCGCTTTTCAGTGGCCGTGGTCACGGAACACAAACCAACTTGACTGATTATTTATTTTATTTTTCCTTCCACCCATTTTAAATATTAAACAAAAAAATTAGAACTAGGCATGCTTGCTGAAAAGTTTCTTGATTTCTTGCGCTGCTTCTTCTCTTCTAGTCACAACATGTTTTGACGTAGAGGTATGTAACTCCTGAGTGATTAACTCAAAAGATTATATCCGACGCGAAGAGTGATTAGATCTGTATATCACTTGCCTTGCGTTCAACATGTGTCTTTATATATTTAACTCTTTAGTTCATTCCTGATCCACGCGATGAGAAAGAATCGCCCGCGCATTGCGCATGCGTAGTAAGTAAACGAGGAATCCGAATATAATTGCAAGCCAAAATAAATCATAAGTTTATAGGGTAATTTTGTTGTAATGTAATTAATTTTGTAATATTTCTTCAGTTTTTGTTTATATTTTTTACGTTGGCACAGGTACGCGTGTCGGCTCTGCTAGTATATCACTTACAGATAATAACTCATCTTGTCTGCAATTGACACTGACACTATTCACTGTAAAGATAAAGAGTTAAAGATATAAAAAAGAGATATGTATCTTTGTATCAAAAAGATATATATCACTCTTTTCTTCTTGTTGAGTGATTTTTCTCATGACTATTGTGAAGCGGTGGTAATAAGCTTCCATAGAGTAAATAATAACCATAAGCTAAATTAAAATTAAATAATTAAAATGAACAAGTTGGCGGTAAGCTAAATAAAACTTTATCAATACTCGTTGGACAAATGTCATCTTTGTTGTGCGTGAACACAGCCACTGAAAACTGAAAAGTGGCTAAAACGTCGGATAAACTGTAATCAAATAAATTACCGCGCTTAAAACCGTCAAAACGTAGTTTTATTATGTCGCGAAAAATTAAGAAAATATTATATTCAGATAAATTTTAAATTATTGTATGGAGATAGAAGCAATTAATAGAAAGAAATAAAAAGCAACAAGCCAAATTATTATAATGTATTTAACATTTCAGAAACGGCGTCTCTAACCGTGAAATAATATTTGTACAAATTGTTCGTAGCCATTAAAAAAAGTCACCATTTGTCAAATGTCAACGTTTATTTTCTTATTATAGCTGGGCATGGTTAAAATATCCAACCTGTATGCGCGGCTCACCATAGACAATGAGCAATAAAATAATCGGCATAATGTTACCACTTTTTATTAAGATACCGCCTTTCAGTTCATTTATGACTTAGAATATTTAACTTTGATATGCCAAGTTAGAAATTAGTTAATTGGATATTGCTGATGATAAAGCAAGCAGGACTAGCACATTAAGTTCTAATTTAATGTGTCGTCTTGAATGATGAATTGGAAAACATCGGGATGAAACAATTTGTTTTAGTGCTTAAATTTGAGGACGACATACAGACTGACCCACCTAATAGAAAGAGGTTGTTGCCCCTTATATTTAGATGTTTGTAGAACTGAGGTGATGTCCACGCGTGCCTTTATAAATAGATGGAACAAGACAGAAGAGATGGATTAAACAGATAACATGGGATGGTACGACGAGAAAGTAGGTCAAAGGAATTATTACTCACTATCCGAAATGCGAGTTCAAGCTCATTTACGCCAATAGCGTGGTATCACACGGTCAAGTCGGCTCCGTAATAGCAAAATTAATTTGTAGTTAATCTTTTTATTGTTAAAATGAAGTCCAAACTTACAGGCATCCTACCTTAAACAAGGGATCAGTATGGCAATCCAGTGCGGTAGCGTAGTCAGCCTTCTGGGAACCTTACCCATTTTGAATAGCAATTAAAAAGTGTTTATTTTTTATTCTACACTAACTCTTTTCATTAATTAGCCCTTTATTAGCAATTTAAAAGTACAAATTTATTATTCTACACTAACTCTTTTCATTAATTTCACAAATAAATCACAAGTCATTCTTTTAACGTAATTTTCGTGCATTGTAATTGTGAGAAATGTTTTACTCAAATAAATATATAAATAAATAAGAGAAAAAGTCTATTATAGATTTCCGTATTTATTTCTAATTTATTTAACCTTACAAAAAAATATATTCAAAACAATTCAGTATTAGTCTGTAAAAAGTTTACTGCAAATGTTTTTTTGTTTATTGCCTAATAAAAGCAATTTATGTTTTACTTTTTTAGGGACTATATTTTATCTTTGTGCAACTTTTGCCTTGTGATGGGTCACGTGACGGCACGTGAAGTAACATAGACAATACACCCATTCGTCAGTTTTCGGGCGAGGAGGCAGCGCAGTTTAGTGTTTTACCGAGCGGACTGCCAAAAAGTGAAAACTGAAAAATGGCAAAGACCCTCTCCGCTTCCCAAGCGAGCAAGGAACATGTCCTGGCCGTCTCTCGCGATTTTATATCCCAGCCCCGTCTCAGTAAGTACTTTTTACAGCTTGATTTATTTTGGTTCACGTCATTGGGAATTGTCACAAGGGGTATTGATTTTGCTGCATAGAATTCTAGTTAGACCTTTTTTCAACTTTTTCCTTTCAGAATAATTATTACAGTGCTCAAAACACGACAATTTGTTACAAATTTCCACAAAAAAGTTTCAAAATCAGTCTCAGAGGCCATGTAATGGACGATAGAATGTCAACTGTACATATGATTGTCAGAGAATAATCTAATTACAATCGTATTTGATTCATTACCATCGGCCTATGTGCGTAATAGTTCTGTAATATCCATTAATATGATAGTCTTATAGGATCTCTAACACTATATTGAAAGTTTTATAAGATACCATGTATAATTTTTGCAATGTCTTTATGTACCCAAAGACTGCACTGATATATTTGAATTGATATATAATGTGATATTTCGCTCTGAATCTCTAATATAGTGTCTTCACATCAGACTATTGATTTTTTATTCAGTCTAATCTATGCATTAGTGTCAGCAGAAACATGACTGTAATTTTGCTTATAGCATAGTTTAGTTAATTTCTTTTCTCTTTTTACAGTTTATCTAATTCAGAAACAATAACTACTATCAATTTGTTAGTCAAAATGTCTCGAAAAAGAAGTACAATATAATACTTTTGTCATGTGATGTAGACATTTTTTTTTCATATTTGTTCTTTATATCTAGTTTAATACTTTTATATAATAAAGTGTTACCCCACCTAGATATTGAATTATTAATTCTGGATTTCTATATCTTAATATCCATTCATTTGTCTTCTTACTGGTTATATTTTATCATAAACTCTATAGGTAATGCCATTTATCTCACAAGGGTAAGTTAATAGTAATCAATACTAAGATACATGGCATAAGTTACATTGCTGTTTCATATAGGATATAAGAAGTTATTCAAGTATTGAATAGAGAAATCTAGGCATCTATACAACTGTAATTATAGAGAATTATTATTTATATTAATCTTCTATCTCTAGTTTATGAGGTATATCCAGTGCTTAAGTTAATACTTCTTCATATATGTAATTCTTCTGTATGTGTGTGTGACTGAATTCCTGCTAAATGGTTGGACCAATTTAGATGTAATTTTTTGTGTGTGTTCAAAGTGGATTTGAGAATGGTTTAGATTCACAATTAGACCTGGTAGGTGGCTCCGCAATTGGGTTTCTGGTTTTTTATTATTTTAGGGCATTACAACATCTACAGGGTTTCTCTAGTATTTTATATTATTTAATACATATATTCCACATCACTAAAGTCGGTTCAAACCTTAGTAGAATCAGCAGTTTTAAGGCAATATAATATAATGATATATTTTTTGTATATTAATAAGGTTATAATAACTCTTTTTAATAAGCCTATATATCTTATGTAATTATTTTTAATAAGGGGGTAAGTATACATGTGCTAGTCATAATTAATCTTTTTCTTGTGATTTATGAATGCAATGTAAAGTAAAACTTTAATTCTATTGTACACAACTCTGCCTTTTGTTTTTCCCCTTTCCCTAGATACATAGGTTTGTTGGAACAAAACTCTTTTTAGGGTTAAAGCTCACCTACCTTTGTATATCACTTTTTTATAACTATTATTTTGCACAATAAAGAATGAAACAAAGAGACACATTTACCAGACTTGGGCATAATATGGTTTGAGCAAAAGACCAAGTGTAACCTGTCTTAATTACCTTTTTCGTCTTCTATAGTTGTTATAACAATATGAATTTGCTTCTCTGGCACTTCTTTAGAAGCATTTTATGATTCATATGTTTATAATCAGACAGCACTAGCATGAGCTGGAGGTAGTCTTTGCCAGGAGGCAATCTGACAGGTCAAATTTGATTTACAGAGAAACAATGAAAAACCTCTCTCATCTCAGATTTTCAGTTATGTTATTATGCAATGTGCCCCATAAGTAGACAAATCTATTGAGGTTTGTTTTGTGAAGTAGTTGATAATTTGAGTTAATGTTGGTAATTTTGCAATCACATTCAAATTATTTATTAACAAATAGCATTGATAGATTCTAATGAAATTTATTTTTACATTAGGGTGGCGTAAAAAACGTAAGAATTTTTTTTGAGTCAACTCAAAAGATTTTAGTTTTTTTATTATCTCTATTTCTCCACATAGCATACAAGACGGTGTCGGGTGTGAACGGGCCACTGGTCATCCTTGATGAAGTCAAATTCCCCAAGTTCTCAGAGATTGTACAGCTGAAGCTTGCCGATGGCACCCTCCGTTCCGGTCAGGTGAGCATGACTCTTTCTAACAAGTAAAAGTGATGAAACACATTTCTCAGGTTACAAGAAAATAAAGAATACAGCTATTCATCATGTCAAACAGCATCTCATTATCCGTTCCTAAAGGCCGACCAACATGTTGGCATTGCCCCTGGTGATGCAAACATCTACAGGCAATGGTTTTCATATTAGTTGGGCCATCTTCGTGCTAGCCGACTTCTGATTAAAAAAAATAAGAAAAGGCTTTTTGTCATTAGTCAGCGCCCTGTAAGCTGCCATCCAATCTTATAATGTTGAAAAATTAGAAAAGCATATTACTCTTATTCAATAATAAATTTTCTCATTCCTAGTTGAATGCATTGTAACTATCCTACATTTATGCTTACATTCTTCTCTTTATTATAATCACTAGCAGCATACTAATATTTTTATTAGTAGATAATAGTTTTTTTTATTATAACAGTGTATCCCCGATTCTGTTTGTGCACTGGGCTCCATTCCCTACTTAAAGCAATAATATATATATATATGTATGAGGTACAGTCTCGGAATCAAAAGGTTTGGCACCTTAAATTCGACTTGCATGCATTAGTATAAGACACTACTGCCATTATTTTAATATTATGTTTTGATACTGTTTGTTTTTGTTAGAAATACCGAGGATATAATTGCTACACTTATAATAAATATTAAAACCAATAAAAAGGCTTTACATGTCTAAGCAATCTTCTTAGACAAGATAGAAAGTCAAACATCTTTGATCTAAGTAATTTTAAACTGTATTGATAAACAGTCAAACATAATTTTCTGTAGAACAGTCTGTTCTGTGACTTAGTCTGAAAACGTAATATGTGCCCTCGGAAAGTTAAATTAATCAATTTGAAAACTGGCGAACCTCTTCATACCACGACTGTACATATTAGTTATAAATGATGAAAAACTATCCCATGATCCTTCATTACACAGGTACTCGAGGTCAGCGGCTCGAAGGCCGTCGTCCAGGTGTTCGAGGGCACGTCGGGCATTGACGCCAAAAACACTCTTTGCGAGTTCACCGGCGACATTCTGCGTACACCCGTGTCAGAGGACATGTTGGGTGAGTACTGCCAACATACCTGTAACATTTAAGTTTCAAAATTTTAAGAAATGCAAATAAATTACGCGCTTAGAACCGTTAAAACGTAGTTTTATTAATTAAGATCGTAATATTATATTTTATGTCGTATTTTCATATAAATTGAAATAGAGGAATCTAATTATATTGCCTACCCCGCAAGGGACCTGGCGTGAAGTTATGTATGTATGTATAGGATATGTATAGAATATAAAAATTTACCCCAGGTCGTGTATTCAATGGTTCCGGTAAGCCCATCGACAAGGGCCCCCCAATTCTCGCCGAGGACTTCTTGGACATCCAGGGGCAGCCCATCAACCCATGGTCACGTATCTACCCAGAGGAGATGATCCAGACTGGTGAGTGTATTTACGTATCTGTGGTACTCTAGAATTTTCTAGACATTGCTCATGATTTCTACCTAGTTGTAATGACGCGGAAATGTCTTTAGAATATAATATATATTATTGCTTAAAATTAAGATATACTACAAGAAATATAAGTACAGAAAATAATTATGGAATAAGAAAATAAGAATATGGGTACATTGATCAATACCAAAAAATAATAATCATAGTATAAACAATAGAGATAAAGATAGAATAGAACTTGGCTTCAGTCAAAGAAAAATGAATTTAAAGTATTCAGTTATAGAAAAAAATATTAAAGTGACAGAAATGTATTAAATACACTAAGGCTTTGTTTAAATATATACTTTCCAATTTTAAGGTTCTATAAAGACAGCTGAACTGTTTGAGTGAGTTTTCACGCAACTCACTCAAAGTTTTATCTCAGAAAATTAATAATGTTATTTTCTCTGGTCTGTAGTTCTAGGATGGGTTAGAATGTGAGGAGATAATCTTTCACAAGCTCATCGAGCACCTGCATTGATTGCACACACTTGATTTTCACTTTTAGCACATTCCTCATTTTTAGATTTGTGATGAAATATTAATGACATTTTATTCCTCTTCCTATGATGCTATGACAAATAAAGATTAGCTTTACTTTGTATTAAGGAAAAGCGCTTGAATTACTTTTTGGATTGTAAATGAAAAAATGTTTAGTATGACTTTTACAGTTTTATGCGACACTAGATGAATCTTAAAATAACTAATAATTTGAAAAATATCTAGCTTACAGTACGCGCAAAACTTATATGCGCTTCAAGTAAAATTAGTTGCGTGACTTTGCGCAGGTCGGGTCAAATGTTAGCATTTATTACACCTTACGGTGTGTTGTACAAGAAGAGATGCCGAACTTCAGGGACGCATTTAAGTTTCGCTCGTACTTGATGAACAACGACAGAATCGCCTTGTGATGACGTCAACATTGCAGCAGATCATTCAAAATAGCATTAAATAACTGTTTAATTGAGTCTGAAATAAGAAAATATTCAATTAGGTATCTCCGCCATTGATGTGATGAACTCCATTGCCCGTGGGCAGAAGATTCCAATATTCTCTGCTGCCGGTCTACCACACAACGAAATCGCCGCCCAGATCTGTAGACAAGCCGGTCTAGTCAAGGTATCGTGTTTAATCTTCGTTCATTATTACTTATTAAGCTTGAACTAGTGTCCGTGTAAGCAAGTTTCTGAGGATACATGAGTGAAAATGCATATAAGTTTCTGAGGATATATAAGTGAGTGTACTGAGTGTGCATGTAAGCAAGTTTCTGAGGATATATGAGTGAATTATGCATATAAGTAACTTTCTTAGGATATATAAGTAAGTGTCCTGAGTGTGCATGTAAACAAGTTTCTGAGGATATATAAGTGAGTGTGCATGTAAACAAGTTTCTGAGGATATATAAGTGAGTGTGCATGTAAGCAAGTTTCTGAGGATATATGAGTGAATTATGCATATAAGTAACTTTCTTAGGATATATAAGTAAGTGTCCTGAGTGTGCATGTAAACAAGTTTCTGAGGATATATAAGTGAGTGTGCATGTAAGCAAGTTTCTGAGGATATATGAGTGAATTATGCATATAAGTAACTTTCTTAGGATATATAAGTAAGTGTCCTGAGTGTGCATGTAAACAAGTTTCTGAGGATATATAAGTGAGTGTGCATGTAAGCAAGTTTCTCAGAATGCATGAGTTAGTGACTAACTAAGTGGATTGGTGTGTGTTTAATCTGTTTTATTTGTTAATTTGTGTGTATATTTTTATAAATAATTTAAAGTATTTAGAAAAAAATATTTCAGTATAAATAATGGAATTAAGTATATAATTGTTTTATGTAAATCTAAGTTGACTTCCAGTTTTGAGATTCTAAAAAGACAGCCTGTAAATATTTGAGTGTGTTTTCATGTAACTCAGAAAACAAATTATCTCAGAAATCTCGGGAAACAAATTAACGTTATTTTCTCACTTATGCCTGCCTGAGTCTGCTAATCCATATTTATATACGTCTTCTGTATTGATGTCACTGAACTTCTAAACCACTACCGATTTTTAAGAATGTTTTGGAATGTATTTAAGTGAGACCCAGGATGGTTTAGATTCACAATTGATTGCCGTAGATGGCGCTGGAATAGGGTTACAGGATTTTGATGTTTTTTTGTCTGTCTTCAGTGACTCCAAGGATGATTTAGATTCATAGTTTGTCTCGGTAGCTGGCGCTGCAATTGGGTCCTAGATTTTTATTTTTTCAGGGCGACAAGGTTTGCTAAGTATATTTATATATTTTTGTACTCCTTTCACCCAGTTGCCAGGTAAATCAGTGTTGGACGATCACGAAGACAACTTCGCCATAGTGTTCGCCGCCATGGGTGTGAACATGGAAACGGCCAGGTTCTTCAAGCAGGACTTCGAGGAGAACGGCTCTATGGAGAACGTGTGCCTGTTCTTGAACTTGGCCAACGATCCCACCATTGAGAGGATTATCACCCCCCGTCTTGCTTTGACCGCTGCTGAGTTCTTGGCTTACCAGTGTGAGGTGAGTTTCTGATTCAGTGTTATTATTAGCCATTGGTAACCAACAAGAATTTGTAACACAGCCGTACAGCTTATGGTGTTTCATTAGTCAGCTTAAAAACCAGCTGATGGTTATTCATTAGTCGGCTAAAAAACCGGCTGATGGTTATTTGGTTAATGGATGAATGATTCACTAACCAATTCGGTAGTTGACAGTATGAAAAATATAGGCTGATTTTAATATATATATCGTAGATTACGATCTAAATATGACAAAAATAAATTATTTTAACTAAAATATTAAATATTAATTGATATTTTTGAGAAATAAAATTGTTATATTGCAGCCATTAGCCACGTGACAATGAACGCCGATCAGAGCGCGTGACGTCATAGTGTGCAAAACACAACAAGTTATCAATGGCTTCTCAGATGACACTTCAATGAAACAGATGTTTGTTTTGCACACTGTGACGTCATGCGAGACGCCACGACAGCTTGACGCGTTTTTGTGACGAAATGTCAATATATTTATAAAATTGCTAAATAAAATATGTTAATGTTGTTTTTTTGCTGAAATATTATAGTATAGGATCCTGCTACACAACGACCTTCACCGAGTGCTTATTTGATGAAACCTATTTTATATTAAATTTAATGTGTCAATAAATATATTGCATATGGGTTGTCTAAAAAATTTCAATATTCATTATTTCAATTTCAGTATATGATAAATTAATAATAAAAAAAATAATTAACATTTCACCGGTTGGTTTATTAAACAAATTTTATACCAATCGAAAGTATGAAGCCCATAGAATATGCAAATGTTAGGTTGCTTATTCTTTTCCGGTCACAACTCTCGGGTAGCCAGGTACAGGTAACAGGTAAATCGATACTAGCATTTTGCACCGGTCTGATTATTGAATTAAAACTAAATGAAAATAAAGATTATTTCATTATGAACACGGTGGTATAGGGTTGCCTGCGAAAAATCAGTCCCGAATTCAGGTTGTCGAATTTTGAAAAGTGAAATATTGCTGCAAGTGAATATGTGCGACTGAGAGGTCTCTAATTTTCTTGCGCGGTGGGTATATTTTTAATTTCAGTTCTTGTTGTTTCTGTGTTGATATTTATACGTTTTCTGTGTTTCCATAGAAACACGTGTTGGTCATCTTAACTGACATGTCCTCGTACGCCGAGGCCTTGCGTGAGGTGTCGGCCGCCCGAGAGGAGGTGCCCGGCCGACGTGGTTTCCCAGGTACGTCATCACTGAAAGGGGACATTGTGCTGTGCAGTTTTATTTTCTAAAAATGTGTAAAATTACTCAAATATGAACGATAGTTTTAGGGGATATTGATAGTTTTTGAGTAGTTGATTATGTGTTATGTGAGAAATGCGAACTGTATAGTCAAATGTGGCCTATCGAGTTTTCATAAGAACTCCGTTCAATGGCGTCGGTTATAGCCTACAATACAACTGCGCTACAATACGAAGACTTGTACATCATAATGGACTTTAGGACTAAGATTCCTTTGCCCGCCTTTGTGGCGAATTCTACTACTACTACTACTACTACTGAAGGACTGTGTTACATGTCACGTTAGGGTTGCCAACTATTTTTTTACTTTTGAGAAAAATAACGTAGGTATTATATAATATAAGCATGGAAAAAAAGAAGTATCTGGAAGAAAAAAGTATTTTTAAAAATTGTATTAATTCTTCTCTTGTAAACACTATTTTTGTGTACTTCTAAAACACACTAACGGCTTTCATTATCTTTAAATTTTTGGAAGCTATCTTTACATTCCAAATTTAAATAAACAAGTAATTCCTTAAAAAAAATAATTAAATATATAGATGTCCTGTTCCTTTAAATTTATTTCTGAATAAACTCTTTTCATTTCATTTTACGCGTCAGAGTAAATATTGGAAATAGAGTATTTTCACATAATTTATTTTTATGCAAAAGTATAAAAAATATTTACCAAAAATAAAGTAGGATACGTTATTATAAAGTATAGTTGACAACCCTATGTCCATGTCACATGAATTTTATGATTTGTGACCCCAGTGTAATATCACATATTTAGCAATTTTATGTCAAGAGATTATTAAATTAAAACAGCAATTCCGTAATTAGTTTTATTTCCATTCAAATTGTTTTTTTATTAATTTAAACACTATGCTCATAGATAGATATTTCGAAGTATTTCGTTAATAGATCAAATTTCGTGTTTTAAAGCTTAAATACTGTGTAAACTCTATATAACGATACTGAAGGGACTGTGCATTTTCTGGCGTTATAGAGAGTTGTCGTTAAATGGAGAGAAGTCTGTAATATTGTCTGACGTCTTTTGCTGCACTAGTAATTTTGTTGCATTTTTTTATTTATTGTATTCATATCTTGCGATATTGAGGCGTCTTGGAGACAAAGGAAGCAGCACATTTGTAGCACCTTTGGTATTACATAACTCCATAGGCGATGGTAACCGTTTTCCACCAAGAGGGCCGTCTGCCTATCTGCTGAACTCATGCAATAAAAAAAAATCCCCTATAATCCATTCCACCTGTCCTTCCATCCTCTATCTCATCTTAAATTCGTTTGCTTCAGTCGTCGTGTTGCAAATGTCTATTGTCGACAGTAACCACCTTCCATTAGACGGACCATCTGCATGATTGCTAGTTTTTTGTTGTGTTCTTGTCTATGTCATAAGTAAACAGTGTCAGGCAATATGGTGTTCGCCCTCAGGCTACATGTACACCGATCTGGCGACGATATACGAGCGCGCCGGCCGCGTGGAGGGCAGGAACGGCTCCATCACCCAGATCCCCATCTTGACGATGCCCAACGACGACATCACTCACCCCATTCCCGATCTGACCGGGTACATCACCGAGGGACAGGTATGCGATCTGACCACACTTTCATTTATGTCATCATATTGTATTCAATTATTTTATTAATTTCGTTCATTCATTTTTGTTCATTTCATTTATTTATTTTTATTAATTTCATTTATTTATTTTATTAATTCAATCATTCAATTTAATAATTCTATTAATTAATTTTAATAATTCCATTCAATTTGTTTTATTAATTTCATTCGTTAATTTTTATTAATTAAATTCCGTATCTTATTAATTCATGTTTTCATCTTATTAATTCATGTTTTCATCTTATTAATTCATGTTTTCATCTTATTAAATTCACTCATTCATTTTTATTAATGTCATTCATTCATTTTGTAATTCCAATAATTCTATTTATTCATTTTAATTATTCCATTCATTTATTTTATTCGTTATATTTTATACATTAAATATCGTATCTTATTAATTCATTTTTTCATCATATTAATTTCGTTCATTCATTTCTATTAACCCTACCCAAAAAAATAAACGAGGTTCGAACCTTGTAGTGGGACTTTCTGAGCAATTAATGCTCATTTTGTTAATTAATTTCATTTGCTCATCGTTCTCTTAATTAATTCATGTTCATTTACATTTATTATTGAACCTATTTCTAGGTAGAGATATTGAAACTCTATTAACTACTACAATCCTGACAGACAAGTTTCACTTCGTCTACCTTCAACGACCTCTTCAGACATTCACATTATTTTGAGATACTTTTTATCTGACTTTTCGTTATTCAATTTGTCTAGATCTACGTGGACCGGCAGCTGCACAACAGACAGATCTACCCGCCAGTGAACGTGCTGCCATCTCTGTCGCGTCTGATGAAGTCCGCCATCGGCGAGGGCATGACCCGCAAGGACCACTCGGACGTGTCCAACCAGCTGGTTTGTATATTTATTTTCGACACAACACCAAATTTCCGATCTCTCCCCTTATCCCGACTTCCCTGTCCCGTACCTCCTATTCAGTTCTCCTATCCTATTAACTCTATCTCATTTCTTTCTTTTGTTGACCGTACCGTACCTTCAATTAGGGCGTGCTCCTTCAGTATCTCACAACGCCCAAAATGCTCCGTCTGCCGTGCGACATGGCGACCACGGTGGTTTTGGTCGTGGCGAAAACGTCACTAATGACGTCATGATAACGTTCACGCAGCGCTCATGTCGTTAGGTGGGTCGAATCGAATATCCGTTCCACTTGAGTTTACGATTGTGACGCCGGCAAGCAATTGGAACGGCAAAATCGCGGTCGTTGTGTCTCTTGTAACGTAGCCTTATACAGGATCCGTAAATGGATTTTTGAGCAAATGTATTGAGAATATTTTCTATATTTGAAGCGAAAAATACTGCCTATCCTCTATATAACGACACGCATCGCGTTATAGAGAGTTGTCGTTAAACGGAGAGAAGTTTGTAATTTTGCCTTGCGTCTTTTGCTGCACCAGTAATTTTGTTGCATTTTTTACTTATTGTATTCATATCTTGCGATATTGAGGCATCTTGGTGATAATGGAAGTATTTTAACATTTCTGAATTTCTTAGAATTTCCGCTATGAATAATGCCTACAGTCGGATTCATTACGGGCTAGGATAATAAAGCGTAAACAGAATGTACACAGCTGCGCGGATTTTTCTAATTTTGGCCTAAAAAAGTACTTTTTATTACTTAATTGTTGTCGTTATTGAGAGTGGGTGTAATGCTATGTAGAGTGTATTGTTTCCATTGTATGGAAGACAAGTTGAGCCGACCAAAGCCAAGTGGTTTCGAAGTTTAAGCGAGTTTGTCGTTAAGTCGAGTGACGTTACATGGAGTTTACGCTGTAATTGCTTTTCTTTTACAGTACGCCTGTTACGCCATCGGCAAGGACGTGCAGGCCATGAAGGCTGTGGTGGGTGAGGAGGCCCTGACGCCCGACGACTTGCTCTACCTCGAGTTCCTCACCAAGTTCGAGAAGAACTTCATCACACAGGTGAGTCTTTTTATACCTTCCTAACGTTTTCCATCCCGTGAAAAGCCCTATATGTCACTTATATAAAAACTTGAATAGGTTTTTTTAATCTGTATATTAACACGCAAAACAAATTTTTACCCCTTTCCAACGAAAGCTGCGCGTAGAGAGCAGTATGAAATTTCGTGCATTTATACTTTATATAGAGACTAGCTGTCCCGGCAGACGTCGTCCTGCCCGGTAAAAAATAGGGGTTGATCGTAGAGGGTTGAGAATTTAGGGTTGTATGTATATTTTTAATGCTGTATCATAAAAAAAAATCAAAGAATATTGTATCTAAAATTTAAAAAAAAATGTAGTGTTGGACTACCCTTTAGGTTTAGGGGGATGAAAAATAGAACGTTCTCCGATTCTCAGACCTACCTAATATGAACACAAATTTTCATGAGAATCGGTCAAATCGTTTCAGAGGAGTGTGGTAATTAACATTGTGACGCGAGAATTTTATATATAAGAAGTAGCAACGAATGCAATTTTTTTTTTAAATTATGCATTCAAAATACATTAAATGAATAAAAAAATATACACACGTGTATATATATATATATATATATATATATATATATATATATATATATATATATATATAAATATACTCTATTGTTTATTGGCGTAATCTGTGATTATAGAAGTAGTCTTTGATAATAAATTGTTATGGTCGAATTTCGACCACGGGCAACCAGTAGTATATATTATTATACCTCAAACTTTCTGTTTCTTGTTTAATTCACCAAAATATTATTATTATTTGTAGAGACGTACAAATAATATTTTATTAATTTCAGACGTTTTTATGGATATACTCCATACAAACAACTTAAACAATTAATTATTATACAGGATGTGTTTATCTATCGAATTCATTTATTTACAGAGGAACGTTATTATTTGTGTATCCGAGGGCGTATGTGTGAATATCTCGGAACATCATTATCCAGAACGATTTTTTTTAATACTGTATTCTATTAAAAATTTCTTCGATTCTAGAGTTTTGTTCATAATAATAATGAGCATTGATAATTCAAATTCAAAAGTTTTTATTCAAAATAAGTTCCACTGGAGAACACTTTTTGAAGATCATACATACATACACAATACATTATGTATGGAGTTGTAGCAAACAGTGCATATTCAGTAAGACAGAGCGCAATAAAATTCCTTTTGTAGCCCGATATGAATGGTCTGGCACGAGTTTTAAAAAAGGTTGCAGACATCACGAGCTCACGAGATTCACGTATTTAGAAAAAAATATTGCAAGTGTTCAGCAGACAGGTAGACGGCCCACTTGATGGTAAGGGTAAAGCGGTTACCATCGCCTATGGACATTTGCAACACTAAATGTGCTGCTGCTCTCTTAGGGGGGGGGGGGGGGCCGAAATCTGGCCACTAATGTCGGAAGAAAACTCAAGGTTGTTATGGCGACATACTTTAGACCAGGGGTGGTAGCCATCCAGTCGGGCAAATGCCCTACCACCTGGCTGTGGCTTGTTTTGTCTCACCTCTTACGACATGCCGCCCCAACGCAGGAGACCATATTCTTTCTCCGTTCCTGCACAGATAAAATGCGGTATATGTGCATCAGTTTTATTTAATTTGTTCACTTGTAGGGTAACTACGAGAACCGTACAGTGTTCGAGTCCCTGGACATCGGTTGGCAGCTGCTCCGCATCTTCCCCAAGGAGATGTTGAAACGTATCCCGGCCTCCATCCTCGCGGAGTTCTATCCGAGGGACTCTCGCCATTAGAAACCGCTACATTCATGATGCGGTCGCACCTTCCAACACCTGTATATGCTCTCGCTCGCCGTTGGCACCACTGTTTAGATTGATCCTTCTGATATTTATCGTCCACATACAAATATGTTGCAAACTATGTATGTAATATGTAATTCCATTCATTAATATGACATGTTTATTTATTATGACCTTCAGCAGGAGAGGAAAGAACATGCATTAAAAGTACAATCGGCGGTCTTATCGCCATGACGATTTCTCCCAGACAACCTTTCGAAGGAGTATAGGCAGGACAACAAAAGTCATTTATCCGAGATAATAACAGAATTTAAATACTATTTTATAGCAATGCCATAACAACATTATTATTCTCATTATTATAATTATGGCTGCAAAAAAATGTAATAATAATAGGATGTCAGTCATTGTACTGCGGTGACGACAATTGTGCAGTTTACCCTGCTTCTAATAATTAACATAACTCCATTATACGAATTAAAAGAAGTTGATATTTTTTAAAATTTATTTTAAAAGAAAATTCTGTTTAAATTTTTGACAGGATAAAAAATATAAAAGAAAAAATTCTTTCAACACCTATAAGAAGTATTTCATATTTATTATTATACGTAATAAAAAAAGTATATTTAATTAATTAAGTATTCTATTCTTCATATTATAATAATATGCTATTATGTAATGCGGTTTTGTATGACATTTTTTAAAAAATATTTTTCCCTGTTATATAGCTCGAAAGTAGTTATTTGCTTTAATAATAATAGAAAACACTTTGCTAAACCTAATTTGATACTTGATCAATCTAAATTGTGGAGTCGGTAAAAATATTTTTCTATTTATTTTTTTGAAATATACTTGAAACAGATTTTTTGAACGTTTTTTCCAAGAGCCCTGGTGTTGGAATGTTTGACTGCTGTTGTAAGATAATATGTTTAATAGTAAGTTGTTGATAGTTTATTATATATAACATGTATTACTGTATTATGATCAAATTACAAAATATATAAAATACAAATATTATGGCCTCTTCAATGTTTCCAATTTTGGTAGATTGCCAGCAGTCTTGTATATAGTTAATTCTGTTCCATATAAACGTACTAAAAATCAGACGACGTACTGTATTGAACGTCGTATGGGTTGTATTTATTGACACTGGCGGTTAATTGTTTATATGCTCGAAATGCCATAAAAAGTAATTTATTGTCTTAAAACAATACGTACAAAATAGTTCGTCGTCTGTGTCTTATTTAACTGTAACGAAAATAAATTATTGAAAATATTTAAAATATGTAATTTAATCATTCTCCCTTTTTTTGGTGCTTCATTCTAAGTTCTTTTTTGTGTGCACAAATTGTTGAATATGTGTTCAAGAGATTGTAATAAGAGAAATTTTACTATTGATATGATGCTGTTTACGATACGCGTATTCTGGAAACCCGACAGTAATGTCAAAAATCCGAACGCCCATAGCCAGTCGACAGAGACAACTGACAGACTACACAGAAAGTTGATAGAGACAGGTGACAGACTACACAGAAAGTTGATAGAGACAAGTGACATACTACACAGAAAGTCGACGGAGACAAGTTGCGACGAAGGACACTCAGAGATAGTGTCGACCTCTGACAGTCGACAGAGACAGGTGTCTATTTATGACGATAATTAACAGAAATCGTCATTATAAAGATAAATGCCGATAATAGTGACATTATTAATTTTGTGTATACGATTACGTAAATGTCCTATGACATGACAACTTTTTAATACCCATTAAATTAACGAGACAGGATTGAAGTGCGTGTATTGTTTCTAGAAAAGCAATCAAAAGCATGATAACATGAATGGAGTTAACAATACAACATTATATAAATGCGAAATTGTTTTTCTTTTATTTAACTTTAAAACTGTGCGTTACACTTGACACTTAATAGTTGTGTAGCTTTTCATACTTGTCTCTGTCGACTGTCTCTTTGTTACGAATTTTGAATTCAATGTAACAAATAATTAAATTTATAAAACTGGCTCTAAAGGCCTATATAAAGGGAAATTAAAAAGCTTTTCATTTAACAATCACGTCGTAGTACTGTCAAATTATGTCCCGCTAAGCACATTAAATAAATGAGATTGGTCTTGAACAGACTCGTATCCAAGAATACGTGACTAATATGTGATATGTCGCCGGCCGTACATGTGTTGATTACATTTGAAAGCAATAGTTCAGTATCATGGGTCACATTCCAAAATGGTCCTACTTCACTCGGCTACATTATGTACACTATGATTTAAAGTGAATTAGGATACTGTTGTTTTCAATGGAAATAAAATGTATAGAAGTTTATAAGTTGTTTCATTTTATGTTGCACCTATAAAAAAAATAAGCATTCATTTATCATGGAAGAATAAATGAATTAGCTTATGTGAAATTGCGAAAAAAAATTGCAACCGCCATGTTGAAAGTTCCTACGAATTAGTGTTGCCAGTTATAAATGGCACACAAACATATTTTATATTCCCAAACTAAGAATTTATGCTTGTGGTATGGGGAATATAATTATTAGCCATACCACACTTCCAAAAAATCAACTTCGATCGAGCTCGGCGAGTAAAGACTTGGTCCACTCAACCACAAGAACAGTCAATGTCAGTCATTTCCTTAACTCATTTTGTTATAGACTCAGATTTTCAAGCAACATTTTATTTAAAATATATATTTAGAAAATCTCATTGATCATCAAAGTTGGTTGAAATGAAACATCAAAATGGATTTAACCGTTTATTAAGTATTACATTAATTATAAATTTTCAGTGTTATGTACATTTAAATGCCTTGAAATGACCAATACTTCGCATATGGAGCACATGGAATGGAGTAAATGTAGAAAGGTACAAACATTTTGTTATGTATCATTTGAATCACAACAAAGTAAATTAAACGTTAATTCAGCTCCGATTCTTTATTTAAGAATATATTAGTCTTGTTCCATAAAGCCTCGTATTTGTTCAAATTTGGCTTAGCACGGTATGTGTAAATAGCCAGAGTCACGTGGTACCCATAGAGCTTTCTCCATTCTTTTTAAAAATAAGTTATCAGACAATTAATTATCGGTATATATTTCACCAAGTTTGTCGTGCTTCAAGTGATACATTAACATCTTACTGGCAATAATATTGAGTTAACACTAAAGTATAATCTAATAATAATGGGCCTGTTTGCCGCCATTTTGAAATTGCACAAAATGGCGGGCAGAATAAAGATAAGAATTGTTCTAATAACATTTAAAATCGAGATTATAGACACATACTTAATCTAAAATATAGAAGAAAGGTGGATGTAATTAGTTATTTTTGTTTTATTTATTCTATTAATAATAACGCTAATTGTTGTTTGATATCAAAGTTCTACTTATAGGCCGCGTCAAACTTATTCCCATCTTCAAGTCTGAGTGATATCTCTGGTTTTTCTTTCTTTGCCTTTTAAAAAGCGTCTATGGGTGGGTTAGCTGTTTTTAAAAAAAGTCGGACATAAATTTGGACGCTGGCTATATCTAAGTAAATAAAAAACATCACTGGTGCGCAATTTAATAATTAAAAAATTAACTAAACAGGCCCGTTAAGAGTAAATTAGCCAGCGATACCAACAATCGCTTCGGAAGCGAAATACTTGACATCCACATCCGGGTCTACATTTAACTTCTCCAAAACAGGCTTAACCTGAGGCTGAATCACCGCTGGATCTAGGAACGGTGCCATCTTCTGCAAAGTTTTGGCAACATTGAATCTTACGTTGGCAACATTATCATCTGCCATAGACAACACCGTTGGCAACAACACTCTTGTCGTTATATCCTTACCGCAGACCTCAGATAGAACGTTGATACAGAACAAATATGTCATACGGTGCAGGTAATTTTGTTCTCGGGACATTGTCAACACTTTTGGTATGACATTTGTCTCGGCCCAAGAGGATCCGTATTGCTCGACCAGTTTTTTCAAGTTAAGAGTCGCTGCTTCACGTATTGCATAGACATGATCGATCAACCAAGACATGCAGAGACCCGTGAGCTTCTCATCGAAGAACTCTTGGCCCAATTGTCCAGCCAACAGAGGCATATGTTCGATAATAGCCAATCTTACTCTCCATTTCGTATCTTCAGCTAACTCAACTATAGCCGGTAGAAGAGATTGGACCAACTGCTGTATTCCGATAACTTCATTCACACATTCCAGGTTCGATATGATGTTGAGACGTACCTCCGGGCATTCGTCTTTGAGTTGTGTCAGGAACAAGGGCAGGAGATGCTCGATGGTGTTTTGACGTCCCACTATTGGGCTGAGTCCCATAATAACGGAGGCAAGAGCGGACTTGACATGCTGGTTCGCGTCGCAGACCAGATCCTTGATTTGAGGCAAGATCATGGTCATTATTATATGCTCCTGGTGTGCTTTGTCCAGATTCATGCAGAAATCTTTCACCTTGAAAACAAGCATTTTGCAATTTTAATTTTCGTTCTATCGAAGAATCGTGTTGGCGAATCGTTTCTGTCTAGTTGAAAATCTTTTTGACATTTAATTCACTTCCAGTAACCTATACAAATTTAAATACAAAGAAATATCTACTAATATATCCTTGACAGGGTTCGGCAACCTTTTGAGTCGGAAGAGTCAAAAATAACAATTTCAAGTTTTTAAAGAGCCACAAATTTTCTTTAGCCTAAAAATAAATATTACTTGCACAAAATTAAGTGTTTCGATAAAAACAAACAATTCTATTATTTCGTATATAAGTAGTGTTTTCACAACAAAAGGATTACATTATTAGATAATTACTTTTTATACAACACTAACTTGTGCCAGCAAACAAATTCAACAAAAGCCATGTCTTTTCTGCGTGTATAACTAAAGAGCCGCAACTTTAAACCCAAAGAGTCTTTCTGGTCTAGAGTATGTCGCCATAAAAACTTTGAGTTGCGTTCCGGCATGAGTGACCAGGTTCCAGTCTCCCTTAAGAGAGCAACAGCGCATTTGCAGCACATTTAGTGTTGCAAATGTCCATAGACGATGGTAACCACTTTCTATCAAGTGGGCCATCTGCCTGTCTGCTGAACTCCTGCAATATAAAATAAAAAAAGAGCCACACGTTGCTCGCGAGTTGCAGGTTGCCGACCCCTGTCCTAAGATAAGATGATTACATACGCATTGGTAGCGTAATGTCTACTGCACGCGTTGCCAACTAAAAAGATACAGGTTCAAATCCAGGCCGAAACACATGCAGTTTGGTAGTATCGTGTCAATTTTTTCTTCATAAATATATTTAAAAATACCACATTAATATTACAAACTAATCTAAAAAAACTAATAAGTAATTTAAATATAACTTAGCTAAAAGTATTCTAAGAAAGTGTCCATTAGCACTTTTCTTATTGTCTCTATTAAGGCGAAGACATTTTGTTCATGTGTTCTTTATAAAGTTAGCACAGTACACTAGACTTTAGTTTTGTTTATGGCACTGGTTCAAACGGTTTTGAACTTCTGACCTAATGTGCATATTGTTACAATACTACATGCTAACAGTGGTGAAGGAGAGAGAACATCGTAAAGAAACCTGCACATTGAGATATCCGATGTGTCAAACCTGCCAAGCTGCCTTGGACAAGTGTGGCGGGTATACTGTCCACTTCCTCCTTTAGTGGGAGACCTGAGCTCAGCAGTGGGACATTTATAGGCTAATAGCTGAATCCGGCAGACGTTGTCCTGCCTTTACAAAATAAAAATTTAGAACCTGATTCCAGCGTCATCTATCGGGAACAAATGTTAATCGAAACTATTCTCAACTCCACTTGAACAAATAAAAAATTTCATCAAAATCAGGACCAGCGTTTAGAAGTATCGCGGCGACACCTATTGGGATCAATCGTTCATTTAAACCATTCCGGGACAAACTTCAACACATACAACAACAAAAAGAACACCTAAATTCTGGTACCCGATTGCAGCGCCATCTACTCGGTTCAAATTAAAATCTAAATTATCACAGTAAAAAATTATAAAAATACTAATCATTATTAAAAAATAGGGGTTGATCGTAGAGGGTTGAAAATTTAGGGTTGTATGTATTTTTAATGCTATATCATAAAAAATAAAACTATTTAAAAATTACAAAAAAATATTAACATTTAGGGGGAAATAAATCTTGCCCGATTCTCAGACCTACCCAATATGCACACAAAATTTCATGAGAATCGGTCAAGCCGTTTCGAAGGAGTATGGTAACTAACACTGTGACACAAGAATTGTATATATAAGATTATTAACCGAACACTTACCTTGCCGGCAGCCGCTGCTCGTACTTCGGCTTCGGTGTCCTTGAGCAGCGCCTGGAAGATCTGCGCCAGGTCACTGCGGGCCAGTTCAGGGCCCACAGCTTGCTGTAGCTCCACGAACCTAGAAAGATATTAACCCAGAATGAACATAGGAAAAATACATTTTTAATCAGTATATTCACACAAGTGTTATGACCAAGACTTGTGGTTACGCGAATTAATAATTGTTACCTATATTCATTTTATTTCGATGTAAAACCACAATGATGGAAATATAGCTTGCACAGAACATGGGGAAATATAGGCAGTTATATAAAGGAAGGATGGCACAGTACCTTTGCATAGTGAAGCGATGGTTTCGCCGTGATTCTTGAAGTTAGCACGACGTGCACAATTTCACGAAAACTAGTAAAGTCTATGTATACAAAGTATATGGACGAAAATAGTTTGTAATGTTTAAAAGCGATGCGTATGGGTTGCAGTTCGTAAGCGAGAAGATCAATTCTATGCGATGATCACTATAGCGATGCAGTTGACGTCTCATGCTGTCTCCTTTCTTCTGCTTGCTAGGGTATGTACCGGAGAGGAAAAAAAGATAGGGATGTGGTTTTACATGATTTGAAGTATTACGATTCGTTCCGTTACTTTAAGAATTTTCAATATAAATATTAAATGAAATAAACGCGACCAACTTGCAACCGGTTTATGTCAACTATTTCATTCGGAGTGTAAAACCTTAAAATGTGTAATAATGTACACTTGAATTAATGGATTATTCTGCAAAAAGAAGAGGTATCATTGCATCTCTTTCAACGCGTTTTTGCGTGACAAAAACTAGCTGTAGCAAATAACTGCCCTTTAATGGTGTGTGGAAAACATTGTTGGAAATTGTTTGTTTTATTCAAGAAAAATTGTTCCCACAGTTTGGTCGAGGGTGAAGTGAAAACAAAACCGAAACGTTCCCATGTACGAAGACTGCAACTGGTCTGTCTTCTTTACCGGTTGTTTTGCATATTATAGGCAAAACTCACCTATTCTAGCAGAACGTGGTTGTTGATGGGTTGGCACTGTAACGGCTAACCTCTTTAGTTGTCATTAAGAAATATAATATTTTTTAATAACATCATAGAACGCCTCCCAAAATAATCGAGTACAGAATTGTACCAGGCCGTGAGCTGAACATGTTGCTGCCTACAAAACTTATTACTTGCAATACTCCACACGTTGTGTCAAGGGGCAATTAAAAGTTACTAAATATATTTAATTGTATGTTCATTCTTCTCTTCCTTCTCTTCGCTGTCCGCCATTATGCAAAGTGAAAAGCAACTCAAGCATTTTTATTTAACTAATATCCTATGTTATCCGCTATAATATTATGTATTGTAATAAACTATATATATATATTCCTTAAGCCCAGTCTCTTGTTGAAGATCCCGGTCAGGTCGGAAACCGCTAGTCTTACGGTACGTTAGTAACTTCAAATCCCTTCAAACAATTTGAATGGGTTCAAATTGTTTTTATTGCACTTTTCACACTATGAATATGAGATTACTCTTTCAATGACATTACCAAAATTGTTTCTGTTATTTTTCCAGTTGCATCAAGGTAAGCAATTTATTTAAATAGACAACACCAAAGTTTTTCTCTAGGGCCAGCTACGATTTGAACTTTTTTTTTAATTGCATGAGTTCAGCAGACAGGCAGTCGGCCCACTTGATGGAAATCAGTTACAATCTCCAATGGATTAATGCAACACTCTTAAGAAAGACTGGAACCTGGTCACTAATGCGGGAACATAAATCAAGGTTGTTATGGCGACACACTTTAGACCAGGGGTGATAGCCATCCCCTCGGGGAAATACCCTACCACCTAACTGTGGGTGGTTTTGTCGCCTTTTATGACAGGCCGTCTTGCCGCAGGAAATGCGTATTCTGTCTCCGTTCCTGCACGCATAAAGATTCCAAGACTTGGTAGAGACGTGAATACTGACTTGTCTGCGACCATGTACCGCACCCGCCAGGAATTGTCTCCGGCGCGCGCGCGCACCGTCGGCATCACCAGCTGCTCCATGTCTTCGGCGGGGAGCAAGGCTGCGACCGCAGCACAAGCCTCCGCCGCCAGCAGCCTCACGGAGTCCTGCTCGTCCTACAACAACACCGACATAAAAATCAATGTCTCTATGTCCTTTATAGAATCGCAAACTATACATTTGATAATGTGATATGATCCAGCCCAGCTCCTTCAGGAAGTCCTATAGTGTCTTGACATCTCCTAGTGAAAGTCTGCCATGGCAACGTGAGACATGCATCGGGCGTGACACAGGTAAAACAACATTTATGGTAGTGATCGCCTTTAAATAAAATTAGTTAATCATATTAAACCGCCTAAAAACGTTTTACACGAAACATATTCACAGTTCTTTAAGCATATTTAGCCACAAATTTTGCATTGTGCGCTAATCGTATTTAAGGTTGTTAAATGGGTTTCATGTTTAAGTACTTGGGATCTGTCCTTAGTGCGTCCGGGGATATCGATCTCGACGTCAAGGCCCGTATCACAGCAGCTTGGGCCAAGTGGCGTGAGGTGACAGGTGTCATTTGTGACCCCAAAATGCCGGTTAAATTAAAAGGGCAGGTCTATAAATCCATCATTAGACCTGTCCTTTTGTATGGCAGTGAAGCGTGGCCAGTACTTCAGCGACACAAGCAAGAGCTGCGTGTCACGGAGATGAATATGCTGCGATGGATGTGTGGAGTGACGCGGAAAGACCGGGTCAGGAACTCCCGCATCCGCGGCAGTCTTCATGTCCGTGACATAGCAGACAAACTGCAAGAGTGTCGCTTACGCTGGTACGGCCACGTTTTACGCAGACCGGCTAATTACGTGGGGAACAAATGTCTAGCCATGCCGCCTCCGCCAGGTCCCGGTCGAAGGGGAAGGCCCAAGAAATGCTGGCTTGACGTCGTGAAGGATGACATGCGTGCCAATGGTCTCAAAACGGGGGATGCTGAAGACCGCGCGAAGTGGAGTAGGAAAAGTAGGAAAGCGGACCCTGGGCGTCGGAGTGAACGCTCCGAACGCAACCGGGATTTAACGCTCGGATGATGATGAAATGGGTTTCATGTTTCTTATATAAATTGAAGGAACGTTATGGAAGCGGCCCTTACCTGCGCCAGGGTGACGAACATCGGTATGAGGTCGCTCTTGACGTACTCGACCTCGACGACGCGCGCGAACTCGCCGAGCTTGTAGGCAGCCGCGCGGCGCACCATCGGCGTGTCGTCCTGGCACAGCGAGCAGAAATGCTGCCGCAGCTCCGCCTTCACCGGCGCCGACACGCGCGTGTAGCACACGCTGCCAGGGGGCGCAATCAAAACAGTCATTCCTCGGAATATAATAGACTAATGTGATGCCAGGAGCCTTAAGAGCAGACGAGCGTGCATGACAAGAGCTATGAACATCAAAGAAGCAAGTGAGGTGTGTAAGAATAAGGCAAATGGTGTTCTGATGTTCGTGCCTACCCCACAAGGGTATATAAAAAACATCTATACAGGTGAGTATGTATGTAATTGAGATACTGATACTGATAATGATAAGAAGAAAAGCAAAAAAAAAGAAACATTCAAATACATAACAAATAAAAAAAAGTTGAATACCTGAAGAGTCCACAGGCAGACGCTCTTGAAGTGAACCAATCACCACCAGCCAGACGCTGAACTAGTGGTACAAAGTGCTGCTCCAAAGCTTGAGGTGTATGGTGAGCAGCAACTGCACGGAGTGACGCCACTGCCTTGTCACGGACCACTGTCTCTTCAACAGTTGCAAGGGACTCCAAGGGAGGTAGAAGGCAGTGGGCATATTCACCACCACCAACAAGATTGATGAAATTCCCTGTAATTATAATATTGATACAATTATTTAGATCTGTCATCATCTTACCTTTAGATTTCTATTGCATTAAATGTGTCTTCTCCTTCTTGTGACATAATTGTATATATCATAGATCATAAAAGAAGAACTTCATATTATATCTGGTAAATCACTTGCAGTGTGAGCACAGTCACGGCGGCATCGGTGAGATGGGTAAAGCTGGTCAAGCAATGCAAGGACTGGTCTATGGAGTGATTACATCGCCTCATCTTACTGCTTTGTCTGCTGGACCTATAGTTCTTTTTTGTAATTAATTTTGTGTGTTATAAATAATATTGTTAAGTTGACTAATTGTTTAATTTACAAATTATATTTTTTAACTTCAAGTGATTTACATTTTTCTTTAAACTTTATTTAAAAAAAAAAAATACTATGCAAATCTTATTATTAATTGTACCTTCTTTTTATTCTGACTTTCTAACAGTAGTGTACAGTGCAACATCAGGCAGATTGCATGCCTGCCTCATATAATGCTGCTACTGTAGATGATAGTGATAAACACTCTTACTTCAGAAAAGTACTCAGCTCTTGTTAAAGCGGAACATTCAATACTTACAAGTCCTTTAAAGGATCGAATAGATGTATGGGGTAAAGTGCAACATATAAACATCATGTTTCTGTTTTAAGTGACTCTTGGAAAGTCAGGCAGCCCTAGGTTTAAAAAGTACCAAAGTTTTAAATACCATCAACATTAAAGTAGTGATTTTTTTTGTTTAAAATTTGGTGTAATCCAGGTCCATTTCAGTGTAAATTAGTATTTTATGTTACAAAAATAATTCATACATTTTATTAACCGAACGAATACCTACTTGCTAAGATTTAGTAATAATAAAATGTGCAAAATCGTTACTAACCAAGCTGTTCAGCGAGTGCCAAAAGTACTTCATCTTCGTCGTATATTGTGTCCGTCAAAAAGGGGATGAGTTCCGTCCTGGTCCTCTCTACACCCAAGGCCAAAGCGATGGTGGAAAGCTTCTTGATCGAGTTTAAACGTAGTTGAACATCTTCGTTTTTCAGCTCGTCAATAAGAACCGCGATTGGGTAAAGTGACTCATCCGTCCCAGAGTCGCTGGCTGCCATTTTTACTTACCTGCTTTGATTTTTTCAATTTAGCACTAATTTACAATTGTATATACGATATTCGTTTATATTTTTTGCTTTTATTTCTGAAAAATGAATACGACAATACTCCAAAGCAGCAAAATGGCAGCTATAGTTTTTTTTTAAATTACAATGTCGTTCAGGAATCAGGATTTCGATAGACAAAGGCATAAGTTTTAATTCTGCCTAGATTTAATAAATTGATTTATTATTTTTATATATTTTATAGTTATTAGACATAACGTTGATATTTAGTGAAAAACTCTTTCTTTAAATAATATTTTTGTTTGAGGTTTAACTATAAATAATGTTTAAGTTAGTTGGTTAGAAAGCGTGAACTTAAAAATTAATTTTAGTTTTGCAGTTTCATCATAATAAATTGATTCAAACATTTTTTAAGGGTATTCCTTGTTTTTAATTATGAAATATCAATTATTTATTGGTGTTTCTTTTCAAGAAGTCACAGGGGTTCCATCGTTTGATATCAAAGAAAATTTGATTAAGCATTTTGTTACACAGGTTTAGTTTTCACCTAATGTCTATTATTTTATTTAAGTTTATATATTTAACAATAGTTTTAATAAATGAACTATTGTCATAATTAAAAAAAAAAAATATGCTGTAATTTCACAATAGATGGCACTGTTTGAGATATCAAGAAAAAGGTTGGCAGTTCAAATAGTGGTAAGAAGATAAATGTGTTCCTTTTTTTTAATAAGAATAATATAATTATGATGTTCACAAATCTAAAGAAAACATCAAATCCAACCACGATGATACCAAGCATAATATAGCAAAACAAATGCGAAAAATTCTACAATATACGTAAATAGTGTACGTCTTCATCTGCGATAGCGTTACAAATATAGCCCATTTCATCGTTAATGCGTTATTTGAGATACATTGGCAATGACGTTAAATGTTAACATATAACGTATGTATATACAATTATACACCGATGTGGTTATCTATGCGTTAATAATAATATGCCCTCGGCCACAGTTTTACGGTCTTATTCATATTGAGTTAGAGTAAGTTTGTTAAGGTTTATTTAAGAATCTTACTAAGAGACCGTAAATATTTAATACTAACACACCTGAAGCCACACCTCGTCAGACAATCGCAGGCCACCGATGGACATAGGCTTTGACAAGTCCGCGCCACTCATCCCTATCCTCCAACTTCCTCATCCAGCGACTACCGGCGACCTTGCGCCGGTCGTCAGTCCATCGGGCTAGAAGGTGTCCAACTACTGACACTGACTCGTCTGCTCCATCGGCCATCAGTTCTGCGGCAGACGTGACCGGCTTCCTGCCACTTCAACTTATTAATTTTGCGAGCTATGTCGGTTAAATTAGTTCTCTTACGGATGTCCTCATGGCTAATTCTGTCCATAAAAGAAACACCCTGCATAGATCGCTCCATAGCCTGTTTAGTGAAATGGAACTTGTGGACCAATCCTGCCATCAGTGGCTCCGCGAGTTAGGACGGGGAGGATGCCCTGCTTAAAGACTTTCGTATTCAATCCACTCCATTAAAATAAATTTATTTGTTTTTTTTAAATATATTGTTTTGACATTCGACACTCCGCTCATTAATTGATGTAATTTAACACTGAATAACTAACTGTGACGCACCGTAATATCTAAATCATAATAGGTTTTTCATGATACCTACCTACATCATAATGAGATTATTAGACATGGAAGTTTAAATAAACATATTTTTTATCTCTGTTTTATTCGAAAACTACATAATTCTTCTTGTGTATAAATAAAATATACATAACAATTTGTGCTATCTTCTTCTTTGTGCTGGGTCGGGGGCATCAAAATGAACATGAAAGACTCTATAAGCGCAGTATTCCATTAATGCCAATCCTAGAGGATACATCATCTTAAACTGACTTTGCTGACCAGCTAGGAAATACGCGAAGACTCCTGCAGCAGCAGTGTACCAGCCCCATTCTTTATTATTCTCCAAAGAATAATGACATAAAGAAATAATGTTAGCTGCGATCATCAGATTTCCTAAATGTACATTGTCATCTCCAGCCAATGATAGGGTGAATGGAATTAACCCGGATAAAAGATGGATGACACTTAAAGTTTGGTTCTCGCGGTAAAGGTCCGCCATTAGACACGGCAGGGCTAAATAACGCGATGCTTTGTAGCTGATGACGTAGGCTGGCTTAAAATCGTTGTTGAACCTTCCGCCTGAAACCAAGTAAATTTTATAAATATTAATTCCATCTGTGCAGGAATAAGAATATCCTGCGACCCGACGGCCTGTCGTAAGAGGCGACAAAACAACCCACAGCTTGGTGGTAGGGTTTTGCCCTTCTGGATGGCTACTACCCCTGGCCCACCGCATGAGTATGCTCTCATAATAACCTTAAGTAGTGTTCCGGCATAAATAACCAGGATCTAGTATCCGTTTAGAGAGTGCAGCACATTGGCAGTATATATGGCAAAAACTTGTCAATATCATTTGTCAGATTTGCGAATTATAAAGCTGAATTTAGTTGGAACGCGGTAGAACTTGCATGTAGACACATTCTGAAAATAAACTTTTAAGGGGTTCATTTTTTATTTACGTTTATGGCTTGGCAGCTAGGCCTTTAAGCCAGATATTAGTTTACAATATAGTCTCTTCATTTTCTTAAGCCTATAGGTAGCACGGCTGGACTGTAGGTAATCAGCTAGTGCCAGTCAACGGAGTTCTTGTGACAACTCAAAAATCCACATTTGACTATACAGTTCACATTTCTCACAAAACACATAACTACTGCTCAAAAACTATCAATATCCTACAACTATTGTTCGTTTTAGAGTAAATTTACACATTTTTACAAAATAAAACTGCATAGCACAACATCTCCTTTCAGTTCCCGCCAAAAACTCCTTTAAGGGTTTCAGTATTCCGGGCACCTCTAGTCACGAGTTAAGTTTTTTACTTTTTATTGTTATTAGTATGTATATTTTTTAAATGCATTTATGGCTTGGCAACTAGGCCTTTAAGCCGGAATATGTATATTCTTCTTCTTCTTCCATAAATAATAGAGGTCATCTACCTATCTTTGATATATTCAAACGAAATCCGGATGTTCCATAACAAAACCTAAATGGAACAGCTGATACGGACAAATGAGCTTCACAGCGAAATAACGCTATCATTTTCATATTCCGAACACGTCCTTGAAGTTTATCGAGCCGATGCGTAGTACACATAAAAAAGAAAACTATTTTCGCTGTGGTTCAACTTTTTCCAATTAGTAACTTTTTTGGAACGGGTATTTGTTGGCTGACTACGGCTGTATTTAGGCCGGATTATCCGGATTTACGGAGCAAACAACACTTTTCAGTCAATCACAGAAACAATATCTATGGTCAGATCCGGTTTCAATAACTTATCAACTGTTCATTTCTCTTTTTAAATTTATGCTTTCAACGCCTTCGGCATTGATTTTGCCAGTTTCAAAGTAAGGAAAGACAGGTGCTTAATCAAATAAAAATCCGCTTTGGACAAGCGTGGCTCGTAGTGTCCGTTGCCCCTATAAATGGAAGTCATGAGCCCAGCAGTGTGATGTATACAGGCTGTTATTTTCATTTGTGCGTCTCTAGAGACCACGCACTATAAAAATGGCCCGGACTTTTGGAAGGCTTGCGTGGGGCCATGGGTAGGCTAGAGGCCCCTTGACAAATTTGATGTAAATGTGGCGTGAAACTGACCGGCGTTTATCCCTGTCTACACCATATGAAAATGTATCCAAGGACAAGCCCCGGTCAGCGTAAAACTAATAGGAAATGAGAACAAGAGGTACAGGCTATTGGGATGAACTACTAATGAAACTAGGGATCTGGGACTACGGGCACTATGGCGACTGCCCGTCGCAATGTTCAGGGAACATGGATAAAATGGACAGGCGGTGACTCGTTTTTCACTGTATAGATAGTCTCCTTTATTATAATTGTTATGAATAAAAGATTTTCTGATTTCAATATGTCTTTTTACCTCTATATTCCACAATTCTAAGATATGTTCTCTGTTATACTACAAAATAACATGGTATACTAACTCTGGTAATGTAAGAATCCCAGTACGCCATGGATGAAGAAGTTAGCATGCACTCCTGGGTGGGTGAAACTCTTGTCCTGCATGCGACTAATGCCGCGTCCTGCAACGCAGCACAGCACGATGTGAGCGAGGGAAGCGTTAATGTTATCTTCATCACTGCCCATATCACAAACGACGACAATAAAAAGAAAATCTCTCTAAAAATTCTAGAATAAAATGTTTTCAATTTATAAAATAATCCACGCCATTGCTTATTTTTTTTAAATAATGTCAAAATGAAGGCATTCAGTTATTGTCTTTGACTGATTTCAGCCAGTTATAAATTATTTTCTTAATAAGTATATAGGCGTGTGTTCATAATGCCATAGTGTTCAAGACTGGAGCCCAATTGCCATTATAGGCATTATTATTACCATTATATGGCAGTTGCTACCCCCTGCCAGACACCCCTAAACTTTAATAAATTATAATTATACTTTCGTTACAGTATAAAAGCTAAATTTTATATATGTTACTTGGGACCTATAAAAATATTACCTGAATAGCCGGACAGTTTTTATGGTTTTTACTTCTTGCCAAACACATTGAAGGTCCGCTGTAGGTGCGAGCGCGAATGCTTTGTCGATTGCGATCTTTTAAGATATCCAATAAAAAAATAGTTTCATAGCCCTGTTATATGAAGTAAAAACTATTATTTTAATATTATAAAAAGTATAATTGCATGCAAAAAATACGTAATCGTTTTTTATAAATACTAAAGTAAGTACTTATAAAATAATGCAATATTGTGTTGAAGCGCCACTTTTCACGTAGGAGCGCCACTTATTGTCAGGGTGACTAATAATAACAGAAGAAAACTATAGTGTACGAAAGAAACATGTTTATTCTGTTGGTGGTTTAACATTCACAATAGTTCACACGAACAAAATAGAGGAAAAGAAAGAACTGGTACAGTCAAGTTAAATACATGCACGAAAGGGGCTGTAAGCCTCCTTCGGAAGATTTCGCGAAACACGTGGGAAAAGGGCACGGAAATTTATTTGTACACGCGACCCTCCACTACGTAGGCTATACGCGGACTGTGTGAGAGACGTCAGACGACACCCGCGGCTTGCGTCGGAGTGCCTCTCGTGTTCCACGTACCTATTAGGCCGTTTGATATAGCGGCCCGCACGGGTTACTATAGCAATGATTTGGTTAGATTAGGTACATTTTAATGAATGCGTTTTTAATTTAAACATATTTTATTTTATCAAGCAAAAAACTGGATTCGATCTGGAATCAATAAAAACATTGATAGTCCACTCAAACATTATGCCTTTCACCACGTCTACTCTAAAATTATGCCATCCTTCATCACGCTTTTTTGTGACAAAAAATCCTAATACCCCACGTCTATATAGACGTTTTAATTGAAAACCTTATGAAACCTCACAAAACTGGGCTTTTCGTAAGTTTTGATTAAATTATAAACAACAGCAGCTATATCTAGACTAGACATAAGACTAGAGTGGTTGATAATAAAACCAACTGAAATACTTTTTATCACCTTACAAACCTTTTTTTTCATATTGCAGGAGTTCAGCAGACAGGCAGACGATCCAATTGATGGAAAGTGGTTACCATCGCCTATGGACATTTGCAACACCAAAGGTGCTACAAATACGTTTCTGCTCTCTTAAGGGAGACTGGAACCTGGTCACTAATGCCGGAACACAACACAAGGTTGTTATGGCGACATATTTAGACCAGGGGTGGTAGCCATCCAATCGGGCAAATGCCCTACCACCTGGCTGTGGGTTATTTTGTCGCCTCATACGACAGGCCGCCCGGCTGCAGGAAATTGTATTCTGTCTCCGTTCCTGTACGGATGAGAAGAAAAACGCCGAAGCCATCTAGAAAATATGAGTAAATATAACAAATTTACATCTCTACGCGGGTGAGACCAAAGGACGCAGGTAGTTTAATATAATTTAAAACATTTTCTTTCAAATCCTCAAAATATCCTGTACTAAGAAAAATGGATATTGAATTTCAGTTGATTAAATTCTGTGATTTAATAAAGATTTATTACACATCTAATCTCTTCGTACGGGCCAAACGCACAGTGTCAAACCATAAACCAGTCAGAGAAAAGAATACATAGATTAAATAAAAGAAAACCTACGAAATTACCGCCAAAGACGTCGCCATATTTCATCACTCGACCTTTTAGCACAAGCTCTCAATATCATATAAATCTAAGCGATTTATCTGAAACAAAGAGAGTTACGGTGGTTTTATTGTTTTATCCGTTTGTGTGTATGTTTGTTAATGAGATTGTCCCGGCGGGTGGGCCACAATGGGCCTCCCTGTTGAGTGCATTAGGTCTCCGTATACGCTGAACGGTTGGTTACCCCTTTCTCGGAGTAAATTTTTGTAATTTACTGTGGATAAAAGTAATTTATTTTCCTTATTTTGGTTATATCCTGTGTTTTATCTTTTTGTGTTTTTTTTTATTTATGATTTTATGGATTGTAATGATAAGATCCTTGTTCTTGAGTGGCCGTGTAGGATATAAAGGTAATTCATTTTTCCTTAGTTTATTTATCAACATACATATTAGTATATAAAAATAAATCTTCGTATTTCACAAGAATTCTATTGATTGGTATCAGTTACAATTTGGCTGAGCTATTCTGAAAACTTAATACTTCAGACAAAGCTGTTTGGACTGAATTCCTTTGCCCGAGACTATTGGTATGGAGAGTATGGTAGTATGGAAGAGTATAGGTAAGAGTGCCATCTTAAATGGAGGGGAAGTTAAGTGTTCAGCAGTTTGCTGAAAACTATTGTTACATACCGACAAAGAAATACGCACCTGGTTTATTACCCTACCCGCATTAGGAGTTCTTTTGTTTACTTCGTGTTTAAAATGAGTAATTAGACAATAGCCTATTGTTATACTTTTCGAGTTTGTTGGCCGTTCGCAGGAATAATTAACCAGGTGTACTGATTATGGTTTCTCGGAATCCCCAGTCCACACGGTCGATTTTTGTAATGTATAGTCAATATAAAAAAATGCCCGAACGGAAGGTTGAGGCAGTCAAGCTAGGATTACGATACGAGCAAGACGTAGATTCGATGAGCGATATAGTGACGGACTTTGCGCGTGTTATTGAATCGTGCAGTTTGTACTAGTAATGTCTAGTTATGTGTGTACCTATGTTATACGTGTTTGTATAGTTCTAATAAAATCTATAGTAATTCCAACGACATTTTAATTCGAGTCCAGCGTAACTCGTAACACTATAACAAAAATTAAAAATTTTCAAGAGCCATAAAATAAAATAAATATCATAAAAATTCCAGCTTAGAAAACCACTATTTACGTAGTATAAAATAATTTAGTAAATATAATGCTTTAAGAAAATGTAGTGATTTAATTATTGAGAATTTTTATTCATAAAAAAACAAAGTGGAAATCTTTCGGTCTTTGTTTATTTTTCTATATCATTCTAATAACGTTGGACGCGTTCTTTAAAACTCATCCTAGGTTACTACAGCGCCACCCTGGCGAGCTGCCCTGGCCTCTCCAGGCAGACGTCCTGTCCAGGGTTCGTCGTACCCAGCAGGATGCCCTAGCTAGAGGAATGACCTTCTGTTAAGTAGAGATAGAGACGGTCAGGAAGCGGGAAATCGCTTGCTGCCTCGTCGACTGGTCTCGTGGCCTCGAACACCTTGCGGCCGGCGGCTTTACGGTGGATGCAATCAGGCCACAGCTGGAGAAATGGGTCACCCGCACCAGCGGAACCCTGACCTTCAGGACGACACAGATACTGACCGGACACGGTTGTTTCGATCAGTATCTGTTTCGCATTGTGGGCTGCTTGCCTTCTCCGGATTGCCGCCAGTGCGGCGCACCCGATACGGCGTTTCATACGCTTGTTGAGTGCGCTGCATGGACGCCGCAGCGTTTCGAGCTCGAGACCCACGTAGGAGCCGTCGGATCGCTCGGCGACTTGGTAACGGCCATGTTGCAGAGCGACGACCGCTGGGATGCTGCAGTTACTTTTTGCGAGGCAGTAATGTCTCTCAAAGAGGCCGCAGAAAGGGATAGGAAGCGAAGTCCTTCGGCGCGTGCTACGGTCTCTTCTCGAGGTCGCCGGTCTTCAGCTGGCACCCGGAGAGGCAGGTACGCGTATTATTTCCCTCCCTGAGTTAGGTTCCGGAACGAGGGGGCCCTTAGCTACTAGGTAAAGCAAGGGATTTAACAACTACCCCCGTCTCGAAGTGGGGTGTGTTCTCCCAGGGCACACTTCAGGCACTTTATTGCGCTGGATCGACTGTTGCGTAACTATGTTCTATATCTCAGTCTTTCCATCACAAACAAAAGCGCAGGGTCGACAGGGAGAAGGGGGTTTTTAGTGGGTATTGAGGTTGCTCGCCCGTGCGGCATCGCTCTGAGTCTTCCACACTCCTCTGTGTAATCCATCGCGGACGGAGCGCAAATAAAGCATACTATTGCTAGCGTTATCGCCCCCGGTGGATGCGTGCCGTTTCCTAGTGACGGACCAGAGAGTGCGTAAATAGATTAGGCATTTTCTCTCGCCTCAAAAAAAAAAAGCGCCACCCTTATTATCTGCGCTTTATTATTATTGTTTAGGTTTATGGCTTGGCAGCTGGGCCCATAAGCCAGATCTTAGTTTACAATAGAGTTTCTTCATTTTCTGAAGCCTATGTATAACACAGCTGAACTATAGATTACCAGCCGGTGCTAATCAACGGAATTTTTGTGATGACTTAAAAGGCCACATTTGACTATACAGTTCACATTTCTTACAAAACACATAATTACTACACAAAAAATATCAACACCCCACAACTATTGTTCATTTTAGAGTGATTTTATACATTTCACCTTTCAGTGCCCGCCAAAAACTCTATCCACGCTTTGACACTTTCTCAAAACAGAAACGGTACACCTTACCTCTACCCTCCATTATTGACTGGTATTGCGAACAAAATGGCATCCTGCATGTCCTGTATTTTTATTTGATTGTGCCAGTAATGCTGATATTAGATGGATCAATCAAATAGAATCAATTTCGTTAAAAACATAGTACTGAAAGAACACGATGGTATTCATTAGAAAGAAAGAAAAAAATATTTAGAACTACATACAACCAAAATACACTTCTCAATAAGAAGACACAACTAAGAAGTGAAGCAGCGCGTTCCATCAGTAGCCCACTACGCCCAAAATTACCCGTTAGACGTTCCACAAAGCGACCGCGGTCGTCGTGGTCGCTTTGTGGTCGCGACAAAAACGTCACTAATGACGTCATCATTTTTGATCACACAACGCTCACAATGACCCACGTCAAGAGGTGGGTTGAATAACCGTTCCACTTGGGCTTACGATTGTAACGCCGGCTAGCAGAGACTCTAATGGAACGTAGCCTAGGGTCGGTACCAAAACAAAGAAAATATGACGAGTACTATTGGAAAAGAAATACTAATGTGAAATGTAATGCTAAGAAGCGAATTTATAAACAAAAACATTATAGAATAAAGAACGTAAAGCTGAAAAACTATAACAATATCATGTTTTATATATTTTGTCTGTCAGTCTGTTGCTTTGTGGTTTGTGTGCTCCTAATAGGAAACATCTGAGAATATCATGGATAAACAAAGCAGGTCAGAGGCGTCCGCCTCTGACGGCTTCTACATATTATTGATTAGTATAATAGTACATTAGCTGTTGATGCTTACCGTGTGCAAAATATGTATATATCATATGTATAATTTTATGAAAACATCCCGAAATCGTACCATTTATTTTGTGAGGCATTAAAACATTAACCCTTCTGCTAGTTCCATTTTCCGCACGTAATTATTCGGGGCGTGAAATTATGTTAGGGGTGGTTTGGCGACACTAATCTAGAGCAAGTTAGGGCATAATGCATATGAATTAATTTCTAGTTTATAGTTTGGTTTAATGCTTAGGTAATTTCGAAAACTCGATGTGAAAAAATATGTTTGTTATCTAAAAAGTTAGTATCATAAGGTGTGCAGTGAAAACCGTTTTTACATATCTAACTACACTTTCAATACTGTAATACAGTAATAAAAATATGCTAAAAAAAAAATTGTTCAAATTAAATACAATCAAAAACTAAAAAAACATTTCAAACACCTTATTAAAAATAACCTAAATTATAAAAAAATTAAACTAAAAATAGTAATAAAAATAAATTTATATATATATATATATATGTATATGTCAGAGGGAAGCTATAATTATTGGATGTATTGTTGACTGGATGTATAACGCACAATATCATTTGTTTACATTTTAATTACTTCTAAAATTCTTAATTTAATTTAATTTGATTTGTTAAATGTTTCTATAACTTAAAGATTGTTCTAACCTAATAAAAGTTATGAATATTGTAATTTAATAAACGACCAATCAGAGCAGAGCATATGGCGGAGCGGGATCAGACGCCCTCTATACTTTGAGTAGTATCTACTTGGGTAGACTGAGGAGTTTTTGTGGCGCATTTGGTTGATGGCAATAGGTCGAGTTGGACCATGGAGTATTTTAAAGAAAGTGTTAAGTTAAGAAGTATGAGCGGGTGGCTTGAACCCGCTGCTCGGTCTAAACTATGTCATAATGTGGATCAAATCTAAATTGAAAGTGTATAAACCGTGGCTATTGTGTTAAGAGGATTCTAGAACCCGATCTCAGCGCCACCTACCGGTTCCAACGGTATAAAAACTATCCTATCTTTCAAGTTGGATCAAACTGCACACGGTGTGCAAATTTGATTAAAATCGGTTGAGTAGTTTAGGAGTCCATCGCGGACAAACATCGTGACAGGAGATTTTTATATATTAAGATATATATATTATACTGGCTAACCGGTGACCACTTCACTGGGTATCAGGATTTTTTTAATGACAATCAAATATACCCTATGTCACTCGGGAATAATGTAGTATCCTACTGCTGAAAGAATTTTCAATATCAGTTTAGTAGATCCGGAGTTCTGAGGTCACAAACTCAGAATAACATATAGGCTATAATTTATAAGAATATATACTGTCAATCATCCAGAATATAACAATTTTTCGTCACTACGCGTGTGAAACCGCGGGCGCAGCTAATATATAATAAATTTAATATGTTTATAGTCATATATGTGTATTTATATATACTTATTAGTTCATGATATCATAGGGTTGTTAGGTGTCAAATAACTACTTTTGTTGAATATTAAAGACAGAGCTGCAATATTTCTTATTACTCTAATTGCTTCTGACAATCATCTCGTTATGGTTTGTTTTAGGCTTCATTTTAAAATTATATTTGATAATAGTTATAAATAACGTATTTGAAGTGATATTGAGTAGGTATCTTATTGACTATCATTTCTATTTCTCGAATGAAATGGAGCCATAATTGTTCTGATAATGAGTGTAATGTTATATACATATTCAAAATTTAATTCAAGTTCAAAAAAGGAAAAAAAGATTTCTTGATGGTCATAAAAACTTGTTTTTTCTTTATATTGAATAGGTTCGTGTTTGAACGAAATTACAGCTGATGTCAGGTGGAAATGCTGTCTTAGAGCACGCTTACCTAGACGATAGAAGAGACCTGTTCATGCGATACTTGAAAACACCTAATGCAATTTAGGTGTTTCAAGAAAAACAGACGACGGTGAAAACTCCCGCTGCTCAGCGGTACGTATAATAAAAGTGCTAGCTTTGTCCGCTTGGCTTGCATTACCATGGTGGTAATGCAAGCCAAGCAGCAGTGGCATGAGCTCCTACGTCTTGTTGTCCGGTGGTAAAAAGTTGAGTTCTTTTCTGCGTATTTACTGTACAATGGGAACTGCTGCTCCGAATTGGTCAGAATTAACTCAGAATTCATTCAGGATGGATTTAGACTTCTTTCTACAGCTGCACCGCTTCGCTCTAGTACGCAACGGTTTTGTCTTGCACACCGTTGAGGTTTGGAATGAGCTCACAGCTGTGGTTTTCCAAAGGCGCTACGATATGGTTTTTTTTAAAAGGGTGTCATAAAATTTCTTCGAAGTCAGCAGCGCGTTGGTGACATCTCTAATGTTCCAAACGTACTTAGGCAACGGTAAGCGCTTTCCATCAGGTGGGCTGTCTGCCTGCCTGCTGTACTATAGCTATATTTTTTTTTGGAAAACCTATTGGTGCAATTTCGCAGCACTACAAAATCTACAACTTAGTTCCAGCCAACCAAGCCCATTAGTGGGACATTTTTTAGTTGGCAGACAAATACACATATTGTATATTCCCGAATTAAGCAAGTAACGTTTATGTTATGACTAATATACAATGGACTACTCTGGGGCCGATCCCAGATAGCCAGACCATAGTAAATAACGGAGAAAATTCGTTTCCGAAATTCACTATACCAGAAATCAAACCCGGAAACCTCTGCGTTGCAGTGAGGTAGGCCGATAAAGGTTTAGCCCGTTCAACTAAAGAGACCGTCGTAATTGAAGGCTGCTGAAAATAATCTACATGGTTATACAAAACAGGCTACTCTAGCATGCTAGCCAGCGTTTCATATTTTATTTTTACTCCAATATGATTTCCATATGATAAAAATACAAAACAAGGGGAACATTCCCCGTCGTTCCTATAATAGCCTGTCATCATAACAAATGATAACAATATTGCACACGTGCGAGTTCATTTTTCAGATTTCACCGACTTTTGTCGTGTTCTTACTAACCGTTCTTTTATCTTGAGATTGGTACGAAATTTATATCAGGTATTTGTACTATAGAGCGTATCTAAAAACTGTTCTAGTGGTTAATGTTTGACAGAAGTCAAAAAAACATTACATTACTATTGCAGAGGGCAGCAGACAGTTATTATCGCCTATAGACATTTGTAACACCAAAGATGCTACAATTGATGTGTTTGTCTAACTTAGCTCCTATGAGCATTAAGTATGAATAAATTTTTGGATCTTTTATGAAAGAAACGTGTGCGTCTCGGCACGCCCGACAGAAGTGATAACTTGCGTGAGAGAAAGGGAAGCCAGATAGACCGGCGCCGTAACGCGTTACGTAACGAAGCGATTTACCATACCATAAGAAGTTATCACTTCAAAAAAGTTACCCCTTTACCCTTCTTTCGCCCCCCCCCCCCCCCCCCTAACACATTTTGATACAGGACTCGTCTAAGGCAATCTACGCCACTGCAACCAACTCTCATACTACTAAACCATGAAGGTAAAGTGTGTAATTAAGTTAAACAAACTCGTGACCATTTGAACTACTAAAGGATCATTTAGGAAACCCTCGACCACCTAAAAGGATTAACGTCGTACTACAAAAGTTTTCTCAAACGGTTGTACAGGCGAGGAAAAAAGTTTAAGTTCTTAATTGAGTCCGCTTATGGCCGCGTCCTTTATTTTACTATACTGCCTACCATCAGTTGTTTAAAATTCTTATTGTCGCGTGACTTTCATCCCTCTATTGTATTTTTGAAGTGATAATTCTTATGGGTGTGTATACCGCTTCGTTACGTAACGCGTTACGGCGCCAGTCTGTCTGGCTTCCCTTTCTCGCACGCATAGGGGAGCGGTAGGCAGGCTCCTCTCACTCTAACCCACAGCGTTAGCGGTAATTAGATTAACTAATAATACTAATAGTGTACAAACATAATTTTCTAATGTACGTATTCAAGAATTGTAACTAGGAATAAAATATATTTTATAATCAATATTTTTTTTTATTAATAAATAACCTTTCCTTACATTATCTTATAAATATAGATAAAATTTATGTAATAATCTAAGCTTTTCTCGAGTTAAACAATTTCAATATTAAATAGTCGGGCGTCCTGAGACGCACACGTTTGTTTATTTTACTATAAGTAGCCAGTATTCTGCTAGGTTATTGAAGTCAAAAGGGTAAGGTTTGCTAAAATGACTGACATTTGTATTAGCATTGTCATGTAAAAAGTTTGTGGATAATTCGAGTGTACTGTTACATGCCGACAAAAGTGAATGCACACCTGCCTGCCATAAACCTGGTTTATTACCTTTCCCCTCATTTGGACTTCTTTTGTTTACTTTGTGTTTATTTTTTTAATTAGGGGAAAACATTCTATTGTTATTGTACTTGTTTTATGGCAGTGATTAGGCAGATGTGTCGAACTAATTCTAAGAAATCCAATCTATGCGGGCTGGCAGCCATATTGTATCGGTGCAGCAATGGCTCCATTGAGAGATCGGCAGTCAAGTGAGGATTACTATACGAGCAAGACGTACATTCGATAAGAGATATTATGCCGGCTTTTGCGCGTGTTATTGAATTGTGCAGTTTGTACTGGTTGCGTCCAGTTATATTTATATCTGTGTTATACGTGTTAGTATAGTTCTAATGAAATCTATAGTAATTCCAATGGCATTTTAATTTTAGTCCCACTCTCGTAACAGTACATTCGTTAGAAAAACTCTATATACTGTTTTGGTCAAAATGGTTACGGAACCCTATAAAAGAATATAAAAACCAATTACTTGAGTTTTTCTAAGCTGTTGTTTACATGATTGTACGTGCGAAAAAGTATCCAAGCGACACGTTCCATTACACGTTTTTGCTTTTAATGCGATACACATAACGCATTATTATTTATGACCCAAGTTCGCTTCACGCGTTATTTGTCCTTTGTGTGGCACGTTACAATAAATTATAACTTAATTTATTCCTTTTCATTCTAAGATATGGAGAAAAACTGTTATAATATATTTATACTTGTCGTTCCTTTACACGCGCATTTTCTAAGATCGTAAATTACTTCCTAAAACGGCACGTACACATAGAGCCCACTGAAGAGATAGGCTGGCCTTCATTGGGTATACGTCATCAATCTCTTTTTTTTATAATAGTCGGCAGACAAACACACATATTGTATATCCCCAAATTATGCAAGTTGTGTTATGGGTAATATACAACAGACTGCTCGGGGGCCGATCCCAGACACCCACACCCAAACCATAGTTAATAACGGAGAAAATCTGTTTCCGAAATTTACTATACCAGGAATCGAACTCGGAACCTCTGTGTTGCAGCGAGGTAGGCCGGCAAAGGTTTAGCCCGCTTAACCACAGAGGCCGTCTTATTATAATTTCTTAAAACATGTTTTTGTTTTAAATGCATTAATTTAAGTAAAAGAAGTACGTCTATATTTTTAAAATAAACGTTTTCTCTGTAGTCTTTCCAAATATTATTGTCAGGCTGTCACTTTATTCTTGGGCCCATTTGTTTGGCGCCATTTTGGCGCTAATAGTCAAGGGATTATTGCGAGAGTCCCGGTGAAATAAAAAGTTACCTATTTGAGTATTTATAGTTCCGGATTAATGTACGCGTCATTCGCGTCATGTATTTGTTCATTTTCATTCCTTATTCAAAATCTCCCTCGCCTTCCGTTTCCAAAAAGAAACGTTTCGCAACTTACAGTTACACACGCTTACAAATTCACGTAGTTCTACTCAAATATCTTTAAAAAGAGTTCAAATATTCCACCGCGCGGGGACGTGCGTTAGACTTGAAAATAATATAACTAGAAGATGTCAGAGTGTCTTACTGGTGCCTATTTCAAATGAAGCTATCGAAGAAAAAACAGTAAATTATGCAAATTGCGGACCCTTTTATCTTACATTCCTCTCTGGTCCTTCGATCCGGATCTTTCTATAGCCGAACAAACTAAAACACGAACTCATTTTAACAGTTATCAGTACTCAGATGTTTCTTTATTTTGTTTGGTAAACCTTCTACATAATTTAGTATTCTGAATATAAATGACAAAAAACAGCTTCAACTGGATCGTTTTAGTAGAGAAAATACATTAAAGTGAACAAAAAAGCATACGAGTCATTGGAACGCCAACTTAATCTGGGCGTACCGCAATATTAGTTTCAGAGGTTGTCGCAAGCGGCGCTTCAAATTGACACAAAATATGCTTGTCATTTATATGTAGCAGTCAGTCCAGTGGAAATAGTACACACAGGCTAGTCATCTATGTCTACATTTCGTCGACTATATTGGTTTTCTTGACGTTGTTGCCGCAGGCGGAATGCTGGCAAACGTTTGTTGGTACTTCGTTGGCTCTGTGTGTAGGCAGCCGAGGAAGATTTGAAAATGTTTGCGTATCTAGTCTGTGTTAAATATTAATAAATATATAAGTTTAAAGATAATCTTCATGCTAACAGACATTCAGTGAAATTATATGCCCTTGACTGATAGAGGCAATTCTTGTGACAGTTCGAAAAAGTAGAATCGCTAGTGGTTGGTAGTTTTCTGGCCCGGATCGAACTCACCTCATAGGAATAAGATATATGCGCTAGATAATATTGTAATACAGATAAATCAAATGTGACACTTTTTATCATATTACGGCCGCGTTCCACATGAGCTCACAACAACCACGCTCACGACCGCTATTTTCCCGTTCCACTTGCGAGCGTTATAATCATAAACTCAAGTGAAACAGATTAGTGAGCGTTGATGTCATTAACAACAAAATACACAAATGTCATTTTGATTTGGTTAATGTATGGTTGATTTGAAAACCGCGCCTTTGTCAACGAATCAATAGAGAGAATTAATGCTCTGTGGTCAACCCCTACTTCGACCCATCTCATGACATGGGTCATTGTGAGCGCTGCGTGATTGAGAATTATGACATCATTAGTGATGTTTTCGCGGCGAGCCAAATGACCGTGGTCAGTATGTGGAACGCTTGAAGGAGAATTTTGAGCGTTATGAGCTACAAAAGGAACGCCTCCTACAAAACGGCGAGGCCCCGTAGATTTGTACGACACGACGGCACAAAAAGTCGTGACGTCAGAATTTTTATACAAATAAAACGAGTAAAATAAGGTATATGAAAGCCTCTGTGGTTGAGCGAGTTAAGCTTTTGACGACCGAGCTGGAACATAAAGGCTCCGGGTTCGATTCCAGTACATTATCCATAACATAAGTGTGATTCGCTTAGCTTGGGAATGCACCATGTGTGTCTTTGCCTGCCAAAAAAAGTATAAACTGTAGTTAAAATTACATCCATTAATCGTCATACATCATCAAATATCAATTTTAAAACTAATATGAGATTTGTTGTTTTTTTTTTTTAGAAAATAGATTTAGTATATTTTCTAATATTATTTATTAATTATTAATTTATTAATATTATTTTGAATTTAAAACAAATTATGTTTCTGGTGGTATACATAGAGTGCGAAATCATTATGCTTCAAAAACACATGTACATACAACTGTTAAGCGACTTCATCCCTAATCTAAACAGGCTAGATAAAATCTCGGCTAGATATAAAAAAAGAGATTGACACGATATTAGTTGTCGTGGTCATAATGAAACTGCCGTTGATGGCTGTCGAGGGTTCATCAAGTTCAGTTGAGCCATTTGTCCGTGTTAATCGTGCTCACTAAATGCTCAGGCTGACCCACTTGCCGTTAAGTGTAGGTACGGCTGTTGTTAAGGGCGATACAAATTTATACGTCGCAATTAATAACAACTAGTAGTAAACAAGGTATTAATATTATAATAATTTTAAGTGTCGAAAATATCAATTCTTCGATTATAAATTTAGATAGATATACCTGTCTAGTTTATAAGATAATGCTTTATTTATCAGTAGAATAAGATTTACAAAAGAAAAAGCTAAACAAGTTATAATAAAACTACGCTTTAAAAGTTGTTTATTTGATTTTTATTATTCCGACGTTTCAGCCACTTTTCAGTAGCTGTTATCACGGTGACAAAGATGTCAAGTGTCAATGAGTATTGCTAAAGTTTTTATGTAGGTACCGCCAACTTGTTCATTTTAATTATTTAGTTTTTATTTGGTTTATGGTTATTATTTATTTTATGGGAGCCTAATCTAATTTACCACCGCTTCGAAACATGTTGTGGCTTGAAGAAACATGTCTTGCTCTAATATTTTATATAATATTAAAATTAGAGGAAAAAAAAAAGAAATTTTCAATCAAGTTGTTTTGTGTTCCGGTGCACGCAAAAACAGCTCACAGTGTCTTGAGGTCTGGTAGTTGGTTTTTGCAGGGTTTGGGTCTTGTTACTTTTGATGATGGAATCATAAACAGGTGGTAATTGCCAAACATGTTCTCTACTGAAATTTGCGTGTTTTTTTATGTAGCCTCACGCATCATTCTAGGTATAATACGATTCTCTTTTGCGAGAATTTGTGGTTTATCGAATCTGATGTAGTGGTTGGGTTTATCCAGCGTGTGTTCACCAAGTGCGTGTGTAAACCCAATTCTTTAGTCGGCTTAACTTTGAGAGTCCGAGACCCCATCATTCTATTAATGGTCTAAGGAGTCTACGAAAATAGTCGTATGTGTGCGAAGAAATGTAATCACTCTTATAATTGATGCCAAAATATTTTATCGGCACTCAACTCCGGTCGTTGACGTAAACGCTTTACGAGATATCTTTTATATTTGGGACATTGTTTCAACTGCTTATTACTTTTATATCCGACAAATTAATTCTTAACAACTTCACGTGTACTCGGATGTGAGAGAGATTAAATAAAATGAAAATATTATTACGATTCGCGAGACTCGAATTAAAATACCGTTAGATTTACTATAGAGTTTGTTAGAACTATTCAAACACATATAACACAGGTACAAATATAACCGAACACAACAAGTCCAAACGTAACGTAGAAGGTCGTAATTCAATAACACGCGCAAAGTCCGTCACTTATTAGATTTCCGATTGTAGTACACATGTCTCGCTTCACTCGTGGTTCTCGCTCGTCCGCCTCCCCCTCCATCAGGTCATCGTTTTATACTGTACAAATACAATATCCCCGTATCTAAGTCGTCTTAATCCGTCACACCTGGCTAATGTCTCGACCGCAAACTGCCATAAAAAGGTACAATAAAACAATGGCCTGTTTTCTAATCACAAAGTAAACAGAAGACCACGATCATAAAAGAGTTACAATTAGTTTAAATGTCGGCAGGTAATAAAATGTGTTTTGTTTCAGATATGCAGGTGGATTTTGTTTTTGCCTGGACCTAAGTTGTAACAATATGTTACTACCGACAGTGGGTGCATATATAAGGCTTTCTAAGTGAAGACCCATGCATAAAGTTACGTCAAGTTACAATATTCATTTATTCCTGCATAACTTAGCAAGGTTAAAACGGAACGCAACGTACGTGATAAACTATAGGTACATTAATGTATATAATAACTTGTCTAAGGCGGCTTGGCAGGTTTGACACATCGATTATCTCGATGTGCAGGTTTCACGGCTTTTCCCTTCATCGTTGTTAGCGAGTGGTAATTGTAACAATATGCATATTATAATAAAACTACGTTTAAACGGTTTTATGCGCGGTAATATATTTGATTTTTATTATTCCGACGTTAGGCCACTTTTTAATAGCCGTGACCACGGAAGACAAAGATATCTTCCGTGACATATGTGTATGGCATCAACACTTCGTTATCTATTCTACTTGAGTTTATGATTGTGACGCCCGCAAGCAATTGGAACGGGAAAAATCGTGGTCGTGAGTGTGGTCGTTGTGAGCCCAAATGGAACGCGCCCAATGTATTTTAGACGATACTAAGTTAGTCGTTTGGATACAATTATTAGTTAGAGGTTTACCCCTTAAGTTGTTTGAGAGTTACTTAAGTGATAGAACACAACGTGTCCAAATTGATCAATGGCTTAGTGATGAACGCGTTATTACATTTGGAGTACCGCAAGGTAGTATACTTGGTCCAACGCTGTTCCTCATTTATATTAATGATTTGTGTAACATGGCACTCGACAATGGCAAGATTTTTACTTTCGCGGACGACACGGCACTATTCTTTGGAGGGAAAAATTGGGAAGACGTGTTTCAAAATGCACAACGTGGTATTAATAAAGTATCTCTTTGGCTCCAATTTAATGCGCTATCACTCAATATCTCTAAAACTAAGTACATTACTTTTGCACCTAGGTCAAACCTCCATGCCCCTGCATCACATTCCCTTATAGTTCATTCCGGTAACTGTTATTCTTACAATTGCACCTGTTCACATCTGCACAGAACTGATACCATTAAATACCTCGGCATTATGCTTGATCAGAATCTAAGTTTTAAGCCTCATATAAGTAGTTTAGTTCCTAGGCTTCGTAAACTCATTTACATATTTAAATCATTGAGGTCTGTTGCAAACAAAAAAACAATTAAAATGGTTTATTTTGCTTTATGTCAGAGCCTAATTGAATATTGCATTATCTGTTGGGGAGGTGCGGCTAAAAGTCACTTGTTATTAGTAGAAAGGGCTCAGCGAGCTATTCTTAAAGTAAGCGCTGGGCTTCCATATCGATTTGCAACAAATGATCTCTATAAAAACTGGGATTTATTAACTGTCAGACAGATTTTTATTTTGCAATCAATCCTTAAAAAGCATTCCGAGATTTTATTCAATTCTGATGTCATTATTAATAAACGTAGGAAAGACACAGTTTGCAATTTAACTACCTGTCATTTATCTCTTGTTCAAAGATTTTATTATTTTCTAGGCGCGTATCTTTACAACAAAATAAATCGTTCGCTGTCTATATATCCCCTACTAAATGATACTAGTAAAAAAATACTATCTAAATGGTTAAAAACACTGAATTATGATGAAACGGAAAGTCTGCTACGTATAACAATTTAATACGTCTATTTATACATGTCTTTTACAATTAGAATTATTACATACACACACATGAATGCACGCACGCCAATTACACTCACTCACTCATACACACACACACACACTCACTCACTCATACACACTCACACACACACTCACTCACTGGTTATCTTATAATTAGTATGTAGTTTGTTTTTCGCCATGGAGTGGAGCACTGGTGACCTGTAATACAGATCTGCACAGATCTACAATGGGCACCAGTCTCACATAACAGGTCCTATATCACTTGTAATTTGTTGTGTGAGAAAATAAATAAAGTTTTCATTCATTCATTCAATTTTTAAGATAACACATTATTGTAGCAAAGAGGCTGGTTGATTTAACTAGTGTGGCCATAAATACTGTTGCATAAAAACTTTTCTTTTTTCAACTTTTTAATTATTTTGAATTTGGAACACGTATGTTATTTTAAAACTTGTTTCGATTTTGCGTCATTTCACATATTTTTTCGTGTTCATTATCAAATTACGATATGGAATGGGATGTTAAAGAAAATAGGATTGCAGTGATCGCCTTGCACAAAGCCGTCGGTCATAGGTACAAAGGCGAAGTTACGGTCGGTGAACATACATGACGGTTTCATAAAAGTTCGGTTTTCGTCAAACCGGCTAAGGTATGTCAAAATGTAATATTAATAAATTACAATCGACATAGCAAGGTAAACACCAACTTTGTCTGCGTGCAATCAAAAAGCATACGTTACAGAAATAATAGAAAATGTTTCCGATTTTCCTCACGTACCCAACATTTTTATATGTCGAAATATTTCCAAACGACTGACAATAACGCTTGCACGGAAAGTTTAATATGTTCCGAGACTGGAAACTGAAGAGTAGCAAGTTTAAATTGCACTCGCGTTATTTTTAGAGAAAATTTCGTGATACATTGTATTACTACAGTGTTGGAAAGGTAAAGGATCATGAAATACCAAAGATTTAGTGATCTTTGACAATATTAATAATATATAGAAACGTGAAAAAAGAAAATTGGATTATTGTCAATAACAGACGCTGAGATTTACAACAAGAAACAATGAGGATATAATCACTATGCTTATGAGAAATAATATTTGAGTATTATAGTTAAAAAAAAAGTTCAACCAATACAAATAAGAAAATTTACCGTAAACTCCTAATTAAAAATAAACTAATTATAAATAAATTAAACTAAAAATAAACTATATATACAAACTAAAATTAAACCATTTTAGTTTGTAAATATAGTTTAATTTTGACAGTATTATATTTCATAGTCAATTTAATGTTAGGCGTAATTATGACAGCGCAACGTACTTAGCAAATTGGCACAACCGATAGCGGATTATAAAGTCATTGATGAACTATTTTAATTAAAAAGTTTATGAATGACAACAATTTAAACATTGTTTGTAAATTTTAGATAATATTTTATTCAAAGTTTTAATTTTTTTTTATTGCAGGAGTTCAGCAGACAGGCAGACAGCCCACTTGATGGATAGCGGTTACCATCGCCTATAGACATTTGCAACACCAAAGGTGCTACAAATGCGCTGCTGCTCTCTTAAGGGAAACTGGAATCTGGTCACTAATGCCGGAACACAATTCAAAATTGTTATGGTGACATACTTTAGACGAGGGGTGGTAGCCATCCAGTCGGGCAAATGCCCTACCACCTGGCTGTGGGTTGTTTTGTCGCCTCTCACGACAGGCCGCCATAACGCAGGAAATTGTATTCTTTCTCCATTCCTACACGGATTAGGACGGACATGCAATAAAATAATTCGAATAGTAAAAATAGTGAATTCTACATATATAAAATTCAGAGATTCTGAATTATATATATTTTTTATTATTCAATTAAGGAAATGGCTAATGGCTCTTTTATAAATTAAGCTGTACATATATTTTTAGAATAGGTATATATAGCGTGTAAAATTGTATAATTTTGTAAAAATAAAGTTATATAGGAAATGGCCGATTGTATTGTTTAGAAATAAGAGGGTACATAACAAAATTAGTTATTACCCTTAAACAGAAAACATGTCAAGAACAACTAAATAAATGTAACAATACCTACTTTGTAAAAGAAACGAATAAGTAAAACAACTTACTATACCTCGTAAATTTTTAACAACCGAATAAAAATTACGATAACCCAAAATCCGAGCATTACTTTAAGGGTGTGTAAAAATTTCATCGTCTACAGATAGTAACCTTCGGGTTGAATTCATGGGCAGTGCGGAGTTATGGCCAATGTACTTCAAGAAGGCGGGCGAGTGAATAAAAGGATATGCTTTGATTAAATTCCTTCAGAACAAACCCTAGCAATATATAATGCGAACAATCTAGATGTCATTTTATGGTTTCCTTACCAAATTACATAAACAGTAGTTCGTCTCTTCTGGGGACTAAGGAACTTAACTTCTAAGGAAATTAACTCACATTAAGTCACCGTTGAGACCAGACCAGACCAGAGAGACCTTTTATCCGGAACGGAGAAAGAATACAATTTCCTGCGCCGGGCGGCCTGTCGTAAGAGGCGACAAAACAAACCACAGCCAGGTGGTAGGCCATTTGCCCGGCTGGATGGCTACAACCCCTGGTCTAAAGTATGTTGCCATAACAATCTTGAGTTGTGTTCCGGCATTAAGTGACTAGGTTCCAGTCTCCCTTAAGAGAGCAGCAGCACATTTGTAGCACCTTTGGTGTTGCAAATGTCCATAGGCGATGATAACCGCTTTCCATCAAGTGGGCCGTCTGTCTGTCTTTTGAACTCCTGCAATAAAAAATTTAAAAAACCATCAACAAATTACATTACACAAATTACATGAATTTTTGCTCCCTAGTGTGACGTCACTTATTTTTTGAATGTTATTTTTAGTAATTATTCAATTAAAACGGTATAGTAGTGCCGTAATAAGTCTTATTTCCATTTTATTTTATTTTATGTAGGTACTACACTCATTCAGACAGACTTGGAAATCATTTGGAGTTTTTCGTGAATATATCAAATTTTGTGTATTGTGGCGACCGAGGGTAGAACTTTCTGGCAGCGTAAGACGGTTTCAAGACTTTGGGGAAAAGGTAGAAGATTCTGGTTGGAAAAGACAAGGACGGATTTGTTTTAGCAAGGATAGAAGATAAACGAAAGCTCTAGAATAGAAAGTTCGGGAAGGAAAAGACAGAGATAGAAAGATGTTAGAAAGGGATAGATGATAAACGAGAGTTGTGGAATAGAAGGTTGGGGAAGGTAAAGACAGGAATTGATAGATGTTTAGAAAGGGACAGATAGTAAATAAAAGAATAATACATACATACATACATACATAACTTCACGCCAGGTCCCTTGCGGGGTAGGCACGAACAACAGAGTGCCATACAGGAAAGAAAGAATAATGAAAAGTTCAAGAAAATGCTTCTGGGTATATAAGCAGTGTAAGGTACACCTACCAGACAGTTTAGAGTAAGTGACAAGTGCGATACGGAAGAGTTGAAAGAGAAGTTCAACAGAAGTTTCAACAGTGACGAGGTTAGTGGTGAATTTAGTCAAAATAATTTGAAGTTTTTCATTAATAGTTAAAATTTGTTTATTAAAGCTATTATTAAATATGACGTCACGAAATTTGGGATTCCTCCCAACCGTTGTGACACAATTAGCGCGTTCCATTAGCATCTTACAACGACTACGTTCACGACCAAGATTTTTCGCGTTCCACTTGCTTGCGGCGTCACAATCGTGAATTCAAGTGGAATGGTCATTCCACCAACCTCTTAACATGGGTCATTAGTGACGTTTGCGCCACGACCGTGACCACCGCGGTCGCCTTGTGGAACGACCGACGGAGCACTTTGGGCGTTGTGAGTTACTAAAGGAACGCGCTGAATGTCATATACTTCGTTCTTTGGCTATGTTATAAACCTTTGGTATATATAGGATTTGATCAGCGCAGACATTTTGGCCACATAACATAAAACCAAATACGGCTAGAACAGCCTGTTCGGCGGCGGAAACTTTTGAATCACTGCAACATTCATGAGAGTTACTTGTTTGTTGTTTAAAGGCATTGAAGTCCTGAGTAACTAACAGTAAAACTTGAAAGTCTTAACAAATTTCTGTTCAATTACATTTTTTTGGATCGAAGTTACTTATCGCACTGTTGGCTGGTGGCTCGTGGTTGGGTCCTTTTGTAAGTGCAACACACACTTATGTAGCTAAAAGTTTTAATACGGACGTATTGCCGCGAAAGAGGACAAAGACTCTTTGAAAGGGCAAATTGACTCTTATAGATTGAAAAATAATATAATACAACAAAGTAAATCCATTAATTATACGTTTACATAACAGCACGTTACTCGGCGGATAGGGGCTAGACGAAAATAAAAAAATACGCTTTTATAGAAAATTCTACTAAAAATAGAAAATATATTTTAATAAATTTACATTAAAAATAGTGTAAAAAAATGATTTTATTGTAAAAAAGCGTGGGGTGCTTTTCAGGATATTATCATAATAAGCCTTCTTCTCATATCTGTTCATAAAATATTTATAACTCTTTATACCACGCACCCCACGCTTTTTTTTACAGTAAAATCATTTTTTCTTAAACTATTTTTAATTCAAATTTATTTTCTATTTTTTAGTTGGATTTTCTATAAAAGCGTATTTTTTAAAGTTTTTTAAACTATTATTTATTTTTCATTTTTTAGTTGAATTTTTTTTAAGGTTTTTTAATACAAGCTTTTGAGATCCTGTATATCATGTAGCAGCAGAGTGCTAGCCAAGACAAGTAAAACGAGCCCAAACACGACGGGTCTGTCTTGTTTAGTACAGGAGTTCCTATGGCCACCTTCCGACTCCATCACCAGATCAGCTCCATGGTACCATATTATTGCATTATCACGCGATATACATGCAAAAGTTCAGCTCAATCGGAAATCGGGAAGTCGATCAAATTTAACTTAAAAGATTCCGTTACATATTAACATACGTATGAAGCTAATAAAAGCGTATTAAAAAGAGTTAAGCGAAACAAGAATATGCTGTTCACTATATATTATTATACAATTTCGAACATTAATGCAATATAATAACATCTAACCATTAATGTTATGTACGCTGTTTTGAAAATAGAAGGTCTTGTAATTACCTTTATTACTTACTATAAGATGTCTTCGATGGTCTTTGATAGTCTTCGATAGACTCCGATGGCCTTAAATAGCCGCCAGTGGCTTTCGAAACTTCGTTCCAACCAGGTGTTTCAAATTCAAATCCAAAGACACTTCATTTCTTTTTTATTGCAACTATAGCCTGAAATGACGCGGTACCAAGGATATGGGGGAAACTAAGTCGTTAAGTACATATCTATCTCTATCTGCATGATGGAGAAAGAATACTAGTTCCTGCGTTGGGGCGGCCTGTCATAAGAAGCGACAAAACTACCTAGAGCTACCATCCCTGAGCTAGAACATGCTGCCATGACAACCTTGAGTTGTGCTCCGGCATTAGGGGCCCGGTTCCAGTCTCCATTTAGAGAGCGGCAGCACGTAGTTAACACCTTTGGTATAACAAATTTCCATAGGCGATGTTAACCACTTTACATCAGGTGGGTCGTCTTACTAACATAATCACCAACTAGCTAGAAAATTTCTTTCAAAACGATGATAATCCCTACTTGACAATTTCGCGAGTTATGTACGTAACTAATGTAAATATAAATAATTCTTAAGTTACTGTAACAAAACTTAAAATATGGTGTTTGTAATAAATATTTCATAGCTGCTAAACAACGGACCACAAACATTCCCGAAACAGCGGGTGTGATGCTTTCCTTAAGACAAATAGAAAATCCTGTTTCGCGTTCCGAAACAGTGGAATTGACCAAAACTATTTGTTCATAAGTCCGAAATTGCTGTGTGGACGTAACTAATAAATCAAATTAGAAAAGGGTCCGCCACATTGATCAGGGTTCGGCTGAGGAACTTGGTAACGCTTCATTACTTGACCTCTAAAGAAACGTAGCGGTCACTACAGTAACACTAGACTGTGTTGTTGATTGCATTATTGGGCTCATATATTTAAGGTTACTTTTAGACATGCGGGAATGAAGCGCGGAGTCCCTAGATTGTCCGTTTTCTGTAGGATATACTTCGACAAGTATACCGAGGAATTGCTCGAAACAGTTTCTTCTACGCCTATTTACTCCTCGACAAGCAGACGTACGAGAATGTCAACCAAGCGTATACGCCCTGTTTCGTCTCCACATTCATAATATGCATTGCTGAGGAGTGGAAATTTTTACCATCGTTTGTCTGTCTGTCTAACTACATTGTGTCTGTGAAAGACACACTCGTTCACTGATTGGCAACGCGAGTTTCTCTGGTTCACTACGCGGCGTCCAAAAATATAAGGAGATGCTTTTCGGCTTAAGACTATACGTAGAATAATGAGCCTAGGTAACTGTCCTCTTTGTGTAAGGTGCCCAGAATGCTGCCTACGATATTTCACTGGATCGCCATATTGATATGGACATGCTTGTACATGGATGGATCAATAAGCAGAGTATATTTTCCCAAAATAGTATTATAGCCTATTATTTAAATTCACTTACTTTCACTTTCCCTATACTTTATCCGATGTTTATTGCTTTTCTTATAGTTCTGATAGTGGAGAATATTGAGGTACGAATTTAAAACGTTTTATTAAACAAAATTATGATTACCTATGTGTTTGTTGCTAACTAGTGATTTTTATATTATACTAACTGTCCCGGCAGACGTCGTCCTGCCCGGTAAAAATAGGGGTTGATCGTAGAGGGTTGAAAGTTTAGGATTGTATGTATTTTTTAATGCTGTATCATAAAAAAATATCTAAACATTAAAAAAAAATTAGGTGTGCACTACCCTTAACATTTAAGGGGATGAAACATAGATGTTGTCCGATTCTCAGTCCTACCCAATATGCACACAAAATTTCATGAGAATCGGTCAAACCGTTTCAGAAGAGAATGGTAACTAACATTGTGACACGAGAATTTTATATTAATATCATACTAAAAATTAATCTAACCTATTAAATAAAATTAACTTAAAAATATATTTAAAATAGTAAAAAAACCCGTAAAATATATTAAAGCTCGTCCAGCCCCACCACTGTCGCTGAGCATTGTGGCACTGGCACTGATAATTGCAGAATGTTTCAACTTTAGTAAAAAATATAGTCAATAAATAACCGGAACGAACATCAAACGTTTGACATTCAAAACCAAAAAAATAAATAAAAAAATCACTTTAAAATTTAATTTGATTTCTGAACGTCTTTAAAAAATTTATTGATTTCTAAACAACGGGACGAGCATCGAATGTCTGATAAGTAGGAATAGTTTCTAAGAGAAAGCGAAATTGTTGTTTTTACTCCTATATTCCAGGCTTTTTTTTCATATTTACTCACCTTTTAAACCTTCCCTGGACTTCTACAAATAATTCAAAATCAAAATTAGCCAAATCAGTCCAGCAGTTCTCAAGTTTTAACGAGACTAACGAACAGAAATTGATATATATATATATATATATATATATATATATATATATATATATATATATATATATGTCGGAGGGAAGCTTTAATTGGACGTATTGTTGACTGGATGTATAACGCACAATATCATTTGTTAACATGTTAATTACTTCTAAAATTCTTAATTTAATTTATTAAATGTTTCTATAACTTAAAGATCGTTCTAACCTAATAAAAGTTATGAATATTGTAATCTAATAAACGACCAATGAGAGCAGAGCATGTCTAGAGCGGGGTCAGACGCGCCCTCTATACTTTGGTAGGTGATGGCAATGGGTCGAGTTGGACCATGGAGTATTTTAAAGAAAGTATTGTAGTTGGAAGTATGAGCGGGTCCCTGAACCCGCTGCTCGGTCTAAACTATGTTAAAATGTCTTTTAAATCTTAAAAAAGCCTAGCAACCGCGCCGACGCACCTGCAATTCGCGCGTCCACCGTGTTAGATATTCCTATATACACATTACTATAGTCAGAGAGAAAAGAGTAGAGTATGTAATTGTTACAACTCTGGTCCCGAAAACAACAAAATCCACCTGCATGTCTGAAACAAAGCACATTTATTACCCGTCGGCATTTGAACTAATAACATTTAAAGTCTTTTATGACCGTCTTCTTTTGTTAACTTTGTTTAAAATTTGTGATTAGGAAACAGGCCATTGTTGTAATGTAATCTTTTATGGCAGTCGTTAGCCAGGTGTGTCGGATTAAGTCTACTTAGATATGGGGACATTGCAGTTGCGCAGTATAAAACGATGACCTGATGGAGGGGGAGCCAATCGAGCGATAACCACGAGCGAAGCAAGACGTGTGTACTACAATTGCGAATCTTAGTGACGGACTTTGCGAGTTTTACTGAATTACGACATTTGAACTTACGGTTATATTTGTACCTGTGTTATACGTGTTTGTGTAGTTCCATTTAACTCTATAGTAATTCTAACGGCATTTTAACTCGAGTCTTGCGACTCGTAACATAATGTATGTAAGTGCGAAGCCTGGCAACAACTCTTGAAATTTCCGCTTAAATAATAAACACAGTTCATTCATACGTTCTTTCATTCAGTGTAATACAATAACAGTTGAAGAACGGCCATTATCTTTGCAAAATAGGTTATACTATTTTATCGTTTCAACATCGTTTCTCATAATAACACACCAAATACCATGAATTATTTATCCGGGTCGAGACCAATAATGTGTGTTGGTATTATCGTCGGTTTTCGACAAAATCCTCAAGCTTTATTACCACTAAGCCCTTTTAGACAAATCTAATCTTATTACTTTTCATTGCCAACGGGTAGCTTTGCAAAAATTCGTAATAAATGTGATTTGTGAGGATGTTTGTTTGTTTGTTCATCATAGAATTAGGCATAAAGGAGCATACTTTATTGTACAACAAAATTTCAATGAAGACATATATAAGTTTAGACCTAATATCTATTTTTTCATAAAAGTAGAAGTCTTACTGACATAAATGACGCTGGGCAAGAGCTTTTACGTTATATAGAAACTGAGATACGAATATTTGAAAATTAACGAAAAATCGACTTTTCTAAAAATTCAAAACATTCTCAGCTTCAATGTACAGACACGGCATCTTTAGAATTTTATAATATTATAGATACTAGATGAAAGTGTAAGCGTCTTCTTAGAAATAACACAACCCAATTTTTTACAGCCTAGTCTTTTTAAACATCCTATGATAGTTTTTTCATGGCCGCTGTAACGCTTTTAGTTTCCATTTTATCGGATGTCCGGAAATGGCCTTGCACGTTTTATGGCGAAAGTGTTTTTATAGTAAATATTTCGTTTTGAATACGTTTTCGTCTTTGTCTCTCTAAATAGTCTTCATGATTTATATAGTTGGGTGTTGCAGAAAAAGTATGAATCTAGAATAAACGCAGTCGCAATGAGAGCTTTGAGAAGTATATGTCAGGTAAGCATGAATTGTATGATACACGGTAATGTAATAAGGGAACGTTGCGGATTGAACGAATTGAAGATAATATTTTCTTAAGTTTTCGCGACTTGTATACATAATAAAACTACGTTTTAACGGTTTTGAGCGCGGTAATTTATTCGATTTTTGTTATTCCAAAGTTTCGGCCACTTTTCAGTGGCTGTGATCACGGAAGGCAAAGATGTTAAGTGTCAATGAGTATTGTTAAAGTTTTATTTAGCCTACCGCCAACTTGTTCATTTTAATTATTTAGCTTTAATTTTTTATGGCTATTTTTTACTCTATGGGAGCCTAATCTAATTTACCACCGCTTCGCATCTTCGCTTCTCTTTAAGCCACAACATGTTTTCACAAAAAATTAGAGTTTCTACGGTAACGCCATATAACTTTTTTTTTTTATTAAATTAAATTCATTTCATTCGATTCTATATATTTTGTCATAGTCTTTTGCATTCAAACTTATACGATCTTATTCATATTGAGTTAGAGTGAGTTTGCAAGCTACTTTAAGCTTCCTTACAATAGCCTGCAAACTAACCATAACTCAATATGAATAAGACAGACAATGTTCAAATTTTTGACAGCACCCACATTAATTCATTCATGTCATCATAAGAACCAAATAAAATCGCCCCGCTGAACAAATGTAAAATAATCCAACCGCAATACTTCGCTTTGTGAATTTATTAGTACATTAATTCTAATTAATATTTAACAATTATTTAAAACCAGCTCCACATCGTAGACCTGTTATTAAATTTGAGTATCATCTTGTCGATGAATTATATTATACAATTGCGAAGTAGAATGTGGAGGGAGTTACGGAATCGTATATAATTTCATCTCATTAACAGGTACGTGCATGCTTTTTCTTTATAATTTCGTTTCTCCAAATTATCCCTTACAATTTTATACAATTTTGATACAGTCCACAATTATTTATTTTAGTAAGGCTTAGGGCGCGTTCCCACTTTGTCGTGACGACAAATAATCGTGTTGTTTAAAGTGTCGAGGCTTATATGTTTAAATGGAGGTTTTCACATATAGAACGACACGACTTCCTGTCGTCTACGACAATATTTGCAGTGACGACAGACTGTCTTGACAGTGGGAACGGCTAGCATGACAGTCGTAAAACGATAAATAAACGATAAAAAAATATCGTGTCGATGTTAACACGTGTTTTACCTTCTCCCTCGCTAATGATGTGTAAACGACAAAGCGACTGCCGTGAAACGATACAATGTCGTCGCAAACCAATGGGAACAGCTAGATACGATAGTCGCTAAACGATAAAAAAAAAATTAACGACAAACAATGGTTATAATGGCAACAGCTAGAGACGACAGTCCTCCAACGATAAATTAATCGTTACGACATAGTGAGAATGCGCCCTTACAGTCAAATAACGATATAAATTAACAACATAAATAAAAAGTATTGCTAATTACAAGCCTTAGCATATAGACTTGCGCAGGTTAATTGATGAAGATGTGTGTGTGTGTATGTATGTGTGTCAGTGTGTGTGATTGATGATGGAGATTGAAAAAATATAAAACGAAAAAGTGAAATTAAAAGGTTGAAAACAGAATTTGAATTTGAATACATATTAATTAGTTTGGAAAAAACTAGTTTTCTTTGAAAAATTCTTTACTCATTATATTTCTATAGGTGCTGGGTTTAGTTACAAAGATATCAATACTCAATTTTAGTGCTAGATCGTTAAATTGTGAGGCGTTGCGGAGAAAGAAAGAATTTTGCCTATAGTTGGTGGATGCAAAGGGTACATACAGCAACTGCCTCTGCCTAATGCCCAATTGTTGATTGCGTAGTCCAACATTACAAAGAAGTTCTGGACAGTCGATAGAGCCGCTAGTTATGTTAAGTAGAAAACAAATATCCTTTACATTCCGCCATTATCATTAAATAATCCAGCACCGCCGCATCAGTATCCATAAAAACAAACATTCGTTAAACAATCAAGGCCTTACTTATAATAATCTCGTTGAGAAAGGATTGGCTATCTCTTAAATATGTAATTTAATAATACCCTAGTGATTTTATATTGTATGATTTTATAACACTTTTAGCATTTCCTTTAAACAATAGCACTTGAGCTACGGTAGCGCCACCAATTAAATGCCTTTTGACGTTACTTTACTACCTAGAATCCTTAATAGTAGTTTATGGGTAAAATATTCAATAATCAGTTGCTGAGCAGTTTCTTAAAATTTAACAATTTAACGATTATAAGTAAGGCCATCAATATCCTTAACTATTGTGCACTCTTAAACAATATCGTACATTTTTGAATAGTAAAATCATATAAGCAAAGTTTGGCTTTGAGTTCCCACCAAAAAGTCATTTACATTTTTATGTACAGGTTGCCTATATTTGTTCTTGGACAGAAGTATTCGGCATTGATGAAATCTACGAGAAGGTAGGCGTTGTTTTGTGCAAAGAGGTCAGACAACTGGCCGATAGACGTAAAGATTAGACGACATTATGATTCTGCAGATTGTAAATATGGAAGTTTTTTTATTTTTAAGAGGAAACTTTGAGAGTTTTTAGGAGACCCATTAACTATCCTGCAGTGCAGTCATGCAGTGGGCGGAGCTTGCGGGACTGAAGAGGCATTCTGTTCGGAGTTGCAGGACCTAATGCAGGCTGCAACAAAATTCACAGTCCTGAATTACGCGGTTAAATGCTAGCGGACTGTCATGCAAAATTGTGGATTGTGCCCTTTAGTCTGCTCTGTAATATTCAAAAATAGAATATATTTTTTTTTAAGGCAACGGTAATTGTTACTATTCTTTAGTTCAAATATGGCTTTGTACAACTATTGTATCTAGCCGTTGTAAACTAGGCGGGAATGTTCAGTTTTTATAATAATCGATAAGATTACTTATATATTATTATAAAAATTGCTATATATAGGCTTTCAATCAACCTTCAATTAGTCTGACTAATTGAAGGTAGATTGAAGAGTTCATGACTAACGCCAAACAAGGGAGGTCTTGTGGCAGCTCAGAACGACATCTTTTTATGTTTGATTGCAGGTAAACTGGCAAACGGACCACCTGGTGGTAGGTGGCTACGTTTGCTTATGGACATCTACAACACGAAAGGAGCCGATGCGTTGCCAACCTCGTTAAGGCTTTAAGTATCTGTTCACGACCTTTTTGAAGAACCCCATTTATACTCCCGTATATATTACCGTTCTGGGAGAACCGCGAGAGGGAGTTCTTTATTGTACTAAACGGTTGCTAGTTTCTATACAAACACACAGTTTTGGCATAAAGTCAATCACCACGCGTACTATAACTACTGTTTAACGGTATAAACTTCTTCAATATTTTGCCAAAAAACTAATGTGAAGTCAATTTAAAAATAAAATTATAAATGACAATATGGCGGCTATTTGATCGCACGAGTTTTATTTTAGCAATTTGAAAGTGATTACCGTTACACCTTAAAGTTATTCCTGGTGTTTGTAATACTAGAGGAATAAATTTAATCTTGTCACCACAAATTTCAGGCTTGAAAAAAAAAACTATTTACTCAAATGAACCATCAAACAAGATTGCCAGTATTAAAAATAAGGTATTTGCGACACTAAAAAATAGATATAAATTCCGAATTCCACATTTGAAAACGGAAGACTTATTCAATTCATTGAATCAGTTATGCGATTTATAGAGCGTTGAAGAATGCAATGGGGTGAATGAACGGTATTGGTCTTTGGCTCTAAAAGTAGAGGAAAGTAACATCTCTTAATTTATTAGAAAAGCGGTTCCAATATTATTATACAAAGGAAAAAATCGCGTTTAATGCTTTATATATGTATCCGAAATATGTGTTTTAAATACATTTCGGTTTTTCCATACGACATGTCTTTGTAAACTTCAGACGTCTTTCCTGTGAAAACTATACTTATTATTGACATAAAGGTATTATCTCTTCATCTTCTTTATATAAAGTTCAACATACCTGTGTAGACTGCGTCAAATTTTTAATATCAATAAAGTAACCACAGTTACGTTTTTGTCAATGTTGTCAGTCAACAGTCGATTTTGTTGAAAGACATAATATTATGTGTTGAGCAAACATGTTTTCAAGAGTCGTCAAAAAGTGTTATCATGTTTTTTGATGTATAAACAAACAAAGATGCAAACCTCATTTCCCATTTACATAAAAACTAATTCTAAAATAAGTAGCACTGTAATATTCTATTCTATTTTACCTTACATCAAGCTTACCACTTTCCATCAAGTGGGCCGTCTGCCTGCCTGCTGAATTCCTGCAATAAAAAAATTGTTATCTACGGTTCACTTGTATTATTTATATTGTTTTTTTTAATTATTTTATTATAATTATAATTAGAGATTAGCTCAAAACGATGATGTTTGGACGAATTTACTTTAAGCTATAATAACGTATGTTGTTTTACTAAGAAAATATTGTGACTATGAATTTTGTAATTATTTATTTTAGTGATTAATACAGTATCTAGTTAATTTATTATGAAGATTGTGTGCCTTTATTAATTGTAATTTAATTAAAAAATAAATATTATATAGTTTCCTAAAAATATTTGTAGCATCACGCTGTACAACATACCTAAAGGTCAGGGCCCTTACCATCAGATGCGATCCATCATCGCTCGGCACTTGGCTAAAAGGCCCGCGTATCAAAGCGACAGTCGGCTGATATCGTTAGTATAACCACAGATTATATTCGGTTTCAACCTTTTTGAAGTTGAGATGTGGCGCATGTTCCACGAAAATTCAGAAATATAATACTCAAAGGAGGTTTTAAGTTTTTAACTTTTTATAGTGGTTCGTGCATTGATGTTAATGTAACTGATATTCTAGATAGCATCCTTAAATATGATTATTTATTTTTTGAATTTTAAAAGATGAGAGTTTTGAATTGTTTTAAATAAAAGTTGGCAGGAAGTTTTGCTGACGAGGTTTTTTATTGTATAGTATTGGTTAGAAAAATTATGATTGATTATGATGTACATTTTTAATTTGCAATATTATTCAATACGTTGTGTGTGTGTTGTTATTTTCTTCTCTGCAAGCCATAACATGTTGCGAAGCGGTGGCAAATTAGATTAGGCTCCCATAGAGTAAATAATAGCCATAAACAAAATTAAAACTTAATAATTAAAATTAACAAGTTGGCAGTAGGCAAAATAAAACTTTTACAATACTCGTTGACACTTGACATCTCTATATTCCGTGATCACGGCCACTGAAAAGTGGCGCAAAAGTCGGAATAACAAAAATCAATTACCAAGCTTAAAACCGTTAAAACGTAGTTATTTTAAGTTGTATGTGTTATCTATGTCTCTGCTCCATCTAGAAAAGTTAGTGTTGGAGACTAGCCAAAATCCGTCTTGTTTATTCCGTTACGTTACAATTAAGACTAGTAGTTTAACGTCATTAACAATTAATGACAATGGTGCATCACAATTGACACATTAAGCCCATCGCTACATCTGCTTGAAACCACCACTAATTTTATCCCGGAAGTAGCATTAAAATTATGTTAGTACTTATAATTTTGTCCGTGTAGGAACGGAGTTTTTTTGTTTTTGTAAAAATTTGTTTACTTAGGCTGCATGTTTACCAGAGACGGAAAGCATGAAAGGGATATTGAAAGGAGAGTTATGGCAGGTAATAGGGTGAATGGAGCGCTAAATTCTTTTACGAATAGCCAGAAAGTGTCTGTAAAGGCACGCTTGGCTGTCCATAAAGGAGTGTTGGTGCCGACCCTGATGTATGGTAGTGAATGTTGGGTATGGCAGAAGAAGCATGAAAGTAGGATAAACGCAGTTGAAATGAGAGCTTTGAGAAGTATATGTGCGGTTAGCTTGAATGATAGGATAAGAAACAGTGTGCTAAGGGAACAATGTGGTTTGAAAGAAGATGTAATAACAAGAGTTGAAAAAGGAATATTAAGGTGGTTTGGGCATGTAGAGAGGATGGATGAAAATAGAATCACAAAACAGGTATATGACAGTATTGTCAATGGTAGAGCTGTTGCCGGTAGACCGAGACGAACATACCATGAACAAATATCAGAACTGTTAAAAAAAGGTCAGGTAAAAAGCATTTCAAATAAACGCGCATGTATGAAGAGGTTAATGAAAGTAGACGAAGCGAAAGTTGTTTGTCAGGATCGTCGCAAGTGGAGATCCATAGTCTCTGCCTACCCCCATGGGAAACAGGCGTGATTTTATGTATGTAGGAACGGAGAAAGAATACAATTTCCTGCGTTGTGGCGGCCTGTCGTAAGAGGCGACAAAACAACCCACAGCCAGGTGGTAGGGCATTTGCCCGACTGGATGGCTACCACCCCTGGTCTAGAGTATGTCGCCATAACAACCTTGTGTTGTGTTCCGGCATTAGTGACCAGGTTCCAGGCTCCCTAAAGAGAGCAGCAGCACATTCGTAGCACCTTTGGTGTTGCAAATGTCCATAGGCGATGGTAACCGCTGTTCATCAAGTGGGCCGTCTGCCTGTCTGCTGATCTCAAAAAAAATAAAAAAACATTTAAGTTTTTTTTTAATACAAATTATTGTGTATGAATATAATGAAAACATCGTGTGGAAATGTATAAATTGTTGAAGTGATAACTTCTTATGGGAGGAAACCGCTTCGTTACGTAACGCGTTAGGACACCAGTCTGTCTCGCTTCATTTTCTCTTATGCAAGGTTTTTTGAGAAAAAATTGTGGCATGTGTGGAAAATCTCAACTGTTTTGTGAAATCTGCCTTTTCGACGTGCTAAAAAAAACACGCGTCATTTAAAGACCATTCCATGGGTTCGGAAGATTATTCTAATATATGAACACTTACTTGCAGTTAAATACAAAATATGTGCCTATTTAAAAAAAATCCAGAACAGCTTGAAATTGGGACTGTTCACTATTTTTCAATCTAGCTGTTTGAAAAACCACTTCGAGGAATAGTGTCCCTAATCATTTCTGTCTAGTTAAAATTCCAAAAAACGTACGATCTCCTTGTATTTTGTAAGAAATGCGTTTGACCTTTATTTGACCTTACTAAATCCAATCAGGTGGGCCTTCTGCCTGTTTGCCTGCTTCAGGTGCAAAAAAAATTCTAGCTGTACATTATTTGATTTAAGTTCTGTAACATGGATTTTCCCTAAAGACCACTTTAAAAAATGTTACGATAACTATATATAACCTAGCGACAAAAAACACTAAAATGATCACGATACGTCATGAGTAATGACAGTGACATTTAAATAGTAGCACAGATTACTATGATTATATATAGATAAAACTTACTTTTGTTATTTTTGTGTTCTAGGCTAAGAAATAAATGTAAACTTGTCCCTTATGACGTCATCGGAGAAATAATTTTAAAATCGAATTATAAAAAAACTAACGCTTATAAAACAAAAATATTCAAATTAGTAACTTAAAATACCCTATTTTACGTAATAAAAATATAAAATCAGAGGGTATTTTTTTGTGAACAATCCCCATTGGAACGAATAATATTTGGCAAGTTTTAAAAGTTGCAGTCCTCGTGAAAATGGAATTCGCTCGTTTCATGTTGAGTTCGGTGACTATAATTGTGGCCGGTGGCATTCCATTTGGACTGCCGAATTGATTCTGAAGTCTAACGTTTTGATGACAGGGTTACTTTTAAGAAATGCTATGTTACTGGTTAAATGTTTTTCAAACGAAGTTCTTTTAGGCAGCTTACAAGAGTGAACCGGCAGAGATAGTCACATAAGGAAGAAGCGTTATGTTTCCTCAGAGAATAATTGGACCAGTTGGTCGCTGGAATGACGAAGTAGTGTGAGCAGATCTGTCAGAAGACAGCGCTGAACAAAAAGTAGTGGAGTTTTCTCATTTCGAAAGTCGTTCAGTCGCAGCAGTTAGTTAATTATAACGACTCGCTTGAATAATTAATCTCAAACATTTATAAAACAATTTGAATTGAATACACAATGCTAAAAACATAACTGTACCACCCATTAATATCAAAATACATCTTAAGTTATAATTTTAGTTATGGAACTGGGTTAACAAACAATATCAAATTTTAGGTTAAAGTAGTTCAGCCCGAGGGCTATTCCTTGAGAATTACGTAGGAGTTTACAGATGAAACAATAGTATATTATAATATTAAGATAATATATCTTATATATTAAAATAAAATACGGAACTCTGTTTGTGATTTAAAGTAACAAAATTTAAGTGAATCTGCTATTTATACGATATGTAATCGTACAAATGTTTTTAGAATTTTTTGTCTGTCACTCCGTCGATTTTATCTCGAATAAACTCCGAAAGAGCTCAACGGATTGCAATGAAAACTGTAGGGAAAAACATTTCTTGAAGTGATAACTTCTTATAGGAGTGTATACCGCTTCGTTACGTAACGCGTTACGGACCCACCTGTCTGGCTTTCCTTTCCCTCAATCCTAAGGCAGCGGTAGGCAGGTTCCTCCTCTCTCACTCTATCCCACGTATTATATACATTAAATTTAAGTAATCACTTAGGCTTTTCTCAAGTTAAACAATTTTAGTATTAAGTAGTTTAACTTAGATTAGTTTAAGTTATCACTTCTGTCGTCATAGGATGTGCCCGCGATTTCATTCAAGCTTGACTTGAAATTCCCGCGGAATTACCGGAGCACAAAGTTAAGCAACATTTAAAAAAGAATCTAAACTATCGTTTAACTGAAAACTGTGCCGGACTGAGCAAATATTTATGCACCAAAACCAATCTAAATCGCTCCCGGAAAAGTCCTCACGAGATCCCCGGGATAAAAATATCACACATTTTACTGATTAAAATTTGCTATAGATCAGTAAAAAATAATTCCCAGAAAAAAATCTGCGGGATTCCCAGGATAAATTTTAGTTTTAAATTTTAGGATTTTGCTGATCAGCGAAAACCGCATCGAAATAGGCCCAGTAGTCTTTACGTGAATCTCGAGCACACAGACAAATTTAGGTGCCAACATAACAACAACTACGATGTTGGCCATAATGCAGAATTAAGAAAATTGCGACAATGTCAACAATATGATGGCCAAAACTATGTCCAAAAAGGCTCGTGGCGAAATTGAAGCGTAACGTAGTTACGCCACGCTGATCGCGCCGGCAAACTCATCTTTCTTTTTTAGGCGGGGAAGTGCATTTGGAACTACCGGGTCTTTTACTAGGGATTAGACTAAAGCGACGAGAGGTGACATCCACGAATAGAGCACCAAAGTCAAATCGCCGGCCTGTGTGGAGACTCGAAGGTGCTCAATACTCCACTAAAACCCTCCTCTCATGTGCCACGCGCTTATGGCAGGAAGAGCGTGAGACTTAGAACGTAGTTACACCCACGCTGGTCGTAGCGTATCGGTGCTTGAGAATGCCCCGGGAAAGGCAAACACACTTCGTCAACAGGGATGAAGACTCCTCTGCTCCCTAGATGCTAGAGGGCCCATAAAAGAGCAAACTCAGTTCTTCAACAGAGGTTAAACCCCTCATCCCTAGACGCTGGAGGACCCCTAATCATGTGGAACACTTATATAGACGAGCATCGTACGTCTTGCAAATCGATCTATTTTACTAGTGGTCGCCCGTGGTTGAAATTCGACCATAATAATTAATTTAAATTATAAGTTTGAGCATTATTAAGGTTCTATTATCAAAGAATCTATATGTTCTATAATCACAGATGTCGCCAAAGCTACACTGCTAATTTGACTTTGACAATAAACAAAAGAGTATATATGCGTGTGTGTCAAATACATGGTAGTGTGTGTAATGTTTATTCGCGTAATTTAAAAAAAAATCCTCCGCGCAATTTTCGTAAAAAGAGGTACAAAGTTTTTGCTTCATGTATTAATTTATAAATTTACCCTTATTGCTTTTGGTGAAAGGTTACAAAAGTTTAATTTTTTTAAATAGCAATACTTTTAAATAAATATGTAATTCACAAATATATTTCCTTTCGCGTTCTGATATGCAAACATCTCCTTCAAATATTGGAAAATCCTGTCCAAATATTAGCTAGCCCTAGATTTCACATTACGCCGATATTTACTGTTCCTCGAATCGTTTTTATTTCAAAGTTTTTATTGTGAAACAGTTTATTATAAATGTTTTTAGTAGGGCTTGAATTATCAATTACCTTACAAAATATAGTTAAACACCAGTATTTACGAAAAAGATACTGCCATTTTATTTTATTACCGTTACTTGGTAACGTGTATGACTTAACGTTACGTGATGCTCTAACAGTCAGAAAAAAATCTAAAAACGAAAAAACGGCATTTTCGGAATCTCCTAATCCGACCTATTCGTCCTGAATTTTTTCACACTTTTGAACGCATTGTACAAAATTGATCCATTTACATTATATTTATTATAGTAGAGATAAAAGAGTTTGAACATGAACCCTGATCTTGTCAGAGGTGACGACCGGTCTCCGGCCCTTAAAGGAAACATCACACTTAGGTCTTTATAAAAATTCTAATATTCGCCCGCTACCTCGTCCACGCTGGATGGGTAGTAAGGATTACAGTTGTTTTACACAGAGAATTTGAATCAGTGATAATATTGCATCGGAATTGTTTTTCGACCTGGTCACTTTAAACCGCTCGCAAGAAAATTCTCGTGGGATTCCGATGATCAAAAGAGATAGTTCGGAAATTTTCTGTTGATCAATGGAAACCGCATCAAAATCTACCCAGCAGTTTTCGCGTGAATCCTGAACGTCCTGTTACACACAAACACAAAAATTACAAAAACGAAACACTTACACACTATTTAAGATTAAGTAGTTATTGAATACTGGCTGACCCGACAAACGTTGTTCTGCTATTTTTTTTTTTTAAACATACGAATGTGAAAAACATTTTACCTGTTCTCATATCTACCTAATATAATTTAAAAAAAAACAGACAGTGTCCGTCTCGGGACGTCCGATAGAAATAGAATAGACTGGCGCCGTAACGCGTTACGTAACGAAGCGGTTTGCCCTCCCTAAGAAGTTCCCTCTTCAAAAAACAGTCAAATTTGTTAAGCCGTTTTGGAGGAGTTCGAGTACAAACACCGTGTCACGAGGTTTTTATATATAAGATAGATTTCCTTTTCAAACAATGCAAATTACTTATATGGATATTTGCCGATATAACTACTATTTGCCGATAGAGCTACCGACCTCCTTAGCTTCTCTTCGCTTGTGTTTGGCGAACTTACGTAATATTTGAGTGACCAGCAAATGTAGGTTCCTAAGCAAACTTTGCTTGAAGTGTGTTTAATCAATATTTTCTTTGAACCAAGAAGGGTTATTATGTATTTTTCCTATTTCTTGAGTATGTACATGCACTTCATAAATCAGTCCAGAAACTTACCAACAAAGGGTTGGGATTTGCTCAATTTACGGAAACGCACAACATGCACCCTTTTTTACAAGGGGTAATGAATTTGGGGACTCCCCGCCGGGGCGGTTTTGGTGGGGTAGAGTGTGTGCCTCACCGGCCAGAAGGGCTGGAATACCTACTAACACCCTTTGGTGTCACTTGATGCCATATGCCGGGGTGACGGGATGTGCATAAGTTTTTCTTCCGCGAATCTAACTGGCGTGGGCCCGCCTCTCCCGGCAGGCCTCCCTTGACTCAGGACTCAAAGGGGCGCACGCGCGCCACCGACGCGCCCCCTACTCGGCAGCTTCGGATCCAGGTGACAGCCTTATAGCCTCCCCTGATCGTCACTAGCGTCGCGGGTTCATGGCGGCCGGAGGTCCTGGTTCCTACAGCGCTGTGTCCGATTGGAGGCGGCTGCTCGCTCTCTCTCCTCGCTAAAAATACGCTGAAGCCCACCAGCAACGGCTTCATCACCATGTAAATGTCGAGGCCATCCACCTCCTTGATAATACAGATTTATTAAGAAGACTCAAAAGGACAAAGCAATTTGAGTTAGTGTTATATTCTTATAAATATATTGTGCTATGTGCTAAACATTAACAACGAACATATCAACAACGTGTCTTCTCCTTAATAAAGACAATAGGAAACGTGTTATTGGACACATTTTTAGCTAAGTTATATCTAGTTATTTTAGGTCAGATTTAAATTACTCATTAGTCTTACTTCCTATTTTTTTTAACAACTCTACGGACTCGAGTTCCGTACCCTTTTTTACAACTTAATTTCTAGATTTAATTTTTAGAGTTTATACACGCTTATTGGTTATATTAGTTCTTGTCTGTGACATTAATTTAGTGATTTTTGTGTTGTGGTGTACCTTATGAATTACTTATTATATTAATTTATTCTAATTTTAATATTAAACTTATACTAATGAAGAGTGTATCTGTTACATGCTGGTGTTGTGAGGAAGTGCATGTGCAGTGTGTGCCTTATGTCTATACCTATATATATTATTATATAAAATTCTCGTGTCACAGTTTTCGTTGCCATACTCCTCCGAAACGGCTTGACCGATTTTGATGAAATTTTTTGTGCTTATCGTGTATCTATGAGAATCGGCCAACATCTATTTTTCATCCCCCTAAATGTTAGGGGTAGTCCACCCCTAAATTTTTTTATTTATTTTTTAGACAAAATTTTTAATTTCTATTTTTTTATGATACAACATACAAAAATACATACAACCCTAAATTTTCAACCCCTACGATCAACCCCTATTTTTTACCGGGCAGGACGACGTCTGCCGGGACAGCTAGTATTATTATATATTACTTCCTATATAACATTTATGGGAAAAAGCTTTTAAAAAAGCACCTCAAATAAATAAATGTGTATGTATGATAAGACTAATGAAAAATAGAAGTAAGGTGCGTTCCAAAATTATAGGAAATGGAAGTTCATTATTTCTGCTTACCTCTGTAGGAAACAGCCGTAATAATATGTATGTATATACGAAGCGCTTTTGTATCTTTATGCTCAAAGTATTTTAGACTGAAAATGCATTTGTAAAATTAAAACGCAACCACTGAATTGTACTAATAGTAAAATCAATTTTCTTTCCTGGCAACCTGGCAATGGAAGCATGCTTGTTGCCATTTTTGGCTTAAAGCCAGAGTGACAAGCGTGCCAATATGTCTGTTTAATGGTTTTTGACGATACAAAAATAATGCTTTCAAAGCTTTTGTTAACGACAAAGCAATTATAGTGTTCAGTGAGAACAGACTGAAAGACATATATACAAATCAGGCTTCTGGTCTTTTAGGTTTAGACTTTAAATTAGAGATGCCTCGAATAGTGGTTATGCCGAATACCGAAAACCGAATCGTCGGCATAAGATATGTGCAATTCGCGCGTAGCATATTATAGTATTGAAGCAATATTTTATTAAGCATTTTCTTGCGTTCTCGCGAATGAGAGGCACAGATAAATATGCAGTAAACTACATCATTCGCGAGTGACATTTTTGATTGGGATTAATAATTCAAAAAAGTTAAAAAAAATTAACTCCCAGCAAGTGGGCTCGGGAAAGAATATGTTAAATATGCCTGTCAAATATGTTACACAGCAACAACGTTACCCGCAAGAATTGCGCAAATCCTCGTACGCGGCACTGCGAGTGCTTTCTGCGTTTATGAAATAATTAAAGTTTAATTAAGCCTTGATATGCGTGCGTGGGTGCATGTGTATTATTAATACCACCAAGAGAAGTGTACATAGTTTTGCAACGTAAGCGGGGAATAGGGCGCACGAGCGCCGGCGCCGCCCGGCCGCCCGACTACACACATCTCCGCTCTGCCGCGCCGCTTGCTCGCTCGCGGCAATAAATTCTATAGAAAAATAAGACATCTCCTCTCGTCTCCGCTTGATCTATTTCCAACAAAGCTAAGCGGATAGGAGATGTGGAAATAACGAAATCTGATTGGTTATTCAAAACACATCTCATCTCGTCTCCTCTCCGCTCTGCTTTGGTGGAAACCGGGTCTAAAACCCCTTTAAGTCCTGCTAAAAATTCTCATTTCACTCCATGCTCCAAGCATGTTATAATTAATGCGTTATTGCTACTCCGCGTCGATAAATCAAACAGGATTAGGCAGGATGAACTGTTTTCGAATACCGTCAACTTTCATGTAAATCACGTTTTACGAAGTGGTTTTAAATCATGTAGGTTTTCCTGGTTTATTAATCTGCAGTTCGTTGACCTGATGGTAACTGGTAATGGTTACACAATAGTATGTGTAATGTTTGGCACTTCTGTCGAGTTCTCAGTATATGTGTACTGAAACATCCGTGCAGGAACGGAGAAGGAATATTAATGTAGTAAGAGGCTACAACCCAGAGTTAGGTGGTAGAGCATTTGTCTGTCTGGCTATCGTATCTGTTTTAAGGGTTGTAACAACGTCAATGGCCTTCAGGACTTTGCGGTTCTGTTTTGATAAAAATTGACGGAGTCAAATGGTTTCATGTTAATTATAAGGATGTGATTTGATGATTTTATCCTTAATTAAAAAAAAATATATATAAACTTCTCATTAAGAAGCCGTTTACATTGATAACGGTCTTATTAAATACTAAATACAATGTAAGAAAACTTAACTTATTTGTATTGTATTCTACCCATAGTCAAGACTATAAGTAGAATACTGAGTCCAGATCACCATCTTCTATGGGTAAGGTGCCAAGAAGGCTGGCTACGTTTCCTCGTTGAATCGCTATACCGATACGTTGGCCGAGGTAGGCATCAGCCCTCTGATCACCTGAAGAGTCGATGAGTCGTTTTGATAAATTTTGGTAGAGGCTCATGGCCTCAGGACCCCACGGTCCAAGCGTCTCGACAGCAAACGGCACAAACATATAACTCTCACTGAGGGTTGCATTTAAAAATTAAATTCTGTCCGTGGGGCCATCGGCAAAGGGTCAGTTTAATACCACCCTTGATCAAAAGGTTGGTTCGTATTTCGCGCAACCAATCAGCCAGCCTTATGTGCACACTTCTTTCTGGCAGCGATTTGTTACATACTTTATATTAATTAATTTATAATTTAGTTTATTTTTACAATAAAAATTGTTTTTCTTTTTACTTATTTGATTTTTGCCAGGTGGTAGGGTATTTGCCCGATTGGATGGGTACCACCCCTGGTGTAGAGTATGCCGCCATAACAACCTTGAGTTGTGTTCCGCCATTAGTGACAAGGTTCCAGTCTCCCTTAAGAGATCAGCAGCGCATTTGTAGCACCTTTGGTATTGCAAATGTCCATAGGCGATGGTAGCCGCTTTCCATCAAGTGGGTCGTCTGCCTGTCTGCAGGAGTTTACCTGCAAAAAAACTTTAAAAAATATATGTATCTATATACAGAAATATGTTACACAAACAGTGACCGGGTTTCAGTCCTGGTAGAGCCATTAAGCCGGGAACTTGTTTAATACCTCTGTTGCAAACGTTCATAGGCGCAGATAACCACTTTCCATCAGGTGGGTAGTAAGCCTGCTTATCTGCTTCAGGTAATTAAAAAGATATTCACTAATTTTATTCTTGAAAGTTTTTTACTTACCTAATGTGCATTCGTTGGCAGCAGCTATATTTGTGGCTCTTGGTGTCGAAACCCTGAGGCCATTGGGTCCAGAAGCTCACCGCTTATATTGAGACAACTTATCTATAAGGTTTATGGAAGTCTCACGCAACCAAAAGGTTGGCCCGCATTTTGGGCAACGCACAATCATTGCCATCCAACATGCCAACACGTAGAGGCCCCTTGATAAATTTAATATGAATATGGCTTGACACTGACGGCGATTATCCCTGTCTATATCATATAGTAATGCACCCAAGGACAAGCCCCGGCCAGTGTAGGACTATTGTGGGAAATGAGAACAAAAAGTACCGGGCTATTCGAGTCAACTGCTAGTGGTACTAGATGTCTGGGAATAAGGCGATTATGGCGTCTTCCCGTCGCAATGTTCAGGGAACATGGAAAAATGGGCAGACGCTGACTCGCCACTCCCTGCATGGGCCCCTACAAAATGTTATTAGTATATTTAATAACTAGTATCATCAGAAAGTACGCGTAAGCACACAAGTATCGGCTTCATCATCACGTGAATTTCGAGGCGATTCAGCTCCTCGATAACATGGATATAACGAGAAGGCTTAAAAGGAAAAAACCGTTTGAACTAGTGCTATAAACAAAACTAAAGTGTAGTGCACTGTGCTTACTTATTGAAGAACACATGAACAAAGTGTCTTCCCCTTAGTAGAGACATTAAGAAAAGTGCTAATTTAGAATAATTTCAGTTAATTTAAGTTATATTTAAATTACTTATTGTAATATTAGTGTGGTATTTTTAAATACAACAATTATGATAAAAAAAATACAATTAGTAGATACTGCGTTGCATATAATGTAAAAATGTTCTAAGCGATTGATACTGCACATTTATCACATTTTGCAATGGACTTCTACGTAAATTAATTTGAGAAAACGGTGGCAATATGTTGAGAAAATATATCAAAACTACCCACTCCTTGAACCCTTTACAGTTCAACGCTCACCTTGAAACAATACGGAAATATTTCACGACAATTTCCGCTACCATATGCGAAACTTCAAAAGCTTCAAAGCTTCAAAAACTAGTGTCGTGATCTTAATTTAAAAAGCTTAGAATAAATAGTACTTACACAATGTTTTTGCTAATTTATTAACATCACTGCGACATTTTGTTGTAACAGCTTGTAGGACAACTTTTTTATACGTTTATACTATTTATTTATACGTTTATTCTATACGTTTTTACGTTTTATAGACATTGTCATTCCTTTGATAGCTGCTAAATTTTTCTCTGTATTTTATTGTTATAACCAGAAAATAAATAATTCAACTTTATACAAAGCCTATCTTCTTTATTGCGCCAATCCGCCACAAGCTATTTCACACGTGCAAAAATCCTGGTGTTTATTCATAATTACCATAAAGCCAATCTGAAAAAAGAATAAAAAACAAAATAATATAAACATGAAAGAGGCTTTAATATAAATAAATAGTTTATAAGAACTGACAAAATGTAATATCAGCGTTTCACAAACAAATAAATCTTCTAAGCAATAACCTATGTAACGGAACGTTAAAAATATTTCAAATTTTATAAATAAATATTACTTTAATTTATTTATTAATTTACAATCATTTCCCCCTATTAATTATTTTATACATATCCAACTGCTATTGTTTTATCTGACTCTCTAGTATTTATAAATAGCAAAATAGAAATCAACTGAAAATCAGTGCTGTGGCGGGGTATCTCCCGACACAGCAATATACTGAGTGCCAACCTCGTTTGTCGAATAGCGGCAGCTACAAACATGTTTTGTTTTGTCTATTTTATAATTTGTTTGTGTCATATTTGGCACTAACATTCGGTTCGGGAACTACCATTGGGATTTTAATAAGCCTTATCAGAAGACTAAAGAGGATTCCTGAAAGCCTACCAACCTAACCAGAACGCTGCCATCTCTGCATAAAGGAAATCGCCTAGGGGAGTGCGGTATATCGGACTGGCTGAGAGCGGAGTCTAGCCTAGAAGAACCATTTGTTCTTTTATATATATATTATTCTTTACTCTTCATAATACTTTTTGAATATGTTACAGTAAATTAATTATAAATTATTATTCCTTTTTTCATTTTTATTCACATTTAAAGCGTAATACCTTAGAGATTTATTTAAAATTTTTACTATATTAATTGATATATTATTATATAGTTTTCAGTAAGAAGCCGATATTTTTCTTCAGTTCTCGTTATTCATCTCCACTATATTAATTTGCTAACCGTATAGTCGTATGAGGTGGAACTGCTTTTTTCTCTCCTTCCTTTGTATCTAATTGGAGTAGAGATCTTATTTTTTGATCTTTTTTATATCTTTTGGGATAAACAATTGAGTTGGGACTGGAGTTATTAGGAAAGCGAGAGCATTACACCAAGCAGGACTGTTAGAATTTAAATTAGCAACGGCAACGTTCGTTTTACCTTCCCGTATTTTTGTTCAAGTAAAGCATTCGATTCTGCACACGTATCATAGCAGCGGTGCTGCGGGGGCGTAGAGGAACATATCATTTCATAAAGTAACATTAGAATATGTATATATAGGTATTTGTAGATCAAAGAAAACCTTAGAACTTTCTCGGGCTTTGTACACAAACAAGGTTGTTGTTGAAATGGATTGTCTGCCATGGTTTAAACAGAAATTATTTCGGTATGTATTTATACCAGAGCTTAGTAAATATTTAAATTGTGCTTGGTGTACTCGTCCTGAGCTACGGGGCGGAGACATGAACACTGACGGCAGGATTGGCCCACAAGTTCCAAGTCTCTCAACAGGCTATGTAGCGAGCTATGTTGGGTGTTTCTCTTATGGATAAAATTAGAAATGAGGATATCCATAATTGAACCAAAGTAGCTCGCAAAATTAGTAAGTTAAAGTAGCAGTGCCAGTCACGTCTGCCGCAGGACCGATGGCCAATGGAGGAGACGAGTCCTGGAGTCGAGATCGATGGACCGACGACCTATGCAAGGGATGAGGGAAGACAGGGATGAGTGGCGCCGTCTTGGGGAGGCCTACTTCCAGCAGTGGACTGCGAATGGCTGACGACGACGTAAGTTTAATTGGTCATTTCTATATATTTATTACTTACTAATTTTTGCCAAAGGTTTTGCTCGCGTTAATGTATATTTCTATACTAATATTATAGAGGTAAAGTTTGTGACGTAGGGGGATTTTGAAAATTCTTTCACCAGTGAAAAACTACATTATTCCTGAGTGATATAGGGTATATTTGATTGTGATTAATATTTTTTTTTTCTGATGCCCAGTGAAGTTGGCACAGCAAAGAAGAGGACCGGCAGTTGGAACTCCCATATGCTAGCCTTAAGTCGTGTCTCCCCCCGTTAGAAGAATAACGAGCCTCTGACAGTTCGCTGGCTGATTCTGACCGGCTTATCGGTCACTTTTTTTTTTCAACGCAATGGGAATCATTTCTTACCATACTGAGTCTTTTGTGGGGTGTTAGGGGGACTCTGGTACCGTCGTTTCCAAATAATTCTCTAAACCTGAACCTGTACCTATATCCTTTTCTATACGCCTTAAAACATGTTTGTAAAATTTATGATAATTTGTTGTGTAATTAAGTCGTCAAAACGTCACAAACAAACTAATAAACTTCGCTATTATCTGTACTCTAGTATTAGAGTCAAGAGGAAAGATCTGTATGTTTGTAACGAATAAACTCAAAAACTACTGGACCGATTTCAAAAACTCTTTCATTATTCGAATGCTACATTGGCCCTGATTAATATAGACTAAATAAACATTAGAGATCCGTACTAAAACTTCAATAGAGTAACTTATACAAAATATTTACCCCTGGAATCGGGTTCTACGGGGTTCACAAAAATTTATGTGTGTTTGAGTGGTGGTTAGGCGCCTTTGCCTTATATTATCTTTCCCCTCCTTCCCGCAAATCCGCATGCTGGATAGAGACAGGTGGTGCCACCTGTCGGCCAACCATGATTCGTGCCGACGGGCGGCCCAGTACGTCGATGGCCTCGCGATCACCGCACACGCATTAAGTGCAATCATAAGAACGCTTTTACCTGTGAACCCGCTCCATTTGTTGGTGTGAATAATATGCAAATTTCGGAAGACGTGCTGAACGTGCTATTCTAAGGAACGAGGATTGGGAATCCGCAGGTGAGTGCCGCTTTATCTACCAGTCTGTGGATTTTGCCTCCTTCCACCACCAACAAATTCTTACCTTTGTCACCCGCACCACCAAGTGGGTCCCGGGGTTTTTATTTTTTATTGCTCAAGCATAGCAGACAGGCTGACGGCCCAACTGTGATGGGAAGTGGTTGCCGTCGCCTATGGACATTAGCAATACCAGAGGTGCTGCCACTGCTGCCAGTGTGCTGCCGGTCGTGAAGGAGAAACTTTAACCTGACCACTGATGCCGGAACACAGCTCAAAGTTGTTATGGCAGCATACTCTAGACCAGGGGTGGAAGCCATCCAGTCGGGCAAATGCCCTACCACCTGGCTGTGGGTTGTTTTGTCGCCTCTTACGACAGGCCGCCCGGCCGCAGGAATTAGTATCTTTTTCCATTCCTGCACGGAGATTGTGGTGGTGGGGTTTTTTAGATTCACAGTTAGAGCCGGTAGGTGGCGCTGGAATCGGGTTCTAGATTTTTATTTTTTCAGGGTTAGAAATCCTTTTTCGAGGCTGCTAATTTTGATATTAGAAGATTCTGACATTTAACTGTTAATATAGCGAAAGCTCTTATACGGCAAATTGGAAGGTCGGCAAGCTTGTAAAAAAACCTTTTGATATTATGTGGGGCACATTAACCCCACTTCTAAGTGAGGTTAACGATATGGGCCTGGAAATGATCTTTATGTAACCATTGTTTTATAATAATATATATTATACCGTACCGAACCGTCAATATTAGATCTTACTAATGTTTGTTACTCTTTCACGAAAAACTGCTAAAGAGATTTAGATGAAACTTTACAATAATATCGAATTTTGGATAGTGCACACTATATTATAAATTCTAGCCGATGTGTTATTTTGATGTGTAAGCCATATTATTGTAAAGTTTCATCAAAATCCATTCAGCAGTTTTTGCGTGAAAGAGTAACAAACGTACATCCATACATTCTTACAAACTTTCGCGTTTATAATATTAGTAGGAAGTAAGATTTTGAGCAAGTTTTTTTTGGGTTATTACCCATACATAAGTAAAAAAATGACGATACACACATTTTTCTTTTGCATTCAAGCTGTCAAAATATGTCTGAAACACACTGATCGATAGTAGGGTATGTAAGGATGAAAGTAGACAAGACATATTAAATCTTCATGTCTGTTATGACATGTGTCGCCTTGGGGAGACGTGGAACAGCTGTGTCTGCCAACTACACTTCTTTATTACGATTTAATACATGTTCCTAGAGGTGACTACAGTTATGTAAAGTCTGACCAATAGTTAAATTGCTTTTTAAGATTTTGCAGTGATTCACGCAAAAATGTAGTCCTTCTGACATCGCCATATCCGTTAGGCCCTCGGTCACTACTGTGGAAAGTGGCCTAGACCTTTTTCTCAAAAAGTATTGTTACAAGATCCAAGGGGAGCCAGGAATTTTTTGTTTGTAATCGATTTTAAACAAAGAGGTTCTTAATTCATGGTGTATAGTATTATGGTGTATATATTAGTATTAAATCGAATATCACTTTTAATGGGCTTTTAACTTTAATTTAATTTAACAATATCACCATCATCATCAGATTTTTATCCGTGCAGGAACGGACAAATAGTATAATTTCCTACGGCCGGGCGCCCTGTCGTAGGAGGCGACAAAACAACCCACAGCCAGGTGGTAGGGCATTTGCCCGGCTGGATGGCTACCACTCCTGGTCTAAAGTATGTCGTCATAGCAACCTTGAGTTGTGCTCCGGCATTAGTGTCTAGGTTCCAGACTCCCTTAAGAGAGCAGCAGCGCATTTGAGCACCTTTGGTTTTGCAAATATCCATAGGCGATCGTAACCGCTTTACATCAAGTGGGCCGTCTGCCTGTCTGCTGAACTCCTGCAATAAAAAATATGAAATATGTAAATTATCTATTTATTACATATAAATTATGTAGTGAGGTCAATGTGGGTAAGTCCGTCAATGGGGACCGTACACGTCTCGATATGTCCACATTTATAGTGCTACTGCGCTGCCACATCAGTCGGCAACGTTAAGCGCTATTCATCAAATTCTTTATGGCCTCGAATTCCGTTTAAAAGAACAAAACGGTCTTTTTTATTTTTAGTATTTGACAAGTTGAAACAAAAGTGAGTGGTGCTGTAATTATACTTTAAAATAATTTAAAAAAAGACTGGGTTTCACTTTTCTGTTGAAGTAAGTGTATAGATTTAATTGTGTATTTTTAAATTTATTCTATTCAAATTAAATTAATTTCAATATTTACAAAAATATTAATTTTATTGGAAAACTAACCTTGAAACTCAAATGGGGGAAGATTATCTAGTAGTTTAGGGAAAGTTCGTCATGTGCCGATCTTGCCCCAACTCATATATCGTAAACGGTTTTTTTAGATTATATCATTATACTTTTTAAATAATCTGATCAAGTTATTAGCATAGCATAATTACGTAGATATAAGCAAAAACAATATTTATATTATTAAATATTAAAAATGCCGTGTCTGTACGTTGAAGCAATTAAAAAAAAACTGGAAAGCACTTTATAAACGACGGTTCTTTTCTGTTTGTTCGGGATTCACATAAAACGATTTCGACGCTGTTTTTGCTAATCGACAGGAAATTGGTAGACATAAAATATGTGCTACTGTACTATATTGAGAAAGACATACTACTTCTATATAAAATATTAGGATATGCACACCACTTCATCCAAACTTGACTTAAAATTCCCGCGGGATTCCCGGAACGCAAAGCATCAAAGCAATTAAAAAATAATATAAGCTATCGTTTTTGGAAAAAATATTTATGCACCCGAACAACTTTAAACCCCTCCCGGAAAAATTCCCGCGGGATTTTATGCCTAATAAAACTCAAGTTAACGTGAAAAAAGTCACGGAAAATCATCTATCTAGTATATTATAGAGGTATTATTATCAATGTATAAAAATCTCGAAACTCTACAGCTGTTACCAGACATAATTCTAACTGCATCATATTTAACTTGTCAACGGTCAGTTATTCATTTAAACTGCAGTTTAAATCACCTTACCACGCCTCACCGATGTAGTTATTGTGATAAATATTAGTGAAATGATAAACGCACCGGCCGTTTGTGTCAAAAGTCTGGCTTCTTGCCACCGGTGGTTAATTGATTTGTTACTAAGATTACCCATTTCCAAATACACAATTATAATAGACATGTTGGGTATACTAGATGATTCTACGCGACTTCGCTCACATATACTACGGTTTCTGAAGTTTTCTTCTTGCTATACAGCAACAGGTTATGACCTGATGGAAAGTGGTTACCGTCGTCTATGGACATTCACAACATCAAAGGTGCAACTAATGTGCTGTTGGACATGAAAGGGAGACTGGAACCTTCACACTAATGCTGGAATATATATATTAACAAGCATATTGTTACATGCCGGTAAATGTGAAGGCACGTCTGTCGTAAAACTTTTGGACTTTGTTTGTTTACTTTGTGTTTAAAATTTGCAATTAGACAATAGCCTATTGTTATTGTTTTCGACTTTTTTGGCCGTTCACAGGAATAATTAGCCAGGTGTGCAGATTACAGTTTCTCGGAAATCCCAGTCCACGCGGTCTATATTTGTATTGTATAGTTAGTATAAAACAATGTAAACGGATGAGTACGGCAGTCAAGCAAGGATTACGATACGAGCAAGACGTACATTCGATGAGCGATATAGTGACGAACTTTGCGCGTGTTATTGAATCGTGCAGTTTGTACTCGTAGTGTCTAGTTATATTTGTACCTATGTTGTACGTGTTTGTATAGTTTCAATAAATTCTATAGTAATTCCAACGGGGTTTTAATTCGAGTCCAGAGTAACTCGTAACAATATAAACAGAAAAAAATGTAATAGCATAGACAATAAAGAAACATAAAAGATAACAAGAAAGTAAGAATATACAAAAGCTTTAATACTCTAGAATACCCTGATTAAAGATTGCGTCAGGTCAGAAGAGTGAGAATTTATATAAAAAAATGCCAGAACTCAACTCAAGAATCTAATGGCGGCATACTGTAGATCGGGGGTGGTAGCTATCCAGATAGGTAGATGCTCTATCACCTGGCTGTGGATGGTTTCGTCGCCTTTTACGACAGGCCCTCGGCCTCAGGATTTCGTACTCCGTTTCTTCACGGAAGACGCACTCTTGTGCTAATTAGTTCAGGTAAGGATTTCGTGATGCTGAGCACTTGATCTATTTTAGGGTTCCTTAGGCATTTTGCCTAAAATGGAACCTTTGTATAATCGCCGTGTCCGTCTCAACATCTGTTTGTATTAATATCTGTCCATTTAGGAATGTAAGACCAACGGCTCATAGCAAACGAATTCTGGACTAGAGAAGGTAATTCCTTAAACGTAGTCTAGGACAACCTTCAGTTCGGTGAACCGACAACTGACCCAAGGTGGTAGAAATTGGTCGAAGAAAGCGAAGGACCGGGATAGGCAGCGTAAATGTTAGGAGACCTACGTTCAGCAATTTATGATAATGAAGAACAAACAAACGTACAAATAACAAACACGGTACCAAATTTCTGTATTAGTATGGATTAGAAATAGGTACGATGTTGAACGATTTAAATAACCACCTAGACATTGCCATTTGCAACCATCCAGACAGACTGGGAACAGGTGGGCGCATGACCCGGTGTCCTCTAATGGCTTGCGGCCAGACACATGTCCTATTAGTAAATGGAATGTCTATTTTATCCCAATGACACTCCATCAAATAGATCAGCATATACGTCTACATGGTGTCTCAGAATTCCTATTGTTAAAAATAATTTACAAGAAAGAGGGTAGTCTTGCGGTGATATCACTCGAGTCATGACTGAATTAGTAGCGGTGCGCTCGACTATAAAAGTGGGACTTACCGCAGTTTCACTTCTTGCTTAGAATCCGCGCGAGTCGGACGTGTGATAGACTCGTTGGACGACTTTGGATGATTCTTAATTACGTCACGTTGGTTAAGCTAACCTTTGTTTATTTTAATTAGTATCATAGCGAGTTCATGATATAGTAATTTAAATATTGCAAAAAATATCAAAAATTAGCACAAGTCAACGACAGGTGTTCTAAACAAAGCTGATAAATTAATTAGATACTTATATTTAGTTTATTAACATTTGTTGAGATGGCAGCTGGTTGTGTTAAACAAATTATAGCTGTTTTGGTCATTAATAAATTACTATTAAGTTTTTGATACACCATGTACATGCTACAGTAATAATTTGATATCTGGAACGGGGACGCTTACTTATTAGGAAGCCATCAAAGCCGTTGCAAGCTTTTAGTGTCCCTACTTCACTTTCAGCTTACAGCTGAGCTACAATTTGACTAATGTACAAAATAGATGCTCGAACTGAAGTGAAAATCTCTATGCGAGGCACTGATATATATAGTCTACGAGTTAATGTGTGTTAACTAGTAATGCGACGAATGTTTAGATATTGTCCCTCAGTCTCTTCTCTAAAAGTTAAAAAACTATCTTGAAAAGCCTCCGAAACAGTTCTATTTCACTTCCACTTTGTGGATGTTATTTCGAGTTGTGTGTATGTTTCATTCTTGGAGATATACGTTTCTTTGCTTGTAATACTCGTAAAGATGTATACCATAAAAAACATCAATCAAATCATAGTGTACGATGTCATAGAGCACAAACCTTATTCTCGAAACGGCTGCCTGGAAGTACAGTCGCGGAATGAAAATGTTCGTCAACCTAAAGTTGACCTTTGTTTTTGAAAAATATAGTAACGTGAAAACAGAAAATTGCAACGTTGACAATGACAGACGCTGAGATTAATAATAAGAAACAAAGAGGATATAATAATTGCGCTTAACATAAATATGAAAACCAATAAAAAGTTTTTACATGTCTAAACAATCTTCTTACACAAGATAGAAAATCAAACATCTTGATTTTAATAATTTTAAACTTTATTTTCAAATAGTCAAACATAATATTATGTGGAACAGTCTGTTCTGCAACTTCGTTTGAAAAGGTAGCACGTGCTCACGGAACGTTAAATGATTCAATTTGAAAAATGGGTGAACATTTTCATACCATGACTGTACAAAAATTCCATGACACAGGACCTCATTTGGCTTTGCTTCAAGGCCACATCAATGTCGTCGTCTACCCCAAAACATCGAGTTAATTACGTGAATACAAAATACTTGGAAGTCCCACGCAATATCAGTCGTATGATTCAGGATTATTGTAGAAGAGGAAAGTTAGTTTATAAGGAAAAATGTTGTTTTGTTTTTTTGCTTTTACAAGAACTCGTGTTGTTTTGAGCGTTTCATATTTATATAAACTGTCTGATCTATTTTATTCGACCTTGTGTAAATTAATGAACCAATTTTTTCGACTTCCTTTCTGTCATTTAATTTCTAAATTAGGAGTCGTCCAATGATTACGTGAGGCGTTTAAGGGGGGTTTGAGCCGAACCTTTTTTTGGCCTGATGAAAGCCGTTTGAGGACTAAGCCGTGACAGGCACAGGGGGGATGTTCGCGACCAGTGTGAGGGATCTGGGATTCGCCAGATCGGGAGTGGCACAAGCGTGTCTAGTGAGAACTGGTGCCACGCTATTGCCACTCGCCATTTAGGGATACCCACTAAAACCCCTGGGTGTTCCGTCCTGCATCTTATGCCAGGGCTACGAGACTGCGGGATTCCCAATTCCGCGTGCCCTGGCAGGTGTGGACCTCCTTCATTAGGCCTCTTCCAATGCCGGCGGAGCTTTCTCCCCTGGCGCCTACTAGGTCTAATTCGTGCGTGGGGCGGAAGAGAGACGAGTGTACGTGTTGGCCTTTCTATGGCCCCACGTAAGCCCTCCAAAAGACCGGGCCATCTTTATGGCCCGTGGTCTTAGAAGACATACAAATATTATATAATCGCCAGGCAACATTATAAACTATCTGTATTGACATACGAAAGGGCGAACTGTCGTTCCTACAAAGAATACGTCATCTTGTCTATCTTTAAATTATATGTATGTGACAGTTAATGCAATAAAATGAAATTCTATTCTATATATTCAAAATATAGGAAATATAGGTAGTTTTCCAATTACAGAGCATAATGCGACTCAGTGGCGCACAATGCCGAATTATGCTGATGCTTAATTGGAACGCGAATTAGTTTTCAAATGCACCAGCAGAGTGCGACTCAGTTACAAAAGTATATTCCTGTAAACAAATTTGTTTTCACAAATTGTATTCACATTTTAAATGTGAAATATAAAAAACAAGTCAATGTTTGTACCTTCATCCATACTTATATTTATTTTTTTAACACAATTTGAATTAACTTTGATTATTTCGAAAAAACTACAATGAAACGAAAGCTTTAAAAATTTTTCCAACAATTAATAATATTACTAACGATAATATATAAACAAAACATTTCGATCAATGCCAACTTAAAGGGGAAAACACTTGTTAATTTTCTGTCACTGAGTTGGCATCTTGCACGCATCACTTTTAAGAGTGCTCGATTGTGCGAAGCGTTGCTGTAGTTGAAACATTCAACGTTAAGCATTATGCCGCATAATGCGCTCTAGTGCTGTAATTGGAAAACTACCATATTGTCTACGAGTTGTGTAATGTTTATCCCAATTTCAAACCAATTACAATGACAAATGTGGTGATTATTAGAATCCTATGACTTAAGGAAATGGTTAATTTCGAAATTTTAACATAATTATCCCCCATTTGTACGACATAATTGTTTATTTTGACATTTTGTCTTGATATATCTTCCAATCGTGTCTTTCGGCGCCATAAATGAGGCCGGATAATGTTAATGACAATCAATCTAATAGGTTTTAGGGTTCTTTAGTATTTTATACAAAGCTGGACCCCTTACCTATAAGGTCGTTGTCTGTAAAATCTGTCTGACCATCTGGTCATCTATTTAACAAACTGTCTGCCTTTGTATGTATTGGCCTTCGGAGAGATTTTGCAGCTGTCTAACTCAGGCATTTTCTAGTTGACCTGATCCTTCGATCTGATTCCGCCATCTCCCTTTCATCATTGGACTACCAGACGCACTGGCATGTAGCAGCGGTATATGGTGGATATTCCACCTTTAAGAACGAAATACCTTGCATCTAAAGCAAAGGAGTGGAACTCATTGCCGGTGTTCGTCTTTCACGATACTTATAACTTGGGTGTCTTCGCTCCACACAGAGCAAGATCATGGTCAAACATAAACCTATAGTACTACAAAAACAAATCTTCGAAGATACTTAGCATCTCACTAACTTAGCCATCTTCTTATTGGATAACTCAGGCTTTTTCTACCGTGTGTATAACATTTACATGTATACCAATGGGATAAATATGAATTAATTTTATGATTAATTTTCCTTGTAGGTAAATATTTTATTTATTAATATAAAACAACAAACAATAACATTTTTAAGAACATTACATCGTTTCTGATATTTAAAACTAGGTTACACGTCGTACAAAGCTTGATAATGAATAATGACTTTATTAATTATAATAACTTAGTAATGTAGGTATTATATTATTTTAAAGATTACCATTAGCAACGAAGAGATTAAAATTGAATTACAAATGAAGTTATATTAACAACTGGATCTAAGTAAAAGACCCTCTTTAATTATAAATAAAAGATTGGTTTTAATTCACTGTCACTTTCCCTTTCTGAATTTGGTTGATGAATAAATAAAAAAAGAATGTTTGCTTGTCACTCTAGTGTCTTTTTCCTTTGTATCTAATTGAGGGAATGAGGAGGTTGGGAACACGAGGATAGACCTCTTCGCCCCGTCTGCAACTGAGAATTACCCAGATGCAGCAGACGACCCATTTAACGGAAAGCGACTACCGTCGCCTATGGACACTTGCAACACCAAAGGTGCAACATGCGCTGCTGCTCTCAAGGGAGTCTGGAACCTGGTCATTAATGTTGTAACACAACACAAGGTTGTTATGGCCGCATACTCTAGACCAAGGGTCGTAGTCATTCAGTCGGGCAAATACCCTGACGGGTCGTTGAAGAAATAAATACCCGTTCATTTATAAAATATGTAATTTCGTACATAATATTTACATATCCGAAAGAGGTAACATTAAATATATAATGAGATTTAAAGGGATGAAAATATATACATTTTGTAGACGACTTTTCTTCTGTATCTCTACTGTCACATCACAATTGACAATCCTTCAATCTAAAAATATCGCCTGCCAGGCAGTGGGCGAAAAGGTTTGTTTCGCCACAACCCTACCACCTGGTTGTTGGTTGTTTTGACGCCTTTTACGACAGGCCGTCCGGCCACATGAGTAAATAAACGCTCCGTTTATTTACTCATGTGACGCTTAAGTATACTTTGTATCGTAGCAACTGCCCACTTGACTTGCGTTTGCCATTTGGAAGTTATGAGTAAACCCAAAACAAATATTCAAACTAAGCCACTGTCTAACTATCAAGCGTATACCAAAGAAACATATTCCCATGAACCAAGTCAAATTGTCCCCAATTAAGTGTACGCCAATTCTATGAACTAACAATCCGCGTTACACAGCCACTAGTGGAAGAGTCACGTACTGAAAACGTGACGGTGACGCAGAAACGTGTCATCGTCCCTAAGGCACGTAAACAAATCGTAAACCCAGAGACGTAATAGGGTCGAAAATGTACAGGCACGCGTATTCTGTACGGGTTATAGACGCGTTTCTGCTCTTAATGATCAGGTTCTTAAGAGGCTATTAATTAGGGTCTTACCACCAACCCATCTTCAGCCAACCACGTCCATAACTGAACGTAGACTTCCACAAGTCTACATCACGTTTTCCACTCCCCCACTTTTGCTTTAGAGAACAAAAATAAAAAGTCATAAGAAAAGTATACAAAAAAATCAGTCCCCAATTACACACATAGCAACCGTTCTCAATTGTTTTTTTCGTATTAATAACTCTACTTGAAAATATCACATAATCATAATTTGTGTTGACAAAACTCGAGGCGGCTTTATATCTTAAAACAATCTCTTCCAGGCAACCTAGCTTAAAAGAAATTCTTAACTAATATGGCGATGTAGATGGAATAGAAAAAAGATAGGACTGTACAATTTAAATAAACCTACTTACATTAATGTATAATTTTAAAACACAAAAATCCAGCCATAATTTTAGAATACCAATGAATACATACTGTTACAACCTAGGCTCCGACAAAGACAAATTCCACGTACAGATCTATATAAGCACATTTTATTACCTGTCGGCGTTTGAACTAATTGTTATCCTTTTATGATCGTCTTCTTTTGTTCACTTATTTAATGGCATACGTTTCTAATTATTGTGGAGAATAGCCTATTGTCCTATTGTACTCGCTCACTAGCATCATTAGCCAGGTGTTGACGGTTGCCTAGTGTCCCAAACGTCTATACGCGACGGTAACTTTCCATCAGGTTGGCCGACTGCCTGCTTGCCAATTATTAAAAAAATAATACGTATTCATCAATTTAAATCGTAGCGCGAAATCCTTTCATTGGTATTCAGAGCTGAACTTTAATTTATCTCCCGAAAATTTGGATAGAGCTAATTAACTAGTGTACAAACGTGGGTTACCAGATCATAAAGAAAGGAATAAAAAAAATATATGAAGAAATAGCGAAGTAATTACATTGCTAACATGTATTAAAAATAACATATTTTGAGAATTTTTGTACCACACAACGCTGATTTTCATTGCAAACCTTCCTTTAGTTTAATACTAATACGACCCAAATATTTTAATGAGTTTAACTTAAAAACTATTTACTTTGTAAATTATAATATATACGTACATAGAATAAATAGTATAAATATTTTGTTAATTTTATGATTTAAATAATAAGATAGATAAATAATAATAGACCAAAATTTCTTTTAAAAATTATTGTATAACCTTGTGCTAACGAAGCTTTGTTGGCGTGGTCGTTTCGACCTCAGCGTCACTTTTTTGGCTATATTCATCTATTCCACGGTAATAACATATCGGGATAAAAAGTGTCACGAGATATCTAGGTATGGACTTCATTTAAATCCGTGCATAGCATTTCCTTGATGTATTAACAGACAAGCAAAGCAAATTATGAACAGAATGATACATTTTGAAATCTGTTGATTGGAATTAGCCCCCTCGTTCTTTTCTATTTTAATTTCTTGTACAAATTCGACCTCTACAGATTTATCTTATACTTAATATATAGCTGAAGAGTTTGTTTGATTGAATGCGCTAATCTCAGGAACTTCTGGTCTGATTTGAATAAATTTTATAGTGTTAAGAAGTCCGTTTATCGAGGAAGGCTAAAGGTCATATTTCATCACGCTAAGACTAATAGGAGCGGAGCACCAATGAAAAATATTTCAAAATCGGAGGGTTTTGAAAACAAATTACACGCGGACGACGTCGCGGGCAGAAGCTAGTTATATTATAAAGAGACAGAGATTCTGACGGGTGGTTTAAAAAGAGAGTAACATCCATTGAGGCTACGTTCCACAAGAGACTCACAACGACCACTTTCTCAACCGCGATTTTTTACCGTCCCATTTGCTTGCCGGCGTCACAATCGTAAACTCAAGTGGAACGGTTATTCGACCCACCTCGACATGGGTTGTTGTGAGCGCTGCGTGAGCGGAAACCATGACGTCTTTAGTGACTTTTGGCTATGACCATAACCGCCGTGGTCGCCATGTGGAACGGTAGACGGAGTATTTTGGGCGTTGTGGGATACTAAAGGAACGCGTCCATATTCGATCATTCGCGAAACGTACATATTGAGCCAATGAACGAATTACCTTCTTCGGCGTAACGTGTACGCGGCCGATACCAGAGACATCTAGCGAATAAAGTCGAACGATCGTAGCAACATATTCCTGATATTATTACCATTGTTAGTATTATTTTTCCATAACAAAATCACAGAACGTAGGTGTTACAGAAATAACTTATATTTTTTTTGCGAAATTAGTCCAAAACCATAAAACGTTTATTTATTCACTTCAACATGGCTGTCATTGAACTAAATTTAATCAAAGTATTAGGATTCCGTAATTATTTAACTAAAAAATGGAATCTTAATTAAATATTTGTCTGCAAATCTGGAATAATAAGAAACTTAAGAAATTTCTTAATGCTCATGACTTTTGGAATTTATTTATTTTATGTATGTATGTGTTTTTTAAATTATTGCTTTATTACATTGTTTTTAGTCAGCAATTCATCAAACTGCGTTATGTTGAATATTGTTACAACCTAGGTGCCGACAAAGACAAATTCACACCTGCAGCCCTCTAGAAACACATTGTATTACCTTTTCGGCATTTGGACTCAGCAATAAGTGCTTACCGAACAGGGTTTTAACAGAACTCTTACGGAATCTTTCGATGTGAGTGCCAACACGCACTTGGTCAAATTTTATTAATAATAAACGTGGATATTCTAAATGTTATTATTATAATGAAAGTTTGTTTATTTTAAAGTTTAGTTGCGATAAACACAATGCTTTATTAAAATAAATATATTTTTATAGATTTTACAACAAAGACCTAGTTATTTGATATAAAATACTTATTTTTATAACCTATTGTGCTTTAAACGCGTACAATATGCAAGGTAACAGGTGCTTTAGACAAGGGGCATGAGCGTTAAACGAATAGAATAGGAAAGGTATGGGAGTGACATATCGTTACGCTAAGTATCATGTCTTATATCTTATAAATAAATCACCTGAGCTTTGTAAAGCCCAGGTGAAGCCGTAATATATAGTACAATTGGCTTAAATATAGTTGAATACAATTTTTTTACCCAACTGTAATTGAAAGTGGTTTTTTTGACACGCTTTTATTAGCTTCATTAGTATACGTTTAGTATTAAAATTAGAATGAATTAATATAATAAGACTTATTTGTAAGGTACTCCTCAACACAAAAATCACTAAATTAATAGATAGATAGATAACACTTTATTGTACACCATTACAGAAAAACTTACGAACTAGTATTATTATAGTAGGGTACAAAGGGCGGTCTTATCGCTAAAAAGCGATCTCTTCCAGACAACCCGTGGCAAGAATATTTCGATTAGAAGTGGCGATGGTGGTATACATAATTATTGTACGATTACTACAATTTTATTAATAAATATATAACTATACTATATATATACAAATATACACATAAGTTATATACATATATAATATATAGCGATAATATGCAACTATTTAAACATAATAAACATATAGCTATATGCAATATAATATATACTAATTACATAAAATTACATATCATTATATTGCAGATAGAATTTTCTGCCTAAGTTCTTAAATATTAATGTCACACACAAGAACCTAAATAACCAATAAGCGTGTTTGAATTCTAAAAATTAAATTTAGATTGTCGAATCTTGATAGACAAGTTGTAAAAAAGGGTACGGAACTCGAGTCCGTAGAGTTGTTAAACTAAATTTTTTACAAAAATAAATTTTAATTAAAAATAGTGCAAGAAAAAATGATTTTATTGTAAAAAAAGCCTGGGGTGCATGTTATCAATAGTTATAAATATTTTATGAACAGATATGTGTAGAAGGCTTATTTTGATAATATCCTGAAAAGCACCCCACGCTTTTTTACAATAAAAACATTTTTTCTTACACTATTTAAATATTTTAATTTAATTTGCGAGCACTGCGCAAAATCTGCGCAGTGACGCTCGCGGACCGCGTTCGTAATACCGAAGTAAGAAAGAGAGTTGGTCTGAAAGAGAGTGTCGGGGTGAAGGTAAGGAAAGGAATGCTCCGGTGGTTCGGGCATGTGGAAAGAATGTATGATGAAAGAATGACTAAACGGATATACAATGCAAAAGTGGATGGATGCAGAAGTCGCGGAAGGCCACGACACACCTCCCATGATCAAATTGATCATGTGTTAGCAGAAGGTGATGTTAGGAGCCTTAAGAGCAGACGAGCGTGCATGAAAAGAGCTATGAATGTCAAAGAAGCAAGTGACGTGTGTAAGAATGGGCCTGTGTGGCGCTCTGTTGTTCGTGCCTACCCCGCAAGGGACCTGGCGTGAAGTTATGTATGTATGTATTTTTAATTCAAATTTATTTTCTATTTTTAGTTGGATTTTCTATTAAAGCGTATTTTTTAAACTATTATTTATTTTTTAGTTGAATTTTTTAGTGATTATTTAGTTATTTAATTCCCTTCTCCGTGCAAACTGAAAAAAGAATTAAATACACTCTTACGATAAATTGGAACGTTATGTAAAAATAAGCTTTTTAAAAAAGGTTTTTAAATAAAAGTTTTTTAGATCCTGCATATAATGTAGCAGCAGAGTGCTAGCCAAGACAATTAAAATGTTTAGTACAGGAGTTCCTATGGCCACCTTCCGACTCCATCATCAGACCAGCTCCATGATACCATATTATTGCATTGTCACGCGATATGCACATACGTGCAAAATTTTAGCTCAATCGGAAACTGGGAAGTCGATCAAATTTAACTTGAAAGATTCCGTTACATAGTAACATACGTATGAAGCTAATAAAAGCGTATTAAGAGAAGCAACTGCCACCAACACTATTAATAATATATAATAGAATATACTTCTTCCATGGTCCTACATTAAAATAAATCGGTCCAGTAGCAAAATAATATGCAAAAACAGTGGAAATTGAGTTTTCACAATTTTCCCATTTCCACTGAATCTAGACCGAAACAATTCAAGCCGCCGACCCGAATACGCAAGGACGCAGAAAATATTCGATAGTGTCCATCAAAGTCATCAAATCAAAACTTTTGAAGCAGCTTACGACTCCCAGAAAGAATGAGAGCGAACATTCTTCTGTACATACTATAGGCAAATTAATTGAAGTTACTGTTTGTAATGTCGAAGTAACTGTTCTTTTCTAAATTGGTCAAAAATGAACTTATACGTGATAAATTTTACGATAATTTTAATTTATTTCAAGCGACGTTGCTACTTTTAAGAATGGGGATTGTTCACAAAAAAATACCCTCTGATTTTATATTTTTATTACGTAAAATAGGGTATTTTAAGATACTAATTTGAATATTTTCATATTTTAAGCGTCAATTCTTTTATAATTCAATTTTAAAACTATTTCTCCGATGACGTCATAAGGGACAAGTTTACATTGATTTCTTTGCGTAGAAAACAAAAATAATAAAAGTAAGTTTTATCTATATACAGCGTGTTTCAGACCTTACGACAATAAATCAGACCACGTTTACTTCATGACGTACTTTGTCCAAATACAAAAACGAATCAAGGTAGCTTCTTTGGTTTAGCCACAGGACCTCATTTTTCATTTCAGAATTTTACAACAACATGTATCTGTTATTGTGACTACATCGGTAGGTAAGTGACCAATGTATCATGTTGCCAGCTCGTCTCTTCATCATTAAACGCGAAAGTTGTTCATTCTTACGGTCTCGCTCGCGAATCAATATTTACAAGATGTTCTGTTTTTATTCCCTTTTTATCGTAATTAATTTGTTCGGAAATTGATTTTTTTTTAATTTTGACTTTACGGTTGATTTAATAGTACCAAAATATTTGTATGGAGTACGACCGCTAAAATTATAATTTATTGTCATTTGAAATGAAACACACTGTATAATCATAGTAATCTGTGCTACTATTTAAATGTCACTTTCATTACTCATTACGTATCGTGATCCTTTTAGTGTTTTTTGTCGCTAGGCTTATAATTTTTCGTGTTCAACCATTATTATTTTCTATAGTTATCGTTATATTTTTAAAGTGGTCTTTAGGGAAAATCCATATTACAGAACCTAAATCAAATAATGTACAGCTAGAATTTTTTTTACACCTGAAGCAGGCAAACAGGCAGAAGGCCCACCTGACTGGATTTAGTAAGGTCAAATAAAGGTCAAACGCATTTCTTACAAAATACAAGAAGATCGTACGTTTTTTGGAATTTTAACTAGACAGAAATGATTAGGGACACTATTCCTCGAAATGGTTTTTCAAATAGCTACATTGAAAAAAGTGAACATTACCAATTGGTCTTATAACGACCGCATGTTACCCAAACAATCGACAAACACAACTTTAAATATTACGCACGCAGTTAGCAAAGTGCTAGTTGATAACCTTTCTAAGTAGAAGAAAGGGACGATGGTAACAAAACATAGTTAGTTATAACGGTAAAATTACCGATACAAATAGTATAAACATTATATTTTTTACCGGTAAAAGTCTAGAAATAACGGTAAATTTTATAACGATATTTATTTTTTACCGTTATTTGAAACTAGCATAATTAACGATACCACATTTTTAACGATATTTCAAGCCCTGGCCTACAGACCTATAAAGGTCTGTAGGCCAGGGCGATAACTACTCTACAGATCTTTTCAGCGTGCATAGTGCATCACCACGCATCTGATCTGCGTACGACACGCACTTGGCTGTTTTATTAACCTTTAGTATTCGGAGTATACACAATGTGAATTGTGCCATTGATCTGCGTCTGGCCTTACTAAATATTTTGATATAAAAATAGCTACTAATATAATTTAAACGGACCGGACATCCTTCTAGAATAATACGCTCTGTTTGAAAATAAGCAGATATGCCACAATATGACACGCTATGATTTAAGCGGTCATCTCCGAGACGAGGCAAACAAACATGACGAATGTTACACCAATTCGAAGAAACTATATTGCATTAATCAACTAGTCGTCGACATTATAACATGGACTAAATTGTTTGATGACTGACTTTGCTGCGTGTTTTTCAAATCAAATAGTTTATTGCATTATTTACATTAAATATTACTGACATTCTATTTCAAAAAAATGTAAAAATAATATGCTTGTATAAAATTTATGACGTATTATAACGATTGATTATCCTATGACATAAATATTAATTGTAATGATCTAGCTAACAAATGTTATTTTTACTGTCTCATTGGACCAACTGTTACTTCTTCATTCTATTTATACCAACTTTATGTACACAGTTTAACAATAAAGTATTGTTACGTGCGAGCGGGGGTACGCTCTTATGGATTGGAAAAAAACACCAGTTTTTAACTAAACGCTTTTATTGACTAACGATGTACAGTCTCGACGATAAGGTGTCTCGCTCACAAAATCATGGCTGAGATTGCGTAGACCATGGTGTGGACCTTTTTTGCATGAATGAGTACCAAACATACATCCATACATTCTTACAAACTTTCGCGCTTATAATATTAGTAGGATTAGCTGACCCGTGGTCACTTCGCTGGGAGTCATTAAAAAATACAAAAGCACGCACACACACACGCACGCACTAAGAATTTGCTGTCGATCAGTGAAAACCGCATTGAAATCGGCTCAGTAGTTTTTACGTGAAAGCCGAGCAAACAGACAAGAAATCTAAAAAAATTACATCGTGTTCTCTATCGTTTATAGTGTATTCCATTGTTTTTTTAAAGCTTTAATGTAAACGGCATTTTTGTAATATTATAGATTTATTAGTGTAGTAAAGATTATAATTACCTTTTATTTTTTGCTAAAATGTTACTGACAAAACCATTTATACGACAAAAAGTAACAACAAACCTTCAAAGACATAGATACCGCTTCCCATTAGCAATTTGTACACTTGATCACCATTACTTTGGTTAACTTTGCTCGTCTAATTCCGAGTCGGTACTTGATTAATGTTTCCTCCTCTTGGGAATCAGTTAAAGGCCTATTTACATTGAACACGTGAGTCATGCCTCTCTGTTAAGGCTTGTAGCAATGCCAACGTCTTTGAGAGAGTCGTATAATTCCAATTTCAGCTAACTCCACACGCAACATATTTTCAGTAAAAGCAAAAAACTGTTCTAATATCTCGGATTTTGAAACAAATTCGAAAGTTTGATGTCAAATTTAGTTGGAAGTTGGCGGTTGTAGATCGTACAAATAAAAAAGCAAAATATTTTTAACCAAAAACTAGCGGCAGCCGAATGTACGTAGGCACATAAAAACACATATGGCACAGCGCGACGCGGAACGCAGACTCCCATATGGATGCGCGGGCGACGATCGACGCCACCCACCCCCGCACCCTTTTTTTTTTTTTTTTTTTTTTTTTTTTTTTTTTTTTTTTTTTTTTTTTTTTTTTTTACATGAGGAAATGCGTTGTCGCATCGTCAGCCGCGCGGGGGACCATGCGCGGCCGGTATGTGGGGCTCCCCGACGCCGATTTATCAATACGACCGGCGCCGGTATACCCACTAAAACCTCATGGGAGCCTCCTTCCGCCTAGCGCCGGGGTCACGGTACATGCGCGAGCTTAACCCGCAACCCCGGCAGCGGCTGGCCGCCTCGTAAACAGAGGCGGCCTCTCCTGTGTGCGGGCCGGGGAATGACGTTTCCCCGGCCCTGAGAGGGACGCGCGGCTGCCTCTCACGCCCTCTCGCGGCATTAGTGCGGGCGGAGATCTATTGGATCCCCCAGACCTCGACGCCCGCTGCCGCTCGCCCATGACTTTCATTTAGTCACGGGCGTCTCCTGGTTCGCTCCCCGCGACGGCTGGAGTGTCCGCCGCGGCCGCGGTCCTGTCCGGCGCCTTATTCGCCTGACCTTTCCTCCTGATGGCACCCCCGCACCCTGCTCAACCCCCTCTGGTGTCCTACGCACGCCCTCTGCCGCCCGTCTTCGCCATTTATTTATAATAAGTAAATATTATATTAACTAAATATTATAATGCGTCGCTAACAGCGGTTTTAGGTATAAAACGAATAAAATGACAAACGAGAAATTTCCCAGAAACGTACATAACTTAATTTTGTTTTTTAAAGGAGTTGGCAGGTATGGGAATTATACGACTCATTTTATCGTGAATAAAATATTTAAAATCTAAAAAAAACACTAAATTATTTATCTCTCTTTTATAAATATTGTACCGACAAAGAAATGCACACCTGGTTTATTACCTTTCCAGCATTTGGACTTCTTTTATTTACTTTGTGTTTAAGAATTTCAGTTAGACAATAAGCTGTTGTTACTGTTTTCGTTTATGGTCGTTCGCAGGAATAATTAAGCAGGTGTGCAGATTACGTTTCCTTGGAAAAACTCAATCCACGCAGAGTTTACTATAAAACAATGCCCGAACGAAGGAGTGGCGCAGTCTAGCGAGAGCCGCGATCAAAGCAGGACGATTAAATTCGATAAGCGATATAGTGACAGACTTTGCGCGTCTTATTGAATCGTGAAGTTTGTACTGGTTGTATCTAGTTATATTTGTACCTGTTTTATACGTGTTTGTATAGTTCTAATAAATTCTATAGTAATTCCAACGGCATTTTAATTCGAGTCCTGTAGATCGTAACAATATGAAGATATTGTTACGTGCGAGCGGGGGACGTACTTGGGATTGGGAGAAAACGTCAGTTTTAAATAAACGCCTTTAATAAATTACACAGCCGTACGTGATTGTATTCCGCAGGGTTGCCCCTACGTGCACAACTAACGATGCACTGTCCCGACGATAAAATGTCTCGCCGATATTGCGTAGACCACCCCCTGCTACTGTTGTGTTCACCGCAGAATTAAACGCGTGTAGCTCGCTTCCGGATCTTCTCTCAAACGACGCTACGCTTTTCACTAAATTCACCAACAAACTCGTCACTGTCTTCTATTTAACTCTTCTCCCAACTCTTTCATATCGCACTTGTTGCTTCGCTGTATTGAACTGAACTCAACTTTAAACTGCCCAGTAGGCGCGCCTTACGCTGCTTATTTACCCGGAAGAATCTTCTGGAACACATAATTTCGATCTTCCTTTCATTATTCTTTTATTTACTATCTGTCCCTTTCTAAACATCTATCTATCTCTGTCTTTTCCTTCCGAACCTTCTATTCCAGAAGTTTCGTCATCGTCTATCCTTTTCTAAAATGTATCCTAATTTTTCATTTCAGAATCTTCTACCTATTTCTAAAACTTCTTAAACCAACTAGATTGTTTCACCTCGCTACAAAATTTTCGTCATCCTGTTTTGATAAAAATTAAAGGAGTAAAAGGGTTTCATGTTAATAATTTGGACGACCTCCCCCCCCCCTGACGTTTGATGTTATTTATGAATGGCCCCCTTAATGTCGTCAACCAGCTTTTCTTGAGCCTACCCTTTCGACCGAGATCTAGCGGAGGCGGCATAGCTAGACATTCCCCGCGAATTACCCAGTGTGCATGAAACCTAGCACTGCTAAATAAGACATTCGACTCTATTGCAGTTTTTACTGCAATGTAACATACATACATAACTTCACGCCAGGTCCCTTGCGGGGTGGGCACGAACAGCACAGCGCCATTCAGGCTTACTCTTACACACCTTACTTGCTTCTTTGACATTCATAAGTCTTGTCATGCACGCTCGTCTGTTCTTAAGGCTATGTATGCTATGTAACGAACAGATTTAAGACTGCCGCAGACGCGGCATCTATAATTTTTAACTCAATTTGTATTTAATTATCAAGTTAAAAATATAAAAAATATTTCGGCGAACAATAAAAAAGTATATACCTACAAAGTAAGACGGAAACGTAATATTGATTTATATCCTCACCCCCCTTTTGTGATTTCAAAAATAAATTTTTATTATTACATTTTCTCAATATGAGTGAACGCTTTCGATTTTATTACTTTAGTTTTTATTGTTTTTTGATTTTTTTTTTATAGGTGGAAGCGTGTTGTTTGGTGGTTATGTAAAGGACTGTAAAAGCAAGGGCTCTTGATTGGGAATTTAAGCTTCAAAACTTTTTGTTTGGGATTGTCTGTGAGTATTAAAATTCGAGCAAAAGTTACTCTGAGAACAGGTATCTGTACTATGTTGTATTCACAGAACAATTATAAAAACACATCACATCAAATTGAATAAAATGCAAGAAAACTTAACTTATTTGTATTGTATTCTACCCATAGTCCCTCAAGACTATAAGTAGAGTATTGAGCCCAGATCACCGTCTTTTTTGAGTAAGGTACCCAGAAGGCTGGCTACGTAACCTCGCTGGATCGCCAGACTGGTCCGTTGACCGAGGAAAGCACCAGCCTTCTGATCATCTGAAGAGTTGACGAGTCGTTTCGATAAATTTTCGTAGAGGCTGGTGGCCTCAAGACCCTACGGTCCAAGCGTCTCGATAGCAAACGGCACAAACATATAGCTCTCACTGATGGTTGCATATTTGCGCCGCTTGAGTGATAGTGAAAGTTACTTGGGGCATCATAAATTCCTCAAATTTAAAAAATAACAAAAAACAATCTTGTGACAATGTAAAAGTCCTATTACATCCAAGTTTCATAGTCTTGAATCTTCTTCTTTCTTTTCCTTTCCTAAGCATTTGGGGTTGGCACAATGTAATTTTCTTCAATACTTCTGTATTCTTGCGGATGTCCGCCGTCACCAAAGGTACTACAAATGCGCTGCTGCTCTCTTAAGGGAGACTGGAACCTGGCCGCTAATGCCGGAACACAACACAAGGTTGTTATCGTGGTATACTCTAGACCAGGGGTGGTAGCCATTCAGATGGCTGTGCGTGGTGTGCGTTTTGTCGCCTCTTATGAGAGGACGCCTAGCTGCAGGAAATTGTATTCTTTACGTTATACTAATATTTAAAGCTGAAGAGTTTGTTTTTTTGTTAGAACCCGCTAATCTCAGGAACTACTGGTCTGATTTGAAAAATTCTTTATGTGTTATATAGCCCATTTATCTAGGAAGGCTATAGGCTATATATCAATCAAATCAAAATCGGTTTTTTAAACTATTCCACGCGGACGAAGTTGCGGGCAGAAGCTGGTAAATAATAAGCCTTATAAATTTATAAATAAATCGGATTTCCTCTAAATAACATATGGTGGGCTGTGGGTTCTTTGTTTTGTTGCCTTTCACAGGCGGGCTAAAGTAATCACCAAAATCACAAATAAGCTGATTTCCTAAGCACGCACGGGATGTAGTGTGGTGTATTAGAGACAACAATTTGAACAACACGATTTATGTTCTTGAGGAAAAAATACTGTTGTTTACAAATGTCGATGGAAACTTTCTTAACTAGATCAAACTGTTTTTGAAAGTTATGTGCTTTTTGTGTCCGCCATTAATCATACAAATCAATGGAAGTTAAATGAAAAATGTTTCTTAAGCAATATTTATATAACAGTAAATATCTTATACTAAGTTAATATATAGAGGCAAAGTTTGTTTGTTTGCTTGAACGCGCTAATCTCAGGAACTACTGGTTTTATTTGAAAAATTCTTTCAGTGTTATTAGATAGCTCATTTTTCGAGGAAGGCTATAGGCTATATATCATAACGCTAAGACCAATAGGAGCGGAGCACCAGTGAAGAATGTTTCAAAATCGGGTGGTTTTTTTTAAATTACTTTTTATTTTTATCTATTACATGTGGACGAAGTCGCGGGCAGAAGCTAGTGATATAATATTTTACTAATTTTTCGCTACTTGTTTACATAATAAAACTACGTTTTAACGATTTTAAGCGCGGTAATTTCTTTGATTTTTATTATTCCGACGTTTCGGCCACTTTAACGTAACTTAAGCTTACTTTAAATTAGATTAGACTAGAAATTAAATTAGATGTCTCACGAAACCAAAACGCTGGCCAGTATTTTGGGCAACGCATAAGCATTGCCATACAACGTGGTAATGCGGCCAGCGTTTTGGGAACATTCCCAACTGACGGTGATTTGGGACCTATTTACTATCTGTAGTTTGTATTTTTTTTAAATTAAGTTGTATATATATATTTAGAGTAGGATGCATTTGTTTATTTTAATTTTAAGTTTATCTCAACATGTATTAATATATCGAACTTTTTAACCAACTTCAAAAAAACGATTAGACTCCCATAGAGTAAATAATAACCATAAACAGAATTAAAACTAAATAACAAGGAGATAGCCCACCCTTTATATCTCATCAAAGGAATTCAAGATACAGCACACAAGTATACAAAACGGGGTTCCCGCCCTCAGTCGTGATCTAAATGAAAATGTAGAAAAGCGAGGGCCGGTCAGTAGCCGCGCGAACGGCGCCGTGTGAACACGTTTAAAAGGTTTGTACCAGTCGCTCCCAAAGTTTCCCGCGCGAAAGTTTCATCGTAACTATCTCGTGATATATTTGTGTATCATATGAGTGTTTATTAAAGTTTTGATTTGTGTTCTGTGTTCATGATGTTTTGGTAATATCGGTAAGTGTTTTTATAATTTTATAAAATTGAATTTTTTTCAATGAAAATAGGTTTTTGGAGTGTAATAAGATGTGATATGTCTTGTTGTTTGACACGTTCGTTTATCATCGGGAATATTTAAATAAAAATCCAGCATGACCGATTTGCTGGATTCGTGTATGACGCAAAATAATTGTCCTGAAAATAAAACGATGCATGTTTTCTCGGAATTTTTCAATTAATTACTTCTTCGTATTACGCTTTCAATATTTATAACTGGTCGCCTGTGGTCGAAATTCGGCCATATTACTTTGTTGTCAAGACCATACTTCTATAATCATAGATTTCGCCAGGGCTACTCTTAATTTGACTTGAAAAATAAACAAAAGAGTATATATGTGTGTGTGTCAAATACATGGTAGGGTGTGTAATGTTTTTATGCATAATGAAAATAAGCTTTTTTAAAAAGGTTTTTGAATACAAGCTTTTGAGATCCTGGATATCAGTAGCGGCAAAGTGCTAGCCAAAACAAGTAAAACGAGCCCTCCTTCGGACTCTATCATCAGATCAGCTCCATGGTACCATATTATTGCATTGTCACGCGAATCTGAAACCGGAAATTGGTCATTTTTAACTTACAAGATTCCACCCAAACTTATACACATAGGTACGTCCATTGCAAGTTAAATAAAAGCTTGTAAAATACTATTTCGCATGTGTTTAAAATACAAATATTTTTATGTCATGTATTTGAAATACAGTATTTTAACTATATTTATTTAAAATACACAATACAGTACGTGTTTAGGGTTTATATATATGCACCACTACTCACAGAATTAAAAGATATAAAAAGCAACTAAACTTTTGGGTGATTTCCAACAGGCCGTAACTTAGAGGAAAATGGCCGGACAGTAAAAAAAAACAAATTGCAGCTTTAGGTGTATAATTTTCGGACCTAGTTGAAAACAATTTAAGGTGCATAGGTCCAGAGTAATCCTAAGGAAACTATGGGGAATACAATTTGCTTACGGAAGCTATCGAGCGCTATTTTCTGAAGAACATACCCGTCAATACGAAAGCTAAATGTATTTATGTTCCAATATATTTTCAGGCCATAAGTATTTGAAATACATACATACATACATATTATCACGCGTTTTTCCCATGGGGGTAGGCAGAGACTATAGATCTCCACTTACGACGATCCTGATATACAACTTTCGCTTCACCTACTTTCATTAACTTTTCATACATGCACGTTTATTTACATACATACATACATACATACATAACTTCACGCCAGGTCCCTTGCGGGGTAGGCACAAACAACAGAGCGCCATTTAGGCTTATTCTTACACACCTCACTTGCTTCTTTGACATTCATAGTTCTTGTCATGCACGCTCGTCTGTTCTTAAGGCTCCTGACATCACCTTCTGCTAGTACACGATCAATTTGATCATGGAAGGTGTGTCGTGGCCTTCCGCGACTTCTGCATCCATCCACTTTTGCATTGTATATCTGTTTAGTCATTCTTTCATCATACATTCTTTCCACATGCCCGAACCACCAGAGCATTCCTTTCCTTACCCCGACACTCTCTTTCTTCACTCTTTTTCACTCTCACGTTTAATTGATATGCTTTTTACCTGACCTCGTTTTAACACGTCTGTTATTTGATCATGGTGTATACGTTGTGGTCTACCGGTACCAACTCTACCATTCACAATACTGCCATATACTTCTTTTGTGATTCTATTTTCATCCATCCTCTCTACATACCCAAACCACCTTAACACTCCATTAGCAACTTTTGTTATTACATCTTCTTTCAAACCACAACGTACCCTTATTACACTATTCCGTATCATATCATGTATGATTACCTGACATATCACATATATTATCAGAGGTCTCATAAACATTAAATACTAACTACAAAATACCTCAGCGTCAGGTATTTGAAATACCAATTACAAATTATGTTTTGCATGCAATGCAGCCAGCCTTCTGGGCACGCTCCCCGTTGGCAGTGATCTGCTACATAGTGTATTTTAGTTTCGATGTTTTTGTTATCTAAATGTTACAAATATAAATTTATTTATTTCCATATAATATGGTTTAAAATTACATTTTTTAGAAGTAATTGAAATACAAATACATAATATGTATTTGTGTTTCAATTACGTATTTTAATTACAAGTAATTCAAATCAAAAACCTGCCTGTATTATATTTAAAAAACATTTTGCTTTTCGGCCTAACGATTTATCTTTTCATTCGAGAACAAAAGACGAGTAATGTAGTACTTCTAAACTGATTTTAGCAACACATGTTTTCCATACTTGTAAATACGTATTTCAAAGGCCTATTAGGCATTGTTTTGTATTGAAATACTTTTGTCAGTACAAATATGGTACCGAATCGGATTTCAGTATTAAGTGAGAGTGTGGTAAGTATTACCCTGTTATTTAGTATCGACTTCAAGATTTTGTAGAAAATATTATTTTTTTAGTTTAAAGCCAGTTTTGTTTTTTGACAAAATATTTTCTACCGTTCATTTGCTTGAATACATTAAGAAATAATAATAATATCCTTACAATTTGGGCCACCTGCATATCTGTAAACAAAGCATATTTATTACCCGTCGCTGTTCGAGCTAATAATATTGAAACGTTTTAAGACCGTCTTCTTTTGTTTACTTTGTGTTAAAAAATTGTGATTTGAAAAACAGTCCAATATGTATTGTAATCTTTATGGTAGTCATTAGCCAGGTGTGATTCTTAGAAATTCATTCCACGCGGTCGAGAAGACATAATGAATTTGTACAGTATAAAGCAATGTTCCGACGGAGGGGTGAGACAGTCTAGCGATAGTCACAAGCGAAGGAAGACATTAGTGACGGACTTTGCGCGTGTTAATGAATCGTGCATTACGTTTGCACTGGTTGTGTTCAGTTATAATTGTGTTATACGTGTTTGTATAGTTCTTATAAATTCTATAGTAATTCTAACGGCATTTTAATTCGAGTCCTGCAACTCGTAACGATATTTTATTTTAAGGCATGTTTACCAGAGATGGAAAGCATGAAAGGGAGATATTGAAAGGAGAGTTATGGCAGGTAATAAGATGAATGGAGCGCTAAATTCTTTTATGAACAGCCAGAAAATGTCTGTAAAGGCCCGCTTGGCTATCCATAAAGGCGTGCTGGTGCCAACCCTGATGTATGGCAGAGAAAGTTGGGTATGGCAGAAGAAGCATGAAAGTAGGATAGACGCAGTTGAAATGAGAGCTTTGAGAAGTATATGTGCGGTTAGTTTTAATGATATGATAAGGAACAGTGTGATAAGGGAACGTTGTGGACTGAAAGAAGATGTACTAACAAAAGTTGAAAAAGGAATGTTAAGGTGGTTTGGACATGTAGAGAGAATGGGTAAAAGTAGAATCATAATAAAACTACGTTTTAACGGTTTTAAGCGCGTCGCGCGGATCCGATCATAAAAACTATCAAGACCCAAACCCAGCAAAAACCAACTGCCAGATCTCAAGACACTGAGCTCTTTCTGCGTGAAACGAAACACAAACCAACCCGACTGATAATTTCTTTTATTTTTTTCCTTCCACCCATTTTTATATTACATAAAAAATCTTTAGAACTAGGCATGTTTGCTGAAGAGTTTCTTGCGCCGCTTCTTCTCTTCAGCCACAACATGTTGTGAAGCGGTGGTAAAATTCGATTAGGCTCCCATAGAGTAAATAATATCCATAAACAAAATTAAAACGAAATAATTAAAATGAACAAGTTGGCGGTAGGCTGAATAAAAACTTTGACAATACACGTTAGACAAATGTCATCTTTGTCTTCCGTCACCTCGGCCACTGAAAAGCGGCCGAAACATCGGATAAACCAAAATAAAATAAATTACCGCGCTTAAAACCGTTAAAACGTAATTTTATTATGTGTACAAGTCGCGAAAACTTAAGAAAATATTAAAAGTAGAATCACAAAACAGGTGTATGACAGTATTGTAAATAGTAGAGTTGTTGCCGGTAGACCGAGACGAACACACCATGACCAAATATCAAAAATGTTAAAGAGAGGTGAGGTGAAAAGCATTTCAAATAAACGTACATGTATGAAGAGGTTAATGAAAGTAGGTGAAGCGAAAGTTGTTTGTCAGGATCGTCGCAAGTGGAGATCCATAGTCTCTGCCTACCCCCATGGGTAACTGGCGTGATATTATGTTATGTGATGTTATGTTATGTGATGTTATGTTTATGTTAATAATATTTTAAGCGCCTGTAGAAATTGTATCACTGGCATGCGTACAATCTAATTTATTTAATTATTATAGTAATTATTTCAATATTTTTGTAATGTTATATTTAGTTTCAATTTAGATTTAGTTATAAGATGTGAAAATTGCACGCATAATAAGGCAAAATGTATTGAGACACTTACCACAAGAAACACCCATACATTTATAGCAATAAATGATTATTCTATCCTTACAAGTTCGCCCTTTGGACAGTGTAGGCGCTCGATGCCCTTTAACAAAGGTTCGAACCATGATTTGTTGTTTACAGGTGGATGGACACTTTTTGAACTGATCCCCAAACTAGATGGTCCTCTTTACCTCTACCCTCCATACTTTTTATTCATATATTTTTGAGAACTACCGACTAGTGCGTGACGTCACGCGGCCACTGGCAAACCTTCTTCGCTCGATTGATATGAAGTCACTTATTACAGTCAGTGCCATAATTCAGTCACCGGTTCATTTAAATTTCAGACATATGAATGTTGGACAACATTCTTCATAAGCTGATAATGTTTCGCCATTTGCCATTTCATTAAATTGTTACACATAAAATTTTATAAATTGCTCTTATTACTTCAAAAATGTTATTTTGAAAAATTATATGAATTACATGACAGATTCTTTTGATCTGTTTTTTTATTATAGATATTTTTTTTATTTACTTTTTATTAAATATGCTCCGTGATTTCGCTTGAATATATTATCTATAATATTATAAAATTATAAACTTGCCGTGTCTATGCATTAAAGCTAATAAAAAAAAACAACTGGAATATATAAACGATTAGATTTCTTGTCTGTTTGTTTGGGATTTACGTAGAAACTTTTTGACCGATTTCGATGAGATTTTTGCTGAACGACAACAAATTCTTGGAATTAAAATCTGCGATACTTTTTATCTTGGGAATCCCGCAGGATCTTATATACTTATGTAAAGTATATATAATAATAAATTTATTGCAACAACTATTTATGTAACCTTTTTTGTCAACCCTACTGACCGACGCATGACGTCATGAGACTATCGGCAAACCTTCTGCGCACGGGTAGTACGTACAGACATGAAGGAAGGAGAACATGAGGGCTCTGTATTCACCAAAATTGTTACAGAACGATAAAAAAACCGACTATTACAATTTATCCAAAGTGAGACATGTAAACAAGCCATTCAAACCCATAATGGATTTCACCCATAATCCAACCAAATTCAATCTACAAAATGACTACACGACAATTATCATTCCTTGCCAAATGTTTCGGCGGGATATAACCATAAACCTATAAGAATATATGCGCCATAAAAAACTGACCCCCTTCTCATATATCTTTATTAAGACGGTGAATCAAATGTTCTATAGTACTATAACCATGATATTTAAAGACGAAGGACTATCCATCTAAAATATTGATACACGCTGACAAAGTAAATGCACACCTGGTTTATTATTACCTTTCCCGCATTTGGACTTATTTTGTTTACTTTGTGTTTAAAATTTGTAATTAAGAAAAACATTCTATAGTCATTGTACTTGTTATAGCCGCAGGTGTGCAGATTACGGTCTATCGGAAACTTCAGTCCACGCGATCCTCTGTTATTATTGTACAGTTTAGTACAAAACGATGCCCGAACTATGAGGCAGTCATTCGATAAGCGATAGACTGACGGACTTTGCGCGTGTTATTAGATCGTGCAGTTGTACTAGTTGTGTCCAGTTATATTAGTACCTGTGTTATACGTGTTTGTATAGTTTTAATAAATTCTATAGTAATTCCAATGGCGTTTTAATTCGAGACCCGCACTCGTAGCAATATATATTGTTTTTCCTTAGATCATTTTAGTACGATGCATTCGCGATTTATGGAATCAATTATACTAATAAAAGTGTGTTTTAACGGTGTTAAGCGCTATAATTTATTTGATTTTTATGATTCCGACCTTTCGGTCACTTTTCAGTAGCCATGATCACGGAAGACAAATATGTCAAGTGTCAATGAGTATTGTTAGTTTTATTTAGCTTCCCGCCAATTTGTTCATTTTAATTATTTAATTTTATTTTTGTTTATGATTATTATAGAGACTAGACGTACGCAGCTCCCATAAACAAAAACATGTGGGATAATGTCAGTGAGATTTCAAAAACCATAATATGCTGCCAATTTAATTTTTTAAAATTTGAACTAGAAAACTTTTGAAATCCAGATTGCTCTAGTACTGAAATTTTAACCAATAATTAAAGAGCTATATATATTTTTACTTGTATCAAATGATGACATCACTATTTTGTACATTCTTACAAAATCTATGACCTTTGTAAGACGATATGAGTTAATTTGGCTATTCCACTGAATATGAATTTGGTACCAAACTTTGACGCTTGATCATTGATACTGTATGTTTGTCTAAAAATGATGTTTATGAATGATGATGTCTAGAAATGAGAATACATCTACAATAGCGTCTCACGAAAGATGTAAAATGTAAAATAGTAAAATTTTGGAACAATAAGTACCCACTTAAAATAAACATGTAAATTAGAAAACAACACTTCTCTTCAAATTCTTCATTATATTGCACGATAAACACAACCGATGGCAAAATTCGGAATTTTACCGTGGCACAACAGTTGAAACCTAAACATTTAACGGATTATACGTCGGGGAAAACTGTAGAAAAGTCCATACTCCAGGGGTACAAATTTTCTCCGATGTATAATAGCATCATTAAAGCAACCAAAAGTGACTAGCTGTCGGCTCATTTCTTTGAAATGGAGACATTAATTGCTTTGAGTGATTATACCCAGAATCGCGAAAAATAATGGCGATAATACGCAACGGAAAACACCATTTTATTTTTGGCACATCACCAATGTTTTTGACAGATCTACGAGTATAAAAAAAATATGCGGTGTTATTAAGACCGTGACGGTTTTTGGGTTATTCGTTTGAATTCGTAAAACCGAGATGTGTGTAAATAAATTTATTGAAAGCTTTTCTATTTATTGTTAAAATAATAAACATATTTTATACGAGTGTTTTTCGTCCAATTATCGCTGATTAGGTTCATATCTTTACGTAAAGTTGTTTTTGTAATAAATGTGTTTGAAAGAATTATAGTGAGAGATGTTTGGGTGGGCCAAGTGGGAACATGTTGTTTTTGTATTTATTGAGAGATTTAGAATCTCATACTATGTACAATCTACATATCAAAGTATAAGCTTATTACACTCACTAGCTATACACTAATCGATGTACTATAATGATGGACATTTATCACCCAAACGAATGTAATATTTTGTCTCTATGTCTTGATAAAATATGTATCGCTAAGAAGGCCTGACTGACATATATTTTGCCTAACTTTGGGTTTATTCGAGACATTCATAAATTGATTCTTCTAGTTTCACATCTTCTCTTTTAAACCGTATTGTTCTCATTTATTATCCAATGTTCATAACTTATTATTTGAAAATATCACCCATTTAATATATAAAATATATAATACATTTATAATAAACGCTGTGAAGAAATAATCAAAAATAAACTCCATTTTGACAATGCAGTAGAACTAGAAAAACGTTGGACAGATACTATCCATCCTTTTAAAAATCTAATTTATCATTATTGATAAGTAGTACTAGAAATATCAAGTAATCAATATTTAAAAATTTATTTATAGCCTTTATCTGCCAATACCTGTTAATAAAAAAGTCGTGGTAGCGTAATGGCTAGCGCAAGCGTCCCGCACTCAAAGGGCGCGGGTTCGATCCTGGCCGGAACTCATGCACCACTTAGGCAGTTTTCTGACCGAAGGTGCATATTGTTACAATTACCACGAGCTAACAACGGTGAAGGAAAACATCGTGATGAAACCTGCACATCGAGATAATCGATGTGTCAAACCTGCCAAGCCGCCTTAGACAAGCATGGCGGATAGGTATACTCTCCGTTCCCCAATAGCGGGAGGCCTGAGTCCAGTAGTAGAACGTTTATAGGCTGTTATAATTAAATATTATTAAGTATAAATAATATTAGGTCACATTTCAATTTCTCTTATAATAGAGTATCAAATCTATATTTATAGGTTTTTAATACAATATAAATAATAATAAATATATACAAAATTATGAAGAATCAGTATACTCTATAAGTGACATCTTGCGAATAAAATGAAACTAACCATCAAAGCAATACTTTAAATTAGTGCAGTCTAAATTTTTTCATAATTTGATGTTCTCATGTATTATGATATCGTCTAATATATGTAATAATTTAATAATAAATGTGATGTTTAATTAAAAATATCCAGCATCATGTCGTAACAGATACTCATTAAGAACTGTAATATCAGAATCTGAGATTCTGTAAGATAGAAATTTATCGTCATTAATTCCAGTATTAATTTGGCCTATTTAAATTTTAAACCTTTCGTAATTATACGAATATCCGTAGTTTAACGAACTTGCGGTCGCCCTATAATCGAATAGTTAGGCAATGGGTTATCTCTGTGCTGCCTCATAAATTTGTAATGGATTCAAGATCCATAGTGGACAAATAGTATATTGGAAGCAACGTGGTTACAATACTATAATGTGGTTTGTGGGAAAGTACTGCGGACAGGCTGACGACGGCTTGCCTGATGGAAAGATACAATAACATATTTAAATTCAGAGTTTTTATTTAAAATAAATTCCACTGAAGAACACTTATTGAAGGACACACATGTAAGTCAAAATTTAAATCTAACCGCAAATCTACGCTGCTACGCAACGTGTCATCGCTGTGTAAAAGCTGTTTACTATATATATAATTTATTATAATTATACAAACACGTATAAAACACATGTACAAATATAATAACACGCGTAAAGTCCGTCACTAAATAGATTACCGAATATAGTACACGCGTCTTGCTTCGCTTGTGCTTATCGCTCGACTACCGATCTATCCATGAGGCATTGCTTTATACTGCACAGATACAATACCATAAAAATTACAATACACAATGGGCTGTTTTTCCAATTAGAAATGTTTAATCACAATTAAACAAAGGACTTCTTTTGCCGAAATATGCCGAAAATGTAATAAACTGCAGGTGTGAATTTATCTTTCGTCGGCATTCAGGTTGTAACAATGCATATAGAAGTTGCATTACAATTACTTTTCAAAGAATAAATGGAATTGTAACTAATAAAAAGAATGTTACCGTCATAATAATGACATATGAAGAATTCATACTGCGGCAAATATCTATAAATTTCTTACAAATTATGCAAAATATAAATAAACATTATACAGAAGATAATATAAAAATCTGGAGTGAACAACTATTAGAATGCAGTTTTGTAATTTAAATATTCTTCTTCTATAGTGTAGTATTCGTTTTTAAGGAAGGTAATTTTCAATTTAGCTTTAAATTTAATGAAGGGCAGATCTCAGGGCAAGGGCAGACAGATCATAGTTACCAATTAAGCAATATTTTCGCTGGATTAGGCAAAACTACGGAAACCCTTCAATTTATATGGTACGCGATACGTACTGGACCGATATTTATTTCCAAATTATTATCTGTTTGAAAAATAGTTTTATTATTGTAATTATCTATACTATCTATCTATAAGTGTATGTGTGTATAATATTGTAGTAGCGAGATGGCAGAGAGTAGTATTAACTGTCAAGTGTTCATGTGAACTGAAGTGAACTCATTTATTTTGGAAACGGTAAATTTAAGTACAAATATTTACAGTTATACTGATACTACAATGTACAGCACAGTGTGTGAGCGGGACGAATGAAGTGCGAGGGAGATAGAGCAATTATTACTATCTGCGCTCCCGCGCTACGCTAAAGTGCGCTAGCCAGTAGTACGTTGTCCGCTGCGATGACAACACGTATACAGCTCCCATACTATCTATAACTGAAAGTCTCTTTATAACAAAGCATGTGGTCACACTACAAACGGATGGTGTAGCAATCGGCAATCGCTGCACCGACGGCTGTAAATCTCGTCAATTGAAAGCGAAATTGATATTAATCGCTAGAACGGGAATGGAAGATGAATATATAAGATGGAAATTGTATTCGAATAGATGATTCGATACAAGTTGTTACAAGAATATTTATTTTAACTAGTGGTCGCCCAATTTGACCATAATAATTAATGTCAAAGACTATACTTCTTTCATCACAGATTTCGCCAATAAGGCAACAATAGACAAAAGAGTAATATATGCGTGTGTGTGTCAAATATATGGTAATTTGTGTATTGTTTTTTTTATTGATTTAATGTATTTTTATGCATAATTTTAATAAAATATTAGCATCGTTGCTTCTTCTCTATATAAACTATAAGCATGAGAATTTTCATACTTATCCGTCCACACCATTCTCGTAAAAAGGGGTACAAAGTTTTTGTATAGTGTTATTAATATATAAATTTTTAAGTAACAAAGTATTTTATTGTTGGTTTTATTAAAAATTATTTCTTTGTTTTTGATTGTTAATGTACTTGCCCAATTTGAAAACCTGCCCGTAAAACTTCAAGTAAATTTTTAAGTTGAGATTCTTTTTTCCACTTGTCCATTGAAGTTTCACTTCTAATATGTGTCCCAGCACACATTTCGATATTTCGCTGGCTTACTGCAAATTATTGATCGGTTAGGTTAGGTACATTTTAATGAATGCATTGTTTACTTAAACAGATTTTATTTCATCAAACAAAAAAACTAAATTGGATCCGGAACCAAAAAACGCACCCATAGTATTGTTACATACCGGTAAAGGTGAAGTAATACCCGCATGTCATAAAACGCAGTTTATTACATTTGTCGCATTTTGAGTTCTTATGTTTACTTTGTGTTTAAAAATTGCAATGAGAAAATAGCATTTTGTTATTGTTTTCGAGTAGGTTGGCCGTTCACAGGAATAGTTAACCAGGTGTGCAGTTTACGTTTTCTTGGTAAAACTCAGCCCATACAGTCGACTGTTGTATTATACAGTTTACTATAAAACAATGCCCGAACGTCAAGCGAGGATTACGATACGAGCAAGACGTAGATTCGATATAGTGGCGGACTTTGCGCGTGTTATTGAATCGTGCAGTTTTTACTAGTAGTGTTTAGTTATATTTGTACCATTTTTATACGTGTTATAGTTATAGTTCTAATAAATTCTGTAGTAATTCCAACGGCATTCGAGTCCCACACTCGTAACAGTATACTCTAAACTTATGCCGCCTCTCACCATATCTAGTCTTAATTTATGCCGCTCTTCCACAGACACACTTCAAAAAGAGCAAGCTCTAAATTCGGTTGCGTGTGTTGCGCGTCAAATGTGACAGCACAAGCGACACGTGCCCAACATGTAAACAACAATGTGAATATTCTATTAGAGAATATTGCTCACTCAGGCCATTCCGTCGCATGTTTATTGCCACCACACATTTGGTTAATAAAAAATTTGCCTACCATAATACCGGGCTTGGACGGATATGTTAGACAAGCTACTGCCCGCGATCTCATCTGCGTGGAATAGTAAAAAAAAACAGTCAGTTAAAAAAACTCGACATTGAAATATTTTTAATTGGTGCTCAGCTCCTATTGGTCTGCGTGTTTATATATAGCCTCGATAAATGGACTATCTAACATTGAAATAATTTTTCAAATCAGACAGTAGTTCCTGAGATCAGCGCGTGAGCAAACAAACAATAATATAAGAATATAAGGAATTACAATCACATGGGTTACCGAAATTAAGTTTGATATATCGCTCGCGTATTAAGGGGAGGCCGCTGTAGAGGACGAAAAAATAGACTTTTCTCGATATTTTTTTGAGAAAAACTACAAAATTAATCGATATTTCAGAAGTGTACGTATCATAGATATCAGGTACTTTTTTATTATTTTTTTATTGCAAGGGTTCAGCAGAGGCAGACGGCCCACCTGATAGAAAGTGATTACCATGGCCTATGGACATTTGCGACACCAAAGGTGCTCCAAATGCACTGCTTCTCTCGTAAGGTGTTTGACAATCTTTGCGAGTTGAAAAAGGTAACGAAAATAACTTATAACGGTAAAATTAACGATAAAAATAGTATTAACGTTATATTTTTTACCGATAAAATGGCTAGAAATAACGGTAAGTTTTATAACGATACTTATTTTTGACCTTTATCTGAAATTGTCATAAATAACGATACCACATTTTTACCGGTATTTCAAGCCCTGCCTCACACTACGCCAATATTGAAGAATAAAAACGACTAACGGTAAGTTTTATAACAATACTTACTTTTTACCGTTATCTGAAATTGTCATAAATAACGATACCACATTTTTACCGGTATATCAAGCTCTATCTCATACTACGTCAATCTGGTAGAATATATACAGGACTAACGGTAAGTTTTATAACGATACTTATTTTTTACCGTTATTTTAAATCGTCAAAAATAACGATACCAAATGTTTTGCCGGTAAATCAAGCCCTGGCTCATATTACTTCAATGTTGAAGAATAAAAACAGGTCCGCCATTCAAAGAATATCCCCCAATAAATCCTGCGAGCCTATTTTTGGGATATCGTTGCCTACTACCGACTTAGCTATTTACGTTTGATTAAATTGTTCTCTCAGTGGGGCCATTCCACGTTTTCTGGCCATTTCAAAATTCATTTCTTACAGAGTGATTTGCCAATTGCGAATGGAAATGTACAATGGGGATTTCTAAAGATTTTTTCTCTTTAGTAAATTTGTTTTAGATTAATTAACATTTTGTATATTCAATTATTATGTCTAAAAGTGTATATAGCACCAGGAATATAAAATAAATAAAACAAACACGGATTAGTTACACCGCTTATAACTCATGAACGGCCTGACCAATTTTTATAGTTTTTTTAATTTGTTAGATTTGTCTCCATTCCAAATAGCAAAATAACTATAAATTTCGAAAAATTTGCACATTTTTTTCATTTATTTTTAAATTAAAGAAGACTTACCGTTTATGTGTCCACTGTAAATTGTTTATAGAAAGTAGTTACGTAGATCACTGGGCGCGGGTTCGATCCTGACCGGAACGCATGGACCATTTAGTCAGTCATCTATACTAATGTACATATTGTTACACTTTACTACGTGTTAACATTGGCGAAGAAAAATAACGATGCAACCTGCACATCGAAATAACTTATCGTGTCAAACCTGCCAAGCTGCTTTGGACAGGCGTGGCGGGCATGCTGTCCGTTCCCCCTATAATATTATTATTATTATACTATAGACATACATACATGATTTCACGTCAGGTACCTTGCGGGGTAGGCACGAGCAACAGATTGCCATTTAGGCTTATTTTGACCGACCTCACTTGCTTCTTTGACATTCATAGCTCTTGTCATGCACGCTCGTCTGTTCTCAAGGCTCCTGACATCACCTTCTGCTAGTACACGATCAATTTGATCATGGAAGGTGTGTCATGGCCTTCCGCGACTTCTGCATCCACCCACTTTTGCATTGTATATCTGTTTAGTCATTCTTTCATCATACATTCTTTCCACATGCCCGAACCACCGGAGCATTCCTTTCCTTACCTTGGTGATTTTTTTATCAGATTACTTTGATGCAATTTGTTTGTTTATGTATTTCTGTACATACAGTTTTTTGATACTTTTAGATGATCTACGATAGTCTTCGAGAACTTCGTTCCAACAAGATGTCCCAGAGACACATCATATTTTTTTTTATTCTATTCTGTTTGACTAAGAACCCTTGAAAATACTCGTCACCCTTGTACCTAAAAGTAATATATGTAACCGGCCAAATCTCAGCATACGAAATCAGCTGAAAATATATTTATTATCCGAAAACACAACAGTGTCGGATTTTCTTGAAATGCTACTTTTTAATTTACATAAAGAAGGATTTTCTGGATATACCCGAGTCGAGATATCGCAGTTCAAATCTGTGAAGAATTTATTGTAGTGTTTTCGCCAAATTCTATTCGGCAATAGGCACCTGATGTCGTGCTATATACTTTATTATACCTTTATCACATTCAAAAGTTTTTATTCAAAATAAGTTCCACTGGAGAACACTTTTTGAAGGTCACATATATAGGTTAAAATTTAATTTCACTTCCTAGTCTATGTACACCGCTCCGCAACGTGTTATTGCTGTTAAGGAGAAAAAGCGGCAAGAAACTCCCCAGCAACACGTCTAGCTAAAAATTGTTTTTCTTTATATTTGTTGGTCTATTTATATTTAAGTTCTTTTTTTAAAGTTTTATACAGAATTATGTTACAAAATGACTTTTGAAGAATTAATGGAGTTGTAGCAAACAGTGCATATTCAATAAGACAGAACGCAATAAAAGGATAGAAAATATTATTATAGTTGTCGGAGGGAAGCTTTAATTGAACGTATTGTTGACTGGACGTATAACGCACAATATCATTTGTTTACATTTTAATTACTTCTAAAATTCTTAATGTAATTTAATTAGATTTGTTAAATGTTTCTATAACTTAAGGATCGTTCTAACCTAATAAAAGTTATGAATATTGTAATTTAATAATCTACCAATCAGAGCAGAGCATGTCTTGAGCTGGGTCAGACGCGCCCTCTATACTTTGGTAGTATCTACTTCGGTAGACTGAGGAGTTTTTGTGACACATTTGGTTGATGGCAATAGGTCGAGTTGGACCATGGAGTATTTTAAAGAAAGTGTTGTAGTTGGAAGTATGAGCGGGTGCCCTGAACCCGCTGCTCGGTCTAAACTATGTTAAAATGTCTCTTAAATCTAAATTAAAAGTGTATAAGCCGTGGCTATCGTGTTTTATGCTCGCATTCTACCCTGATGACGCCCACTAAACCTGCAATAACTAAAGGAGATGTCGTGAGAATGAGGCCGTTCTGCGACATAGTTATAAATATAAAGACGTACTAATATCTAAAGTGTTATTAGAGTTCCTTAGTTGTATTGCAAAGTAGATTAGAATATTCTTTATTGCAATCAAGAAAATGCATATGAGTTAACAATTATAAAACTTGTACAATCGCCGGTCTTATCGCTAACATCGGTTTCTCTCAGACAACCTTCTGGAGATAGATAATTTCACCTTTCTAAAATGGGTCGGTATTCAGTGCGCAACACTATTTGTCCACAAATAGCTATGTCTGATTAACACAATATAGTCATCCTAATACATTTATTATAATACCTTACGTATTTTGAAATACATTATTGTATATTATTTTATTGCTGGAGCTCAACAGACAGGCAGACGGTTCACTTGATAGAAAGCGGTTACCATCGCCTATTAGCAATACCAAAGGTGCTATAAATGCGCTGCTGCTATCTTAAGGGAGAATGGAACCTAGTCACTAATGCCTGAACAAACTGGCGGCATATTCTAGACCAGGGGTGGTAGCCATCCAGTCGGGCAAACGCCTACTTGGCTATGAGTTGTTTTCTCTCCTCTTACGACAGGCCGCCCACCCGCACGAAATTGTATCTTTTCTTCGTTCCTGCACGGAGGGAAACGAACGAACCTAATCGGCATTCACTCTATGCGATCGCGCGTAGAAATGTTTGATAATTTACTCGCGTCAGTTAAGTTTGTACGAACGAGAGATCAAATACATTGATGTCGAATAAGTATCTTAATTGACATTCCCGAGATAATCACGTCGCGTTTCAAATAGGTCATCTACTTCAGTGATGCGGGTTGGTAATTTGGCTAGGGTAAGTCGTGTGAAAAAAAACATCGTATGATGTTAACACCGACCGTAGAAAGTAAGCCCTCTTTATCAGCATATAAAAAAGCACAGGCTTTGATCATTGAATTATTTTTGTAGATAAAACTAACACTTCTTAATAAACTAACTTGCAATTCGTATTGTTACGAGTTGCGGGACTCGAATTAAAATGCCGTTAGAATTTGCTATAGAGTTTATGAGAACTATACAAACACGTATAACACAGGCACAAATATACACTAAAACAACAAGTCAAAAACGTAATGCGTAGGACGTAATTCAAAAACACACGCAAAGTCCGTCACTAAATAGAATCACGAATGTACACACGTCTCGCTTTGATCGTGGTTACTGCTCGACTCCCACCTCCCTCAAACAGGGCATTGCTTTATACTGCACATATGCAATATGACTGCCCGGTCACGTGGACTGAATTTCCTAGAATCAATTTGTATTTTAAATCCGAGATACCTGGCTGCTGATCACAATACAACAATAGGCGGTAAAAGATTACAATACACAATGGGCTGTTTTTTTAATCACAAAGTAAACAAAAGAAATCCAAATCTCGAAAGGTAATAAAATGTGTTTCTACAGATATGGAGGTGTGAATTTGTCTTTTGTCGGCGACTAAGTTATAACATTATTTTTAATTCTGCAATCATACCGTACATTTTGAAAGAAAAGCCGGTACCCGATCGGGTTATAAGTTGCTAATTCATCCAATATGTGTGGAAAACCACCAAGCGTAAGAGTTATACAGTAATAATATATTCACGAATAAAAAAACGAAGCGCCAATAAATTCATGGCGCTTTCGACTTTTTGGTCGGTAGACGCTAATTTCTTCAATGTTGTATGAAATCCACGCCACTGATCTTATCTACATACTTCCCGAGACTAAAAACTGGGCGTTTCCGACGTCCGAGGTAGCAAATTTAATATAATAAAATGTGTAATATTTTTTATCCCGGGAACTCCGCGGAAATTTACCCGGGAGCGGTTTAAAGTGGTTCGGATATATAAAAGTTAGTTTATTCCGACAGTTTCCACTAAGCTTACATTTTTTGATGCCGTGATAGTTTGTGTCCCCGGAATCCCGCGGGTATTTCAAGTTAAGTGTGGATGACGTCGCGGGTATATCCTAGTTACAAAATATAAAAACATATCAAAATTAAGTTAATTTTAATTAAGAACTTTTATTTACGAGTGCTGCTATCTTCATGTTGAGGTCGGAAAATTTTCGGACCACCTCGTACTATGGCGTGGTATCATATAATTGCAAAGACAAGTGTAATTTTTTTTAAAATCATGGTAAAAAAATATGAGAATCGCTCACATATGTTTCTTAAGGCGAGCGAAGCCGCAGCTCGTAGATATAATAACATAAAATTTAAATATATATTACTTTGTTGTTGTTTGCAGTACACAAATATGGGGTAGACAGGGTTATTTGGTGCAAGTTATTAAAATGTCCTCTTCGCAAACTTTCTAGACGATTTAATGCGATTTGTATTAGTTTATGCCACTTGAAGATAACTTTTCGCTTTTATAATGCCTTTTGGAAATTTACGATAATAGTTTAATAGTTTTATTTATGCTTGAAAGGTTGGAAATTGCGTGAGGAATATACATATTGTATACTAGAATATGGCTGCGACTCCGTCCACGCTTGACTTGAAATTCCCGCTGGATTCCCGGGACACAAAGTACTGCAAGATTTAAAAGAGAATCCAACATTTCGTTTTAGTGCAAGCTGTGTTGAAATAAGCTACTTTTTATCCAACTGTACAAATTCGAACCGCACCCGAGACAATTTCCGCGGGAATCCTGGTATAAAAAATATAACACATTTTATTGCGTAAAAAAACCGACTTCAAAAAATAAAAAACTAAAATTTATAAAATAACTTATTTCTAAAGCTATTATTATTAATATATATTATCTAAAGTCGGTGCTTAGTAATTTTCAAAATATAGTAATTTTTATGTTTTACTTTGCACCGACTTCAATATGTTTTAGATAATATATATTAATAATAATAGCTTTAGAAATAAGTTATTTTATACATTTTAGTTTTTTAGTTTTTGAAGTCGGTTTTATTAAACGAAGTTTTTATTTTTTATTTGTTACTTTTTAGTGTCTAGCTATGTATAGGTGGTCCTACGAATGGTGCCGCGCTTCTTAAAAAATATAAGTCCCAAGAAACGGGAACAAAAAAATGATCATGTAATGAAAACTACTGGGACAAACTATGTCAAATTTTTAGGAAATGGACCACATGGCAGCTATTCCGCGTCGAATAAAAAAAGAATCACGTAAATCGAATCATAAATCTCAGAGTAATCGGTGTACATATGGAACGCAAAGGTATTTATTTTCATAAAAAATGTTCATAAAATAAAAACTACTGGGCCAAAGTATGTAAAATTTTTAGGGGACCAATTGGAAGCTATTCCTCGTCGAACAAAAAAAGAATCACGTAAATCGGATCATAAACCACGGAGTAATCGGCGAACATACATAAAAAAAGCAAAAAAAAAGATCCTGACGAATTGAGAACCTCCTTTTTTCAAAGTCGGTTAAAAATTTACACTCGATAAGTAAAAAAATCACATTGGAATTCGATTTTTTTTAACTAGGGCATTTTTAATATATTTCCAGAAAAAATCCCGCCAAATCGCATAGAAATCGTACCAGGAGTTTTTACGTGAATCCCCAACAAACTCTGTTCTACATGATCTCACAACGGCCACGCTCAAGACCGCCATTTTTCCAGTACAGTCCGCCTTGCTTGCGAGCGTTATAATCGTAAACTCAAGTGCAACGAATTCTGTAGCGTTGATGTCATTAACCACAAAATACACAGATGTTGATGTATGATTGATTTGTAAATCGCGCCTTTGACGACATATCCATAGAGAGTGGCCAATGATTTAATTAGTGATGTTTTCCCGGCGATTATAACAACCGTTATTCACTATGTGGAACGGCTGAAGGAGCATTTTGGCCGTCGTGGGCTACAGGAGGAACGCGCCTCCGTATAATGCGCGCCTGCATGGCCATTTGTTGTAATATTCAGTAACAGTATCTACTTAGGCAATGGCCGAAATTGTCTTATTCACCCATAATTTCATATCTTACAATAACGCTCGAGATGAGCACGTGGCTTTCTATCTATAGCTTGAAATAAATCAAAAGTAGACTAGGTTAACGGCGTATTTGCGAATTTAATAAAAGCCAGTGGTCGATTACGTATATACTGTTTATATTCATATTTTATTATATTGTACTACGTCAACAATGTTTATAAATATTGTTACGAGCTACACAGGACTCGAATTAAAATGCCGTTGGAATTATTACTATAGGGTTTATTAGAACTGCACAAACACGTATAAAACAGACACAAATATGACTGGGCACAGGCAGTACCATACTGCAGGATTCAATAACACGCGCAAAGTTCGTCACTATTCGCTCATCAAATGTACTTCTTACTCGTATCGTAGTCGTCGCTTGACTGCCCCACCCCTCCGTTAGGGCATTGTTTTATACTAAACTGTATAATAGAACAGAGGACCGCGTTCACAGAGTTAATCCGCACACCTGGCAAGCTTCGACGCAATGCAATAACAACAAGGATTAGTTCAACACTAATGACGGCCATAAAACAAGTACGATAGCAATAGGATGTTTTTCTTGATTGCAAATTTTAAACACGAAGTAAACAAAAGTATTCCGAATGCAGGAAAGGTAGTAAACTGCGTTTTATGACAGCCAGGTGTGTGCATTTCTTTGTCGGTATGTAACAATATTAATATGTATAAACTTGTGTTCATTTGAATTTTGTATGATTTATTTTTTACTAACCGTGCCCGTCAGTTTGTTGACACGGAATTTTGAGATTATTTTCGTTAATATACGGTTCGTATATTTTACTAATCGTTTATTTGTCTTACAAGTTGTTGAAATTTGATATAAGCTACATACAAATACGAGGGTGGCCTGAAAAGATTCCGACCTCAACATGAAGATCGAAGATAGCAGCACTCGTAAATAAAAAAAGCTAGAGAATTGCGTTGTTCATCTGTTGACAGTTATGGCCTTACTTATAATCGTTTGTTAAATTTTAAGAAACTGCTCAGGAACTGATTAACAAAAATCTTACCCATAAACTCCTCTTAAAGATAAGAGGTGGTGGTAAACTCATAAATAACTGTCAAAAATAACCAACATCGAGAGGTAGTTTAAGTGACTGCTAAGAGGCCAGATGGTAAGTTTAACAGTTTAACAGTCATTGATTAGGGGCTTAAGAGTCTCTTATTTAAGAGATGGCTAATCCTTTCTTAACGAGATTATTATAAGTAAGGCCCTTACTCACCAAAGTTTTAAATTACCGTACCTAATGTCATATTTCTTCCAATTGTAAGGCAAGTAAATAATTGTATATTCTTAAAGTTTTATTTAACCTACCGCCAACTCGTTCATTTTAATTATTTATTTATAAATTTGTTTATTATACAGGCTCCCATAGAATAAATAATAAGCATTAACAAAATTAAAGCTAAATAATTGAAATGAAAAAGTTCGCGGTAGGCTAAATAAAACTTGAACAATACTCATTGAGATTTTTGTCTTCCGTGATCACGGCTACTCAAAAGTAGCCGAAACGTTGGAATAATAAAAAATCTAATAAATAACCGCGCTCGCCGATGTCAAAAACCAATAAAAAAAAATTGAATGCCAAAATGTACATAACGTTAGTGAAGCTGCGGGCAACAGGTAGTTGAGATATATATTATATATACTAATATATAAATCTGAAGAGTTTTTTTCATTCTTTGTTTGCTTGAACACGGTAATCTCAGGAACTACTGGTCTGATTTGAAAAAATGTTTCAGTGTTATATAGCCCATTTATTGAGGAAGGCTATAGGCTATATATCATCACACTAAGACCAATAGGAGCGGAGCACCAATGAAAAATGTTTCAAAATCGGGGTGTTTCTTTAACTTACTTTTTTTAAACTATTCTACGCGGACGAAGTCGCGGGCAGATGCTAGTACAGTATAAATTTAAATGACCAATAACCTGCTGGTGTAGATACAAGTAATCGCGTGAAACACGTTTGCTAACCAGTGTGATAAGGCCCTAAGCAGTCACGTTTTCAAGAACTAAAGATATATCTTGACCCAAAAGTTTGTGAACTCGGACGGCGAAGTTACAGGCGCGATATCAAATTAGCGTCCCTTGGATCTGGAGCTACGTTCAAGAATAGAATAGAATGAGCAAACCCTGCTAGTTGTTGCGGACAATTTTCTTAATATTTTTTTATGATTTATAGTAAAATAAGCTTTTTTAAAAAGTTTTTAAATACAAGCTTTTGAGATCCTGGATATCATGTAGCAGCAGAGTGCTAGCCAAGACAAGTAAAACGAGCCCAAACACGACGGGTCTATCTTGTTTAGTACAGGAGTTCTTATGGCCACCTTCCTACTCCATTATTAGATCAGCTCCATGTATATTATTGCATTGGCACGCGATATACATATGCGTGCAAAATTTGAGCTCAATCGAAAACCAGGAAGTTGGTCAAATTTAACTTGCAAGATTCCACCAAAACTTACATACATACATACTTAGGTACATCCATTGCAAGTTATGTAAAAGCTTGTGAAAATGACTGTGAAGGATTCCGTATATGTATGGAAAACAAATACCTTAGTCACCCGTTTGATACTCGCCCAGGAAAAAACACACCACTTAACAACCTCGGCAATAACAGTTGAAGAATACGAAAGTGTGACAATATTGTTATTGCGTATTTTTTGAAATTGTATATTTGGTGAGCAATTAACTTATTGCTGGCAGTTGCTTCTTTTAAAAAAGAATCGATATAATGGTCTTTACAAACAGACCGCCCAGACGGAGGAAATTGTTTTCTTTCTCCGTTCTTGCTCAGATTATAAAACATATTTCGAATATCTGATAGAGCGCCATAACCTGCCGAAACTACAATCCGGGTGTCTTCAAGTCTCGTGTGAATAGGTATATTCTAAAGCGTGCACATTCTTCGACCTGCATGATCTTCTAATAGGCGTGATCGCTTTTCTGTTCATCACCATATCCAACTACTTGTTGTCGGCACAATATGTCTTTTCTTCCCACACTCCTCTACTCTGACATACATTTCTGTCACATACACTATCATCATACAGGCGTGATCGTGGTCAAATATTTATTAAAAGTTTCGCAATAAAAAAGAACCGTCATTATGCGTGGAATGACACGCACTTGGCCCATTTTTACTTTCAGACATCGGAACTGAAATGAGTTATAAACACAGTCAAAGTAAAAGGGGCGTACGGCAGTCTGAAAAGAAAAAAAAAAAAAAATTAGTTTTACCCTTATTATCGTTTCCTTACAATTAAGACTATAAAACCTTTTCTTAATCAATTTCATTTTCACTTTTCTTTGAAAAGGAAAACCAATTTGCGCCAATCATTTTTCTCGTAGAGGTAGTAATTGTAGAGATGGCATGGGTAAGAAAACTGATTGAACAAGTAGGATGGATTGTGCGAGGTCATAAGTCAGATAGAGACGACGTGTTGTGTATCTAGCTCTGTATACGAGATTTTATATATTAAACAAGATAGAAAGGTAAAATACTTCACTTGAAGAAAAATCTATGTAGTTACATTGTACAAAAATTAAAAAACAATTGAATATTTTGAGAATTTTTAAAGCCATTTTTCAGCAAACGAGATTTAAATGCAGCT